>OZ010800.1:165172848-165796420 GCA_963932465.1 Maratus speciosus | reverse complement strand
CATTTCTTCTTAACGTCGTCTGTCTTGGTTTTTCTTGGTACGATATGAACAGCAGAGGCTGCAATTCATCAATTTGCCGGTGTTATTAAGTCACTGAGTTCAAGCATTAAATTTTTGCACATAAAAATTACCGATTAGTGGCATAAGAATATTTCAGTCTGCCTCTGATATCTTGTTATGATATAAGCAGAACAAAGCACACCAGTTCTGCATTTTAGCGGTATTGTCGTACCATAGAGTTACGACGTGAAATTTTAACGCATTAAAACACCGATTAGTACAGTACATATCTCTCAGTCTGCCTCGTGATATCTTGGTACGAAATGGCCACTGAAGTGCGCCAATTCATCCTTTTGATTGTACTACGTCATTGAGTTTCAGCACGAGATTTTAGCAAACATATTAGTACAATAAAAATATTCCAGTTTGCTTTGTGATATCTTGGTACAGTTTAAGCAGAACAGGACGCCAATTCTCCATTTCGGTGGTACTATTACACCATCGAGTTAAGGTCTGAAATTTTAACTCGTGAAAGATATCGATTAGAGCAATACCTATTTTTCAATATCTCCCGTGATATCTTGGTACAAGATGAACAGAGCGTGACGCCAAATCGTCGGTGTGGCGGTACTTTCCCTTCAACAACTTTCAGCATGAAATTTTAGCACATTAAACGTACCGATTAGTAAAATACAAATAGTTCAGGACGTTACTTGATGACTTACTATTAACTCAAAATGGAGAATTGGCGTACTATTAACTAAAAAATAGAGAATTGAGGCTATCCCAAGGCGCTATCCCAAGGCGTACTGAATTATTTATATTATACCAATGGTTGTCTATAATGTGTTAAAATTTTACACCGTAACTCGATGACTTGTTAGTACCACCAAAACGTCAAATTGGCACCCAATTCTGCTTATATTGTACGAAGGCATAAGGGACATTGAAATATTTTTATTGTAATAATTGATGTCTATAATGTGTTGAACTTTTAAGCCGTAAGCCGATGACGTGATTTTACCGCTGAAATGTAGAATTGGCGCCTCATTCTGCTTATATCGTACATAGATATCACGAAGAAGACTGAAATATTTGTACTAATTGGCATTTTTAATATGCTAAAATTTCATACCATAACTAGGTGACGGCGTATTATCGCCAGAAGAACAAATTGGTGACCCGTGTTTCTCGCATTTCATCAAGTTAATTCTTTCGCGTACTCTTAATATTTTCCCCTACATCATTAGTTCATCTTGAAAGTCGATGGCGTTCTAATATATAGGACAATGTACTGTAATGCTATGTTTATCGTCTTTTAATCTTACCAATTGACGTCATTTTCTGTCATAAATTTTAGTCTGCTGGGAGTTCGTACCAGAATATGCCCAAGCATACCAAAATATTTTTAAAATACTATATTTAAGCTGTAATTTGGCAACAATTTCATCTCGTAACTCGATGACGTGATATTACCATTAAACTGATGATTTGACGTCCCCTGCTGCTCTATCGTCCCAAGGAATTCCGAGGAAGACCAGTCATTCCTTCATCTACTTCTAATAATCTTTTTTTTACATTATGATTTCATCTGGTAACAAGCTGATGTAGCTATTTTTGTCATCATATTTTAGTGAGGTTTTCTTAATCTTTGTGAATCCATCATAATATTTTTAGCGATAATGAATTGCTTTCAATAATATATATATATATAAATTACATTTAAAAATAAATGAGAGTATGTGTCAGAAAATTTCGCTTTGTTAAACAGGGAATTTTAGAACTTACCTTAACTTATATTTCAAAAATTTATAAGTGAGATATTATTCCACCATATCATCATCTTTTATTTAAAAAAAACCACGGGATTTATAACCATTTTTATAAATTTCATTAGCTGACTTTTACTAAATAATTTGGATGAAGAAACAAGATAGTGAGAATTAGCCTTCAGAGAAATATTGTGAAGTATGCATGAAAATTTTCATACACGTTTCCAATACTTTTCAATATACATCAGTTATGATTCACTAATATAAGTTATGATTAGCTGATAAATTATGATTAACTAACATAAATCATAATTAACTGATGTATATCAGTTATGATTAACTTGATTAGTTCTGAAGAAAATCATTCTTATGTTAACCCTAGAAAACATTATTTTAAATTAGTTAAAAACAATATTCAGATATTAAAGAAATTAACTTTTATCTCATTAAAGTAATTTCATGCACATAAAAAAAATCTTATTCACCTGTTCCGTAATAATAAACTGAAAATAATTTAAAATATGATTTTTTTCCGTAAAATGTTCAAAAAGTTGTTTAAGATTTTGAACTAATAATTAACTTTAATTATTCGAAACTTGAACACTTTTTTCCTGCACAAGCAATCTGTAACGTAACTTCATGTTTAAAAAAAATACTTAATAAATGCATATTTTACAAATATATAATGAGTTTTCTGAAAACAAATAAAATATTGATGCAAAGCATATAAAATAGAACAGCTGTCAGTGACATTTATATTACAGTTTTAACATATTTGTAAATATATTATTCATAAAGCTCTAAAATTGAAAATTATTTATTTTTTCAATTAAAAAAATTAATTAAAATAAATACTGTTTCCTTTTTGCTGACAAGATTTAATATTATAGGGGAAAGTGGGGACAGATGCCGTAGTTTTAATTTTCTTCTTGTAAAATTTACTATAAAGTAAAAAACAAAGAATCCAGAAAGCTTTGAAAATCAAGAAATACCAGAAATCTTTGATCAAACTCTTTAAAATATGATTTCTATGTTAAATAAGTTTCATAAAACCCTTTTAATAAACGAAGCATAATTATTTTCCCAAACGTCATTTTTTAACATCATTTTTTATGTGCATGGCCAGATGCCGCATGGAGTGTGGGGCAGATGATGCATGAAGAGAATTTTTCAAGCAAATCACATTTTTATTATCTCAAACTACTTAAAATGAAAATAAATAAAAAAAAACTTTAAAAATATATATATACGAAAGCAGTTTGATATCTCCGTGACTTTAAAAATGGTGGTTGTTTGATTGCACTCTTATTATCATTGTTTCAATTTATTATTATCTGCGGCAACATTCGTGCAATTTGCAGACGATATTTTAAATACATTGTGTTCTATTGGATTCAAAATCAAACGATTGGCGTGTTTGTTTCGATTATGGAGAAAAAAGAATTTCGTGTTTTGATAAAACACTATTTTTTCGCTCGGAAAAACAATTACCGAAATTGAAGAAAAGTTTAAAAAATATTATGGGGACTCTGCTCTATCACGTGGTATGGTTCACAAGTGGTTTACGGAATTTCGTTGTTGCTGTACGAGCACAACAGATGCAGAAAGTTCTGGACGTCCAATTGAGATCACGACTGAAGAAGTGGTCGACAAAATACATGATATCGCATTAAAAGCCGTGTGAAAGTGCGTGAGACAGCTAAGAAATTAAACATTTCAAATGAATGTATATTCAATGTCATGCATGAACATTTGGACATGAAAAGTTACTAGCAAGATGGGTGCCGCGATTGATGACAGAGGATCAAAAGCGGACTCGTGTAACCATTTCAAAGAAATGTTTGCACAAGTTCGAGCGCAATTCAAGTGAATTTTTGTGGCGTTATTTTACAGTTGATGAAACATGGGTACATTACTACACACCATAAATGAATGAACAGTCTAAACAGTGGACTACTTCTAATGAACGTGCTCCGAAAAGGGCAAAAGCACTTCCACCTGCCGGAAAGATTATGGCCACAGTTTTCAAGGACTCAAAGGGCGTAATTCTCATTGACTATATGGAAAAAGGAAAAACGGTCACCGGACAGTATTATGCTGATTTATTAGACAGTTTTAATGCCAAAAAAAAAGCGGCCCCTTTTGTCCAAGAAAAAAGTGCTTTTCTATAAAGACAATGCGCGAGCGCACTCGTCTGCAATTGCAGTAAATAAACTGGTTGAATTACAGTACGAATTACTCCTTCATCCACCCTGTACCTGACTTGGCCCAAAGTGAGATTTTTCTTTTTCCAAATTTAAGAAAATTGCTTGGTGGAAATAGATTTTCTTCAAATTCTGAGATCATTAATGCCACAAATGCAGTTTGAGAAATCATATTTTTTGGAAGGATTAAAAAAGTTAGAACATCGTTGGAAAAAGAGTATTTATATGAAAGGCAATTATGTCGAAAAATAAAATGCATTCTGGTATGTATATTGTTTTTTTTTCATTTTAAAGTCATGGTTTTATCAACCTGCCTTTGTAAATCACTAAACTGCGACAAGTTTAACAAAAATGCAAACGTGTAAGCTCAAAAAACAGAACTTAAGAGAAATAAGCAGTCAAGTGCGAGTATTGCTCGCGCTCAGAGGGTACAATAAATATATCAATTATTAACTCTATTATTAAAAGAAAATAGTTCCTAAAAGAATAATAAGACTTTGTTAAAAACTATACAACGTAGGGTTGGGTATAGCTGTATGTACTAGAAAAGTATAAATGGGTATACCATAAAACTCCAAAGCGATATGAAGCCTAAATACACTGCTCAAAACAATTAAAGGATATTGCAGTTTTAGGTGGATTTTGTATCTGGTAAACTGTTTAGCTGATTGATACATGGTCGACAGACATAGTAGGTTATATGAGAATAAATTACACATGTTTGGCAGAAAAAAATGCATTTTATTGCGCATTTGTGTACTAAAGGAAAAAAACACAATTTGTGCATATGAGAAAAAAAGAATAAGAAAAGGTGTTTTCTTCAAAGAAAATCATTTTCAGTAGGGGGTATGGTTTCCACGGGCGGCCAGCAACGTTGAACACCTTTGAGGCATGGACTCAATTAGGCTATTAATGACGAGTTGGGGTATTCTGCCCCACTCTTCCAGAAGAGCTCTTTCCAGTTCTTGGAGAGTTTGTGGGGGTTGTTGGCGGCCAGAAACTCGTCTTCCTAGAGCGTCCCAAACGTGCTCGATTGGATTCATGTCTGGAGAACACGCTGGCCATTCCATTCGAACGATTCCTTCCTCGAAAAGGAAATCCTCCACCAGGTTTGCATGATGTGGCCTGCAGTTATCGTCCATTAAAATGAAGTTATCTCCGATTGCTGCAGCTTAAGGGACTACAATAGGTCTGAGGATCTCATCGATATATCGGCGACCAGTCAGAGCTCCATCTGGAATGATGTAGAGGTCAGTGCGCCCGTCAATGGAGATGCCACCATACACCAACACTCCTCCACCGCCAAATCTGACACTTTCGTGCACGAACGCAGGATTATTCCTACTGCCACGGTCCCTCTAGATGAAAATACGCCTATTATCCGGATGCACAGAAAAACGGGACTCGTCAGAAAACAGAATATTGCTTCATTCATTTCTCCTCCAGTTGACATGCTCGGTCGCCCACTCCCTGCGGTCGCGACGATGCCTTGATGTTAATCTAACACATACCATCGGTCGGCGAGCATACAGACCTACAGCATGGAGCCGGTTTCGGACAGTCTGAGTTGAAATCCGGACAATCTGAGTGGTGCCTGTAGCCGAGCGAAGGTGTTGTTGGAGAAGAGTAGCGTTCATGATTCGGTGTCTCCGAGCTGTTAACGCTAAATACCGATCTTCATTGGGCGTTGTTGCCCGTCTACGACCTTGCCCTGGTCTTCGGCCTGCACATCCACTCTCCAAAAAACGGTTCCAGATCCTGGAAATGACACTTTGTGACACTCCAATGGCTTGCGCTACTTCGGCTTGAGTTTGGCCCCCTTCTAACCTACCAACAATTCTCAAAGCTTCTGAATCTGTCAAATAACTTCGCTGAGACATCGTACTCATCGAAACAAAGCAATCACTGAATGCCGATCATCCTTGTCTTCATTCTCTTTTATCCAGTTGAAAGTCAAATTTCATTCGCTGCCGCTGAAGCGACGTTTTTGACGTCGAACTCAAAATTTGCATACTCCACAGTTTGAAAACCAGAAAAATTTGCATTTGTGATTCTCTTCTTCTATTTTCGGCAAAAAAAAATTTCGTTTATATCTTTATTTTATATAAAACTTCAAATATCCTTTAATTGTTTTGAGCAGTGTAATATCAAATAATGCTAATCGTTATAACTCTTTTTTTTTTAAATCCTATGCTAATCTGCTTATGATGAAGTTAATTCGGTGCTGACAATAAAAGTAGCGCATATTTAAACCCTTGTGCTCTGGCGCTGTTAGCGGATGTATTTCATTAGCCATCAACGTTTCCGCATCTGACAGAATTTTTATTTATTTATTTTTATTTTTATTTTATTTTTATTTTTTTTTAACCACTTGGAAAAATGGTTATTGTCCTCGTCAGGGTAGGAAATCAAAAGCATATCTGAAGGCTTTTATTGGTTGAATCCGCATTTTATTCGTTTTCTGATTGGTCTATACAGTAATCTGTATTTAATTTTACTTTCAACAGAGATGGATACATATGTTGCCACTATGATAAAAAGTAATAAAAACTACAAAAAAAATGAAAACTCAGAACCAAATTGACATACAGCTTTCAAACAAATTGCATTTAAAAGTACATTTTTTCTCTATACGACGGTGTAAAAAGTAATATTATGGGATGTTTAGAAGTTTAAGAATTAAACTTCATTTAAAATAGGTCGTCAGATTTCTACGATGGAAAAGCCTTTTTCCGAACAGCCAATGAAATGCTTGGATAATACGCAAGTTTCAGGTGGATAATACGTAAGTTTCAGAAAATCTGACCAATCGCAGGCAATTTTTGTCGCTTGCAATTTTTACGTGTAATAACACTATTAATGTTTAATTCATGGCGTATGTAATTTACGATCAACTCCGTGCGATTTTTTATGTCTTAAATTTTAGTCTTTGAAAAAATCATTTTCCAAATGGTCGTTGTAATCTGTTAAATTGCTTTTTATTATAAAATTGTCCACCATCAAAGGTTTTTTCTTAATAGTAAATATTAATATATTTACCCCGAATCAGCGTTTTTTTTTTGGGGGGGGGGGGGCGGGGGCGGTTGTGTGTGTGCTTTTATATGGAAAATAGGGATGGCAGTTTCAAAATGCATGAAAAGAAGAAAAGAAACATGAAATAAACCTCTAGAATTTTTTTTTTTTTTGAAATTTTGATTTTACACCAGAAAAAATTAATTGCTAATTCTCTTTTACTTTATTTATGGGAAATCAATCTTCTTCTAAAGCAAAAATAAGAGGCGTATGTCATTTTCGGAAATGAGAAAATAGCAAACATTATAGAACGCAAGAGGTTAAACTTCATAAGGCATTTCATAAAACTAAATTCAGTGTAGTATTAATCTTTTCTTTTTACAGTGTAGCAAAACAAAATCCTTGTTCAAAGCTTAAAATTGGCATTGTGCTAAGCGCGCTTCGAAAGGAGGTCGCAAAGTTCCAATGCCGGCTAGGTCCGTGCCGCGTTTTCCAGATAGATTTTAATTAACATTTAAATGCGCGGGATGCATATTGAGAGATTCACTCAATGCAAACTAGTCGCAAATAACATAGTATTTATGTGATTAATTCTAATTAAATAACTGTGTTTATATCAATTTGACGTTTATTGGTTTTATACTGCTACTGGGCAGTACACAAATATATCATTAAAAGTTATTATTTGGGCTTTAAAAGCCGATGAGTACACAGCCCCTGTCATTATGTATGTTCAAACAGTCGGTGTCTTTAAGGGTTAGGCAGCCTAAGAGAGACTGCTCAGGGCCGGCTAGGCCTGCCCCTTAGAGCTTAACGTCTCTCCCGGTATGTTCCCCGACACGTTGGGGCTCGTTAGTGAGTCCAGCCCTGTCCGGCCGTATGCAGACGGACAAACACAAAATGCTCAAGGGGCGACGCTCACCCGCTAAGGGTGTCTATGCACCACCGACCACAGAACCCAGAATTTATTTGAAAAAGAACAAAGTGGGATTACAAAAATTAGACGAATGCCTTCCTGCCAGGAAAACGCCTACTCGCGACAGAGGGCGGGAGTATGAGAACATTTAAAAGTAAAAATAAAATAAAATAAATAATAATAATAATAATAATAATAAACATCACTGATCCTGGCCGCCGGGGTAGGAACCCCTCTCGCGACAAGGGGCGGCAGGAAGGGAAAAGAATGGAATGCGTGGCAGAAGTAAGATGGCACGAGCAAATACTCAGCGTCCATTGGAGATGTAATGCTTTGTGTGGCACAAGTAAGATGGCACGAGCAGATACTCAAGCGTCCATTGGATATGTATCTCTTGATAGAATGGTCAGAAGCACGAGCAGAGGCCCTTGCGATCGTAGGAAACCACACATTGATGAGTAGGAGAATTTACTGGAGCCTACAAAGAGGACTGGATTCTGGTGCTGTTTGAAAATTGATATGGTGGCAGTGAGACTGGATAAGCAGAACCAGGGCTTAAGTTAAGTTTGTTAAGTATGTAAGGAGATTGTGAATGTGTTTTAATTTGTTGAGTTGGAGGGTGCGGGAAAGGACGTTTTGGAGCCAGTTGACTGGCAGTATGTCTGGACGCCTCAAGTGCCAGCGTTGCGTGAGAGTACAACTGTAGTACGGGTGACTTATATTGCCATCTTCACCGCAGACGCAAGTGGCAGTGGATCTTATTTTGAAGCGGTCCAGATATGCCATGAAAGGGCCATGTCCTGTTAAGAAACTAGAGGTGTAGGGTGTTAAGTTATATAGTGTGAGAGAAACTTTAGGAATTAGCTTATATGTGTGCCTGCCCTTTTTTGAAGTATCCCAGTGCTCCTGCCATCGCGTCAATATCCTTGCTCTAAGGACCCTTTTGACGTATGACTGGGGCACTGGGAGGTGTGTGTCTATTGTTTCTTTCTGTGTGGCCTTCTTCGCTAGGTTGTCTGCTAGTTCATTGCCAAAGATACCTTTGTGAGACGAGACGTGACCTAGTGAGATACGATGTAGGAGATTCTTAAGTTTTAGTTTGCTTTGCAGTACTTGGGATTCCACCCACTCTAATGCGTTTAGTATTGCGAACAGCTCCGCTTGGAATACGGAGTTATTATCATCTAGCCTTGCAGACCACTGATGGACCACCACCGTGCCCTCCGTGGCGCAGAAGGCTGCGCCCACGCCAGTCTCTGTGCCTGAACCATCAGTGAAGAGTGTGGTGCTAAGGGCAGGTGTGTAGCTGTTGCGTGTTGTGTTTACTTGAAAATGTGAAGTCCCCTCAGCGGGGTGGAGCTGCCAGCTCCTGATTTTGTATTGCAATGTTGTGTTTGGAAAAAGAGAATCTATTACTGTGTCACGTTTTAGCTGTAGGATTGAGGATTTGGCGTGTTCGTATTCTAGTTGAAGTGTGATGGGTGGAATACCTGTAAGTATATGTAGTGCATCTGTGGAGATTGTGCGGTAGCCTCTTGAAATTTGTAGGAGAAAAGTGCGTTGTATTGATTTTAGTTTAGGTTGTGCTTTGGATGATAAATTACCCCCCCCCCCAGATACAGGCCCCGTAAAGTATTATTCTTTCGATTATTGTTAGGTACCAGATCTTCAGTGTTTTGTTGTCTACCCCTCCCAATTTAGAAGTTAGTCTTAATGAATTATTATGATATGCTGTCAATTTAAGTTTTAGGTCGTTAATGTGTGGGATCCAGTTAAGATTTGCGTCAATGGTTATACCTAGGAGTTTTATGAATTGTACGTGTCGAATGGAGACATTATTGATCCTCATCACTGGAGGGCGTTTTGGATCATATCTGTGTGGTTTGGTGAATACTAGTGCTTGAGACTTTTGTGGTGAGAGTGTGAGGTGCAGTAAATCCAGGAGCCGGCAGAAAATAGGAAGAGCTTCGGCAAACTGTTCCTCCAGATGACGTCTGTAACGACCGGAGAAAATGAAGCTGAAATCATCGGCGAAGGCAAATATTTTAAATCCCAGCCGATTTAGTTCTGTTAGTAGCACATTTGCTACAAGCAACCAGAGGATTGGGCCAAGGCACGAGCCCTGGGGGCAACCCTTCTGTAATCGGTGGGTAGATGTGCCAGCACCTCAGTTAATCAGGACGCTCCTCTGTGAGAGGTAGGAGCCGATGAGACCAGCTATGTTCCCCGACAGTTGAGTGCTTGTAGTTGTAAGAGAATGTCTCGCCATTCTACGTTGTCGAATGCGCCTTGTATGTCTAGTGAAACGAGTGATGTTGCGTTGCCCTGGGCTATGCTTTCAGTACAGGCAGTCATTATGGCATGAAGTGTGAGCTCGCATGAGTGGCCCTCGCGGAACCCGAATTGTCTGGGGTGGAGAAGGTTGTTTGACTCCAAGAAGTGTGTCAACCGCATAACCATAAGTTTTTCCAGAAGCTTTCCCAGAGTGGGAAGAAGGCAGATGGGTCTGTATGACTTGGGTTCGGAAGGAGACTTGCCTTGCTTCAGAAAGTAAACTACCTCTCCCTGCCTGAGTACTAAAGGAAAGTACCTCATGGTGAGGCAGAGGTTAGACCAGCGCGTGAATATGTGTGGAAGTTGTTTGTGAGTGAGTTTTAGTATCCGAAAGTGAATTGAATCCGGCCCTGGGGCCTTCTTGTCATTCAATGTGTATAGTGCTGTTTTTACTTCTGCCTTTGTGAAGCGTTTGTCTTCGTGTGCTGTGAAAAGGATATCCTGGTTGTCTTGTTGGGGATAAGCCGAGGGGCCAAAGAGAGTGTGTGTCAGGAATTCCAGGTTATTTTGTCGCGAGGTTTTGTGAGTTGGTCTTTCTAGACGAATTTCATCCGGAGTGAAGAACTTGCCGGTCAGAAATTTTTGAGTGATGCCGAAAGGGTTCTCATTGTTGCTGCAGAATTTCTTCCACGCCGCCCGTCTCGCCGCCAGAATCTCACGTTTGTAAACTGCTTTAAGTCTCGTACGACGTGCTGCAAGGGTCTTTACCTCAGGGGGGATAGGATTGAGCAGGCGCAATGTTTTAATCTTGCGTCTGAGGGCTGTCAGTTGGTTCCTCCGCTTTCTAAGATCCTTGTTCCAGAATGAGAAAGTGTGTGATTTTTGGACTGTTTTCAATCGAAAGGAAGCCTTCGCCGCAGTCTGCATGGTTTCGATTAAATTATATGTGAAAGAGTTGAGTGTGTCTTCGCTGTGCACCCCTTCTAGTTGTGCTGAAAGGGATGACTTATGACTTTTGATGACGTTGTTAAATTTGCGAAGGTTTCCGCGAGTTGTGTTGTAGCGTCTACGTTGCGTGTAGAGTGGAGAGGTCATGTAAGAAAAGTGTATGTATTTATGGTCTGAGCCACTGTGTTTGTCTGATACGGACCATTGTGATATTCGTGGTAGGGTGAAGGAATTTGTAATTGTTAGGTCAGGCCAGCCTTCTGCTATGACTCTGTCTTCTGTATCTCGTCTTTCGAAAGTGGCTTCAGAGTTGTGCATGTTTGCAAGTGCCAAGTTATGGATAATTATGTGTCCTGACAGCAAGTCACCCCGGGCGTCTTCACGCGGACATCCCCAGAGGGATGAGTTCGCGTTGAAGTCGCCACCACAGATGAAAGCCTTCCTGTTTGTGATGGTGTGTTCCCATTCCGAGAGACAAAGGCCAAAGTTTGCCGAGGGGGCTGCGTAGCAGGATCCGACGACAATCTCGCCCTCCTTCGCCGTTATGGAGATGAAGGCGCTATTGTCGCCGGTAAAGAGATGGGTACATACAAGACTCGAGCTCCTGACAACGATGTGGGCGGAGAGATTCCGAGAGGAAAACCTTCTCCAGTCCTTGCTGAAGATAGCGAGGTTTCCATCGGAGCAGTAAGCATCCTGCAGTAGAGCGATGTGAATCTCGTTCTCTTCCATGTGGTTGATTGTGCTTACACTGGCTGCTATGCAGTGATTGAGGTTTACTTGGAGAAAATTTAGACGGCCTAAAGGAAGGGGTGGCTGGGGAGAAGGTGCTGAGGATGACATTGTATTGTGTATGTTATAAAAAGTTTAAAACCTCCTACCTTGAAAGCCCAAGTTCTGCTGCTGGCTGAAGTAGTCCTCCTGGTAGTAAGGTGAGTAGAGGTTCGGAGGTGGAGCATGACTCGGAAAAGGAAAATAACCTCGATGTGCAGGAGGATGTTCGCCCAGGAGTCCCGGACCACAGTGGGAGGATGGAGCCGCCGGGGGAGGTGCTTGGGGATTTCGAAAGTGAAGTTGGAAGAGATCGTTCAGTCTTGCCCGCTCTCTGTTATACTCGAACTTGAAGGTTGGACAGTTGGAGGCAGAGGCTATGTGATCAGTTCTGCAGTGTGCATTGAAAAGGTTATTTGCGCGTCTACAGTTCACGCACGAGTGGGATTTGTTGCAGGTTGAGGATGGGTGGAGTTCTCCGCAAATTTCGCAGGTTTCATCATTATGGCAGTACTTTGCTACGTGGCCATATCGCTGGCAATTTCTGCACCTTTGGACTGTGGTGTGTGGCCGCAGTCTGCAGAGATTGTATCCCAGTGGTATGCCTCCATCTTGGATTACTGCCATGGCTAATTTTTCTGACAGAATGAGGTGCCAGTCCTTGCATGAGGGTCTTTTAGAAGGAACGGCTTTAATGAATCGGATTTCGTCTGGGTGATAATCGTAAATTTCATCCAACGTCGAGGTAATATAAGTTAGTGTTGTTCCGTCGGGAACTCCAAACAGGATAGTTTTGTGAAATGGGAGGGTTTTAATGCTGAAGAATAGATATTCAGCAATTCTAGCATGGGATTTTAGATCACTTAGGACGACTTTCGTTTCTTCGGCGGATCGGCAGAAGAGTTCCAGTTGTCTTCGAAGGCATTTGATTTCCAATACTACTTTTGGACAGGCGATATTTTGTTTTTCGAGCAGGTTTCTAATGGCCAGTCCGGACATGGAGCGTTTCTTGCCCCTGACCACAATTGTTCGAAGATGCCTCTCCTCTCCTGGCCTCCGCTGTGGCTCCGCCGGTACTACCTCCTCTGTCGGTGAAGGGAACTCTTGAGACTTGCCGTCCTGATCATTATAGAGCAGGGCAGGTTGTTGACTACGAAGGTATGCGTCCCTATCATTATCAATTCTTAATTTGTCTAGTCTGCTATGGAGACTTTCCTCAAGCCTGGCTACTATTTCTTCAGTCTTTGGGATCTGTTGGATCTGGCTGGCAATGTTCTCGTTTAGTGTGGTGAGCAGTTCCTTAAGGAGATCTGCTTTTAAGCGGAGCTTTTCAAGCTCCTGTTTGAACTCCTGTACTGATTTTTGATTGGCGAGGTCTTGTTTTCTGATCGATTGGAGGATCAGTTTCGCATTTTTCAGGTGGTCAGCAGATTCCTCTGTGAATGTATTTTCGTCCTCTGACAGGACTAAGGTAACAAGGGATTTAGCCTTGTTTGCCAATTCAGCAATGGAATATGTTTGGCTTTCTCCCATTGTGAGCAGCGATGGTATGTGAGAAAAAATAAAAAATGGCTTTGAGAACTAGAATGGGTAATATAGTTTTAAAAAAATATAATAAATCAGAAGAATGATCCGCGGGTTGTGGGAGCCCATCTACAGGCCCCTGTGCGCCGCCCCAGCCTGTTGCATGTTTAGGTTTGGAATAGTGGGTGGGAAGGTAACGAGGCATTTAGTCTGTGAGCCCCTGCATCTGCTCAGCACTGTAATTAGATACGTTAGGAGTTGTTTTTGGATAAAATTGTTGTAATTTTATTTTAGGGCGTGGGGGTACTGGACTAGATGAATTTAAGGTGGGTTTGGACATGAGTGTCGAAATATTCTAAGTTCACAGTAAAAATAAAATTTTTGCAAAAAAAAAATAAATAAAAAAGAAAAATAAAATAAAAAAGAAAATTAAAGCTCGAATTAAATGTGTATTAGGAGATGAAAAAACAAGTTTATTGTTGAAAATAAAGAATTTAATATTTTTGTTGAGTAAGTTAGTCCAGCAGAACACGGGAACGCAGGTTAAAGTTTAAAAATTTGCTGGACACAGGAACATAGGGGACTGGACATTGAAGAAAGTAGGGGGGGGGGGTTGGACTTAGATGAATTTTGAAGTGGGTTTGGACTTTGACGAAATTTAGGATAGAAGGGCCGAAATGTTCTAAGTTCCCGTTAAAAAAAGAAAAAAAAATGAAAACGATAGTTAAAGTTTGAATTTAATATGCATTGGGAGATGAAAAAAACAAGTTTATTGTTGAAAATAAGGAATTTAAAATTCTTACTGAAAATAAGATAAGTGTCCAGCAAAACACAGGTTAAAAATTTAAAAAGTTCTGCTGGATTCAAAGTTCCTAGTGATTTTTTTTTCTTTTTTTTCTATTTTTTCTCGCAAAAAGGAAAAAGAAAGTTAAAGTTCGAATTGTTGTATTGTTATTGTATTGTAAAGTTCGAAAGTATGTATTTGGAGATGAAAAATCATGTTTATTGTTGAACATGAGGAATTTAGTATTTGTACTGGAAGTAAGTTAAGAGTCCAGCAGAACACGGGACCATGAGGGAAAAATCTTTAAAAGAGGGGTGGGAGAATGAAGCATTTTTGAAATATTGTTGGATTTTGACAAATTACAGGCAGAAGGGACATATAAAAAAATGACATGTAAACAAATTGGCTGCTAAGCCCGTCCAGAGACCACCGCCGGACACGGGGGAATTGAACAGAAGTGGCTGAGTCTCTAGAAAATCAAGTCTCAAGAACAACTTTTTCTAATTTGTTGAAATGGTGAGGAAAAAAAAATACAAGCTTTATTTGCAATATGGGAATAATTTCAAAGTTCAGTAATTGAGAAAAAATTTCAATAAAATGACAAACACTTTTAATTTAAATAAAAATGTGGTTAGATAAAATAGAAAATAAAGTCAGAAGGGGAGAAAAAAGAAAAAAAAGGTTTAAGTTTTGAAAAATAAATGAAAAACTGAGAATAAGTTAGAGTCCGAAATGAGCTAAAAGCTTGCAGAAAAAAAAATGTTTCTTATTAGATAATTAAGAGTAAAATTAGACAACATTGTCTCGATTGAAATCAGCAGCAATTAACCTGCATTAGGCCTGCTATTAGAGTTAGGATGAGACAATCAAGAAGTGTAGCAAAACCCGAACCATGTGCTCGCTAAGGGCCGCGAAATTCCAAAATGGAGGGCGAAAACCACAGCCAGGCGAAGCCCAAACACCCCACTGGTCACCAGGTCGCGTCTCCTACAGTGAGCAATCTCTAGTGGTATGGGAAACATCCAATATTCCATTTACGGAAGAAAAAAAAATCCATTTCCCTTTCTTCCTTTCTTTTTAATGAAAAAAAAAAATCCCTCTTTTTATTCTCTTTCCCCCACCCCCTTTTTAATAGAAAAAAGCCGGCAATTTTGAAGAGAACCCCACCGCCCCATTCAAAACAAGCCACCAAAACCAACCCTAGACACCCCGACGATTCCCTAAAAAACTTGAATTAAAGACTCCGAACTTAAGCCGCATTGCACAATTATCCCAGAATACTATAAGCTTTCAAAAGAAAAAAAAAATGCAATTTCTTTTCTCCTTTCTTTCCCTTCTTTTCCCTCCCCCCCCCTCCCCTTAATTGGCCTAATGGAAAATAATAAAAAAAAAAAGAAAAAATGTCAGTTTTTCAACCAATTTTAATCATTAAGAATATAAAGAACATAAAAAAAAAATACAAGAACTATTTTGAAAAGGTATGTACAATAAGTTATTTTTGTTTATGTTGCGCTGTCCATCAGAAATAAAAGTTTAACATATTAAAAAAAAAAAAAGTCTTAAAGTCCCCCCCCCCCCCTTTTTTTTCCTTATTTCCTTCCTTCTCTTTTTTTCTTTCTTTTCCCTTCCTTTTCTTTTAATTTTCCCCCTTCCTTCTCTTTCCCCCCCCTTTTTTTCCTTCCTTTTCTTTTTCTTCCCTTTTCTCTTTCTTTAAAAAAAAACAAAAACAGATTTTATTTACATGCAGTCCAATAAGTAGGTTATGTTATTTTTACTAATCTGCTTTAAATAAGTAATTTGTAACGTCATCTCTATAAACGCTGAATTAACATGAGTCTAGTGGTAATTGAAAATTAAAAGTATTATTTCCAAACGATCTTATTATGCTTGGACATACAGAAAAGTGTGCAGTGGAAAGCTAAAGACACTCTGAGTATTATGGGGGGGGAAGTAAGATTATTATATATATATATACATATACACACATACATACTGCATGTATACATACACATATACATGCGGAGGTAAAATTAATATTTAAAGACTGTTTTTAAAATTGTGATAAAGCCGGTTACTTGAATGATTGAAATTAGATTGTAGAAGGTTTGTTATAAATCATCCCCCCCCCACCCCATTATTAAATTACATTAAGTGGCGTGAGTGTAATCTTATTTGATTGCCTTTTTGTCTCACAAACACTACTAGTCATAAACACTGATTTCTTAGGTTTTCTACTGGCTTTAAGTTTTTTAAGTTAATGATGTTACACAATAAAAGAAAATAGATAAAAAAAAGAAAATAAAAAGACCGTAGCCAAGATAATTACTCTTTTTAAGGTGGTTTATGTATTTATACATGGACTTTTTTTTTCTTTTCCTTTTTTTTCCTTTTTTTCAAAGATATTTCATTCACTTCCTGGTAAGCAAAGGTTATACAAATTGTGCAAGCTTGTGTGTTTTCGATGACAAAATAACATTTTAATATTTTGATAATTTAATTTAAATTAATAATGTCTTTCCTAAGGTGGTTCCAGGTGAAAAATTCTAAATAATGCTTATGGATAAAATTGTATAAGAGTTACAAGAAGAATGCAATTAATTATATGCCAAATCATGTACGCTAAAAAAATGCCAATTTGCTATGAAACTGCAACAATACAAAAATGTAATACAAAAATACAATACAAAAATTAAAATGTAAAAAATAAAATATAAAGTATGTGATATATATTTCTTAAATGCACTTATTCGACAATTATTTAAATTATTTATTTATTAATGATTTTAAAATTTAAAATGGAACATTTAAATATCTTGGGAGGTAGTTAAAACTGTACTTTTAACTTTAGCAAATAATAAAGAAAGAAGCAGAGGGAAAATTGCCTTTAAAAAAAAAAAAACTAAATGCACTAGTTAATGCTGCTAATCGTAAATTAAAAGAAAGAGATTATAAAGGATTTAATTATTTATTTATTTATTCACCTTTAATGCCTAAACATTAAATTCTGTATTTTAACTAATTTGAATAATTTTTTAAATAATAATTATGTGTATTTACGCTGATTTATATATATATATATATATATATATATATATATATACACATATACATTAATGGGAATTGTAATTTTTAAAAGTATATTTTTACATAAACGATCCGAAAGTAAAGTCTGGAAAAAAGGGCTTTACTATACATCTCATAAACCAAATCCCCCACCCCCGCTGTACAATATCCCAAGCCAGTCCCGATTGATTGCCCATTGCAGACAAGATGAGAAGGTATCAATCGCTTCCAAATTACTAGCCCCTCACTCCCCTCAAAATTCAGATGGAGAAACGGAGAAAGAACCAAGTAGAGGTAAACCTCGCACTTATCTCTCTCTCTAAAAGAAAAGAAAAAAAAACACTCACACACACGACCAGTAGGGCGGATACACCCCACCCCACTGCGACCCCCGCCCCGCCTTCCAGAACCTCGCCTATGGCCCAACTAGCTGCTGGCAGGGGTGAGAAGACGCCAGCATGGGATATAGTTATCTTAATAGTCATCCCAAGGAGGCTGGACTTAGGGTAAATCCAGCGAATTCGAAGCACATGGTCCGGGTTTAAAAGCAGCTATAATAATGATTTAATCTTAAGTAGGAATGGACATTTTAATGAAAACATGAGAAATTAAATTAGAATAATAACTGCTACTTTGTTGTTGCTATTAGATTAGATTGTCGGCGATTTAGAAGGTGAAATGCCTAATATTAAGTTATATTTTAAATACTAGCAAATGCAAGGGCCAGCAGAATTAAATGACTGAGGAATGAAATAATAAATTACTCATAACTTAATAATTAAAAGGCCGAGAAACATGCAACATACCTTAAACTGTAGCAGGGACATTCACACATCAGAATCCATAGAGGGCCCCTGGCCCGCGGGTCTTGGGACGCCTTTAGCCAAGCATATTTTAGGAGCGCGTCTGGGACACGTCCGCACACAACCAAACGAAGGCCAATCTTTTCGTCTTTAAGGGTTAATATTTCGGCCAATTACCCACGATTGTTTTCGAAAATCATTATCAACAATGTTTTTATACTTCTGATACGATGCGTACTTCAAACGCTTCTCAACACCTTTGTTGAGAGCCTGCAAATCGAAATGTGTGTGTAACGGAAAAATTCGCTTTTCTCAAACATTATTTGACCTAGGGTCATCGCTATAATTTTCCTGCAAGGTTTAAATTACGTCTACTATCTCTATTTTTTTTCATAATTTTAGTTTCAGTAGATTCGGAAATAGATGGGGGGACGACGCAATATTTTTGCGCTACATTTTCGACGATATCTCTGAAAATATAACACCTAAAATTAAAAGAAATAAATTTTTGAGTTCAGCGTTATGAAAGCTTTTACACGATATCTCACAAGATATACAAAGAAAATATTATTTTTTTCAAGTAGCTTAATTATCCTCTCTATGTTTTCCCTAAATATATTTGTGAATGTTTAATAATTTGTTAATATATGGGTCAATAGTCTTTATTACTCCCCCCAATTTGAACTTTCCATGTTCCATAGTTTACTCATAAAATAGCTGTGACGGACAGACACAGAAGTTATAATGGTTCCGTTTGTACTTTTTAAATACGAAACATTAAAAATGAAAATGAAAAGAAAAAATTGAATTTACATGAATGGATAACATAATTACTAAAAACGATAGACATCATAATTACAAAAAAAAAAAAGAAATAAATCACTTGTTTGCATCCAGGCGAACATAGCAATTTGCTCTTAATATTAATATTAGTTCTATTCTATTTAGGACTAATCTTTTAATTAGTCTGTTTATTTTGGGCCTTTCTTCTCATTCTTTGATTTTGTATTTCCATTCGCCCACAATCACACTATAGTTCCCTTTGCAAGAGTAAAGTGAGCTGAGCATCCATCCAGCCACTGATTGCATATGATGTACTGATTCCTGTCCGCTTTAGATTTTGTTTTTTGATAAGACTCGAGACACTCAGCACATTCAGAGCCATCAAATTCTAATCCAATTTTGCCATCAGCATCCACAAAAGGAACACTTTCGTCGCTGTCGGAAGATGATTCATATTTCAGTTTCTTCCTCAAGTGACATGTTTTAAATTATTCTTTCCTTTCCTGTTTGCCCGACTGCCAAGACGAGTTATGTGTTTCACGCGTATCTGGGTATGTGGATTTCTTTATGCCTTCGGAACATCCCAACGGCTGGATGGATTTTAATGAATGAGGTCTCTGTCGATTCGTCTTTACCGCCCGATGGTTATAGATTAGATTTTGTTTTTATAAATTCAAAATGGCGGCTGTAAAATACAAAAAGGCGGTAGAGACGAAAAAAAAGTTTTACGCACCCTATTGAGTGGTATATCATTGGATAGGTCTTTCAAAATGAAAACGATGCTTCATTGACTATTTTACAGTCAGAAGCTCCGTTTAAATATTACACAACCTGGAAGTTGTGTAGGTAGGATCTCTAGCTCTACTGCATCTCTAACCTTCATAGATATCTAAAGCCCTCATCAAAACAATGTTTATAGATAGGAACCAACAATTAAACACAACTTAAAAGTCATCAATGCAAATAAAAAAAAAATAGGTAAGTAATATAAAAAATGGTTTCACATTGATGAGAAATAATTAAATATTTCACTTTTTACGCAGTTGGGTTTTTTGATTTTTAAAATTTAACTTTTACTTGTTTTACTCATTTTACCTCCGCCATGTTGTCGTTCCTAAACGCTTTCTAGTTTCTTTTGCTGTTTATTTCCTTCTTCTTTTATCTTGTTTATAATTTCTGTGCTTGTAACATTTACAGCCTTTTGCTTTCTCTTACTCTGCTCTATGAGTCTTTTGACCATTGGAATAGAAGATACTTTGTTTATCAGCTCAGATGATGATATATGTAAAAGGCCTACGTTTCCTTATTCACACATGGTGAAGCAACAGTGTTCAGAATATTTTGATAAGTACCAGAATGCACTGAATATACGTTCATTTACATGTAAGTTCTAATGAAATTGTAGTGATAAATTTATTGAACAGAAAAACAATAATATATTTTGCGGCAACTGTCCTTCAACCTCGGCACTGTATCAGTCCCACAGTGGCGGGTGAGATGGCCCACAGGCATTTTGTGTCATGTGAATGACGCTGGAAAAAGGCAAGCACATGTCTGTATTCCAAGAAGCTCTGGTATACAGTTGCAATCGAGTTTGAAATTAAATCTTTGCTTATTTGACTTATAATATGTAATTAAACTTTATTAGAATAATTTTAACACTTACCACGTAGTTTTGAAGCATAAAAAGTGGCATAAATATACAGATACTGACAAGTGGCGGAAACGCATACAACAAAACACTCAGAATAGAGGAACACTACGAACTTCTTAATTTGTTTTAGGGAGCGCTAGTGTTGCTCACACAATCTCTGCGGCATATGTCCCACCACGGCGTCTGCCCCCACTTTACCCTACATAAAAATTTTGGAGTTAAGATCGAAAGAGTTACATTTAGTACATATTTCAGATAATTTCAATCGAAATTGTTTTCGTCTGCCCAATAGCATTATATAGTACGCTGTCCCGTTTAAGAGTTTTTTTTACACGTTACTCCAAAAAATTTCTTGAATTTATATGCCCGAATAGCACTTTCCAACAAAGTTGAAAAGTGTTTTTTCAGTTCGATTTGTTTGTCTGTCTGTCTTTCCACGCTCTAACTCGCCTAAAAATACTCGAATTATCGTGCAATTTATATATGTTGAGGATGTTTACCATGGCATGTTCGGTACTGAATATGAAGTGTGAGCATTAATAGCTCATTTACAGGGGCTCTCGAAAGAATTCCGTTACATTATGGTTCAATGAGAAAAAATCGTTTGTAGTTTATGTCAATGACATTACAATATTTCAAATGTACTGAAATTGATATAAATCACTGAATTTCTCGACAAGATGATTACCATGGAATAGGACATTTGTAGCATTCATTTATCGTTCATTTACAGGGTCACACAAAAGAAATCGGTTAAAGTAGTCTTCAAGCAATAATTTCTGGAAGTGCGTTTTCTATTTCGATATGCGCTTTTAAATTTAAGTAATTTTCTACAATTTCCACGCTGTGTATATATCATACTAGCAGGCTATGCCCGCTGCGCTGGTCAATATTTCCAAATGAACCTTGGATTAAACTAAATGGTGAATTTGAACTTGTATTTTAAACAATATGGATCTTCAGATTGACCTTGCACATTACTGAAAACGATGCGAACGCCATTGCGATATAATGTTATCTTAAGAGTTGGACAAAATTTAGCAATTAAGAAGTAATTGTTTTAGTTGATTATAAACAGCGCACTTATGGTCGGGTAATGAGACCGTTATGACAACAGGAATTAATACCTCTGTAACTAATCAACATATAATGAAATCGTATATACTAACACCATTCCTAAAAGTCATGCAACAGTGCCACTTGTAATAAAATATGTTCTGTAGATTTTTTTAAAAAGGCTAAACTTTCATAATCAGGTTCACTTAATTTTTGAACTTTTACTGTTGTACTATAACTAAGTACCCTTGAACAATATGTATGCACCAAAACCTTTCCAAAATTATTACCTAACTAATTGTGGTATATCCTACGAAAGTATTATAAACAATCGGAATGAAATACAAATTTCCGTTTTAAATATATAGTAGATGGTGATGATGCGATTTTGTGTAATAGAATTCATAGTAAAGTTTTCGCTTCAAACAAAAACGATGCTTTCAACATTAAAGCTAATACACCAATATGTGAAGTATCCGATTACGGAAGGTTAACTTCAATTCTCATAAACAACTACTCAAAGAAAAGTGAATATGTGGCTTTTGTGATACTTTTATGTCAGCCGGGCGCAGGTAATAAATCAATAAAGATTGTTTTCATAGCATATTCTTATTTTATTATTTTCATTTAAAACACAAACCTTTCACTCATTTAATTTAAAAGGCATGCCTTATACTAATTTCATTTAAAAAAATTGAAAAGATAAACAATAACAGGAAATATTGTCATAATTAAAAACAAAAAAATATTTTTAATTTACATACGCAAAATGTAACTACTGCTACTGGGAATTTTAAAAATGGTATCAGCGAGATGTGCGCACGGTTGTTATAAATGTACCCATTTTTTCTTCTTATCGAGGAGTAATTTATAAATCGCACAATATTATTCCAATTCTAATTTCTTTCATTGAGGAACCTATGACCGGAAAAAATGGAAAAAGACTCTTGTAGATTCTTCGGATGACGGCATCTGACGCCATAAACCGAGTTTATATATATGAAAATAATTTTTAAGTCGTTACAAACATTGCTTTCATACTTAAATATTTTCATTGGTACTATTTGTTATCCCGTCGACCAATTTCGCCAAATTATATAAATCGCCAAACCATTCGCCAAATTATATAATTTGACATAATCTTTATTTTAAATAACGAAATAACAAATAAATTAGTATAACATTAATAAAAATACAAATAAAACGTCGAAATTAAAATCACTTGATGACGTAAACACGTGTAGTTTTTTTAAATTCAAGTGAATTTGACATTTACGATCAACCATTATTGGCATTTAATCTTATAGTTTGACGATAGATTTTTGGTCGACGGAATATCTAAGTAGTACCTTTTCCATTTTTGTTTTATAACGCTCAATTCTCAGTAATTTTTTCCCTTTTATTTTACATAAAATCACTATTTTTTTTTAAATTAAGATGCTTGCATTTTTATTTCAAACTCATAGAGCCGTTTTTATTTTTTAGCCAAAAGGGTTGATTTGAATTTTTTCCGTTGCTAGAGTAACGGATGTAATGATAGATGTTTTGAGGTTTAGATGCCAAAGACACCGCCAAATTAGAAAAATATAAAATGTGTCATGAACTGTTGGACTTATAAAAATTTCTTTGGTAGCATTCGATTCAGCATACAAAACTACATTAAAATATGCTATCATTTGACGCATAATTTTGATATTCGATTTTTTTCCCCTCCCCGTGCAAAAACCATTAGGGGTGACACTTTAGAAAATCCTTTCTTAGCAGAAGTTTATGTCATAAGAAATATTTTTACCACGATTTTCAAGATTTTAGGTTCAGTAGTTTGCGTTGTGCGTTAATTAGTCCCCTAATCCAGACTTTATTTTATATACTATATTAGATATGCGATTTTGCGGTGAATCGATGATCGAAAATTAGTCCAATATCATTTGAAATATTACATAACAGAGGAGAAAGTACGAAGAAAGACGAAGAAGAAATGACGAATCACAAAAGACTTGTAATTTTTCTTTTGAAAATGTTGAATTTTTCCATAGTAATAACGTTTTAAAACATATATTTCCTTAAAAATTATCTTTATTTCCTAGATTTCGAATCTGTGAATTTTCCTATAAATGAAATTGGCGATATGACTTGAGAAAATAGATAATATTTGCTTAAATAAAATGAGTAATATTCGTTGATCTGAGTTCGAGTTTATAAATATCACATGCTTTCGGAATTACGGCGAAAAACATTTTTAAAAGTATGAAATTATTTTACAATATGTATGTGTGGCAGAAATTCACACTGAAATTTAAGTATTCGATTCCATTTTTAAAATATTAACTGATATCTATATAAGTTACAATTGAATATGAAAATGTACTCAAAAAATGATCTCTTTCACCTAAAAAAACACCATTTGTGAGAACATCCTCAAGCTAATGTCACGCTTATGCATTTTTGGCTTAAAATCACATTGTTTGGCGACAAAAGAAAAATAAAAAATTGTAAAGAAACAAATAGTAATTACACATGTGACTCACAATTACATCTGCTTGTTTCTTCTATAAGTCACGTGATGGGACAATTAGATATATAAAAAAAAAGAAAAGAACAGAACAGAAAGAAAATGTCTTTAAAATTTCATCTAATCAAATTTTCAGATTCGTTTCTATATCTAACGCAAGCGATAAAGAGCCAAATATTGCGTATCAAGTGTAATATTTCTTATTAAATTAATTTTTAAGCATTACAAATATTTCTTTCAGGTTTTGATTAAATGTTTCCGTTTTTTAATATTATCACTCATTAAAACGGATTTTCTTCTTCTTTTTTTCTTTCTTTTTCATTTAAATAAAATTAGTAACAGTTTTTCTTTTATTTTTCGAGGTTTAATAGCCGTTTCAATTTTTTTTATCAACGATGAATTTCGCCAAGAAATAAAATGGTAACTTTATCGCCCAAAATAACAGAATTTTCCGTCATAATTCTAAAACTAATATAGGTAGAATAATGTGTTATAGATTAAAACCTTCCCTGAAACAATACCTATCTAACGGTATAGGTTCCGTAAAAATCCATGCAGTAGAACTCGAAATCTAGGCGTTCGGAACGAAATTTCCGTTTGGATTTTACATATATAATAGATAATAGAATAGATAATAGATTTTATATATATATAATAGAATAGATAATAGATTTTATATATATATAATAGAATAGATAACAGATTATGTGTTATGAACTATCTCAAAGTTTAAAACAGATCGCATTGTTAGATTTCCTCATTTTAACAATATCGCGTTATGTTAGTTCCACATTCCACCACCAGGGAGCGCACTCTATTCTTAACGAAAGCGTATCTGAACGAAACTCCTTCATGCAACCTTTCCGTAGATACATGAATCGGGAGGGTGGCGGTCTTAACCAATAATTTAAGATAATTGCTGAAATTACTACGAAAAATATTTTAAAGGGGCTCTACGCGGGCCCCTAATAGAGTTAGAGGAAATCGGAAGACGGCAAAATAATCGCGGGGAAAAGTTTGCTTGGGTCCTTTGGAGCTACTTTTGGCGCGAGATCTAAGCTCTACGACCAATAGGAGCCCAGATATTTAAGGAAATATGAAGTAAATGTAGTCCATAATAATAATAATACAAGTCCAAAATAATAGAATTTTCCGTAATAATTCTATAACTAATCTAGGTAGAATGATGTGTTATAGATTAAAACCTTCCCTGGAACGATACCTATCTAACGGTATAAGTTCCGTAAAAATCCATGCTGTAGAACTCGAAATCTCGGCGTTCGGAACGAAATTTCCGTTTGGATTTTATATATATAACTAGCAGGCTATGCCCGCTGCGCTGGTCAATATTTCCAAATGGACTTTGGATTAAACTAAATGGTGAATTTGAACTTTTTTTTTAAACAATATGGATCTTCAGCTTGACCTTGCTCATCACTGAAAACGATGCGAACGCCATTGCGATATAATGTTATCTTAAGCGTTGGACAAAATTTAGCAATTAAGAAGTAATTGTTTTAGTTGATTATAAACAGCGCACTTATGGTCGGGTAATGAGACCGTTATGACAACAGGAATTAATACCTCTGTAACTAATCAACATATAATGAAATCGTATATACTAACACCATTCCTAAAAGTCATGCAACAGGACCACTTGTAACAAAATATGGTCTGTAGATTTTTTTAAAAAGGCTAAACTTTCATAATCAGGTTCACTTAATTTTTGAACTTTTACTGTTGCTCTATAACTAAGTACCCTTGAACAATATGTATACACTAAAACCTTTCCAAAATTATTACCTAACTAATTGTGGTATATCCTACGATAGTATTATAAACAATCGGAATGAAATACAAATTTCCGTTGTAAATATATAGTAGATGATGATGATGCAATTTTGTGTAATAGTAAAGTTTTCGCTTCAAACATAAACGATGCTTTCAACATTAAAGCTAATACACCAATATGTTAAGTATCCGAATACGGAAGGTTAACTTAAATTCTCATGAGCAACTACTCGAAGAAAAGTGAATATGTGGCTTTTGTGATATTTTTATGTCAGCCGGGCGCAGATAATAAATCAATAAAGATTGTTTTCATAGCATATTCTTATTTTATTATTTTCATTTAAAACACAAACCTTTCACTCATTTCATTTAAAATGCATGCCTTATACTAATTTCATTTAAAAAACTGAAAAGATAAACAATAACAGGAAATAATGCCATAATTAAAAGCAAAAAAATATTTTTAATTTACATACGCAAAATGTAACTACTGCTACTGGGAATTTTAAAAATGCTATCAGCGAAATGTGCGCACGGTTGTTATAAATGTAACCATTTTTTCTTCTTATCGAGGAGCAATTTATAAATCGCACAATATTATTCCAATTCCAATTTCTTTCATTGAGGAACCTATGACCGGAAAAAATGGAAAAAGACTTTTGTAGATTCTTCGGATGACGGCATCTGACGCCATAAACATATATGAAAATAATTTTTAAGTCGTTACAAACATTGCTTTCATACTTAAATATTTTCATTGGTACTACTTGTTATCCCGTCGACCAATTTCGCCAAATTATATAAATCGCCAAACCATTCGCCAAATTATATAAATTGACATAATCTTTATTTTAAATAACGAAATAACAAATAAATTAGTATAACATTAATAAAAATACAAATAAAACGTCGAAATTAAAATCACTTGATGACGTAAACACGTGTAGCTTGTTTAAATTCAAGTGAATTTGATATTTACGATCAACCATTATTGGCATTTAATCTTATAGTTTGACGATAAATTTTTGGTCGACGGAATATCTAAGTAGTGCATTTTCCATTTTTGTTTTATAACGCTAAATTCTCAGTAATTTTTTTCCTTTTATTTTACATAAAATCACTATTTTTTAAAAAAAAAATTAAGATGCTTGCATTTTTATTTCAAACTCATAGAGCCGTTTTTATTTTTTAGCCAAAAGGGTTGATTTGAATTTTTTCCGTTGCTAGAGTAACGGATGTAATGATAGATATTTTGAGGTTTAGATGCCAAAGACACCGCCAAATTAGAAAAATATGAAATGTGCCATGAACTGTTGGCTTATAAAAATTTATTTGGTAGCATTCGATTCAGCATACAAAACTACATTAAAATATGCTATCATTTGACGCATAATTTTTATATTCGATTTTTTCCCCTCCACGTGCAAAAACCATTAGGGGTGACACTTTAGAAAGTCCTTTCTTAGCAGAAGTCTATGTCATAAGAAGTATTTTTACCACGATTTTCAAGATTTTAGGTTCAGTAGTTTGCGCTGTGCGTTAATTAGTCACCTAATCCAGACTTTATTTTATATACTATATTAGATATTCCATTTTGTGGTGAATCGATGATCGAAAATTAGTCCAATATCATTTGAAATATTACATAACAGAGGAGAAAGTACGAAGAAAGACGAAGAAGAAATGACGAATTACAAAAGACTTGTATTTTTTTTTTCAAAATGTTGAATTTTTCGATAGTAATAACGTATTAAAACATAAATTTCCTTAAAAATTATCTTTATTTCCTAGATTTCGAATCTGTGAATTTTCCTATAAATGAAATTGGCGATATGACTTGAGAAAAAATGAAATAAACAATAGATAATATTTGCTTATATAAAATGGGTAATATTCGTTGATCTGAGCTCGAGTTTATAAATATCACATGCTTTCGGAATTACGGCGAAAAACATTTTAAAAAGTATGAAATTATTTTACAATATGTATGTGTGGCAGAGATTCACACTGAAATTTAAGCATTCGATTCCATTTTTAAAATATTAACTGATATCTATATAAGTTACAATTGAATATGAAAATGTACCCAAAAAATGATCTCTTTCACCTAAAAAAACACCATTTGTGAGAACATCCTCAAGCTAATGTCACGCTTATGCATTTTTGGCTTAAAATCACATCGTTTGGCGACAAAAGAAAAATAAAAAATTGTAAAGAAACAAATAGTAATTACACATGTGACTCACAATTACATCTGCTTGTTTCTTCTTTAAGTCACGTGATGGGACAATTAGATATAAAAAAAAAGAAAAGAGCAGAACAGAAAGAAAATGTCGTTAAAATTTCATCTAATCAAATTTTCTGATTCGTTTCCATATCTAACGCAAGCGATAAAGAGCCAAATATTGCGTATCAAGTGTAATATTTCTTATTAAATTAATTTTTAAGCATTACAAATATTTCTTTCAGGTTTTGATTAAATGTTTCCGTTTTTTAATATTATCACTCATTGAAACGGATTTTCTTTTTCTTTTTTTCTTTTTTTTTTCATTTAAATAAAATTAGTAACAGTTTTTCTTTTATTTTTCGAGGTTTAATAGCCGGTTCAATTTTTTTTTATCAACGATGAATTTCGCCAAGAAATAAAATGGTAACCTTATCGCCCAAAATAACAGAATTTTCCGTCATAATTCTAAAACTAATATAGGTAGAATAATGTGTTATAGCTTAAAACCTTCCCTGAAACAATACCTATCTAACGGTATAAGTTCCGTAAAAATCCATGCAGTAGAACTCGGAATCTAGGCGTTCGGAACGAAATTTCCGTTTGGATTTTATATATATAATAGATAATAGAATAGATAATAGATTTTATATATATATATAATAGAATAGAAAATAGATTATGTGTTATGAACTATCTCAAAGTTTAAAACAGATCGCATTGTTAGATTTCCCAATTTTAACAATATCGCGTTATGTTAGTTCCACATTCCACCACCAGGGAGCGCACTCTATTCTTAACGAAAGCGTATCCGAACGAAACTCCTTCGTGCAACCTTTCCGCAGATACATGAATCGGGAGGGTGGCGGTCTTAACGAATAATGTAAGATTATTGCTGAAATTACTACGAAAAATATGTTAAAGGGGCCCTACGCGGGCCCCTAATAGAGTTAGAGGAAATCGGAAGACGGCAAAATAATCGCGGGGAAAAGTTTGCTTGGGTGCTTCGGAGCTACTTTTGGTGCGAGATCTAAGCTCTACGACCAATAGGAGCCCAGATATTTAAGGAAATATGAAGTTACAAAGTTCAATATAAAAGAATTTTCCGTAATAATTCTATAACCAATCTAGGTAGAATGATGTGTTATAGCTTAAAACCTTCCCTGAAATGATACCTATCTAACGGTATAAGTTCCGTCAAAATCCATGCGGTAGAACTCGAAATCTCGGCGTTCGGAACGAAATTTCCGTTTGGATTATATATATATAATAGATAGATAATAGATAACTCGTATGCATGATTGCATAAAAATTTTCACGTACTGTTCTCCTTACTAGCGGAAATTGTTGAGGGGGAATTTTCAACTGTGATACGTATTTCTTAACTGAACTAAATTTTTACTTTCATGTAGTTTATAGATAAAATTCTATATATCTTATACAGGGCTGATCAAAGAATACGCATAATTTTCCGACTATAGATGGGAATCGGTAATATTGGGTTTGAAACGTGTTATGCGTTTACAAACGATTCAATTAGACATTACATTTCGACTTATTAAATGGTCAAGATTTATTACATTATTCTAAATGTGCTGGAAAGTGTTTTATAATCTATGCTTGACGGATTTTATTTTCTTTCTTGTTTTAATAATATAGTAGGATGTATAACTTCCGAAAGTCTGTAGGTAATATAGAAGACTCCGCAAAAGAAATTAAGTATGTTTCCCTTACTTATAGAAATTGTGGAAAGTGAATTTTAAATCTACTTTGCATTTTCTTACTACTTTAAATTTTAGCATACTATGTAGAATATGTGCAAATCTAATAAATCAAATATTGCAAATAGCTTCACAAACGAATAGGAGTACTTTTTCGGCTATGGACGGTAAATGCATAAATTTGGTTTCCAACTGTATTATACGTTTTCTAAAATGTTTACTTAAACACCTTATTTACCTTATTAACCATTCAAGGGCAGTGGTATGTTTATGAAACCACTTAATTTTAATTTCCAAATGCCACAATGGCATCAGAATTTTAGTATAGAAAATTTCCGTTTATTATAGGGTAACTCTAGTATAGATGACCCGTTTAAATATTTCCAAAACTTGTTCATAGATTGCAACATAAACTTTGTTCATAGAAATAGTTCAACGAGCGTATTCATTGTGACGTGCAGTTGTGTTTTTCGATTATAAAAAGTAAGTGTAATTTTAATGTTTATTTAATTTAGTTTATTATATTATAAATATTTTTTTCGTCTTAGGTATCTGAATGTTTTGCAGTACGTATGTTATATATATTTTTTACTATATGGACTTTTAAGGCACGTATATAATCTAATCTTTACTTCTAAGCCTAAAACAAAGACATACAATGGCAATTGATGCTTTAAATTGGGCGACCATCTGTCCTTCAATTTCAGGAGAGATGGGCAGGCGAAATCGAGGAGAGATGGCCACCTTTAATCAATATTTCAAAATTATGAGAAGTGGGGATTTTGACTAAATATTATTAAACTTAAAGTAAATATATAACGTTTATGTTTACAATTATATTAGTTGATATAATTGTTTAAATTTTAACTAATATAAATATTTCAATAATAATAATAATATAATAAGACCTAACAATGTATTTGTTGAAAATACTGGAAATGTCGGAAACTTCCATCCCAGGAACTGCTAAAGTTGATAAATAAACTAAATTAACGTAATAAACCTAAAATTAACGCTTAAAAAACACGACACTTCCAGCAGCGAAGAAAATCAAATACATTTAAAATTATTAGATTGTACAGACTCCGAGTGAATAGAATTGGATTAGGATCACTGTGTTAGTTGTGCAGAACAATATAATATCACAATCGAAAAGGGTAGCTGATACAATGCATAAGGTACCTGAAGTGGTTCCCTGAAACGTGTACGAATTACGAAGACCTTTGCCAAAAATGTGGTAAGATTTTACGAAAAGAGAAGTATTGAAATTATACTTCAAATTTTGTTTATTCGAGTTTTATTCACTCATTTTCCTTCATATAACTGTATCTTTACAATTTGCTTTAAGTTTTTCATGATGAACTATATGAATTGTGTTATTTTTTTTTGCTATTTAAATTCACTTTTTCTTTCGTGCATTGGATGGCCATCTCTCCTCGGCTTTAAGGAGAAATGACCATCTGCCATTTTAATTTCAATTTTGTTTCTCCCTCTTTGTTCTCAATATTTAATTATTTTTTGCCAAAAATATTATGAGGTAATGTATAAGAATTTTAAATATGCATAAATATTTCTTGTATTTGCATTCTAAGAATTTTTATTACAGTCTTTAAAAAGTATGGCCATCTATCCTAGAGTCACGCTATATGTGAAATACAGCTTTGTCTTATTTACAAATAAATCTTTTCATAAATTCCGGTGTCAGTTATTCATTTCAACTGTTTAGCAAAGGAAGTGCTTTGACCTTCAAAGGGTTAAGCAGAGAAGTTTTGTTAATGTATTCTAGAAGTAGTGGAAAGTGTTTCAGAATCTATTCTTGACGCATGTTTTTTTCTTTCTCGGTATTAATATGAAGTTGTAATCTAATGAAAGAGTACTTATATCTAAGCACTTTTATTATTATTTTAAGTTGATTTTCTGAATTTTCACCTTAACCCACTCTCTGCCATGATCCCAATTTGGGAATCACACGTATTTGTTATGTTGCCGCCTAGAATTCCTAAATCTTAGTTTATTTTTAATGTTTTGTACTTACATCATTGTCTACTGTTAATGTACTATATGCTAAAATTTGTAATGTGATTATTTAAAAATTATGGATATATATAGCATTTTTTCAAAAAAATCTCATAAATCATACTTTTTCACATCTATCTATTTGTTAAGTGAATATCTAATAATTTATATTGAAATAAATTATTTTCGTCTTATAAAGTTTATCTTCATGTATGTTCTGAGTAACATAGTATGAAAAATGAGCGAATTCTTTACTTCGTAGCTTGACAACTTGCATAATACAATGACACCCATTTGGGGCTCACGGTTATTGCTTTGTAAAATTATTTGCTATTTACACTAGGAATACAAATATCATTTTATCTCTAGATTTTTCGTACGATGCTCGTCCTAATATTCGTTACTATTTCATACTAATATTCGTTATTCAGAACATAAATCTACCCTATATACTATACTAGCTAACCCGCCCGACGTTGGCTGGGATTGAGATCAAAATATCAAAATAATAATTACAACCGAAAAAAAAATAATAACAGAGAAGAAAAATTCTTTTATATGGGGGGATTGAAAAAAAGGCGGCTAAAAATTAAATACGCCACGCCGTCAGCTTTTAACGGTTTTAAGATTGTCCTGTGCGAATATTTATATCTAACAGTAACAACTTGTCAAATTTCATGTTTCTATCCCTAAACATTCCATAGAAATTGTAATTTAGAACACTTTTAGAGTGCTTTTAGCTCATTTCACCTAATTCTAGAATTTTTTTAAAAACTATTATTAACGAGCATTTGTGTCTTAAATGTAACTATCATGCCAAATTTCAATTTTCTATTCCTAGAAATATCACAGAAATTGTATATTTCGAAAGTTTTCCCCCTGCACTCACTTAAATGTTAAGAGTAAAATATAATGTTTAAATTACAAATTTTAAATGTTATATATCCTAATATTCGTTATTCAGAACTTAAATCTACCGTATATACTATACTAGTTGACCCGCACGACTCTGGCTGGGCTTGGGATCAAAATATCAAAATAATAATTACAAAGAAAAAAAAAATAACAGAGAAGAAAAATTCTTTTATATTGGGCACTCACTTAAATGTCATGTTAAAAAATATGTTGTGTGGGAGCAGTTTCTTCTTAAAAGTAGCAGACACATCAAATTTAAATTTTTTATCCCAAGTTCCATAGAAATCGTAATTTGAACTTTTTTAGAAACATTTTTCGCGCATTTCACCCTTTGGAATTTTGAAATTCCTTTAAAAACTCTTCTGTATTTACGTCTTAAAAGTAACCGCCATGTCAAATTTCAAGTTTTTAGTTCAAGTATAACGAAAATCGTAAGCCTAGAAGGTTTTTTTCCCAGCAGCCTTTTATTGTACAAAAATATTTAAACTGTGTAGAATATTAACTTAACTTAAATGTGTAGAAACAATAACAAAGATTATCAATATGTTTTCCATCCATGACAATATATAACTGCATTCGTCTGATAAAACTTCTGTCCACTCTCAACTGTTTTAACGTTCATTGACTACTGTGCATTTCCAAGTATTATTCTGTAATTAATCGTGTAAATTTTAAGGTATTCTTCAGTAAACATAGTTTTGTAATTTTGTAAGCAAAACTAAAGATAAGAGCCATATTTTATTCGCTTATGATGAATTACAGCGTCGAGCCATGTAGACTTTAGCTGTAAACATTTAAATTTTAATTTATAATTGACCCCTCACTAACTTTGTTTAAATATATGTCTGCGACTTTTTGTGCTAGAATGATGAAATTTTGCACAGGGCCTTATTAGTGTATGGGACACATTTTAATCACCGGGAAATTTTTTGTACTTTGCCTTATAAAAATAAAAATTTTGTATATCTTAAAATTTAATCCCCTGAAAATTTCAATCGATTTCATAAAATTCTGTAACCTTTTTAACGTAACTCTGTAACTTAACCTGGTCAAAATTTAAGGAATAAAAGACGAGGTCAATATTTTTGGGACACCCTGTATATTTTAATGCTTTCCTATACATGTTTTATATGCTTACAATAAAGGTTCAGTATGATCACGATCATTTCAATCGCGAAAAAATACTGTATGCTCTAATCTGTAAAGCATGCTCTAATCGCGAAACAATATTTCCTATAGCCAAGTCTTCTAGAATTTGCAAAGCATGCTAATACATGGAATACAAAAAGCCATGTCTAGTGCATCAATTGAATTATCTATGCAATTTAAATTTCAGTAGAACGCACGTCATAGCACTTTGAATTGTCAAATTTAATTTTTGATAACCATGTATTTCATAAATATTCGATATTTAATTTGAATAATGTATCAAAGTAAGTGCAGTCAATCAGGGTAACTTTGAACCACGGTGTGTAACGTTGCCCCACCTCCTATTTTTCAATATTTTTGACTCTAAAAGACTAAATAAACTCCAGAACTGTGCTCTGTTGGCGAGGTTCTAAACCGGGATTTCTACTCTTTATTTTAGAAAATAAATTAGCAACATTATGCGCAATTAATTGCATCATCTAACTATTTTCGTGAAGTACTGTTTTCAAGTTAATTTTGAATGCTATTTTGAAGTTGTTGTAATCCAATTAAATTTTCATATTAAGTAACAATATACTCATTTATCAGACATATTATTATCTAAATGTTTTAAATGTGTTAATATTTTGTGATTATTTATTTATTAATAGTTAATAAAATGTAAAATAAGAAGGCACTAGCATTTTACCGCATTTTCAGGGTAACTTTGAGCCGGCTCAAAGTTACACTGATGCTTATAATTTACTGATTATATGTAGGTGCTACTGTCGAAAATTTCCCATATTTGCACGTATATTTTATATAAATGCCGAAAGAGTGCATTAGATATGACATGTAAATATTTTTACAAATATGTGTATAATATATAAAATTCATTTAGAGGCGTGATTAGGGGCGGACCTACTGAAATTTGACATTTCATACGTTCGACGTTTTTTATTCTTGTTTGAATAATACTAGTACTTGTGTGTATTACTGTAACTATGGATATATTGTAGAGTTAAAACATTGAAAATTGTTTTTCACTGCATTTTTATGTTTTACATGAACAATAAACAGGTTTCTTTTATTTCTAAATGTTCGTGGTTCTCTTCTTCCACTTTTCTTATGCTTGATATTTATTGTAATATCATAAATTATACCAATCTTGTGATGATGGGAAATGTAAATTCGCAGTCTTTACATATCTGAAAACATTTTTTGGTGTTTAAAGTCCTGATTACAATACTTCTTTTATAATTAATTATTTTATATAAAAATTTATCATATGGTGCAAAGTTACCCTAAACGGCTGGGTAACTTTGAACCAGGCTAAAAATCCATTTTTTATTGCTTTTATCCTTATTATTCCCTAATTTTTTATAGTCAAACAATAATTTAGGATCATTTCTTCTCTTTTATGCCCCTAGTGGCGAAAATATTCTTCAAATAAGAGTGTGGCATATGAAAATAGAGAAAATGCGGATCAAGGTTACCCTGATTGACTGTATCGAATTTATTAAATATCGAATTTAATTTTAAGTATTAGGTACAGCAAAAATTTCTGGGAAATTTGTAATCTAATAGTTACCAGAATTTGTACCCTACTAGTGGTATATCATGGTAGTTCAGGAATTTCGTCTACAAAATACTTTCACAAATTCCCAGAACTTTTTGCTCAACCTTGTATTAAGTATCGAAATTTTGATTTGATTTGCTGCATAATAGATTGAAACTTGATTTGTTGAAAATTTGAATAACTTTATCTGGCATTTCATTTAACGTACAATATTTAAATTACAATGTTTTCTTCTGGACAATTCTCCAATATACGCAATGAAGATAATAACAACATTTAAATCCTACTGATGACGATCTTGTAATGGTTGAAAACGTTCTAGATTTCTCTGATGTATTTTACGATATTTTTAATTTGTATTTTAAATGTCTTTACATTATATGCATGCACCTGAAAGTAACTTTAGAACAAATATTTGTGCTTTTATACGTATTTTAATTCGATACTTAATTTCTTATAAATTGATCACTTAATGTCATTACCTTTTCTATAGCAGAAAAAATGTTTAATATACAGTATTAATGCTGTTGAAACATTGTTAAAACCTAACGCCACTTGGGATTAGTTAATATACTTGCCTAACGGAAATTTTCATTACAAATTATTTTGCCGCAAGAATAATAAAACCTTATCAAATTTACTTAAATATATAATCTATACCTCTTCACAAGAAAGTTTCTACATTTCAACGTTCATTATTAAACTTCTAAAGATAAATATATTACATTAGGTTTTCAGACATTTAGCAGAACATAATCATACATATTAATCCGCTTAAGATTTAAAATTTTCTCAAACATTTTGTAAGGTGCGAATTTTTTGAAAGTATGTTCATAATTATATAAAATCTGCTTGTGCCCCTTATCCCAGAACTGTTGTGTGCGCCGCATACATCACACACTTAACGCTCCGCACAGACCTAAAAACCTAGCCAAAAATACAAAAAATAAAATTCTCTAAACGATTGTAAAAAACCTATTTTTTAATAGCTTACTAACTGGTGCATCGATCTATGTCTATTTCAGAAGCACAAGTTCTATCCGGCGGCTCGCAGCCTCAGATGAAGAGGAGGTTTCTTTCTGATAAGGCGTGCTCTATTGTTACGTTTCAACTTTGTTATTCTGTTTAATTATAATAAAAGAGATGGACATTTGCATCATGAAAAGTTACATGTAAACGTGAAAATAAAAATCACAAGTTTACTAAACAGTGCATAAAATATTGTAAAGTCTAAAAACTAAACAAACATTAAAATAAAGTTAAGATATTCAACTTTTCGAGCATTATTTGTGACCTTCATCAGGGAAACGTTGTCGTAATCCTTCTAAAAAGCAGAGCAAAACAGTCTTAAATTTAAAAGGTTTGTTATATTTCCAGTCAATTCACCAATCACAAGCAAGAAAACATGCAATGGTACCATCTATCAGACAAAAAATTAAATAAAATATCAAATGATTTAAGGAAGGATAATGCCATGGCCTCATCTATAAGGTGAAACCAGGTGTTTAATTATGTTTAAATGATATTTTTTGTAGCTTCAGGAATTTGTGAACTCATTAGCTTTAATTTTAATATAATAAAAAAAAAATAAAGTTTAAAATATGTTCTTATCTAGAATTTTAGCTCTAATATAGATATATTTATTCAGATATATAGCTTTTTAAATATGTGCCATGGTTTGCTGGATCACGTTTGAAGTATTGTCATATTGCTTTTAGATTTTAAGGCCAATTAAAAAAATGTCCGCATATAATTACCATTTAAATATATAGATTGTTTTTGTAATCTCTTAATAACACTTAAAAAACAGAATCTCTATACTACAATTCCATTTTATAGACTCACCTTTGGTAAATACTAAATATAAATAATATATATATATTAATATATTGGCTGGTGTAAATAATTAAAATTTTACATATAATAAAATTAACAACATTTAATTAAACATCACTTGTAAGTAAAACAACCCTATCAACCATTATTTTCCTCTAATAAATTGTAAAAAGTGAAGTAAACTTTGTGTTATATATTTATTTTTTTAATTAAATACTTACTTTTATGTGTATACATTATTAATTACGTGTATTTTCTAAAATTAAGTCAACAGCAATGATTTTAACTGTGAAACACGTGAGAAAGAATTTTGGCCAGGATTTTGCATCAAATACTTCACTGTGCGCTGGCTCTGTATATATACATATAAATATATACACAAATATTGCTTGTTAGATTGTTTAAGATTTATTTAGTATCAGTTAAGTTTGTAAAATTTTCTCATATGTAAAGACTTTTATACCTCGTTAGTAAGCAATTTTAATCCCTTTGGCTATTCCCGAAGGAATTATTCTAAAGACAAATAATGAAGCAAAGTGAAGTTGTTTATGCATAAATTTATGTATCAAACATTTGACAAGAATTTAAAATCTGTTTGAGATTTTTATTGGAAGTAATGAGACACTCACAGGAACGTACAGAAAATCCCTCAGGAGTTGTTATTAGAAGAACGTAACTCGGATGCAGTATTTAAAATTCCTTTTATTATAATACATATTTGATAGCAATCAATAAGTGCATTTGATACAAATCGCAAAAAATAACTAAATAATATGTTATGAATGTAAACTATTATGACGGTTTCGAGTTTTCCAATAACGACTAATGAAAATAACTATATTTGATATTCCTTATGATAAATGCATTTAAAAATATTTGTTTTTCCCTAATTTGTAGAGAAAATTTTAAATGATATGATACGGCAAAAAAAAAAAAATAAAAAAAAAAAAAAAAAAAAAAAAAAAATCACAGCATAGACACGTCAGAAACATATTTAATTAAACGCTAGTTGTTGAGATTTTCAGAATATTTTTAAAGCTTTATTTCATTTTATTTTAAAATATATTTTTTCGGTTGATATTTAAGGAAACGAAGTAATATATTAAATATGATTTTCAATGGGAGGTCGATAATTTAAGAAAAGTAATAGTTTAAGGGGACCTTCTACATTAGGAGAAAAAAACATTTTTTATGATTTTTTTGTAAGAAAACTCCATGATGGATCTTTTTTTAAAATTTTAACAGTTTATTGTTCATATCTTAAGGTATACACATTTTTTTTTTTTTTAGATTTTGGTGCTTCTACTCTAAGTTATGCACATGTATGCTACAAATATGTTCAACCACATTTTTTGACACGGTGTGCAAGATTTAAAAAAACCTACTCAAGGGATCATCTTGATTTTTTTTTAAATTAAAGCTTATTTAATTGTTTTCTATATGAATTGAAGCTTTTGCTAAAATTATTAAATAAAAGGTTATTAACAAATAAGAACGAATTTTTTTTAACAAAATAAAAATTTTTAATCTGTCATTACGTAACTTTTTTTAAATAAATTTATGTGTTCCTTTAATTTAACTAGAGGCTATACTCACTAAATTTACGAAAAAAATTATTTTTGTGTTTCAGATAATTCTACAAGGCGCTATTATGCCTACCGTCCAGACGAAAATTTTCAAAGCAGTTGAACATATTTGTTTATAACTTAGAGTATAAGCACCAAAATCTAAAAAACAAATTATATGTACAGATGCTGTTCGTACATTTCTTAGACGATTTATGTTAGCAGCAATAAAAAATCGTTTGCTGCAAAAGAAATAATTGCAATTGTACTATGTTTTTAAAAGTCAAAATTATCGTCTGCGGCTTGAGATTTTTGTAGCGTTTTTAACGAAGCAGTGGTTCGAAGGCTATATTTACGCTCTTTCCGAAGAGAAATATTCATATTCTGTTATCCAAAGAGGATTATAATGAACAAAAATGGAAAACAATTGTCGTAACAGATGAATCATGGGTGTATTTAAATGATTGCAGTAAAAAAGAGCCATTTATTATCATAAAAAGGGGAGAAAATAATTTAGGTACATGAGTCAAAGAATCGAAAGAAAATTTTTCTAAGGGATTCATGATTGTTGCTGGTTTTTCATATAATGGAAAGTTAAAAATAAGAGAGAGGAAAAAAATGTTAAGATTAACTCCAAATACTATCAGGAGCATATTTTATTGTCAATTTTTCTGAATGAAATAAACATTGCTTTACCCACAGTGCCATCAATCTGTGAAACTCCATCACGACAAAGCTAGCAGTCACACATCAAAATCCACTGTAAATTTCCTAAAAGAAATGGAACAAAAAATCGATATGAAGGCCATACCTTTCACGGATGTCCCTACTAAATTTCCCGATGTATCACATATGGATTTTTGTGCTTTCGGACTTTTAAAATCTGCATTATCCAAACGTTGTCCCACAACCCTTATAGGGCTCTGAAAAGCTGTTCAGGAGGAATGGGATAGAATACCTCTTCAGACTCTTCAAAAGGCACTATTATCCTGGAAATTGCGGTGTCGAAAGATAGTTCAGAATAATAGCCGTCAAATAGAACATTTAAAACACAAGAATTTTATGTAAATTAGTTTTGTGAATACAATATACATCGTCTAAAAATGTATAAACAGCCTCTGTATACCTTAAGATATGTACAATAAACTGTTAAAATCCATCATGCAGTTTTCTTACAAAAAAAAATCATAAAAAATGCTTTTTTTTGGTCTCTTAATGTAAAAAGTCCCCTTAACCTAGAGAAAAAAAAAAGCTTGAGTTGCTTACTCCATATCTTTATTTGCACATCTCTACTGATAAAAGAAACTTTCGATCTTTCTGTGTGTCAGTGCGTCTGTCTGCGATGAATAACGAAATAAACTGCACGTACAAGTCTGAAAATAAAATTTCAGTGAGGATATTTCAAGGCGGGTCCTGATGCATCAGAGGCTCAAATTTTTAAAGTGTTGATAATTAGGCGATATATTATGCAAAACTAATTAAAAACGCGATTTTTGCACAAAATGGTTAAGCTACACGCGCATCGGGACCGGATTTCACAACCGAAATTAAAATATATTAAGAATTTCCACTAATAAGCGAAAATTAAGAAAACAAATTAGGATATCGATTTAAACATTTCAGAGAACATGTAGAAAAATATTTTACATCTGCGTATAAAAGTTTCTGAAAATCAATGGATATATATCCTTTAATTTTTGCAAATAACTAACGAAGACAATATAAAAATTCCAGATAGGAGCGAACAATCATTAAAACCTGAACTAAAAAGATATCTTTTTCCGATTAACCCCTCCACCAAATTTCGGGAAATCGATGGATCATGACATATATACAATCGACTTAATTATTAAACTTTGGCAAATTCTAAAACACAATTAAAAAGATTTCATCAACATAATCGAAGAGTATTAGTGTGTTCTGTAGAAAAACGTGTTATGATTTGAGAATATATCCACAATGGTTTCTATAATTTTATTTACATTTAAAAGTATGTTTTACTAAGTATCGCAAGATCATCAGATACTACCATTTTTTAACATTACAGGCGCATTTTCCCCTTGTTCTGTGATCCCAACTTCAACAAGAATTAGTTCATTCAACTTAACGTTAAACTTAAGTGACTACCATTTACAAAAATTGACAGCGTATTAGTTTCTCGGGCTCTACGGGGTCGATTTCAACGTGATTTGATTCATTCAACTTAGCTCACGATTCTCTTAAAGTTTTTAGTTTCATTTTCCACAGCCATGTGGCGCAATGTTAGCTTGGACTATATGAACTTCAAAGGGGTTTGACTCATTCAACTTGGCATTCGATTCGGTAAAACTTTTTACCACCACCATCCACACCCATGGCTTATTCTTATCTCGGGTTCTATGGACCCGATTTTAACGGTGTATGGATCATTAAACTTGGTTTTCGATTGTCTTACAGATTTAATTTCCACCATAAACCTCCACGTGGGACATTCTTATCTCCGGTTTTATAGCCAAGATTTTAACTGAATTTGTTTCTTTAAACTCAGAGGACTATTCTCTTCCTATATTCTGGAGCGTGCGCCGAACTTCTGCTTTACAGTGTCGTGTGAAGCCATGACTCGTGCCGGAAGTTTGTTTGGAACACATCCCATCTGCTTCAATACGCTGCTGCAGACAGCTGGACCCCTTATCAAAGGTTCATGTTGGAAGTGATATGTTTGAATCATGTTTTTTATGGAGATGCGTGCAGAGCAGCCCCGGTGTACGCTGCCGAAGCCAGAAGGGATACACCCGAGAAGTTGTTTTTGAGTGATTCTGTTTTTATTTTTTGAAATTTTTAATATGAATCGATGTTTCAATAATTTCCCTTTCATTTGGAAAAATCGATGGACTTTGGCAACTGCGGAAGGGTCAGGGCTTATCTAATAATTGCATCTTATACTCTAAATGTACTATTAGCGGTCTCACTATTAGCGGGTTTGTTTGATAATCAAACTGCTCTAAATTTAAAATCGATATTAAAGCTGGGTTTTTTGTAAGAAATTCAAATTTAAGACATCAGCAACCTAAGAAGATATAGAAAATTTCAACTTAGGTAAAATGATCTAATATTTAACATGCTTGATGATGTTGCATTATTGATTCAAAGAATAATACCTGGGTACTTTTATGTTAATGCGATGTAAATCTCACCCCCCCCCCTTTTCTTTTCTCGCCAACAGCAGTTGTAATTTTTCGCGTATGTAAATTAGAAACTGTATTTGATCATCTTTTGGTTTATATTGTTATTTCCTTGTTTTTCTTTCTTTGTATTTTAAATTAAATCGTTGAAAACCTCTATTTTAAATGTATGCAATTTATGTATCTTAAAAGTACGTTATATAAGTATTTTGAATGAAAGCTATGTTTTTTTTTAATATGAAATGAGTGAAAGAATTGTATTTTAAATGAAATGAATACAATACAAATAATGTCCATGAGAACAATAGTTGGCGGTCTATCACCTGTGCCCAGCTAGCATAAAAGTACCATTACCTGCACCCTGCACAGGTGTAGCAAATTATGTCTGAAAAATTAACTATATTCTGAATGCAAATATTATTGAAATCTCTGTTTATTGTTGCAGTGAGTTATAAAAGTGGGAGAAGAAAATATACTGAGCGTAAAGTATTAACACGGCATTACTGAGAAATCTGAGATATTATTCTGTAGTAAAGAAGCGATAAAATATCAAAAATAATTACTTCTAAAATTCGCTGAAAAGCTTTTTCCGCTTTTGAATAAACATCGAACTGCTACAGATATTTTTTTCTTTATCAGAACTTAAAATATTAATTTATTTTTAATAAATCAAGTCAGCCATATTTTCTTTCTGTGATTGAATAATTTACTTCTGTCATTAAAAATATGTGTTCAAATAATAGAATTATGTGTAGGGAATAAATTTCTCTCTCAAATGGAAATTATTTCTTTAAGGAAGGAATGTGAATCTGTTGATTTCGACTATCACTTGTATCTTTTTAATTCTTTCTTTTTTTTTTTTTTTTTTTTTTTTTTTTTAAGAAATATCTTCCAAAATATTTGCAACGGAAATGATATTAATAAATGATAATTATTTTAGAATTAACTGTTGTTTAAAATCATATAAAAAAATAACAACCTTTTGAGAATTCAAATTGAAAACACAAAAGAAAAAGATAAAAATACTCCTAACTGGTAATGGGAGGTAAATTTAGTTTTTTATTGTCTTTTTTATAAGAATTCAGCTAATTTTACTAAAAGAACGATGCTATAATGCATTTAACCAGATTATAGAAGACTCATTTCCAATTTTCCTTAAAATTGAATTTGAATGAGAATTTCGAGAAATTAGTTAGTTATGGAGCAGTTGGTTTTATTTACGGCGATTGATTTTTAGTCGCGAAACTTGGTGACATGTGGGAAAGTATCATTTGACGTGGCGATAATATGGCGCTGAGGATATAGGGGAGACTAGGTAGAGTTGACCATTCGGGAGGCTTGACCCACCCATCAGTTTTCTTATTTAAAAGAATTTCAGAGTTTTATCAACAGGTGTCAACCAAAGCTTCTGGAATGCTCAAACAACAATCTTTATTTCGTAAGAATAATCAAAATAGGTGGGAAAAAATCAATTGTGAAGTGTTTTCAACCTAAAAGTTGCATTTTTTAGAAATATTTTGTAAGCTTTTTTTAGATAAAATATATCCTAGAAATTTAAGTAAGTAGGTTTTAAGTAATGTAGAAATATCGAGCTTTCATTCCAGGCATAAAGATTGTACAGTAAGTTAGGCTTAACATAACAATGTGCTATTCTTTAGAAAAGGGGTATGTGGGGAGGCTTGACCAGATGAACAAGACTCCCTCAATTAATTTGTTTTGGAAATATTTTTATTATACACTGTGCATAATGAAAGGTTAATGGTTATATATAAAAATAAAAATGTAAATTTATTCTGTAATGCTACAGTAAAATGTGGTGAAGGAAAACGAAAATTTTAAAACTGATTAAAGAGAGATGTGAAAAATTACTATAGTTTCCACTGCAAGAAAAAAATCTAATGAAATATAAAAGGGAACATTTTCCATTTAAAATATTACTAACAACAGCTAATAGCAGTGGAAACGAATAGAAAATATGGAAGCAGCAGTCTTAACCTTTTCAGGGGCAGTGGTATATCTTTATGAAACCACTTAATTTTAATTTCAAACACCACAATGACACCAGAATTTTCCTAAAATCTGTTCCATTTAATATGTATGTGAAATATAGTCTTTTACTTATTTCCAAATACATTTTTCGCAAATTTCGGAGCCAGTCATTTATTTCAATATTTTAGTACTGAAAGTACTGATTAACAGCTGAAAGGGTTAAAATATGTTAATGATAAATTAAGTGCTCATACGGTTGCAAAAGAACATACCATTCATCGAAAAACTTTAGGAAAGTATGTAGACAAATTTCACCAGGATGAGTACAGTGAGATGAAGCCAAACTATGTGACAACTAGAGTTTTCAGGTCGAGGACAAGGCAGCAGAAAAAGGAGACTAAAAAAAAGCGGCACAGTGGAACCTAAAATGGAACCCTATGAAAACGGAACCTGTCTTTAACGGAATACTATCTTAAATTTAAAATTTCATTTTCCCTGCTGCACAATTATACCTGCTCATACAAAATCCTGTTTAAAACTAAATTTTCTCCCATGTATTGCGATTGCATCTAAACAGGTTTGTTTAAGCATAATATTTTTTTATAATAATTAAAGCATGTAGCATAAAGTTATTTTGCTTTTTTTAAATTCATTTTACGCCCCTTAACAAATATTTAAATATAAAACAAAGTGGGTCAAGCCTCCCATATAGTGGGCCAACCCTCACGTATATGGGGAGCTTTGACCCATTATTTTCCCATGATTAAAATCAATCATTTTTCAAATTTTTATATATTTACACCCATGTAACAATTTTATTTTGATAACTGACTATATAACAAATAAAATGATATATAAAACTTTATTCTACATTCAATATTTAAAAAATAAAAAATCCTTTTGTAAAAATTGGATCAACCCTCCCTAGTCTCCCCTAGTTTTATGAATATGACATTTGCAACATTAGCTATAACAATGAAAAAAAATCTTGCAATAAACCACATTCATTGAACTCATAAATTAATCATGTGTCTGGAAATGCCCTGCTGTCATATTTCAAAATGTCAGACTCTACGACCTGCTACATCTGAGCCCTTTACTACGATGGAGGCGAAACAAGAAATGCTCTAGAATTCTTCCGTTGAATGCGCATATTTAACGAAAATCACTTTTAGGACTTTTATTTTATTTTTTACAGCAGTTTAAATATCAAAACTTTAAGTGGCAAAAATTTTGAAAGAATATTGCGGATGATGCTGGCCAAAAAACTCGGTCAAAACATTTCTATGTCCGATATATATGCTTAGTCACATCCAAATCATTGCATAAAAACAAAATTCATTTGTTGCTGAATATTTATCCTCTGTCTGTCTGAAATAAAATCCCAATAATTAATATCAATAAATGTTACTGTACTACTATTTAGTTTATTTATTCAATTTACATAAAATTCCAATAACTAATATCAATAAATGTTACTGTACAGTTTGATTATATATGTTAAATATTTCTAATATCCAATATTTTCTATGCATTAAACTTCCTGTTCATATTAATCTTTTTCTAAATTTAAAATTTATAATGTTTAAATCTTATTTAATACTTCATTTATAAATGTTTGGATCAAATCTTAAACCTTCATTTATAATTACATCATTTAATAATTTTTGTTCCAAATGTAAAATTTATAAAGCTTGTATCTTGTCTTAAAACTCAATTTATAATTTATATTTGAAATAGATGATAATTTGTAATATTCTATAAAGGTCACACACATATATATATAGATATATATATTTGCTTGCCTGCGTTGCACGGAACCATCGATTTTTACAAGCTAACGGCGATTTGTCAAAATATCGATTAATATAAAAAAAATGAATCTCTCAAAATAAAACTCTGGGATTGGTTCCCTTTACCTTTCGGCAACGTAGAACGCACGTGCTAACTACGCATCTGTAACTATTAAAAACTAGGATTCAAAAGTATCTCTTTCAGAGCGAACTTCTCAAATGGGTCTCCGCTGTCTTCGATAGAGTACATTGGACGTGCTACGCACTTTTTTCTAAGCAAACAACCGTTACGGGTCTCCGCTGCCTACGGCACCGTATAGCTGGCGTACTGTACACAAGCCACAAAATCGGAAGGAAATCGTAACTTGAGTTGAAATCATTTAATTCCATTGAGGTCGGGGCCATAAAACACGAGGTAAGAATTCCCCTTCCACTGCCTGTAGAGTATGGAACAAAAAACAGTAAGACAATCAAAAACCTTATTGAATATGTACCCCGTTGAAATCGGTCTCATACAACCCGATATAAGAATACTTTCCTTGACGGTAGAAAATGGAATTAAAAACTGTAAGAGAATCGTAAACTAAGTTTCCTCTTCCACTGCCTGTAGAGGATAGAACCAAAAAATATAAGACAATCAAAAACCTAGTTGAATGTGCCAACCCCGTTGAAATCGGCTTCATAGAACCCGATCTAAGAATCCTTTCCTTGGCGGTAGAAAATGAAACTAAAAACTTTTTGAGAATCGTAAACTAGTTGAATGAATCAATCCCCGTCGAAATTGAACCATAGAAACCTAGAAAAGAAAAGAGTATGCTGTTAATGTTGGAAAGTGGTGGTAACTGTAGACTAAAGATATGTGGAATTAATCAATTCCCGTTGAAATCGGGACCGTGTAGAGCCCAAGAAATGTATGCATGATTAATATTTAAAAATGGCGGTAACTGAAGTCTATATTTAAGAAAAAAAAATAGTTTTAAATCTAAAAAAAGTAGCAGATACCTTTAACTACAAGGATACATTTTTCTCCAATTTGCAAAGAATCTCTTTTCGCATTTGATTAAACATCTAAATTAAAAGTTATACTTTTTCAAAATTTTATCTTTTTTTTTTTTTTTTTTAATGACGTCAGACATACTAAATTTTTCTATGCATGATTAAAAACATTGCTTCTGGGATTTTCAGTATTTGCTGAAAAGATCAAAATAATATCTAGTGAATGGGTTGTTTTCGAAATTATTCACTGGACGAAGAAATTTTGATCTGTTGATTTTATCTGTCATTTTGAATCTTCCTTTCCGTTCTTTAATAAAAATGTCACAAAATATATTTCTGACGGAAATTATAATACTAAATGGCATATATAATTTTAGAGTTTTCACTCGTTTAAAATTAAATGATAACATTTTACAACCTTTTTTGCATTAAAACTTATGAAAGAAAATATTTAAATGTAAAAAGTAAAAACTACAAATAATTTAAAAGTTAATACGAAAAATTCTACAATCAACTAAAATAACTGCTTATTTTAGCGTACTTGAAACATTATTGTGTGACTAAGCTAGCAGGCGTCGCCCGCTACGCTGGTGAGTTTCTCCAACCGAACCTTTGATTTTTTACAGTAGGATTTGTTACAAAATGACCTAAACATATGCAATATATAAAAGCTATTCCTAAAAATTCATCTAACAATGTAAGTCTTACCAAAATCCAACCATTAGTACTTTTTATAAAGGCTAGTCTTTCATAATCGGATTTACATGATTATAGAAATTTTTCCCGAAATTCTATACCTGAGCATTGTAGAACGATATGCAATATACTGAAACCACGCTTGGGAAATTATCTAACTTACAATCCAGGTTTCATCAAAATACGCCTAGTAGATATTTAAAAAATGAGTTATATTCCATAATTCTCATTGATTATAGAACTTTCTCTCATAATTCGATAAATAAGTAACATGAAACGATATGAAACCTGCTAAATGCTTCACTGTAAAATTATCTGACAGTGCAAATACCATCAAAATCGAGTCAGTAGAACTCAGGTTTTCTACAGCAATAGCCGGAGCAAAATAACCATTTTCATTTTATGTATAAAGTAGAAGTAGACAGATGCAATGTCATATGAATATTGATCATTAACATTTATGAAACTGTAGGTTATTTCTCGTTGCCTCTGTTGAATAAATACTCTAATTGCAACTAAATGACGTTCTACTAAATAAAGATTTCGCGACATAAATTATAAATTTGTTTCATGTAATCATTTACCCTATTTTGTATAAGTACTGTAATCCGATCGCTAAAACACGGAAAGATTAAAAAAAAAAAAAAAAAAAAAAACAATAGAAAAAACTTTTCCTTGATAAAAAGCCTTGTCTAAAACATCTAATCAAATTCAGTAATTGTTGTCTTAGTCGTTAAATCTTCCGTTATGATATTCACAGTCGATGTTGAAAACAAATTCCTAAATCAGCTCTTAAAGCGCTGAAATATGTGTTTAACTATATTTTTAGTAGATTTGTTATCTTAAATTTCAAACTTCTACCTAAAACTGTTGCTGAGATAAGACAAAATAAACTAAAACATTCGACACCACCACTGTAACACCCTTAGGGGGGAGGGGCGGAATTTTAAAATCGCTGAAATACGTGTTTAAACATTTTTTTAGAAGATTCATTATCTTACATTCACGCTTCTACCTAAATTTGCATTTGAGATATGGCTAAATGATCTAAAACATATGACCACCCCATTTAAGCTGCTTAGGGGGGGTGGGGGGTTCTTAAATCGCAGAAATACGGGTATATATATATTTTATTTATTTATTTATTTATTTATTTTTGTAGATTTGTTATTCTGATTTTTTCTTTCCTATCTAAAACTGCTGCTGTGATATGGGGAGATGACCTAAAACGTTCGACCACCGAATTTAACTCTGGTAGAGTGAGGTTAATTTCAAAATCGGGGAAATACATGTTTAATTATTTGATTAGTAGATTTAATATTTTGAATTTCACACTCATACCTAAAACTGGTGCTGAGATATGGCGAAATGACCTAAAAACATTAGACCACTTTTAAGCCTTTTAGGTGGGGGGGGGAGGGGGGAGAATTTAAAAAAAATATTTCTTAGTTGGTGCTTACAGAATGAAATGGTACATGTCTTCGAAATTCCAATGTCCCAGGAGCAATGGTTGCAGCTCGGCGTTGATTTTATGAGTCAGTCAGGAAAAGCTCTTTTATATTTTTCTTTGCGGTTATTCGCTTTGTGCTTTATCTGGCATCTTATCTGCCATACAACCCTTAAATTACAATGATATAAACAAGACGATTCTGAAATAAGCGCATTGAAAAAAAAAACAACATTTAAATAACCACTGAAGATGGCCGTGTGCTGGCTGAAAACGTTTGTAATTTTTAATGGTTTTTAATGTATTTCGAAGATATTTATTTCTATTATATTTTAAAGGATTTGATATTATACGTATGCAGTTGCAAGTAATTTTAGTACATTTATTTGTGCTTTTTTATGAATTTTAATTATTTACTCAAGGCGAAAATAGCACTAGAATATTAACTTTAATTTAGTAAAACATTTCATTTACTATATAAAACATTGAAATGAATGCAGTTCAGCTTTTTAACAGGCTTTGAATGAAGGAGGTTATATTTTTTATTTTTATATATAGTCCAGGCAATAGAGACCGTATAGGGGCTCTACCTAGCAAAATTCGTGGTAGTCCTGAAAAAAGGCTTACTATATGTTTTTTGGGTCGCTGAATCCGAATTTTTAACTTCCCACCAAAATTTCTCCCGGCAACCCCCCCAAATTTTGGTAAAATGCCCCCCCCAAAAAGGTTTTTATTAAAAAATCAATTTGTTTATTGTTTTAGGCAAAAAGTATCTAGAAATTAAGAAAGTAGACAAAATTTGCAACAAATTAGATATATGACATTATGACGTAGGATGAAGGGGAAGGGGGGACATGCCTCGGAACATGCGCGCGGTGCTGCGTGAACTAAGTTGTCCAATTCCACTTAACAAACTCACACGTTTAGATTCGCCCTCCCATCTCCCTCCGAACTTTCTCTATAAGGTTTACTTTAAGTTTTTTGGGTCGCTATATCCGAATTTTTAACTCCCCCCAAAATTTACCCTCCCCCCGAAACCCCACCCAAATAGTTGTTTTTAACTTAAATTTCTTATTGTTTTAGGAGGAAAGCATTACAAAATTCAGAAACTAGACAAAATTTGCAGCAAATAAGATACATGACATTATGACGTAGGATTAACGGGGAGGGGGAGGGCTGCCTCTGAACATGCACTGCTGCACTACGTGCACTAAGTTATGAAGTCTAGGCAATAGGGGATTTTACCTGGCGAAATTAATACTAATTCTGGATTTTGACTCACGTTATGTTTTTTGGGTCGCTGAATCCGAATTTGTAACTTCCCACCAAAATTTCATCCGGCAACCCCCCTCCCCCCAAAAAAATTTATTTTTTGAAAAAATTTGGTTTTGGGGAAAAGCGCGCGGAGAATGATCCAAGGCGAATGTTAAGTTAAAAACAACTATTTTTTTTTGGGGGGGGGGGTTGGGGGGGATTTTTGGGGGTAAGTTAAAAATTCGGATTCAGCGACCCAAAAAACTTAAAGTAAACTTTATACAGAAAGTTTGGAGGGGAGATGGGAGGGCGAATGTAAACGTGTGAGTGGTTAAGTGGAATTGTGCAACTTAGTCCACGCAGTTCCGCGGCCCATGTTCCGAGGAAGATCCCCCTTGCTCTTCATCCTAAGTCATAATGTCATGTATCTAATTTATTGCAAATTTTGTCTACTTTCGGAATTTCTAGATACTTTTTCCCTAAATCAATAAAAAAATTGATTTTTTTAATAAAAACCTTTCTTGGGGGGCTCTTTACCAAAATTCGGGGGGCTGCCGAGGGAAATTTTCGTGGGAAGTTACTAATTCGGATTCAGCGACCCAAAAAACATAAAGCAAGCCGATTTCCAGAACTACCATTAATTTTGCTAGGTAAAATTCCCTATTGCCTGGACTAATAAGTATTTAACATATATGCCTACTTATAAATTTGGAGGGATATCCTGGCATTGAATTATGATTTTTAATTTTTAAAAGGCTCCTTTTTGTGATATTTTCAAATTAATTTCCGCATCAAGAATTGAAATTGGCGTATTTGCACGTTTGGGTGTTATTTCTTTACGTTCTAATCTCAAATATGAATAACATTTGGTAAAACGACACAAAGGTTATGCTCGTGCAGCGATGATGCTTCGCATTCAGGTAACCTAGCTATTCGCAAACTGCTGACATATGAAATCATTGATAAATTGACGAAAAATAACTACGAATGATGTAAAATACTTTTTTTCTTGAAAAATATATGATCGATATTAACCCGTGTTTACTCCGATTAAGTAAAAAGAAGCAGAAATTTAAGATGGAAATCGAAGTCGGTGTAGTTGGGTTTTGCACTAGATTCACAATTCAGACACACAATTCTGCATATTTTTTGTTTCTAAAATTCATAAAGGAAGAAAAAAATGATGTTGCTATGCGATTCAGATTACTAATTTAAGCGTTAAATAGTTATATATATATATATATATATATATGTATAATCTTTGAAATAAAAATTTGATCAGTTTGAATAACAAAATGTGGCAGCATCTTTTCTTTAAAAATGGCATGTAATAGCATTTTACATTAATTCTTATAGTAATATATATCTAGCAAGAAAAATAATAATGGTACAGAATGCAATTTTTAAGCTTTTGAAATGAACTTAAAAGCAGATGTTACAAAGTATTTATAATCTTAAGTTACAACTGAATGAAAAATGCTGTATTTATATTAAAAACAACTAGAAGAATTGTAAAAGTTATACAAATAAATATATAATAAAATGCATTACAAAATCTAATCAACAGATACATAACAGCCAAATTGGGCTATAAATAATAAGTATCAACTGCGAAATGGAATGAAAATATTCATGAACTACAAAATATTTTCCATACAAATTTACATAAAACAGCATAATATCATAGAGTGCAGAATAAAATATGCAATATACTTTTGAATTTAGAAATTAACTTACAAGTTTGTATAAGAAAAATGACTTAGTATTTTACTTAAAGATGGCATTTAATAATATTTTACTGTTTCGTTATGGTAACTAAGATTTTCTTCCTTTTTTAAAGAACATATGTGAAAACCAATTTTGTTATTAATTAAAAAATCCAATTGATTTTTTACTTTGAATATTATGTTTTAAAGTGTCCCTAGCAGCATCAAGAAGTGTTTTTATATGATAAATATTAATAATGTATTCAAATAAATGCGAGGTGTAAAAAGCCGTAGAAATCACCCGAAATGTCTACACACAGCAGCATATTTCATTCTGATAATTTCAGCGCTTAGAATGCGTAGTTTGATTACCTATCTGTTACATTTTTGTTTAATTTTTGTAACTTTCGCCTTTCGTTATTAAATGTTATCCGGAAACAGATGCTGAACTAGTTATAGTGTTAATTTTAAACAGATTATGCTTTCGTGATCTAGATGCATGTAATAAAGATAGATTTAAAGCGAATAAGTAAGGAAAGTATTTTAAGAAATAAAAAATATCAGTAAACTGAGGTACAGTTTTCAAACAAATTTCACTTGAAAGAAAAATTCCCCCGTATCCTGTAGTGTAAAAATGAAATTAGTGCTGTGTTTAGAAGTTAAAGAAATTGCAACAGATTCGGAACAAGAGTCCCTACTATCAATATTACACGAGTGTTACTCACGGACACGTTTTTGATATATAATATAGTTATAGGTCTAACAACAAAAATGATGTTGGTACAGAATACAATTGATAAGCTATTAAATGAACTTAAAAGTAAATCTTAATATATATATATATACACACACACACACACACACACACACATATGTATATATATATTATTTCAAAATTAATGAAAAAATACCGCATGAATAGCACTTTACAGCAGCACATATCAAATGTAATAAAACATATTACACCATTTCAAAACGTCAAAACACCATAACTCCAAAAGGAAGGTGTATATCTGCAAAAAAAAAATTTTAACCATAAAATACTTAAAAGAACAAGAAAGACAGGTAAAAAACAAAAACAGTCTGTTCTTCATCAGTGGGAGGACAGACAAAAACTAACTCCACCCCCACTTTTAAAAATTGCAGGTTTCTGAACACACGTCCATCCCGCATTCAATACTGAAAAATTATTGTCATTTTATTAACCAAATTCCATAAAAAACTAAAATAACTCAAATTAAAACTAACAAACATAATGTTAACAATACAAAAATTATCATACAAAAACAAAAAAGCTTTAATAAAAGGTCTTTTAGAGAAATACTTAAAAAATTGCCATTAATATATAAACAAAAGAAATTAACTTAACATGCATGAATGCAGAAAAAACGTGCCCCCCCCCCCCCCCCCCAAATCTGCAAAATAAAATTTCTCAAAGCATGAAAACAGTAATACCTGTATAATGTTTCTCACCCGTCAACAATAAACAAATAATTTTTCCTCCAAAGCCATTGTCAAATACCAGAGTTCCATGTCTGCAACTTTTTTTTGTTTCAATTCATCAATACACACCCGTTCTTTTAACAAGACTTTAGGATGCCTATGTCATACAGAAAGTTCCAGAAGGCTGCCATCCCATGTTCATGCCGCTAGTCCACATCGTTGCCATTCACTTTTTAGAACTGTCTTTAAATAATGTTTCAAAAACTTTATAGGATAATTATTATTGTAAAGTAAATTAGCCAATAACTTAAAGACCTGTATATAAAAATTATTGTCTCTGCCAAAAATTTTATTGAAACGTATTAATTGATTAATGATAATATTTATGTAAATTTTTTTTATGTAAATTTGAAAACCAATGTGGCATGCTTCTAGTAAAAAATTGAAAACTATTTCTCCTATCGTACAAATACAAAATCAATTTATTATCAATAATTTTAAATAAAATATCCAAAAATTCTGCATTATAATCATCACGGTTTGCTCTATTCAATTTTAAATAATTTGGATATATAATATCATATTCATTAGAAAAATCAAAATTAAAAATCAAAATATCATCAATATACCTAAAGACCTTTAAAGACCTATTATATTTTATAGTATACTTAAATTCATAATAAAACAAAAATAAATTTGCTGCTGTACTAGAATAGTTTGTCCCCATCCCTATACCACATATCTGATTAAAGGTATTATTTTTAAAAGTTACATAATTATTATAAAAACAGAAATAACATAAGCTTAAAAATAAATCCCTATTTATATTTAATTCATCATTTATACTAAAAACATCAAAAATACCCATTAAAACATCATAAAGTGAATCAATATGTATATTGGTGAACAGATTTTCAAAGTCGAATACCTGCATTTTCAGAGGAGTCAAAGGCAATTTGTCCAGAATTTCAACACTATTATCAATTGACCAAAAATAACTATACTTCTTAAATTTATACTTTAAAAAATCATATATCTTTTTTAATAAATTCTGTAAACCAATATTAAAATTTTTATAAACGCTTTTAGAAGTACTACAAATAAATCTAAGCTTAATCGGATCTTTATGAAATTTAGGCGTTAAGAAGATAAATGGCAAACAGTGATGATTAGAAACATCAAAATTATAAGAAAACACACTTTTAACTTTCTTTTTGTATGCAAAATTTTTTTTAACAACAGGATTTCTGTCAATATTAACTTTTGAATAAAAATTTTCATTACCTAATTCACCCTCTATTTTATCAATATAAAACTTCTTTCATATTATTGCATAATTATTAGCTGCTTTGTCCACAGGGACTATAACAAAATTATTCTCTAAACTTTCAATAAATTTTACATTTTCATCTTTAAAACTTTGATTTCCATACTTCAATCAATTTTATAAATTACATTATTATATTTACAAAAAGGAATATAACCATTTACTTGAGGTGGACTGTCAGCATGACCAACTATGCAAGTTTTACATCTTTTGTCTTTTCATTTATAATATCTCATATTTTTATCTAGATATATATCGCAACATATTTATTAAAATTTTTTTTGTAAGCACTTAGACTTAATATGCCAATAAACAACAAAAAAAAAACAAAGATATACACCAACTTTCAAAGCCGTAATGAAATTGAATAAATATATATGCCAGAAGCGCAATAATTCAGCTTATCCGAGTCACATATTGCAATATTTTATTTCAAAATTAATGAAAAATTACCGCATGAATGGCGCTTTACAGCAGCACATATCAAATGCAATAAAACATATTACACCATTTCAAAATGTCAAAACACCATAACTCCAAAAGGAAGGTGTATATCTGCAAAAAATTTTTTAACTATAAAATACTTAAAAGAACAAGAAAGACAGGTAAAAAACAAAAACAGTCTGTTCTTCATCAGTGGGAGGACAGACAAAAAACTAACTCCACCCCCACTTTTAAAAATTGCTAGTTTCTGAACACACGTCCATCCCGCATTCAATACTGAAAAACTATTGTCATTTTATTAACCAAATTCCATAAAAAACTAAAATAACTCAAATTAAAACTAACAAACATAATGTTAACAATACAAAAATTATCATACAAAAACAAAAACGCTTTAATAAAAGGTCTTTTAGAGAAATACTTAAAAAATTGCCATTAAAATATAAACAAAAGAAATTAACTTAACATGCATGAAAGCAGAATAAACGTACGCCCCCCCAAACCTTCAAAATAAAATTTCTCAAAACATGAAAAACAGTAATACCTGTATAATGTTTCTCATCCGCCAACAATAAACAAATAATTTTTCCTCCAAAGCTATTGTCAAATACCAGAGTTCCAGGTCTGCAACTTTCTTTCGTTTCAATTCACCAATACACACCCGTTCTTTTAACAAGACTTTAGGATGCCTATGTCATACAGAAAGTTCCAGAAGGCTGCCATCACAGGTTCATGCCGCTAGTCCACATCGTTGCCAGTCACTTTTAAGAACTGTCTTTAAATAATATTTCAAAAACTTTATAGGATAATTATTATTGTAAAATAAGTTAGCCAATAACTTAAAGATCTGTTTATAAAAATTATTGTCTCAGCCACAAATTTTATTGAAACGTATTAATTGATTAATGAGAATATTTATGTAAATTTTTTTTATGTAAATTTGAAAACCAATGTGGCATGCTTCTAGTAAAAATTGAAAACTATTTCTCTTATCGTACAAATCCAAAATCAACTTATTACCAATAATTTTAAATAAAATATCAAAAAATTATGCATTATAATCATCACGGTTTGCTCTATTCAATTTTAAACAATTTGGATACATAATATCATATTCATTAGAAAAATCAAAATTAAAAATCAAAATATCATCAATATACCTAAAGACCTTTAAAGACCTATTATATTTTATAGTACACTTAAGTTCATAATAAAACAAAAATAAATTTGCTGCTGTACTAGAATAGTTTGTCCAAATCTCTATACCACAAATCTGATTAAAGGTATTATTGTTAAAAGTTACATAATTATTATAAAAACAGAAATGACATAAGCTTAAAAATAAATCTCTATTTATATTTAATTCATCATTTATACTAAAAACATCAAAAATACTCATTAAAACATCATAAAGTGAATCAATAGGTATATTGGTGAACAGATTTTCAAAGTCGAATTGGTTTTCAAATTTACATAAAAAATTTTACGTAAATATTATCATTAATCAATTAATACGTTTCAATAAAATTTGTGGCAGAGACAGTAATTTTTATAAACAGATCTTTAAGTTATTGGCTAATTTATTTTACAATAATAATTACCCTATAAAATTTTTGAAATATTATTTAAAGGCAGTTCTAAAAAGTGAATGGCAACGATGTGGACAAGCGGCATGAACATGTGATGGCAGCCTTCTGGAACTTTCTGTATGACATATACATCCTAAAGTCTTGTTAAAAGAACGGGTGTGTATTGATGAATTGAAACGAAAGAAAGTTGCAGACCTGGAACTCTGGTATTTGACAATGGCTTTGGAGTAAAAATATTTGTTTATTGTTGACGGGTGAGAAACATTATACAGGTATTACTGTTTTCCATGTTTTGAGAAATTTTATTTTGCAGGTTTGGGGGGTGCGCACGTTTATTCTGCATTCATGCATGTTAAGTTAATTTCTTTTTTTTATATTTTAATGGCAATTTTTTAAGTATTTCTCTAAAAGACTTTTTATTGAAGCTTTTTTGTTTTTGTATGATAATTTTTGTATTGTTAACATTATGTTTGTTAGTTACAATTTGAGTTATTTTAGTTTTTTATGGAATTTGGTTAATAAAAGGACAATAGTTTTTCAGTATTGAATGCGGGATGGACGTGTGTTCAGAAACCAGCAATTTTTAAAAGTGGGGGTGGAGTTAGTTTTTTGTCTGTCCTCCCACTGATGAAGAACAGACTGTTTTTGTTTTTTATCTGTCTTTCTTGTTCTTTTAAGTATTTTATAGTTAAAAAATTTTTTGCAGATATACACCTTCCTTTTGGAGTTATGGTGTTTTGACGTTTTGAAATGGTGTAATATATATATATATATATATATATATATATATATATATATATATATATATATACATATATATATAAATATATATATGTTTAAAACCACAAATAAAATATCAAAATTCAACTCTCACCATATCTAAATTGAAACTCTACAACAAAAATATTAAAATAACCAACATAAACATTAACTCTTAGAACCAAACTTTAAAACCAAACTAAGAAAAATATATATAACAGTAAAACAGAACAGAACAGAAGGCGAGAGGCATGGCTAACGACATGCTCTGCAGGGTTAAGTCAGACTTTACGCATGCTACGCCCCCCTTCACTCGCCGAGACCAAAAATGAAGGAATGAAAAACAATGAGAAACTAAACAGATCTACAAAATCCATAAAAATATCTTTCTATCACATTAGATCAATCAAAGCATCAAAACCACCACTCTCATCCATCATTGAGTTCAGTTCAGTTCCGTAACTACTACTCTTAATAAAATCACTAGCTATTCTCCTGATGAAATTGCGAGGATAACCACGCTTGAATCCCTTACGACACTACTCTAAAATGTCGTTAAACATATCCTTAACTCTAGTACTCAATCTTTCGATTCGTATTAAGCCATTTCATAGGACATTTCTTTTAACCGAAACATGAACATTGGAATCAAAATTTATCAACTTTAAGGTATTAAAATCGAAATCTTTTCGCTTGTCAAATAACTTAGATATCAAATTTTCACGTTCTATGTTTAGGGTCACATCTAGAAAATCAATATTTTTACAATTTTGGGAGGAGGATTCCAGACTCAGAGATGTGGGATAATGGTAAAATCAATGTTTTCAATGTCATTATTTAATTTGACTATCAAAACATCATCTATATATCTGTAGGATAATGTGTTACTGTTTAAATTATTATTTCTTTCATATATATGTAAGTAGATGTTTGCCAAAATGGAACTGCAACTCCCCCCCTCCCATTGGAATACCCCGAATCTGTTTAAATATTGTATTCCTTTCGTAGAGGTAGTTTTCTTGTACTACCAACTGAAATAAATTCATGAAAAAATCATTATGATCATCCAAAGTACTATTTGTATTGCAAAAATCTACTATTTTTTGTTTTAAATCTTTCAAATCAATTGTATTATAGAGGTCTGTAAAATCGTAAGCGTATAAACCTGTAATATTTTTTAATTTTTTCAGATTATCTAATAGTGTAAAGCTATTTTTGATAATAAAAGTCGTCTCTTCCCCCATCACTCTGTCAAACACTCTATCCAACAACCCCAGCAATGCCTTGATAGCAACACCTATATATGATCCAAAACCACAAGTCACACTTCTGAATTTGATAGGGGGTTTTTATGGAATTTGGGCACTAATATGAGATAAGGGAAACTTTGACTCGTTTGTTTCAGCTTAACTTTTCTATGAAAGGTTTTAATCTTATTTTCTATTACTGTAGCTTTCGAATTTAAAGGTAAATAGTTATTTTTATTATTGTAGCAATCATTCAAGAGGTTACCGTAAAGTACCTTGCTTATCCGTGCGTAACTTGTGTTTGCTTTATCGACATAGGTGATTATAAAATTTTCCTGAATTTCTTGAATTGAATGTGTAAGTCTGTTGTATTCATCTCTATTAACTCCGTCAAGACCTCTGGAAAATTCTCGTTTAAATTATCTTAATATATATTACTTCCACTCTTCAAAAACACTGGATGGCAAATTGTATCTATACATTAGTTTATTTATAAATATATCTATGTTAACTGTAAAACGTTTAATTGCAACACTTTTAGTTACCGTACGTTTCACACGATATTTCGTTCCGTACTCCATTAACCTCCTCAACTCTTCATCCTTTACTATCTTTAGATCTCCAGTAATAACGTGTCCGTAATACTTGTCTATATAATTAACATAGTCAGAATCATTGCAATGGCAGATACTCCCTGCCACACTTCTCTTAAGATCTTTAGCAAAAAATTATAATTAAAAATTGTTCTCCCCAAAGGCTTATCATATTTAAAAGCCTTAACTATTCTTAGTTTTCCAACAGGTAGTAATTCATTGTATTTTTTCAACATTTTGTTGTAATTTACAACCCTATGGCTATCACCCAAATAATCCATTATAAAATAAATTTTATTTACTTCACTTGCTTGGCCATAATCAATACTACAGTACATTTGTAATTTTTGTGTCTTGATTATTCTATACCTCAATAAATCCAAACCTAAGTCAACATTCCCATTTTCTACCCTAGACTGTAAAGTTCTTAGAGTTACGGGAATTAATTTCTTTTTATTGTTGAAAATCAAACCTTTAATCACATTAACTCTTCGTTCACCTGTATAATTAATTATTGCATTTACTATGTCTGTACAAGCATTTAATTTTTTTAAATGATTGAACTTAGTACAGTGATTACTACTTGTAATCAACGCTTTTCCAATGTCATGATTAATTTTGTCGTAAATTGTATCATCTAAATTTTTAGTTTTAAAGTTTTTAATTATATTACTATGGTTAAAGGTATCCGCAGAACTTCGGAAGTGATTTTTTGAAATTATTGAAAATTTCTCTTGTTATCCATTTTTTATAATGACATTTACTTTAAAACTTTGAAAAAAAAAATTAAAAAATTTAGAAATTACCCAGAAATAATTTTTTTAAGAGAAAATTAGTCAAAATTATATCAAAAATTGACATTTCCGCAAAACGTGATAGCTCAAAAATAAAACAATGTATTGACATTTTGTAAATTGCATAATAAACAAAATGACTTTCTCTGGGACTTAGACTACACACATTATAATCGCATCTCTATTTCAGATAATATGGCAGTTAAAGTACTAATGTAATGAAAAATTCACAAAATTTGTCTCAAGTTTGACATTTATACCAGTGTAAATATAAAACTATTTAATATATTATCATGAGTGTAGTCTATTCCCTCAAAAAACATTTGTAAAAGAAGTACAGAAAATTTCGTGACATTTCATGCATAATGTTTTGTTTTAGGCAGTTTTGTGTATAGTAAAAATCAGAAAAACTTCATTTTGAGAAAAAGCTAAAAATAATTTTTAACCGCAATTCAAAAGCTCTAATAGCTGTAACTTTAAACGGCTCTAACTCGGATTCTTTTCAGATATAGACAAAATTTAAGCAGGTTTCGATACATAAAAGATTCAATTTTAATATTATTGCAAAAATGAAAAATCGGATACCTTCGGATACTGTGTTCGGATACCTTAAACATAACATTAAGACCATATGGATATACCGTACCAAACATATATATATATATATATATATATACATATATGGCTTCGAATACTACTTCTGAAGATGTTTTATCATAGTAGTAAGAAACAATCAATAAATAGTACTTCAATATAACATTCTTTAATAGCGTGATGAATATCCATTCTTAGAGTTGACTGTTTTTAAACCCTTTAAAGACTGTCTTTGCGCTTTCGCAACATTCTATTTGCGATTTTTAAATTTTTCTTATACCAGTAAAAGATAAAAGTAAAATTTGCCTTATTTAATTAACACATTTCAGGGAGTCATAATGTAAAATTAAGTGTTTAACAAAAAATGGTGTGAACTGAATAAAATTTCTGTAAAACATGCTGGTCTTTAATGGACAATATAAAGAAGCCACAAATGACTTATCTTTGAAACAAACTGCGTTTAAACAAAAATTACTATTCAAAATTGCTCGATGAAATGCAACAACACATACACAAATAGCTTACAAATACTCGCATTGTAAATGAGTTAAATTAATAATAATTCCAATATGAAAAGGGGAGCATGCAAAAATATTTACTTAGCAATACATACTCTACAAGCAAACTGGAAAAACGAGTATAGTATTTAACCATGGAATACACGCGCAGGGCATGACATATCCAGAGTACGTACGGTATTTACATTCGTCACCACTATTTCTCGAAAAGTAACCTTAAAATAATTATCGCGGAATTCGTATCAAATGTCCGTAAATAATTAATAAGACAATTTTTATTTGAATTTATCGGTGACAATGTACAAACCGCATTTACAAAAGAGCTTCTCTGGCGTACTCAGTATGCCGCCCGGGTATTTGAGGGTTAAACTGAAAAATCACAACACTTATTAGCATTAAATATGTTACAGTTATTTCAGCTAAACTATTAAATAACCATAAATATAAATAATTGTAGTTAAGGAAACATTTTAATAAATATTAAATAATTGTATGTGAAACTATTTTAATTTTTGAGTATTTTAACAACCTACATAAACAACGCGACAGCAAACATAGTTTATCACATGGAGAAAAATATACTGCATTAGATGCTTCCGGTAGAAAGTTTGGACTTCCTTAAATGCATGTTAAGCATTGAACAGGTTATTTTTAATCATGATTTAATAATCGCTAAATCGTAAGATTCTTATAGAGAAAGTTAGTGCTGTTTACGATTATGCAGCATATATATTTTTATAATTAAATCTTTCCTGACAAAAACCGCTTAACGAACTTTAGCATGCTACATTCCGTTTGCGTATCGGTTGCCATACGTTAGCTAAAATTTAAAAACCTACTAAGTAATCTTCTATAACTAGGTCCACTGGCAATTGGCGTATGTTAGCTAATACGATTTAATTCAATAAAGTGTTTTTGGGGAAGAACCCTGTAACGATATCCGTATTTACATTAAACCATATTGTTTCTATTACCTTTTAGTTTCAGATTAACCTTGGCTATATGGTGTAATTCGTATATGGTATAATTCGATTACAGAAGGTTATAAATCTGTTGTCTTATCTAATTGTTTTGGATAATGTATTGTAATTGGGCTGCATATTAATTGACATATTTTAGCAAGTATGGTTTAGTTATACATAGAACAATTGGAAGACCATTATTATTGCCTATTAAATAACATACTTTCTCAGTATCGTCCACTTTTGATCTTTGACATGCAATCTGATTAAAATTCGCAAACTTTTTTCTGGATGTTGATATCTGTCTGATTCTTTTTCTGTTCTGTATACATATATATGTATTTTATGTTCATAGGTATAGTATGTCATTATAATATATATTTCACATTAATTCTGGTGGATATAAAAATCAGCCAATAAAAATATATTTGTGTAAATTCTTAAGGGGTCTCAGGACTCTTAAAATTGGAAAAAAGTTAAAACAAAGCACATTTTCAACATTTAATTTCTTAAAATGTATTTGATTTATAAAACAAAATTTTAATGGGGATCTAAGATATAAGTGTGTTCTTTTATTTCATGCATTTAAAAAATTGCAAGATTCAGAATTAGCATTTACAGCGGGCTCCAAATTGTCAGACATTTCATGAGCAGAAAATCGGTATAACAGATTACGCGTAGGATTACAAAATAAATTTTGCAACTAAAATTTAAATTTTGGTACCTACTTATAGTTCACGTTGTAATAATTACCATGAACCTAAATAAATTTGTATTTACTGCCTTTTTCTATATTTAATACATTGTTCTATTAATGCAAAACTAGCAGGAATGACCGAGCTAAGCTCGGTCAAAATTAGCTTTGTGTTTATCTCAATATATTATTCCCACTGAATCATTTTTGCTGTTTTAGATGCAATTAGCTTGACACTGAGACATAGTCACCCAAAATGACCCACTAATCGAATTTTGTTTTTAACATGCGACCTTTCACAATGCTTTTCTCGAGCCCGAAAACGATGGAATACAAAATTTAGTGAAAATCGTTAGTCGTTTTCTACATAAAATAAGCTTGACCCACTTTGATTAAAAAACCCACTAACCGAAATTTATCGAACATGTGAGCTATTTCAGTGTATTCAGTATTTGTACTGTGTATAATAAAAAAAAAATTGTCAAAATTGTTTGAACTTTTTTGAGATGCCGTTAGCTTGACTCTGACCCATTATCACCAAAATGACCCACTAATATAATTTTCTTGAGCATGCGATCCAGCCCAATGGTTTTAGCTTGTCCAGAAACGATGTAGTGCAAAGATTTTTAAAAATCTTTTGAGCCGTATTTTGGATACAGTTAGCTTGATCCTGATCCATTAATACCCAAAATGACCCATTGATTGAATTTTCTTGAACATGCGACCCTGCCCAATGGTCTTATCGTGCCCGGAAACGGTATTATACAAAATTTTGTCAAAAAGTTTTGAAGCGCTTTTTAAATACAATTAGCTTGTCCCTGACCCATTGTGACCCAAAAAGACGCAATAATTGAATTTTCTTGAACATGCGACCTAGCCCAATAGTCTTCTCGAGTCCGAAAACGATAGAAAACAAAATTTAGTCAAAATCGTTTAAGCCGTTTTTTAGATACAATTAGCTGGACCCTGACCCATTGTGACCCAAAATGACCCACTAACCGAACTTTTTCGAACATGTGACCTAGCCCAATTCTTAGTCGTTGAGCCAGAAGCCAAAATTAGTGATTTTGGTTTCATCTCTGAGGACTTGATGATATATACCTTTTCGGATTCACAATGGTACAAGGAGTTCATTTTATGATGATACTATGAAATTTGTGGTAGCTTATAGACGCCATATTGAAAAGATGAGCGCCATCTATCGCACACAGATACATATGAGTTTTTCGCCAATATCACATAATTAAAGAGATTTCAATGAAAAAATGGAAAGAACAAATATTGGTAAACATAAAATGTTATACAAATTATATATTTTTTAAGATTTTATTTTAATATGATGCTTATATTTACATTTAACGTTATGTTTATTAACATTTTCAATGGGATAAACAGTTCAAAAGACATTTGCGATGAAAGAAAACCGAAATCTTGTTTTGCATTTTAATGGATATTATTTTCATGTAGTAGGGCCCAGCAAAATTTAAGGCAAAATTAATACTGGTGAAACTATTGTACTTAGTCTGTTAAGAATTAACCCCCTCGGGACCACGGGTGCATATATGCACCTTCGGAAACGTGTTTCTATCGCTTGCTTTTGATACCACAAAAAAGAAAAGTAAATTTTTCCTTACTTAATTAAGATATTTTTTTTATTGCTAAGCTAAATTTAATTTTTTTGACAAAAAGTGGTGTCAACCGAATAAAATTCATGTAAAAGAGGCTGGTCCCGAACGGGTTAATAAATAACAGAAATCTAAGTCTTCTTCACTACTATCATCATCATTGGTTGACATTCCTGTGCCCAAATAACTTCCATCGTCATAGAACAGTTTTATATTCTGCATATGCTTGTATATCTGAGGTTATTAAAAAGGACACGCATATTATGGTGAGACACATATTCTTGAACAAGAACATGACATCAGCTCCAAAATAGCTTAAGGAGCAGGAGGATTGCCATCCCACTGGACTTCTAGATAGCCTTTTCCTTCTCTATCTGTTCCAAAAACCAACCATATTTATCTCAGGATGGAAGATCAGGATCAGCCTGTAGGCACCTCATCCAAACAAGATGGTGGTAATTAGCTCGCATTACCTATAGGTAGAGTGTATTACTACATGGCAGAAGGCGATGCGACTCCGCAGACTCCTTTTTTACAGAAAAAAATATATGGAATACAGCGCAATTCATTGATGACTGAGTATTTGCGCTTTCCATAATAGAGATGTCAAACTTACGACTTAAGCTGTTTTTTTGTTTCCTCTGATATATCAGCTTCAGTATCAAGTGCCTTAAGCGCATTTCGAACTTTAGTGATCTGAATCATCATTTTCTCTTACCTGCAGAAGCACTTACTGTATCGCACCCGACAGTGAATGCATTCCAGGTAATGCATTACATACCGCTTTAACTAGAAGTTCATGCATCTCACTCATGTTGTAGAACTTTACCCTGTCATTGGATCCACATTTTACAAATATTAACTCTTTCTAGTTTTTCAAATCGTTTTCTAAAGAAAGCAGTATGAATGTGATGACTGCCACATCAGTATCGATAGAGATAATAATAATATTTCTAAATCCAGACACCAAAGCATGGTGTGCGCGAAATAAAAGTCTGGTATAACCTCTTCTTGGAAGCAGATCAATTTAGTGGATTCTTCAACTAGTTATTTCGTGAAATTATAGCATTTTTCTTCGTAGATAACGTACATCATTCGTATGTTCAACTATTTCAGATAATGTTCATTTTGCCATTCTTGAGAAATGAAATGTATAAGTTCTTTCTTGTTTTTCTCATAAGATTGAAACTGCTTCATTTTCGCACTGGGTGTCTCCAGGAGTATATAACTTTTATAGCATTACCAACAGTTCATATTTTTCGTTCATTTCTTTTTATTGACAGCAGCCTGTATGTATAAAATACAATATCTATTCTTTGAGAGGATGTAGAATCCTGTATTATTTTAGAACACAGATTCTTTGCTAGTTGTCCAAATGATTCTAGCTCCTGTGGCAGCCTTTAACAGAGCACATTCCGTCAATGATATTAACAACACCATCATTTGCATTCTTTCAGAAGTCGCAATTTTGTCATAACATCCATCCGTTTGATTTTTCAGTTTTTCGCATAAAACCATCAAGTGTTGTCAAGGACTATGGAAGAGGCCCTAGGTGGTAGGAAAAGACAGTTCTCATACCGAAATTTCTTCGCTCTGCAATGATTGTCATCTGAGCAAACAGATTTCTTTCTGCCTAGGCAACAAACTCTGATTTTACAGTCTGTTTCTTCTTAAAGTCAGAAAATGTCTTTAGCTTCTTTATCTTTGGAGGTGTGAAAATACCTTCTAGCTTTGAATCTTGAGACAGATATTCTCTCTTGAAAGTTTGGTAAGCTTCTTCACCTATCTCATGAGCTTTGACCATGTCTTCGACAATTTCTATATTTGTCATTGCTCCAGTTGATTCTATTACCATGTCTAGATTTATCCATTCATTGGTAATCATGTTCTGTAAATATGAGATATCACGTTCGTCTTTCTGGATCCTGCTCAAAGACAGATCTGGATGTAGAACTAATATTGGTTCTTTCACAAATTATGTAAAGAAAATGCTGCCCTGATTAAAAAATATCTCTCGATTATGGCAGGTCATTGACTGAACTTCGTTGTACATTTTGACTCCTGCATGTCTTTACTTATTGTCTCTTCAATCGCCCAATTAATTCAATAGCATGCAAAACCAAGGAAATCTTTCAATCACCCTGTTTATCGGCGACCATTTTTCAATATGGCGCCCATTAGCTACTCTGTTTTTTAATGCATCATGGTTAAATATCATTCTGATGTTGTAGTGAATCCTAAAAATGTGTGGTTTACAAAGTCCGCTAACATGAAACCACACGAGTCCCTGGCTCAACGACGGCGACCGTTTTCCAATATGGTGCCCATAAACTACCCTTGTTTTGAATGTAGCATGGATAAATGACATGCTGTTGTTGCGGTGAATCCAAAAATGTGTGGTTTACCAAGTCCGCTGACATGAAACCACTCAAACCCCTGACTCAACGATGGCGGCCATTTTCCAATATGGCAGCCATAAGCTACCCTAGTTTCGAAAGTATCATGGATAAATGAGGTGCTGCTGTTGTGGTGAATCCAAAAATATATAGTTTACCAAGTCCGCTGACATGAAACCACTCGAGCCCCTGGCTCAACGACTATCTCTTCTCATGCCCAGAAACGGTATAGTGTAAAAGTTGGTCAAAATGTTTTGAGCATGTTTTTAGATTCCATTAGCTTGGCCCTGCCCATTTTAAACTAAAATGACCCACTAACAGAATTTTCTCGAACATATGACTTAGCTGAATGGTTATCTCATGACCAGAAACGGCCGTATATTAAAAAACTTTGTGAAAATGTCTTGAGCCGTTTTTTAAATATAATTAGCTTGACCCTGACCCATAATGACCCACTAATCGAATTTTCTTGAACACGTGACCCATTCCAATAGTCTTTTCGGTCCCGAAAACGATATATTACAGAACTTCGTCAAAATCGTAGAGCCGTTATCTAGATAAGCTTAGCTGGACCTACGGTGACCCAAAAATGACACACTAATTGAATTTTCTTGAACACGTTACCCATCCCAATGGTCTTTTCGCGCTCGAAAATGCCCAGCAAACACATACCTTTCGGCACACGATCGGCCCGCAGCTGGCATTGTCGGTTAAGTGTCGGCATGGGCACAGTGGTTTCGGTGAAGTGTCGGCAGCATGTCGGCAACTGGAACATAAGAATCAGCTTTTTCGACGGCCGGTTATCGTAATCGGTCCACTTATGGTTATATATCGGCAAGCGACTTACACCGGCAAGTGACGCAGGACCGATATGTGATTTCTGATAGTGGCCCGATTAGATTTACCAACATCGGTCCGCATTCGGAATTTTTAGTCTTAGCCGACATTTTTTTTTCTTTTTTCTTAATTTGGTTTGAGTTTGAGTTTTGATAAGATATGTATATTGCATGTATTTCATATAAAATTCTAACAGTGATTAAAAAAAATGTCAAAAATAGCCCATATTTATTCATTAAAAAAAAGTTGTTATTGATTTCATTTAAAAAAAAAAACTTACAATTATTTGAATCATAAAAAGAGTTTTTTGAATCGCTCCTTAAAAATATTATTCATTGTAAATTTAATCGTATAAAAAAACTTCATAAATCAATTTAATTTATTTTCTAGCTATTATATTCATTTTAAAAGCAATAGCTATGTTTCTTATTTTATTTAAAAATCAAATTATTAAAAAAGTGTTTAAAATTATTTTACAAGCTATAAAAGTATAAAAAAAAAACTACCCAACTTTTTAGCATTAAAATTTTAAAGAAAGATTCAGAAATCTCCCACTTCAAAAAAAAAAAAAATTAAATAAATAAATAAAAATAAAAGATATATTAATATTTCTATTTTATTTGATGATTAAAAAATGTTGATAAGTAAAAGAATCATTATTGCTACATACTTACTAAAAATATATTCTACATTAAATCATCAAATGACAAAAAAATGACCTCTTACTCTAATTAAAAGTAATTAATTACCAACTTATTTTTTTATTAAAATTAGTTTTTCTATGTTATAAATATATATTTCTTGAAATAGGGTCATTCCATACAAAATGAGCAAATCACCTGTGGCAGTCATGTCAGAGATTTTAACGAAAATCATTTTGTAAGTAGATCATATCTATTTATGAGTAAATGTAAAATAATAGATTTTAGGATTGTTTATTTAAGTATTAAAATTTATATTAAAAGTGGATGCAAAATCGTTGTTTTGGCTACATGCTTGAAGTTTCAATTTTGGTTATTAGCCTTAAGTATGCAAAGACAATATTAAAAATTATTTATAATTAGGAATGAATAATAAGTAACAGATTGACGTAAGTTAGTAATTGTATTTTTATTCCTTAATGAGAAAAAAATTATTTTTGAAAAAATTTGAGGGAAAAATGCAACGTTTCTATTAAGATGAAGGACACCTCCTACAATATCAAAATTGCTTGACGTTATAGCTAAAAGTATATATATTAAACATTTAAACTTTCATTCTTGCCTTATTTATTCCTTAACACTAGAACGGCGGCGAGGGGTCTTTTTGACCCTTTCTGAATGAATACATGTCGATTCGAACCAGAAATTTTTTTGTAATATAAGATTCATATATGCTGCACAAAAATAACTTAAATAAATAAGTTAAATAGTTTTAAGTAAAAATTCTGATGTGAAATATTTTTTTAAAACTTGAGTAAAAATTCCCGCCGTTCTAGTGTTAATGAGAAAAAAAAATAAATAGTAAAAAATGTTGAGGATAAAATGCAATATTTCTATCACTTGTTTCGACGTAAAAAAAGCTTTTTTAAACTTTTAATTCTTTTCATATTGTAGATAACAGTGTATATTTTAAATATAAAACCTTTTATATTTGCTTTCAGTTTATTTTTTCCTCAAGAAGATTTTTAATTAAAGTAGAAAAAAAAGCTCAATTGAACAAAAAATTATATATTAATATCTAAATTCAGATACAGAAAATAGATGGCAGCACTAAATTTTTTCACCTCTAAATCGTGCAATATTTTAAGAAACGCGCGCGAATTTAAAAAAAAAAATAGCTATGGAATGTAGTTAATGTTGCCTTTTTTAACCCAATTTTGTGACGTTAGGAATCAAAAAGGCATGCTTGAAATTTTTTTAGCAGATTATGGACTTATTGATCTTTATGTCTGTGCAATAACTGTAATGTGGGACATTTCCTTCATTATTTTTTTTACCTATCAATAAGAGGAAAAATTACGATTTTGTCATTTTTTTAAAAGTTTCTAAATTTTTTTAAAGGTGAAGAAAATACATGACAACTTAAAAACTTTAGTAATTCGATCTTAATACGTAAAACAACATCAGGCATTAATTTCTCAGATGTTTTTGAATTCCTTTAATTTTTATTACGTTTTTAATTTTCTCAAAATTTGCAAATTTTCAATTTTTACAACCAATTAAAGAATAATCATGGTGTTACCAGATTATTATTGCTCAATAAATAAGAAGATAATTTTTCAGAGGTTACATTATTAAAAAAAAATTCATTTCAGTTAAATAGTTTTCAAGATACAGAACTTCAAACCTGCAACTTTGGACGATTGCACACATGCCATTCTTTATCACAAGTTTTTTAAATGTCCAAAACTGCTAAAATAATTTATTTTTTGTGAAGATATTTTGCAGAGCTCTATTTGAATATGAATTGAACCTGTATATCAAATTTTATTAAAATCTGTTACTATGTGGCCACGAATTTTTTTAAATTTTTGCTCATTTTACGTGGAATGACCCAATAACAAATTTAATTACATTATAATTCCTTAAGAGAAAATTGTATTAAGAGAAAAACCTCTGAAATTCACTTATTTTATTTAATAAGCATTCTTAAATTTATAAGAAAGATTCAGAAATATCCCCCATTTAAAGTTATCTTCAAAAAAAAAAAAAAAAAAGTAAATTAATATTTTTATTTTATTTTTAAGTTAAAACTATTGATAAGTAACAAATGAATATTGCAACACACTCATTAAATATATGTTCTACTTTAAATTATGAAAATGACATAAAATGAATTCCTATTTTAATTAAAAGTTATTAATTACCAATGTTTTATTTATTAAAATAAATTTTTCCATGTTAAAAATATATATTTTATAAATTAACGCAACGCATGTAATTACATTATAAAACCTAGAAAGAAAATTTGATTAACTGAAACATCTAATTTTTTTTTAATAGTTAATTATTCTTAAATTTATATATAATCTTAATTATATCTATATCTTAATTATTCTTAATTATATCTATATCTTAATTATTCTTAAATTCGTTTGCTTTAACGAATTCGCTAAGATATTTATTTCATTTATTTAAATATTAACTTTTAAATGAAAGAGCGTAAGAAAATTACAAATAAATAAATAAAAAATAAAATAAAAACACTTTAAAATTCCAACTTTCCCATCTACCCCTTACCTTCAACGACAACCAACTTACCGATATGCCTTCCTCTTATTACCTCATTGAATCCTCCCCTGATCAGGTCTCAGTGGCTGAGTGGATAAGGTGTCTGTCTTGAGTACGCTGGATCAAACCCCGCCTTTTCCAGCGCTGAAACACGTTCCTTTCAAATGTACTTTCCACGGTGGATCATAGATGGCGCCTTAAAAACTGTTTTTTTTTTAAATTTACGCTGGTGTCGGGCTGCGGCCGGCATTCATATGGATAGCAATCGGCGTGCTGTCGGCATAGTTTTTTACCGATACCGGACCTGCTACGTGCTTCATGAATCGGGCCGCATTCGCGCGGCGTATCAAAAAAGATACGGAACCGGTAGCGGCAACCGGTATCGTGCCAATACCGCTGGTAGTGGCAAGCGGCTGTCGGCCGATTGCTTACCGATAGCTCTGTGTTTGCTGGGTGGTTAGATACAAAATTTATTCAAAATCAATTGAGCCGTTCTCTAGACATAATTAGCTTGACCCTGACCCATTATGACCCAAAATAACCCACTAATCGAATTTTCTCGAACACGAGACCCATCCCAATGGTCTTTTCGTTCCCAAAAACAGTAGGGTGCAAAATTTCGTCAAAATCGTTAGAGCCGTTATCTAGATAAACTTAGCTTGACCCACGGTGACCCAAAAATGACCCACTAAATCGAATTTTTTCGAACATGTGACTTAGCCAAATGGTCTTCTCGTAATCCGAAACTGTAGAATATAGAGTTTAGTTAAAATCGTTGGAGCCGTTTTTTAGATAAAAATAGCTTGACCCACAGTGACCCAAAAATGACCCCCTAATAGAATTTTCTCGAACACGTGATCCATCTCAATGGTCTTTTCGTGCCCGAAAATGGTTAGACACAAAATTTAGTCAAAATCGATTGAGCCATTATCTAGATATAATTAACTTGACCCTGACCAATTATGACCCAAAATGACCCACTAATCGAATTTTCTCGAACACGAGACCCATCCCAATGGTCTTTTCGTGCCCGAAAACAATACGCTGCAAAATTTCGTCAAAATCCTTAGAGGACTTATCTAGATAAATTTAGCTTGACCCACGGTGACCCAAAAATGACCCACTGATCAAATTTTCTCGAACATATGACTTAGCCAAATAGTCTTCTCGTAATCCAAAACTAGAATATAGAGTTTAGTGAAAATCGGTATAGACGTTTTTTTAGATAAAAATAGCTTGACCCACAGTGACCCAAAAATGACCCACTAATCGAATTTTCTCGAACACGTGACCCATCCCAATGGTCTTTTCGTGCCCGAAAATGGTTAGATACAAAATTTAATCAAAATCGATTGAGCCGTTCTTTAGATATAATTAGCTTGATCATGACCAAAATGACCCACTAATCGAATCTTTTCGAACACGAGACCCATCCCAATGGTCTTTTCGTGCCCGTAAACGGTAGGGTGCAAAATTTAATCAAAATCGTTTGAGCCGTTTTCGAGATAAAATTTACATACACACACACACACACACACAATTTTTGCTCGCATGCAAAACTAATGCAAAATTTAGAAACTTTCAACAGGATAATCACCTAAAAAAATATTTTATTGAATAATTAAGAAGAAATTTTATTTTTAGTTTATAGAAACTAACATGAAACTTATGTTTTGAAAATTTCATGAAAAAATATGTAAATTTTTTTTAGATATCATGCGCATTAAACCCAAAAACTTCATTTGGATAAAAAAGAATTCAAAGTTTTGGAAACGGCCACTTCAGCTATTGAGAGGGTATAATTCTAAGAGCTATAACTTCTAATCGAATGGGAATTTCAAGGAAACAATTATATCAAAATGTTCTGAAAAGATAGGAGTTTAACATCTAAAAAAATTAAAGTTTCAAAAATTTTAAAGCTTTAAGATTCTTGAGACCCCTTAATGAGATGCTACGTGTATAATACAATTATACTAAATTATTGTTTTGTATTATTTTATTTTGTTTCAATATCATTTACTATTTTTAATGATGTTAGTTATTTATTAAATGCATATTAAATTACTGTTTTGAACGCGATTGGTCATTGACAGTGGTAAATGTGATTTGCGATGGTCAATCCTTTTTTACTTTCTTCTATCTTTACAAGAAGAAAGTATTGGATTCATGAAAATTTTCGAATTCCGGTTTTCGACGGATTTACACGTTTTAGGGGTCAGAGATTCCAAAAAACATGCTTTTACAAAATGTCTGTCTGTGACTCTGTGAGTCTGTCTGTCTGTGTGTATGTGACACAAATTTTGTGGGCGCTCTATCTCAAGAACTAATGCACGGAATTTAATAAAAATTGATATTCAGTTAGTGCCTAATATAAATTGATGCTGATTAGTTTTTGGTGTAAATCGCTCAACAGGTGGCGCTGCAATGCTGCATTTTTCACGATTTTCGCAATAGCTCTATCTCAAGAACTAATGCACGGATTTTGATCAAACTTCAGATTTAGTTAGTCCTTGATATGAATTGATGATGATTACGTTTTGGTGTAAATCGCTCAACAGGTGCGCTGTTATGATGAATTTTGCAGGATTTACACGATTTCCCCAATAGCTCTATCTTAAGAACTAACGCACGGATTTTCATCAAACTTCAGATTAAGTTAGTCCTTGATATGACTTGCTACTGATTAGGGGTTGGTGTAAATCGCCCAACAGGTGGCGCTTCTCTGCTGCCTTTTCCACGATTGCCTCGATAGCTCTATCAATAGAACTAATGGACCAATTTTCATCTAACTTCAGATTTAGTTGTATGTTGACACAAGTTGTTGTTAATTAGGTTTTGGTGTTAATCACCCAATAGGTGGCGCTGCTATGCAGAAATTTTCACGATTTTCGCTATTGCTCTATCTCAAAAACTAATGTACGGATTTTCTCTAAACTTCAGATTCAGTCAGACGTTGACATAAATTGTTGCTGATTAGGATTTGGTATAAATCACCCAATAGGTGGCGCTGCTAGGCAGCATTTTGCTGAATTTAGACGATTTCAGCGATAGTCATATCTCAAGAACTAATGCACGGAATTTCATATTGTTAGAATCCCCATGAGATGAATAGATTGCCATTTAATTTTGGCAGTGTGATAGCGAATTTTGAAGTATTAACATGTACGAGATAGAAGAAAGTTTTGGGATTGGTATATCAGACTTGTTATGATACTGTCACGAAAAATTCGTAAGTACCAAATGAACTGGCGATTAGTTTTTAAATTTGATTCATTAAATATTATTACATGAGTTAGATTTGTTTACATTTAAGTTGCGTGAAGAAAAGATCGCGAAGGAAGTTGAGTTGTATAGAACTTCACCGAAAAGAATTATGCTAAGCACTGACAGGATTGCAGGCTCGAGTTTATTTTATTTTATTTATTTTTTTTTTAAACAAACAGCCTAAAAAAATTCATCCTTAGAGAATTTGTTTTGAGAATTATTATCTTCACCATTATTATCTTTTACCTTCTTTAGCCATTTGTACTCGAGAAGTGACACTCTAACTAGTATTCAAAGGTACTCCGTGTAAATCGGGGATCCAAATCATATAAACACCAATATTTTAAAGTATTTCTTAAACTTTTCTAAAGCCTGAAATATCTGCAATGAATATTGACAAATAAACTGTAAGAGATTAGTAGTGTTCAGAGCATTTGACCCTAGATTTACGCGGGAAACCTGGCAACACAAGTGGTGAGTGAGATTCATCCTTCGAGTGCAAAGAATTAATATTTTTATCGCTAATTTTATACGAATCTCTTGTGTTCATTTACTTTTATGGAATGAGATATATGTCTGCCAATGTTATTTCAAATGAAGTTATATCCGAATATAGATTTAACTATATCTGATCCTTCATACATTATCATTTGTTTTAGTATCTTTCTAATAATGTAACGTTATACAGTTTTATTCCAAAAAAATGTTTGAGTAAAAATGGCCGCCAAGCAAATCGGAAGTGCAAATCAGTCAGCCCTTATTTGTCTTCTTCAGTCACATGACTTGTGCGATTATAATAAATCTTATGATAAATATTTCACGTTAAAACATAACAAGAGTGCTATCACACCTGTCGACAGAAATTATATTTAAACGAGTAAACAATATAAATGTATTTAATTTATGTAAAAATGAAATATTAACATATCTACTCGATAAGTATATATATAATACCTTTGAATCAAAGTTAATCTTACAAATTCATATAATAATATTATACATTAATTATTATATTAAAACAATATGTAAGTAAAACTAAATTGCATATAGAAACCACTAAGAAATCTTAAAATATTGACAATCCTTAACAGTTTAATATAATAATATCGTAAATCCTATATAATAGTGGAAAAAACAAAAGCCGAAAAATGCAGTTTCAAAAAGTGGAGGAACAATATTTGCAAGAGAAAAAATTACGAAAGAAATGCAAAAACACAAGAAGAAGAGATCAGAAAAATTAAGCATAAAAGATAAAATAAAACTCATTATTCAAAATTCCATCTATAAAAAATTGGAATAATTAGAAATGTAGTAAGAGAAATTATAAAAGGAATGAACAAGAATAACAAGAATAGCAAGAATATGAAGAACACTTATATTGTGGAACTTTTCACCAAGAGCAATATCCCACAAACATAAGTAGAAAACAATTGATATGTGATTGAGGAAAGCATGCATTGCATTTAAGATCTATTTTTGCAATTGCCCAATCAATTGTGGTACTGAATTCACAAGAAAATTAAAATAGCAAAAAAAAATATCAAGAACAAAACAAAACTTCTAAATTTCATGCAGTACAATAAATAAAAATATTTATGAATAAAAAATTAACATAAAAATTATTTATTATACAGAAAGCTAACGTATTAACTTATAACGGAGGAGCACGCGGAGTTACAGTAAAACTACAGTTTACAGTTAATTTAACAAATTGTAAATAAGTACAAAAACAAATAAATAAATAAAATAAAATTTATAATGGAACTATCGAAAAATAAATATACAAACATTAAATTACTAAATATTACAAACCATGTAAATATTTAAAAAAAATGAATAAATTGAATAATTTATTTTTGAAATCTAAAATGTTGAAATATTCCAACACCATGTACAACATGTAACTACAATACTACCATCTATGAACAAATTTGAAACTAGCTATATCTAACTACAGTTACTCATTATGAATCGCATGTAACTAAACCAGTGGGCCTTCTGCCACCTATACTTTAGATTTTAAGTAATAAAATATTAGCGAACATAAATTATTTAATAAATATTAAGATACACTGGTGTAAAAATTAAGGACCAGTCACAAAATGCTAATTTTTAAGTAAGCGAATACTCAAAAAGGACATAATATAAGTCAAATAATTACTATCTCTATAGCACAGCTAGTCCATATAGCATCTCACTCATATCACACATGGTCACAAGTGTCACAGTCACTACGGTGAAACAAAAAAATAGGAAATTCCACACGTCTCATTATGAGTCTCAAATGATCACTATGTGTGACTCCACTGAGACGTCAATGTAATTACTGCTTTGTGACGAGTCACCAGGTGACTTTACAATGTAGTTACATTGTGACTCTCATGTCACTGTCATTTTTAGACTCAATTTCAAAGTCATCATGAAAGTTGCATTATGATAAGTCACCAATTGTATCACATTATATTCACATAACTTTTCACAAAAGAGCACAATGGTGACTTCACAGTAGTCTCTTTGTCACCTAAAAGTCATCATGTGACATTATTTGGTAACTTATCACAATGCAGAGTTCACGATGACTTTGAAATTGAGTCTACAGATGACAGTCACATGAGAGTCGCAATGTAACTACATTGTAAAGTCATATGGTGACTTATCACAAAGTAGCAGTCACAGTGACGTCTCAGGGAAGTCACATATAGTGATCATATGAGACTCATAATGAGATGCATGGAATGTCCTATTTTTTTGCTTCACGGTAGTGACTGTGACACTTGTGGCCATGTGTGACATAAATGATGTTATATGGACTATATGTATGGATGTTATATGTTATATGGACTAGCTGTGCTGTAGAGATAGTAATTATTCGAGTTATATTATTTCCTTTTGAGTATCCGCGTACTTTAAAATTAGCATTTTGTGATTGGTCCTTAATTTTGGACACGAGTGTATATCAAAGATTCAACATTAATATCAAACATTATATTTTTATAAAATGTATTATAACAAAATAAACATAATTATTTTATATAAAAAATTAATATTATACATCGTAAACATTAATGGGGATACTTAAAATCAATTATTGTTGACCCTATTAAAATTCGCGCGCGTATCTATGTAACCTCAAAAACTCGGAAACCACAGGGCACAGGGCTGCGAAATTTGGGACACGGGTTGCTGGTAGGGAGCCCATGAACGATTGGGCAAAAAATTCGAAAATTTAAAGTAGATTTATTTTATTTTATGTTTTTGACGAATTTTTGCCTTTTTTATGTTTAACCCGTAATCGCGAGAGTTCTAAACAATTCTAAATGTTTGCTGCAATGTGCGATATACATATTACGTACGCCACGCTGCAATACTAAGAAGCAGTAGCCGGTATTACGATAATTCTTTTACGCCACATGCACATAATTATAGATTATTTAATTACGATTAAATATTACCTTTTTAAAAAAATAAAGAATTTTTTTTTTTATCACAAATATCAACATAACTAATTATTCTATTTATTCCCTTATTCCAAAGATAGCGTTTCATCGTTTGCTACTATTAGCAACAAGATAATTCGGCAAAATTTATTTTTTTTATTTCGGTTTCAGATTCAAATTCATGAACTCCGGTGAGTAGAACGAGTTAAACAGCTAGTATTATAACTATTTGTGGTGTAATTTAAAACAACTTTGACATAGATTATAGGAAGGCAGTATAGCATCCACATTCTATATTCAATTTTTTTAAATAAAATAAAAGCTGAATAAATTTCACATTTAAACATTAAAACTTCGATAAATAATTTTTTTTAATTTTATGTTTAATTTTACTGTATACAAAGTTAGTTATATAATTTTTTTTGTTGTTGTTTGCTTGACATAATAACAGACATGATTCTGACATTTTGAGTGTTTTCTGAAAGGAAGAAAATAACATCTAGGGAATCATTTCCTCTGTCATATCAAATTTATTACCTTGCGGAAGAAAAGTTAATTTGTATATTTCGCTTGGCATTCGAATCATTTTAGTGCATTGTTAATAGAAATGTCACAACAATATTTATGACGTAAATTATATTACCAAATACCATATATAGCTTTAGGTTTTTCGCTCGTTTAAATTTAAATCATAAATTTTCCAGAACTTTTGTGAATTCAAAATGAAATGGGTGACCTGTAAATAGAAGAAATAAAAAGCGCAAATAGTTATAGATATAATGCGAAACATATTCGAATTACTAGAAAAATGACATATTTCAGTACTTAAAAAATAATGACACAAAATAACTATTTTGACATAACTTTTTTTTTTTTTTTTTTTTTTTTTTAATGAGGTACATTGTAACAAAATATAAAAGCCTTGTAGTTCTTCATTTTATCGTTTTAAACAAAGGGAATTATACTGTTAGTTTATATATATATATATATACATATATATACCGGGTGAGCCAAAAGTTCGTTATAGCATTAATAAAAAGAAAAGTGCCCAGTTAAACTGATGGCATTGAGCTCACAGTCTGTTCACACTAAGTGTATATTATACTCCTATTTCAAATAATAATGCTCCTCAAAAAATGAATGAAGGTGGATTAGCCCCCGTTTCCCCCCTTTATAATTAACCAATGAACCTCAAAATCTAATCAAGGAAACTCTTTAACATAATAAACCGGTATACCAAATTTGAAGCAAATCAGATAATTCTGCATGAAAAAAACATATCCCTTAATTAAGGTGGGGGTTAACCCTTCTCTACCCCCTTAAACTTTACTAATGAACCTCCAAATCTAATCAGGAAAGCTCCATATCAGAATGAATATAGAAAAAAAATATTAAACTAAATAGGATAATAATGCATAACAATCCATTTATCTAAATTAAAGGGGGGACTTACCCCCTCCCCTTTTATACTTAACGAATGGACATCCAAATCTAATGAAGGAAGAGAATAAACCGGTACATCAAAATTTGAAGCAATCCAATTAATTCTGCATGAAAACCCATTTATCTAAATTAAGGGGCACTAATCCCCGCCCTCTTTATACTTAACTAATAAACCTCCAAATTTAATCATGGCAGCTCCTTAACAAATTAAACCGGTACACCAAATTTGGAGGAAATCGAATAATTCTACGTGAAAAACCCATTTATCTAAACTAAAGGGGGGACTAGCCCCTTTCCCCCCTTTACACTTAACTAATGAACTTCCAAATCTAATCAGGGAAGCACCTTAACATAATAAACCGGTATATCAAATTTGGAGCATATCGAATAATTCTGCGTGAAAAACCCATTTATCTAAATTAAGAGGGGGGACTAGCCCCTTCCACCTTTATACTTAACTAATGAACTTCTATATCTAATCAGGGAAGCACCTTATCATAATAAACCGGTTTAGCCAATTTGGAGCAAATCGAATAACTGCATAAAAAACCCATTTATCTAAATTAAGGGTGGTCTAGCCCCCTTTCTCCCCTTTATACTTCACTAATAAACCTCCATATCTAATCAGGGAAGCTCCTTAACATAATGAACCGGTATACCAAATATTGAGCAAATCGAATAATTCTTCATGAAAAATCCATGTATCTTAATTAAGGAGGGGTGGCCCATTCCCCCCTTTATACTTAACTAATGAACTTCCGAATCTAATCAGGGAAGTTCCTTAACATAATAAACCGGTATACCAAATTTGGAGCAAATCGAATAATTCTGCATGAAAAACCCATTTATCTAAATTAAAGGTGGTCTAGTCCCCTTATCCCCCTTTATACTTAACCAATAAACCTCCAAATCTAATCAGGGAAGCTCTTTAACATAATAAACCGGTATACCAATTTTGCAGCAAATCGAATAATTCTGCATGAAAAGCCCATTTATCTAATTTACGGGGGACAATTCCCCGCCCACACTTCATACTTAACCAATAAACTTTCAAATTTAATCAAGGCAGCTCCTTAACATATTAAACCGATATACCAAATTCAAGCAAATCAAATAACTCTGCATGAAAAGCATATTTATCTAAATTAAGAGTTGTCTAGCTTCCTTTTCCCCCTTTATACTTAACTAATGAACCTCCAAACCTAATCAAGGCAGCTTCTGAACATAATAAACCGGTATACGAAATTTGGAGCATATCGAATAACTCTGCATGAAAAGCCTGTTTATCTAAATTAAGGGAGCGGGGTTATCCCCCTTTCCCCCCTTTTATACTTTACAAATGAACCCCCAAAACTAATCAGGAAACCGCCTTATGGGAATGAACCTTGAAAAAATTATTGAAGCAAATCGGATGGTTCTATCAAGAGTTATCGCGTTACCGACGTACGTCCGTACGTACATACAGAACCGACGGGCACTTTAGCTCTCAGGCACGCCTGTGAGCTAAAAACTCATAAAAAACGAAGGAATTATGATAAAGTAGTGACGGTTGCAAGAGAGGGCTTACAAGGTAGTCAGATCTTTTTTTTTCTTAGCACCAAATAAAAATTGTTAAAAAATCACATGTAGAGGGCGCTGACGACGCGAAACACAATGAGCAGGACAACAGTTGTGCCCTAGAATGTTCTGGAGTTTATGTTGAACATTTGAATGAAAGAATAAATGAATGGAGCGTATTGTTATCCTGTCCATTGTGTTTCGGGTCGTCAGCGCCCTCGACATGTGATTTTTTATTTTTTTTCCTTGCTTAAAAAGTCCGACTACCTTGTGAGCCCTTTCTTTCAAACCGCACTCCTTTATAATAATTTCTTCCTTTTTTATGAGTTTTTATATTTGTAAGGAACTTTTGGCTCAACCGGAATATATATATATATATATATATATATATATATATATATATATATATATATATATATATATAAAACCATTAAAAAAATACAAATTGCCACAAAGAAACATAGTAAAAAATAGAATTAGAGGAACATAATGGAAATTTGTAGAACGTAGGCAGATTCCTCAGGCCCTAAACACCTTGACACTACAAAAAAGTTCTTGGTTTCATCTTCGTATTAGCCATAAAAAAGCTAAATAATGCGAATTTAGGGTTGCCAAGACGCAATAAAACCAGAAAAGATTGGAAAACAAATGAAAAAATAAATACGGATGTAAAGCGACTGAAAAAAAAAAAAAAAAACATATTACCACTTTGAGTTCCTCTGTAACCAGCAATAATGTATAAAAAAAGGGTAAGATTATATGCATTTGTTGCCAATAAAAACTTGTTAAAAGATAATTTTTCAAGGAGTAATAATGCACAGTATAGTCAGGTATGAACAGCAATATATTGGACCAGCTCGCTCTATAGTATTACATCTAAAAATTAATTCCACTTTGTTGCTCAAGGAATAACTGAAGTGTTACCATCTGTAGTGTTTATTATTAGTAAAATAAATGTATTTGGAATAAAAATGAATATATGTTATTAATTAAAATTTTAAAACTGCTATGGAATGATGCTTTAAAGAGTTTCCTTTCTAGAGAAATATAAGAAATAATTAAAAATATTTTAATAAATTAATAACATTATAAGAAAATATATGTAAATGATTTATTAAATATTAATATTAATAATATGTAAAATGTGACATGGATGAATCATTAATTAATGTTTCACATAAATAAATGTACTAGACTGTAAAATATCAATATTTAAATCAATCATATTTAATCAAATAAATACATATATAACATGATGATAGTAAAATAAATAACCAAAGCTATAATTCTTATTTTATTATAATTCTTAGGTTCTTAAAAAAATCAATTTAAATTTTGAAATTAATTTCATTTAATGTGTCCACAAACGTTCTTAAAATTTAATATAAATAATATAGTAGGAGTGAATAAAACAAAGAATGAAATTTATAATTAAAACATGTACTTTATACCCCTGGAATATAATATAGTATATATGAGGTATTGTCCTCACTGAGTTAAATGTTAAATACATGTTAAACGTTAACATGATTAATTATTAAAGAAAACAAATAGTGTGGAGAAGAAATACCCACACACTTTTTAAATAAAAGTTTGGCCGGTGATATACCAGCGACAGTACATCGCATCCATATGCAGAACTCATTCACATGAGCTCTCATCCCAACAATTAACTGCAAACCAGATTACATATTAATATTAGATGTAAATTTCCAACTGGGCGAAAAATGTCCGGACCAGGATTCGAAGCTGCGATCTCCTGGCTGAAGCCGCCAGTGCTCTGCCATCTGAGCTATGGAAATTTACATCTAATATGATTTATTTACCAATTAGAATAATTGTGTTAAAATTAACATGGTGTAATTTCGTATCCAGCGATTTCTGGAGTTCCATTACCTGAGATTTATTCTGTTGAGCTGAATCAGGTTTCAGACCAGATTCTATAATCATTAAGGTTAGCTGGGTGAAAAAGTTCCACCAGATTCGTCCGGGATAGCTCAGATGGCACAGCACTGACGGCTTCGGCCAGGAGATCCCTAGTTCGAATCCTGGTCCGGTCATTTTTCGCCCAGTTGGAAATTTACATTTAATATGATTTATTAACCAATTAGAATAATTGTGTTAAAATTAATATGGTACATATTAATATGTTTTAATTTTAAAACACAGAAAAACAGATCGTGTAGAATGCTACCGGATTACAAAATTCTTTCGTGCCAACAACTTAAGAAATCAGAGCCAATTTGAGAGTCCACAACCGCCAAAATTATCTGTTAAATTGAAATGCTATGGACAAGATTTAAATTATTGGCGATAAATATGATCAGAAAAATATCGCGAAAAAACCTCCGCTAACACTATCGAAACCTCTGCAAAACGTTAGAATCTATTTACAAAACTGCTGACTTGTATCTTTTATTTTAAATTTATTGCCTGAATATAATGGTATTAGTAGGTGGTAACTCTTGTTAATAAAATGATCAGCTTTAAATTTTATAAAATGAGCTGGGAAATTACTATCATAAATCATAATATATAATTAAAGTTCGATAAATTGCAGATGTTAGCTATCGAGAAGCAAAATTATAATGATTCAATCCATTTAAGTTTTTTTATTATTTACTTCCGTGTTAAAGCAAAGAGAATTTACGACCGCAGAATAAAAATGATTAAAAGTATTTCGCCATGAGAAAGGATTAATTACTTTTTAAAGAATATAACAGTTATGTTTTTTGAATAAAAGGAAAGAAAGAAATAAAATAAAATTTAAATATTTGATTAAAAAGAACAATATATGATGTTTCATCATAAATAGATTTAATTGAAATTAATAAATATATATAACTATAAATATAACTATACAATTATTCATACATGTGTGCAAATTCAACTATTTATTTGTACATATATATATATATACATATATATATATATATATATATATATATACTACGGGACTCTGCCACCTACGTGCTGTGCTCTCAAACCCACATTGAGAGACCGCAAACTCTAAAAACGCGCTAATTTGATCGGCTTTTAAAAAGATTGCGGAAGATTGAACTATAATTAAAAAAAAAAAAAAAAAAAAAAAAAAAAAAAACAGTGGCGATCTCCCTGTAAACGTGATTCCATTCATTTTCCTTTGATGGGGGAATTTTAAGGCCGTATTAACTGCTGTTAAACATCTACTGTCTATTTTCATGTTTATTTAAATAAGATCAGTTAAACATTTGAAAAAAAGCTAATATAAAATGAATTATGTAAACAGAGACATTGCCCCCTGGTATTTTTTTAAACGTTAAAAGGAAATTGTTTTAAACAAGACATTTTAAATGTATCATTTTAAATATGATGTAATTTTAACCAAAATTTTATTTCTCTTTTTAATATTCACATAAAAATACTTTCGTTGTTTGAAAGGAAATATTATTTGCGCTGTCTTAGAATCCACTACAACAGTTTAACAGATCATCTCAAAATATGAAATAAGTATCTCGTGTAAATGTATTTTTATATTTAAACTGTTTTGCAATATTATTATTTTATCATTTTTAAATATGACGTAATTTCTCCTATTTACTGCTTTTGACGCATATTTTTGAATTTATTATTTTAAAGTTTTCTTTCTCATTTTAATATCACGTGAAAACACTTTTGTTGCTAGAAAGGAAATATTTTTCTTTGCTCTGCTTTAGAATTGGTAACAAGAGTTTAAAAGATCATCTAGAAATGTGAAATAAATGTCTCGTGTAAATATATTTTTAAATTTAAACTGTTTTGCAATATTATTATTATTAGATCATTTTAAATATGACGTAATTACCTAATTTAACGGCTTTTAACGCATATTAATCAATTTATTATTAAACAAAATTCTTTCTCCTTTAACATTCACTTGTAAATATAGTTTTTATGACGCAATTTTCAATATTTTCCTGCTTTTTATATGTAATTATTTAAATATAATTTGAAAGATTTTTTTCTGTTTATATTAGTCTCGTTTAAATAAATTTTAAAGGGAAGGACATATTAATCTTTGTGCTATTTTTACAATTGGTAACAATTGAAATTTATAACTTTTTTCTAAATTGTGTAGAAACTATCTCTCGAAATGATGAAAATTTGAATTTAAAATGGAAATAAACCCTAAAAAAGAGCCAAATTAAAAAAGTAAGTGCAATCTGCTCACCGAAAGCTTCTAATGTATATCCTTAGTTTAAAAAAATAAAAAAAAATATCTTATGTATAGTTTTTCTTCCTATAAAACTTTTTTAATGGAACAATTTCGATGAAATGTAACATTAAATATCTCTTAAAGTAATTCCTTGATTTAAAAACTGTCTGATTAAGTGCATTCATCAAACATTTTTCTATAATACTACCAGTTTTTCTATTTTTGTGTGCAGTAGTTTTCTTAAAATTTACGAACAAAGACCCTAGGTCACAAAAAATTCTTTTACTGCGGCGATGACAGCGTTAGTTACTTTTTTTAGAATAGTGAGATATTATTTACATATATGACGAAATAACTATATATATATGTGTAACTATATAAATTTTATATATATGAACGTATGCGTCGTATAACGAATGGTTTTACACGCACACGTATATACAACCTGTGGCCAGAAAGTTCAGTGAATGAATTTTTATTTCAAATACAGTATTGTGCAGCATCAAATACAATTTACTGTCCTTCAAAATAATCTCCATGGATGGTAATGCGCTGTTGGGAACGAGTATATAAATCCTGGATACTCCAGTAAAACACTTCTTTCGGAATGACATCCAGCTCGGCCGTCACGGCGGAGTCCGTCGTCGCCTAAAAAAACCAAGGTACGGTCAGAAAAATCGTGCACAAAGATCGTGCTTTTCGCATTCTTTGACTCTAATGGTCTCATTCACTTTGAATTCCTCCCTGAGAGTACCACATTGAATGCTGTTGCCTACGCCGATGTTCGGAAGCGTTTACTGCAATGGATCCGTCGCGTTCGCCCTGAGTATGCCACTCAAGACTCCTGAACTCTTCTCCACGATAATGACCGGCCACACACCGCCTTGGTTGTACGGCAGTTTCTGGCCACGAATGGAGTTGTGACACTTGATCACCCCTCCCCCTTATTCACCTGATTTGGCACCTGCAGACTTCTTCCTCTTCCCCAGATTGAAGTCAGCCCTGAAGGGAAAGAGATTTACGGACATCACCGACATTCAACGCAACGTGACGGCCGAGCTGAAAGCCATTCCGAAAGAACAGTTTTACAGGAGTTACCAGGACTTATATACTCGTTCCCAACAGCGCATTACCATCCATGGAGATCATTTTGAAGGACAGTAAATTGTATTCGATGCTGCACAATACTGTATTTGAAATAAAAATTCATTCACCAAACTTTCTGGCCACGGGTTGTATATGGAACCATTATCTAGATTACAAACATAAGCAAAATAGACACATCGGAACTAAATGAAAGATGCTACCGGTTATGATACATTTATCCTACAATACAAACAAATGTATGAGCCACAAATAAATATATGTAAAATGAAAAAAGAAAATAAATTGTATTGAAAATAATATAAACCTACAGTAGAATTACTCAAACGAAAATCTCTATATTTATCAAAAAAAAAAAAAAAAAAAAAACGCATATTAAAATGCATCTTTGCACGAGCATATGACACAAAAAAATATAAAACAATATTTGAAGCAATATTTGGGTTATTGTATGTAAAAACATTTTAAGGGGAGCACAGGACCTTCGAAACAATCAAAAACATCGCCTTTTTCAAAGTACCAAATACACAAACAGTATGCAATTAAGATCTTTTTTTCCCTTCCTGTCTAAAGTATATATCATTAACTACATTTTTCTAGAAAAATAAATGTTGTATGTACAAAATTACGATTTAAATTTTAAATATAAAAATTCATTTCACTAATGATGCGTTATTAAGTGCTGCTCATGATAAAACTCTAGATTACTTATATAGAAAACAATTTTTGAACAAAATAGGATCATAACACCCCTACGTCTAACTTAAAACCAAAATATACGCAAAACGTTTTGTATAAAATTTAATTTTAGCGCAAAATAAAAAAAAAAGTTCAAAAATCTCAAAAAATTTTCAAGTTTTACAAATGCAAAAATTTAAATAACCAAAATATGAGACTTTTTTTTGGTTTTAGCCTGTAGACTATAAAGAAACGAATATTGTTTAATTTTGTTTAAGCTGTAGCTTACATAGTTTAAAAGTAACAGTGCGCACAAACTCCAAATTTACTAATCTCAGAAAACGCCTTTTAAAGTTTCAATGTCTACGGACCTTCCATTATACTCACTGCCTATAAATGATTATAATTCAAGAAATAATGCAGATTTTTTAATGCGGTTTTTTGCATAATGTTGCGAAATTTTAAAATATTCAGAATAAAGACAAAACCGAAAACTGATTTTTTGAAAGTTTAAAGGTCCTGTGCCCCCTTAACAAAGATAAAAACTTAAAAAAAAACATAGATAAAATTAAGGAACAAATACCATAAGGAAGTATATGTAAATATAATTCAGAACAGTGTATAACAAACAAGATGTACAAGCTTGAATATAAATTATAATATATATTTATCTATTCATGTTGTAAATTATTGTACAGATGTTACCAAGCGATAAATAAAAATTAAATCTGAATCGAGAAAAAAAAATTACTTATGAGGAATTTTAATTAATTAATTATTTTTTTAGGCGGTAAATCGCAAATACACTGGCGGAGTGGAGATGTGTAGTATTTCTTTTTCATCAGAAAACACAACAGATCTCCACTCCGTCCTCCAATGAGCTCTGGCCTGACACCAATGGCGTTGCAAACGGCAATGGCTTGAATTCAGGAGCATGCACGCTACAGGGCGCCTGTCTCGGAGCTGTCCTTGAAGTAACCGATTTCTAACAGTTCGTTCTGTCACTGTGGTAGCAACTGCAGCTCGAATTTCTGCCGCAGACGCAGTACGATGCGCCACAGTCGTACGCCGAATACTGCGATCTTCCCTCTCAGGAGTGCCACGTGTGCCACCTGGAACCTGGTCTTCTTAAGGTAGTACCATCCCTTGACCATTGCTTCCAACAATCATGCACAGTGGATACATTCCAGCCAACTCTTTCTGCAATATCACGGAAAGAAAATCCACCTTCTCGTAGCCCGATTATGCGACCTCATTCCAACTCGGTGAGCTGTTGACAGTGGCTTTTTCGTCTTGTTAAAGACATTCTTGGCTAACATCAACTCAATACGTCACATTTCGAAGCTAAATAACGCCCACGAATTTTACAACACGCATTTAAAGTAAACCTGATCTGCAAGTTCTGAGTGGCGCTACGAGCGCCACACTTATGCGCGAAGCGCGAAATTTCAATTGATGTCATCTTTCAGATGTATAAACACGCTTACCAAATTTCGTTTATCTAACACAAGTCTTTCTTGATGTTGGGATTTTTTTTTCCGTCAGTGTAATCATACTCAACTGTAGTTAGTGTGCACAGATAATGTTAATTCGTTGGTTGGAAAAGAATCATTCTAGTGGTAGTTACGTATGAATTTCTAGCAACACAATTTTTATCTAAATTACAATAGTCAAAAATTTCTGCTTTAAAGAACCGGTGATAAAAGATTAAAATTCTTTAAGACGCTCATCGCGAAGAATTACTTACACAGCGAGAGGATTAATAGGTGGGAGAAGAAATATCATACTGGGGCTAATAACCTCTTCCCTGTCACTCACGATTTTGAAAAGGCACCTTTGAATTTGGTAACCTCAGAAACCAAATTAACGTTTCTGTGTAGTTCAAATTGTAGGGGAGTCCGGGGTTTGTTGTTAATGGAGTAGGTTGTTACAGAAGATTTTTTACAAAAACAATAAAATGGATTAACTGCATAAACTGTTAACATACCTGTCAACAGAACAGCTCTATTCAGAAATATTTTACGGCTTTCGAATTTTGTAAATAAATATACAAACGTCGCAATAGCTTAGGTTTAAAGAGGAAACTGCATACGGGGTTGGTTATTATATCAACATTGGGTCAGATTGTTCCCTATAACAAGCAACCCCAATTGTAATAAACTTTTGCGATTAGTTCCTTAGTCTTTTGTAAAAACAAAAATGGTTTACATCATTTGAATGAGCAACACAATGTTCTACATAGTCAACGTTTTTATTTTAGGAAACAGTATGAGGATTTATAAAAAGAAAACTAATAGGGGAACAGCTACCCATCAAACACTGATTGATGCTACAAAAGAAGTTGTGCAGAGTGATAGATCACTTCGTACAGTTAGGTTTAATGTACTTCAATGTAAATTTTATGACTAAAATTTTAAAAAATAGGGTACGCTACTAACGTAATTAAGTTATATCTTTAATAATTTCTACTGCATGAACTTTGTTAATAATACTCATATGATTTAATTCCTTGTTTGATTCGAGCTCTTCGAGTAATCAATCTGGCTGGATGAATTCAGACAACGGACGTCTTGAAAATTTTAGAATATTTTGTTATTCACACTTGATGTCCTGAAAGAAGACCACAAGTATTATTTTTGGATAATCATGAAAGACACGTCTGTCAAAGGAATTGATATACCCAATAGGGTCATAACTTTATCATTAGCCCAATATAGTTCTTACGCACAGAAGCCCCTTGACAGATCAGTTTATGGTCCCGTTAAAACATATGTCACCATCTCTAGTGAATTCGATGCGTAAAAATCCTGGAAAACGAACCTCTATTGTCAGTATTCCACAAATAGTTTTTAAGACGTCACATTTAACATAAACTCTTAAATATATTCATTCTGAGTTCCGTGTTTTGTATTTTGGCTATCTAACCGCAAACTATTCAGTGAAGATGAGTCCCTCCCCTCTGATACTACAGATCATACGTGACATGGTATTACCAGAAGCTTTCCTCTCGGGTCGGTAAGCCACAAGTACCCAAAAAATCGATTGTGCGTGAAATTACACCACTTTCTTCAATCGGCGTTTGCGTTTCATCAGAAACATTCAGTACTGCAACGGATCTTGTTTTGGAAAAATCATATTCGAATTTGATGAAAATGAAATGCGGACAAGATGCACTGAATACAAGAATTAGGCTCTTAAAGAATTCATCGACTCAGGTAGGCTATGATAAGTTTGTATGCATTATCACTCAGATACAACTTCTAAGGATACAGTTGCATTTATCTATATGTAACAACTTAGCCCAAGGATCTTACAACCAACCCCATAAAGAGACAAATTGTTAGAGTAAGCTCATTTGGCTTTTTTTCAAAATCTGTTTATCTTATAAAAAAAAAAAAAACTACCAGTGAATTTATTCCGAGGAATGATTGCAGATTTTCGAAAGTATTTCGAAAATTGTTAAAGTTTCAACCAATTCTGAAGTAAAAATCGTAAAAACCAACATCGGTCTTCCCTATATTAATCACATTTCTCAACGCAGAATATAGGTTTTAACATGTTCTACAGACAAATATGGTAAAGTAACAGCGCTAACATTAACTTTAAAATTTATATTATTTTACCACTGTTGCATAATTAAATTCAGTTGAAACGCAACTGAAAATATCCAATTGAAAGTAATTAAACTGAATTCATTGAAATCATTAATTAGTTGAAATAATTGTAGAAATTTATTATAAAAATTACTCGAAAACGTTTCACAAAATCCGTGCTAATAAAAATTATTTGTTTTATAAATTTGTCTTTATATCTTGAAAATATATTGGATTTGGAAGTTTTTAAAGATATAGACCGCTTTTTGGAATTATCGGTGTATGTCGGATACGGTTATTGTACATTTCCGTTCATGGTTATATTATATTTTCGCAGATGAGGAAACATTTCCCTTTTTACTTTCTTCTATTGTTACAAGAAGAAAATATTGGATTCATGAAAATTTTCGAATTCCGGTTTTCGACGGACTGAAACTTTTTAGGGGTGAGAGAACACCAAAAACATTTTTTTACAAAATGTTTGTCTGTATGTATGAGACAATTTTGTGGGTGCACTATCTCAAGAACTAGTGAGCAGAATTTAATTAAACTTTAGACTCAGTTCGTCCCTGATAAAAACTGGAGTTGATTACTTTTTGGTGTATATCACCCAACAGGTGGTGCTGGTATGCTGCATTTTTTACGATTTCCGCAATAGCTGTATCACAGGAACTAATGCATGAATTTTCTAAAAAAAACTTCAGATTCTGTTAGTCCTTGATATAATTTGGTGCTGATTACTTTTAGTGTAAATCACCCAACAGGTGGTGCTGCTATGTGGCATTATTCATGATTATCACAATAGCTCTATCTCAAGAACTAATGCACGAATTTTCACCAAACTTCAGATTCAGTTAGTCCCTGATATAAATAAGTCCTGATTAGTTATTGGAGTAAATCGACCAACAGCTGGCGCTGCTATGTACATTTTCTTACGATTTCCGCAATAGTTCTACCTCAAATCTAATGAACGGATTTTCATCAAACTTCAGATTCAGCTAGATCTTGGCATAAGTTGTTTCTGATTAGATTGTGGTGTAAATCACTCTACCTATGGCACGGGTATGCTTGATTTTTCAGGAAATATTAACATGTATGAGATAGAACAATGTTTTGCGATTGCCACATCCAACTATTTTTATAGTGTAGCTCTTTATTTTCACCTCATATTGATACATATTTTGTACATTAATAGGGAAAAGATAGATAATGATAGGCTAACGATGTAACGTATATATGCGTCTAATCAAAATTCAAGAGAATTTCTTAAAGTAAAGAAGTTACAAATGTATTTACCAACTACTTTTTAAAAAAAGTTGTATTTTGCTTTTCATTATAAATTTATATCATTCAAATTAATAGTTAAAATTTTTTTTGAAGAATGAAAAACAGACAGTCTTAGGAAATACTGTTATTAATTAAGTATAAAAGTATTTTTGCACTTAGTTTAAAAAAAGTTACGTTAACTATTCATGCTTCTCCTAATATAACATTAAGTACTATTACTTCTTCAGTTTAATTTTAAAATGTTTTCCTAGGTATATTTTCATGATTTCTTAATTAAAAGATGTTTAAACAAATTCATTTGTTTACTCCTTGTGAAACTTTAATTTACTAGTTACGGTGCAAAAAATTAGTTAACTAACATCACATTTATAAGGAATTAAATTTGTATCACATCCCACAAATTGTAAAATCCCGCTCCTTGATGATATATATTTTTAACATTGAAAAAGTATCTTTTGGGCTATATTACTCATTTTAATCATTTAATAAAATATTTTTCGCAAAAGATATTCATAATTCTACACATAATTCTAAAATTATTCTTTTCGTAGTAAACACATTTCATAGCGTATAGTTATAGCCCAGTTATGCAGTTTCAAACAAAAAGTTTCAATTAAAAAGTTTGGTACTACCTGATTATCCTGTCGACCAATTTCGCCAAATTATATAAATCGGCAAATATACGAATTCACATAATTTTTATTTTAAATAAATAAACAAATAAATTACTAAAACCTTAATAAAAATTCAAATAAAACTTGATGACCTAACAAACACATGTAACGTGTTTAATTTCAAGTTAATGTGAAATTTACGATCAGCTGGCAATAGTTTTTGGTCGACGGCATAATCAAGCACAAGTAGTACCAAAAGTTTCACGATAGAAAATGTAAGTAAAAAATGTTAGATATTGTTAAAATACGTTCGTATTTGAAAAATTATGAAATCTAAACATTTGAGTTTCAATAACATTTTTCATGTTCTAGAAACATGTTTTTCAGACAAACATTCTAGATTAACAATATTAATATGAACTAGGGTATTGAACCCGGGATGCCCGGGTTACAGACTAAAGTTGAAAATCATTTTTTTTATTATTATTGAAAACTCTAATACATTCTTTACATGCGCGATATTTTTTGCATTCACCACGTGATATGAGTTATTACCCCAAGATTTTTCTACTTACGGCAACCTTTTTTGATTCTGATCATTTCAGTGCTTTTAGCGCGTAGTTCAATCATGTGTATGTTAAATTTGCGTTTTATTTATATTATTTTATTTGTTTGTTTATAAAGGAAGTTTTAAAATTTTTATAGAATATTAGCCGTAAGAAAATGCTGAACTCTTTACATTGTTTTAAGGGCAAACGGTTTAATCTTTCATAATAGAGTACCACGCGAGACAGTAATAAATTAAAAAAACATTTTATGTTTGAAAATTATTTTCAAAACCATAGACAATAAGTAAACTCAGATGCAGTTTGCAAACAAATTTCATTTAAAAGCTTTTTTCATATTTGGTGGTATAAAACTTTTAAGTGTTCGAGTACATATATGTTAATTTGTGTTTTTTTAATAATATTCTCTTATTTATTTCTAGAGGAAGTTTTAATTTCGTTACGAAAAATTAGTCGCAGATAAATGCTGAACAGTTTTTATTGCTTTATGTGCAAAATGTTTATTATTAATACGTAATGGAGCCGGCACGTGATAGAGGAAAATTACAAAAATTCATGGTTGAAAATTATTTAAAAATAATAATAAATCAGTTAATTAAGATACAGTTTTCAAACAAATTGCATTTGAAAGTAGATGTTTTTGCTATACGTTAGTGTAAAATTTGAAAATGTAGGATGTTTAAAAGATTAAAAAATTGCAATATCGAAAATTGCCAAACCGAAACAGGTTCGTGAAGTGTTGCCATTTGTAAATTATGTCAGCGTTACACATATGTTTTTCCTTTATAGTATACAATGAAACTCCCTTTCAACGAAGTGTCATCGTTACTGTTAAACGCTTCGTCATGAATAAAATTCGTTAAATAGAAATCAACTTAAATTCCTCAAATTTGTTTAATAAAATACGCATTTATGAAATGAAAAGTACACATAAAACTGAACTATTGGAAACATTAATTTTAATTCGGGCAGTAACTTTTTATTAAGCAATGTTGACATATGAGAAAAATTTAACTAGAATAATGTCTAAAAAAACACACAATAAAAAGACAAAACCGGAATCATAGCGTACATTTTCTCTCTTTTCTTAGTATACCAAACCCTTAACTTTAAAAAAGGTCTTTAATATTACTTCCTACAAGTTTCTTATAAAAAATACACTGATCGCAAAAAACTTTCGCACTTTTTTAAGTATTCGTTCTATTCATCTGTAACATTTTTCGTAAAACTGGAATCCCCTTCTTATTGTATCGAAGGCTTTTAGCATTTCTTCTTTAGAAGGTATTTCAATTTCTTCTTCATTATTATCTTCATCGCTCACTGTAGTTTCTTCACTACATTTTATTACATTTTGCAGTATGTCATTCGTCAGTAGGATATTCGGTTACCGTGATTCAGTTGTGACAAGTGGAATAAACTTCGTTATTTAGAATGTATTTTTCGTAATATGAAGATTAATTTAGATGTTAATTGTGTTCAATGTCAAGGTTTAGCAGAAAACTTCGTTAAGTAGTAAACTTCGTTAAATAGGGATTTCGTTAAAGAGAATTCCACTGTAGGTAGGTAATAGAATTAATATTTTGTTACTCTTGTATGCATAAAATCAGTAAAGCAACTGAAAATGCTAAATTGTGAATAGATGGCATTCTAAAAAATCATATTTCGGTTTGGGAAATGTGACTGAACACAATAAAAACTTATTGGAAACGTTTCCGAAAATCAGTGCCAGCAATAGAAAGTTAATTTTTTATAAAGGTTCAGCAGAAAACTTCGTTAAGTTGAAAAATTCGTTAAATACGGACTTCCTTAAACGGTGTTCAAATGTATATAGATAATAGAATAAATATTTTGTTACTCTAATATGCATAAATTCAGAAAAGCCACTGAATTGATAATAGATAGCATCCTAAAAAATCCCTGCCGGTTCGGGCCTACAGGCGGAGGTAGATTTCGAAGTTAAGTACTAAATTCACCAACAAAACTTAAATCAAGGTTAGAGATAAACCCAGTTCACTTCACTACGAATGAGCTCTAAGGGAGCTAAACATTTTGTGAAAATTATACACGAATACACACACGCATGTATATGGAATAGGTTTAAAAATGGCTAAAAAAAAAATTCAGAGAACCTCAAAGTGTTAAAATATGTCAATATTTCCATAGTCGGGTTTTTATCATGTTTTAATAAGTATCTTCAAACTCACATGACGTTACATATTCACCTGCTGAGGTCCATTGTATTTCCAATATGATGCAATATTTAATTCGTCAAACTATTTATTTCATTTTGAGTTTTCATGAGGAAATCTTGCTCTAGAAAACTTTGACGTAATATTCAATTTGTCAACCTGTTTATTTAATTTAATTTTTCACGTGAAATCTTGCAATAGAAAAGCAATTGTTGTGGTGAGAATTTTATTGCTTTTTTTTAATTGTTGGCAACTGCTGTAACGAAAAATATTTATTTTTTCCTGTCATTGTTGTGTAAGAGCTGGTTTTATCAGAATCATGTTAAGACGGTATTCAAAATTTTGAGCCCTCCCCATTTTCATTCCCTTGGGCCGAATTTGCCCATTTTCAATCCCCGCCGAGATATTAACCATCTCAAAGTTGTTGGCGAGTTTGAAGACGATCCGTGCATAATTGCGACTTGTATGGTGCGGACAAAATTTAGTACACACATACATATATAAACTCTTTAGGTGGGGGTGGTTTTGTGTTACTGGGGTCATATAATGAAAAGTTATGAAGGAATTTTTCAAAAGTCGCACCATGGTAAACGACTGCAATAGGTAGTATTTCTTACGAAATCTACATAAAACCAATATTACGGTTTGAGAAAAGTGATTGATAGATTATAAAAACTCATCGAAAACGTTTCTTAAAATCATTGCATCAGTACATTTATTTTTATAAATGTTTCTATTAATCTCGAAAACATATTTTTTTCTAAGTTTTTTAAAGCTAAAGAATACTTTCCAAAACCTTGAGTAACTGAGAAGAGGTTATTGTGTATTTTAGTTCGTTTATAGGGAATTCCATCGAGCTGACGTAACATTTGATCACCGAATTTTGTTTTCAAAGCTATGTAGAAAATTTACTAATAAAGCTAAAAATTTTTTTTACAATTTAAAATATTTTTTACTAAGCAGTTAATACAGTTAATACCCGAATACCTGCAGATTATTTCAATCTCTCTTTTAGTCTCAAAAATTGCAATTCAAAACGTAACATAAAATATACAGAATTTTTTTCTGCCTTTATTCTAGTGTAAAAATTATCAAAATTATCCCGTTAAAAAAAGTGATTTACTGTTCTCAACAACACCAAGTAACATTAAATCATAACAGTAACTTGTTTAATTAATTTCTGAATAATAAAAAAGATAAATTGGCATTTATACGTGTAACTGACGTAACTTTTATTGAGTAACTGACGTAACATTATAACTTTACAAAGACAATAATGGTACTTAACTTAGTTTGTAAACGGTAATTTGTAATGCCTTTTTATTAGGATTTTATTATAGAATATAAAAATATCAAGTTTTCGAATCCTAAGCTTAAATTAAACATATTATAAATTTTACCTCCCCCCCCCGCCCCCCCCCCCCCCCCAAAAAAAGATAATTTTCTGTGGAATTGCCCTATATTATATTTTCGTACATTGCGGTATATTTATCTTTTATTATAGTGTACAATAAAAAGTTGCATGGAATTTGATTAAGTCATTTTCCCTCCTTTATCGTCAAATATTTATAAGAATAATAATTGCAATAAAAATATATAATAATGAAAATGTCGTGTTATATAATGATAAAAAAAATTGCAATTAATCGAAATGTCTATTTTCAAAACATCATTTGTTCACAAAGTAGGAAATTTTTTGAACACGGAACTACTTTGCCTAGGTTTTTTAAATTTATTGAATTTATGAAGTTTAATAAAAAAAAATTTACTGTAATATATCAATTTTTAAATTCAAAACGTTTTAAAACATACCTCAAATTAAATATCAAAATGTAATTTGGGATATGTGTTGCTTTATTTCATAAATTATTATTTTACGATAGATGTGTCATGTCCGTGGCATGTCCTCAACAGCAGACAGCAAACCTCATTCTGAAAAAGAAGTCTGTTTGCGATTTTGAAAGAACCAATAAAGGTATTAAATATGCTCGTTGTCATGAAATAACTGCGAAAAAATACTAAATGTAAAAATTTTGCCATCATTTCCATTGTTAATAGAAATACATGCAATGATTATAGAATGGCAAAAATAAGAGAATTATGGTAAACTTCTATACATAGTGGGTAGAAATATTTTAAGAAATTCCGAGAATAATTAAGAATAAAATCGAATTAATAATTTGGAATAAATTCTGATTAGAAAATTTTACTTACGCACAAAAAATTGGGATTTAAAAGTTAATTTAACATGCTATTAAGTTAAAAGAACAATATTTACAAATTTAAAGATTTGACTTGCCTCAACTTCAATTAAAACAGTTAGGCATTCAGAAAAGGAACAAGGCATGACATAACACCAAATTTTTTATTTATCACAATCTCAGACGAAGAAACACTGAGGAATGTGTATACACTATTTCTTTAACCCTTAAATGACGGGTGTTGCTTTTCGGCAGCATACCCAGTTTAGGCTCTAAAATACTGTTAGAATAATATTGAAGCTATAATGCCTAATGTTGCCAATAAAATATAATATGAAAATATTATTAAATCGATTTTCAACATGTAGATGGCTTAACTTATGCTGTTTAAGAATAAAGATAGATTTATTTTTTCAATTGTTGATACTTGTTCTTTTTGTTTTGTTTGGAAGCTTGTGAAATACCCTATTTTGTTCTGCAGTGAGCAAGTAACATTTATTTCTTATTATAGTTCCTAAAATTCTTGTGTGTTTAATATTATAGAATTTTATCATAGAAAATTATTTTTTCAATTAAAGACCAATATTGCCGATTAGTAACAAACAGTTTTTTAGCCGTAAACCATACTTAAAACAAAATATGATTTTTTAAAAAATTTTTCCCATGATTTCTTTAAAATATGAAAGCCGAAAAGCATTATTACAATGATTTTTGAAAAATCAGGCATTTAAGGGTTAATCACAAAATATATAATAGATTGATATATTCCTTGAAATGAGTTATATCTATATAGAATAACCTCTTCGTTAGTGAACAAAAAATATTTTTTGTAAAAATGTTGGAATATGTTTTTACCTATTTTGGTTTCAAAAATGATAATAATAGAAAAAATTTAAAAGTGGATGCACCAGGGTACTAGTAAATGGAGGTCCACATATGTGGACCTCCATTTACTAGTACTACTTGCGTAAAAAGTTCAAAATTTTGGAAAATCATTGTAAATGTTCGTTTCTTTTTAAGTTGCGAAAAAATTTTTTTTTCATGCACTGTAAAAAAAAATTCCGCAACGTTCCTGGGAAAAAAATGGGCAGCTGAGTTGCCCATTATTTCCAAGAAACATTTCTTGTAAATGACTGGAACTTTACTGTATATGTTAAAAACATTCTACAGAAATGCCAGTAAGTTTCCTGCGAAATACCAGGAATATTTCTGTTGACAGCAAAACATTACTGCCATTTCACAGCATGCGGGATCCGCAAACGATATTTACATTTCCAGTTGATAATTTTCGCTTTATTATCATTATTTGTTAGAATGAAAAAATATTTTGAAATTGACATCAAAATTATTATTTATAATTTACACGAAAAAATAAATTTTCAGTTAAAATTCAATAAAGTAAATATATATATGATATATTGTTTCTGAACTTCGCTTAAAATATAAAAATATATAAATGTAAATAATAATTAGAAAAAAATCTAGACATAAAATATTTTGGATTTTCGTCAGTAATTATGTTAGTTTACAAGTTAGATAAAATACATATAAATTTTCATGAAAAAAAAAAAAACCTAAACATAATTGTATATTTTTTCCGAAAAAAAATCAAATTTGCAGCAATTCAAAGTGTTAAATATATATCAAATTTAAATCAAATTGTAATAAAGTGTTAAAATATAAAATTAATTAAAAAAGAAAAAAAAAGTCAAGAGGTAGCATCGAACTCGGGCCGTACGGGTGGCGTGCGAGCCTTCTGCGTCCACACCACGAAAGACACGTTGAGAGCTGCAAACTAATGGTTATTTGAAACGTATGCTAAACCTCGGCATCTAATTTCTGAAAATCTAAGGCACATTTGAAGAAATCCTTTCACAAGAATAATTAGAGATAAGAACTCTAAAACATACTTTAAATTAATCAAAATCGGTGAGAATCATGTTTGATGGTCCCCTGGTTAATGGAGATGCGAATAATAGGTGTATTTTTTTTACACGGTCTGCTCGTTAAACATTCCACAGACAAGTACGAGAGATAATCTCTTAGCGATGTCACAGAGGTATTGTATTTTCATCTGAATTGTCTTGACAATAGAGACGTAAAGAATTATGTCGTTTATTGATTTATTTGCATTACATATTGATTTTTTTACATTCATTTAAGGAATTCGATTTCGACACTCGCGCGCGAGCAACGGAATATAGCAAAAAAAAAAAATAAATAAATGGCGGCCGCAGCGTTTTGCTGTTTCCAACTTTTGTTCAGGAACGTTTCAGATAAGAAAACCAGAATTTCACAGGAAAGAGCTAAATTATTCTGAAAACCTGAGAAAAGGCGAAACGTTCCTGGATTTTACATGGAACGTTACCATTTTTTTTACAGTGTGTAACATAAATAAATATTATATTTATTGCTTTAAATGTATTAAATTAATTGAATCGTAAATCTCAAAATTTTAAAATAATTTTTTCCTTGAACTATTGTTAAGATACGACTGCAAAATTTAAATTTTCTTTCTACATATAAAAAAAAGTTTTGATTTGGATATGGACCAATGAAAATCTTTGTAGATATTCCCGGTAGATCGGCATCCAGTTTGAATGCTTAAGCATGGCCTTTCTTCGTTAATATAAAAAAACTGTTGCCTACAAAAATTTGAAAATCGGTGGTTTTATAGAGAAATGTTTGATAAACACGCTGATGCAGACAGTATTCAAATCGAAGAATTATTTTAAGAGATATTAACGCTAAAGTTGGACAAAATCGTTCCAGTAAAAAAGTTTTATTGGAGCAAAAACTACATCAGAATTTAATCATTTTTAGATCATTTTATATGTTATAAGTTCCCGGTGTGCAGATTGCATTTATTTTTCTTATTTGATTCAAGTTCTTAGGTTTTATTTCTATTTCAAGTTCAAATTGTCAGCATTTCGAGAGATATTTTTACTTATTTTAGAAAATGTTATTAAACTGTTGCCAATTGTATAAACAGCGCAAACAATAATGTTTACTTCAAATTAAAAATTTATTTACGCTTGACTATTATAAATAGAAAAAAAAAACTTTAAAATTAGAATTAAATGATTACAGGTTAAAAGCAGGAAAATTACGTCATAAGAACCATATTTACACTTGAATTTTAAAAGGAAAAACAAAATCTTAAAATAAAAAAATCATTATTATGAGTTAAAACTTGTAAATGGAGGAAATTACGTCATATTTAAAATGGCGAAAAAATATGGCAAAACAATTTAAATTAAAAAATATGCTTGTGCGAGATATTTTGAGATAATCTTTTCAACTATTATCGTGAATTCGAAGACAGCGCAAATAATATTTCCTTCTAACAACAAAAGTATTTTCACGTGAATATTAATAAGAGAAATAAAACTTTGGTGTAAATTACGTCAGATTTGAAACGATACATTTAAAATGAAATATTTAAAAGAACTATCTTATAGCGCCGTTAAAAAATACCGGGAGACAATGTCACTGTTTATTTAATTCATTTTACATTAGCTTATTTTCAAATATTTAACTAATTTTTTTAATTAATTGCGAAAACATATATTGTATCTCTTAACAGCAGCAGATTTGGTCTTAAAAATCCCCAATCCAAGGAAAACGAATGGAAACCCGTTTGCAAAGTGATCGCTACTGTTTTTTTTTTGTTTTGTTTTTTTAAGTCGATCAAATTATCGTATATTTTGGATTTTGGTGTGCCTGAACGGGGGTTGTCGAGCGTAGCTCGTAGGGGGCAGAGCCCCCTAGTATTACTTTATTTCTTCTTTTATTACTTTAATTTTCAAAACAATTGTTTTTCATAATGCATAAATAAGATTTACACTTTATACACATAGCTCTTCTTTTGGATTAACATTCTTCCAAATAACACTTAGAAGCATTTTTTATGTCTATAAGTCTTGGCAAATCTCCTACATTGTCAAGACAGATTTCCTTTGAGGGCGCAATACTTTTTCTTTGCTTCTTTGTCATTTCTTTTTTCAGAACTTGAATTTTTTTTTTTGTGGCCTACGTCTTCGGGCCATTTATCATTTCTTCCTTCATAAATGATCAGAAGTATAGCAATACACATCCTATAATCTATTAATGACATGTATTTTCATCTTAATCGCTTTATTATCTCTTACGTAATGTTTCCAGCAATAAGAAATAACTAGGTATACAAAGTGATTAAATACACGCGTTGCTTTGCGACCATTTGTTTGTTTTTGCTGCACAGTGAGAATATGCTAGGTACCACTAAAAGATCTGTACCACTTGTAGGTATGTTGTACATCTTTGCTACAGCTGGCTGTCAACTTTTGCTTTTTTCTTGTCCTCTTTCGACTATACCAGACATATATAAATTGCTTCACTTTCAAAACATGTTGAAAGAACGGTAAATGATTTGTTACGGGGTTCATATTTCATACGCATCATGGGAATCAGGGGATTTAAAATGTTTTAGTACCAGATAGTTCGTAAAGTACTGGTTACTGCATCTGAAGATAATTTTTTTCATTAAATAAGGTAAATATTACTTTGCGAAAATTCTGGTAAAAAGTCCTTCAAATACTAACCCTGTGTTATATTCCCACTTTAAAACGGAAATCTCATCATCTCTAAAAACCTCATCCCACTCTCTATGTTTTTTATTTTTTTTATTTTATTTTATTTTATTTTTTTTTTGTTCTTTATCAGTTCTTAATTTTTTGTGTAGCAGAAACGATTCTATTTGACGTATAGTTCATGAAAAAAGAATATTCTGCAAAAGGTATTCTACACATTTCAAGCTGGTAAAAAATCTGTCTGTATAAATTATATGGTTAAAATTTTGGAGCACACTTTAACGCAATAATTTAACAATACCCCCACCAAAACGAAAATCTCGCATATCATCTGAGTTAATACCCATTGCTAACATATGTATATACAGAGATCTAATACCAATCCATCTCTAATAAACAGGACGAATATTATAAACCTAAAGATTTTGAAGTTTTGGTTTTGAAGGTACATATTGTGGAAAATCACACTGTCCAGAAAATGAAATCATTTTTAATCCAAAGAAATATGTTTAGGTCGGGAGAAACATTTTTCTCTTGTAAAATCTAAAAAGGGTGAGGAAATTATCAACAGAATACAGAATCCTTAGTTTAAAGAATCTATTTTTTGTCATTGTATGAACAAACTGCTGGATTGACATGCCTTGCGATCTGGGGCAGTTTCGATATACCTATGAGAATATGCCGGCCTGTAAGTTCATCATATCATAAACTGCAGTATTCACTCACCTGTGCTTTGTTTGAGCAGCCAGTTTCTCGAAAAGCTCAATATTCATAACTGTGGTTAAAATTTATTTTGAATAAAATTATTAATTTTAACTGTATTAGGCAATATGTTTGTACACTTAAAAATAATCAGCTATTGGATTTCAATCACGTAGTTTAAAATTAATACATAAGAAGAAAAAGTACATATATATTAGTATGTATTAGTATATGTATTAGTATATGTATTAGTATATGTATTAGTATTAATATATTTGGGATAAAAAAATAAATTTAAAAGTTGACCTAAGAAAATCTTTTAATATTTTATTATTATTATGTATTATTTACGCGAGATAATAATTTAAAAATAATCATCTTTATTTATGTTGTGTAAAAAATACATTATATATAGTCTCCAATGTATCTATGTATTTTCAGTAATATTGTAGAATTTAATCAGCAGTAAATAGTATTTAATCAAATAAATATACAAAATCCACTTAATCTAGCTTAAATTACATATTATGTTACAAAAACACATATTTTAAGTTAATTAAATATAGGGCGACTTTATTATTATTTCTAAACACGATAATTGTTGAGTTTAAGCCTATTTATAGTAGTTGCGTACCGAGGTCCACATATGTGGCCCTTAATAAAATGATACTTTTAAAACCAAAATCTTCACAAAATAAACAAAAGGAAGATATCTAGTGAACATTTATAGTGCTTTTAGCAATAAAAAAAATTATGACATCTTAATTAACATTTTAATATAGATAAATATTACTTACCTTTACGCAATCGCTGAATTGACGACATTTTTCAAAACCTCACTTGTAACCAACGGTTTAGACAAGAAAATAAGTCAAGTGTTCAAATCTGTTGGTTTCCTTTTGAAGCTTAAGCTATCATAAATGAGAATTCATAATCAAAATTTAGATATTTTGATTGGTTTTATTACAATGGGCTTTTTTTCACCCAAAAAAATATGGCCATTTTTTTTTCCATTCTGACCAGAAAATCAGAGTTCTAACTTTTTACGACTGCTCTTTCATCTTCACATAAGGCTTCATTTATAACGGCTGTTTCATAATAATAGAAGACACCAGTCCACCAGAAGAAAATTAAGTAATTGAAATGTCGGGGGCGACACTAAATTCTGAAAAAGCAGAATTCCTGTTCTCTAGTCTTCAATTCTTCTTGGATTACAATTTTTCTGCAAATTGCAGTCTAAGATACTAAACAAAATTGTAAACAAAGATGCAAAATTTTTATACTTAATTTAGTTTGGTTTAAAACTTATTTAAAAAAGAGCATTGTGATAAAAAACAGTTTTTCCTATAGTTTACACTTTCAGAACTTATATTTTTATATATTTCTTATGTACATTATATATTTCTTACAAATAGTTTCATTATATTTCTTGCAAATTAGCTATTACTTACATAATTGGAATTATTCTTGCAACACTGTTTCGACATTCCATAAACAATACACTTCTGTTATTACGATATTTCGCAAAGTATTACTTACGTTGACACCAAAATAAGGCTAGTTGCTGATAGTGCTGAAATCTCGACAGTGACTGAATCCCAAAAAATCATCAACCCGAACACCCCAAAACGTCGACGCAAAAGCCCTGTAAAATTTCATATATGGTAACGTCCATTTGTTACTCTTGTGACCATCAGGGTAAATTTTCAAAAATACTTCCCATTGTTTTATAACAGAATATAATTAAGATAAAAATTGATATAATTATCTAAATACCATTTTTTCCACTCACGTAACATATACACTGTATGGCCAACTATATGACCACTATATGATTGGTCACTTGCGATTTTAGACGTTTTGTTAAATATTTAGAAAAATACATGAGGACATATCCTGAAACCACAGATGTGTAAACAGAATAGTATAGGTCATATATTTTCGCGAAGATTTTTTTCTCCAAACCCCATAGGGGGCCGTCTACAAATTGAAAAAAAAAGAACATATTTTTTTTATAACCATGTTAAAACTAATGTAGCGAAAGCGTTCAAACTGTAAAATGTGATTAAGACGCTTATTGTAATAACATGTGTCCATTTTTATGAGGATAGCATGTATACTAGTAGAGAAATTAAAGGTTTTATAAAAACAGTCCGAAATTTTGCCAAGTTCTGTCTTATAATTTTCAGATTTCTTAATAAAAAATACTTTCTTTTCAGAAAATATGACAAACAACAATGTACACAACACATTGCAATCAGAATTAAAAATAAAATTAAAAAAATGATAAAAAATGAGCAGGTTTACTGAAAAATCTTTCACTGCGCATGCGCGAACGCAACTAAATTATAATGCGAATAATGCATTAGCTAAGAGTACAGAACAACTTCTGTGCACTCTCAGAAATGAATACTCAGATTTCACGAAATTTTCTTTGTTTTTGACGAAATGGTTTTCTGGAAAATGCTCCGAGCGAACATTTCGTCAAATTGATGAAATTAGTTTCTTCACTTGCTTGACGATATAAATTTCGTCAATAGTTTCGTCAAAAAAGGGCTGGTGGCGTCATCTCTCAAACAGTTGGAAGCTCCAGTATTTGACACGGGGAAAGAAAAAAAATCACTTCTCTCTCTTTCCTCGGCGTGATTCGAACTCACGACCTTTCGTGTGGGAGGTCGCTGCTCTTCCAACCTGACTGCTGGGGACTTGAAAGTGTCTACTTTTAGACTGGTGTAATGAATTCTACTTCGTGTTTATATTTTTATAACGTAGATTGCAATTTTATCGGCACTGCTATATTTTCTGAAAGTTTTAAGAAAGGCTAATTTATTTTTATGATTTTCTCGTATCAATGAATAATTATAATATGGCTTGATTAAATAATTTACAACTTTAATTTTCTTTGATCATTGGATGATTAGAATATGGTCTGGTTAATTTGTTGCTCACAAATAACGAATTGTGAAGTGCATATTGCGTGAGATTTTATCACTTTGAGTAGGAGGATAAGATTTTAACACTTTACTGTTTATAAAGAGGAGAGGGATCAATTATGTTTATTTTTAATTTGATTGAAAACATAATACACTTCTTTAAAAAAAAAAAAAAGATATCCTAGAAGTTTGAAATTTTATTGACCTAATTTTCTTATTGAATGGTTTTGAAGAACACAGGAAATTTATTCTTTTCGAATTAAACATAACGAACGACAACATATAAATAAAATAATATTAATAATAATAAGCATTCCTAAAAATTCTGACAGTTAAAAAAATAACTAATGAAGAAACAATAACTACCTATATTTTAGTATTTTCTGAAAAGCACTAAGTGCTGTTTTAAAATAAATTATTACAGGACTAACATAAACAATCAAATATCTGTTTGCTAAAATCGCAGGATTTGAGGAGCATTTGAGGAACTGTTTCCTTAAAATGCATTGAGTCTGACCGTGATTGAGGCAAAACTTTCGTCAAACATTTGAGGGTTTACGTTTCGTTAAAGTTCACGTGATGTTAATAGGAAATGATCGTCAAAAAAGACGAAATACAGCTCGATTATTTCTGAATCGTCAAAAGGGAGAGTTTTATTTCTGAGAGTGTGAAATTCTCAAAAAACATAGATTGAAAATTCGGAAAATTATCATCGATAGAATAAACTCGAAATCCGTTGTTCCCAAAAAGTAGCAAAAAGATGAGGAGGTGTATCCAAATATGTGTTGTTTAATGCCAAGATAGCGTACACACTATTGCACGTGCTACTATATACAACAACTCATTTTTTTGCTTCCTTTTAGGAACAACGGATGTAGAGCATATTCTATCGACGATAATTTTCAGAATTTTCAAGTTATGATTTTGAGACTTTCACCAAAGTTTCTCTACTTATCTAATGTTATAATTTGATTGCATTCGCGCATGGGCAGTGAAACATTATTTAGTAAACCTGCTCATGTTTCATCCAATTTTTATTTTTTTTTTTATTCTGAGTGCAGGATATTGTGTCCAATGCTGCTTGTCATAGTTTCTGAAAAGAATATTTTTTTTGTAAGAACTCTGCAAATTATAAGCAAAAATCTTGGCAAAATTTGAAACTGTTAAAAAAAAACTCTACTAGTATACATGATATCCTCATAAAAATGAACACAGTTTATTAAACTAAGCCTCTTAATCATGTTCTACAGTTTGAACGCTTTTACTACATTATATCTTGCATGGTTATCCAAAAGATATTCGTTCTTTTTCAATTTGTTGACGGTCCCCTATGGGTTTTCGGGAAAAAAATCGTCGCGGAAATATATGACATATACTATTCTGTTTACACACCTGGAGTTTCAGGATAATTCCTCATGTATTGTGACTCACTCTTGTGACACCCTGGTCACAAGAGTAACAAAATTCTGATTTATTACATAGACGAGCAAAATACTTTCTGTTACAAATTAGATACATTTTATGTGAGTGGAGCGCAATGGTATTTAACTGATATAATTTATTATCTTTTGTAATAAAACAATTGGAAGTATTTATGAAAATTTACTCTAATGGTTACAACAGTAACAGTGGCCTTTCCCATATATCCCTTTAAGACCGGAAGATTTTTAGTAGAAGGAAAAGTTCTGGTGGCTTCCTTTAATTAATATGATCCTATATGATTGAAAAAAGTCTTTAACCCCTTAATTCTCTCTTCCGTCAATATCACGGGCTGAGGTGTTTTTCGTTATTTCTCGTGCGCGTCCTATTTCCGGGCTGGAGATTTATTGCTGGAAAAAACTTCTGAAACCAGAAAAATTTAACTGGCATTTCCGTGTGAAGTCTTTGAATATTAGCGTTTGGGTTTGGTTTTTGACGCTGATTGTGATGTTGGACTTTGTATTGCATGTTTCGAAATATATCACTCTCAAAAAAATTATTAATAATCAAAATTTAATGTATATTATATTATTTCAAATATTATTTGTAAAAATTAGTTTGATGATGATAAATAAAAATCTAAGATGTGAAAAATGAAGGTCTTATTCGCATTAATTAGTATGGTGTAAAACAAACATTAAAGCACAGAATTCTCGCATGATGGCTTTTCCACAAATGTGAATTTATTCTATAACATCTTTTTTTTTTAATAAAAAAAAATAATAATAATTGCATATTTTATATAGAAACCTTATAATTATTCAATTTCTGTAATACAAAAATAGGCACTTTTTTCATGTTTTTTCCAAATATTAAGTGACCGTTAAGGAGTTAAGAAGATATCCGATATCAGACTAAGCTAAGGGGGAATCCTTGCAATTAAGTGGTTGCAGGTTCGAATTTAAATCGCACAAAAAGAGGAAAACGTTTTTCTCTTTTTATTTAGGATCACTGACACAATTATATAGGTTCGGTATTAAAAGTATAACAAACAGAGATACCTGAATAAACACGACATATTGTCTAATGATAAGCGACAATGAAAACACGACACAAAGGAACGATGTCCTTAACTAACAATGGGAATTGAAGATGAAAGCACGACCCTCACTAACAATGGTAATTAACAATGCATTTTCCGGAGGACTGAAAAAGGACTAATTAAGGCTTCTCATGAGTCAGGCTGGAAATTCCCTTCTCCAATGCTAAACTAATGAAGATAGAATGCATCCGTCATTTTCAAATTTTTGAAATTCCTCTTCGGAAAATTATAAACTTTTTTCTTCTATTTGCTTTATACTCTTCTTGAAGAATGTCTTTTTTCTTTTGTATAGGGCAAAATATTTTTAAAATGCATTGTTAGCTTTATTTAAAGTATTAATATCTTACTTACAGCTCGTCTGCTTCACTTAGATTTTACCACATGAAATATAAAATTAAAAATTTTGGCAAACAAGTAAAAATTAAATTTAAAAAATCAAAAAACCCGACTGCGTAAAAAGCGAACTAATTAATTAATTCTGATCAATGTGAAACTATTTTTTTATATTTCTTACCTATATTTTATTTACGAGTATTGGACTTTTAATTTGCGTTTAATTATTAGTACCTATCTATAAACACTGTTTTGATAAGGGCTATAGATGTCTATGAAGGTTAGAGTTGCAGTAAAGCTAGAGGTCCTAACTACACAATTTCGAGGTTATGTAATATTTAAACGGAGCTTCTGACTATAAAATAGTCAATGAAACATCGTTTTCATTTTGAAAGACCTATCCAATGATATGCCGTTCAATAGGGTGTGTAATTGTTTTCGTCTCTACCGCCATTTTGTATTTTACGTCCGTCGTTTTAAATTTATAAAAACAAAACCTAACCTATAACCATTAGACGATTACGATGAATCGATAGAGACCTCATTCATTGAAATCCATCTAGACGCTGGGATGTTTAGAAGGTATAAAAAATCCACATACCTAAATACGTGTGATGCAGTCTCCGCAGTCATAACCCTTCTTGGCAGTCGGGTAATAAAAAAGAAAGAAACATTGTGTAAGAAGAGTACACAGAAAAAATAAGGTAAAAATTTAAATTTTCCGTGGAGAAATTTAAGAAATACGGATGCGTTCCAAGCCCATAGGAGCCATAAGAGGAGAGGAGGATTTGCGTCCTCACAGATAACAAAGCTTTAATACGCATTACAGGTTATTCAGAGTGACACATAAACACGCTGACATAATATAAATGTAAATTTATTTTCAAGTTTCTCTCGTTTTTGAACTATACTATTGTGTTATTTATGTTCATCGTGATTTTACGTTGTACAATTGCTATTTTCGCTGATGTTAATTCACAGTTTTGCAGAAAACGTGGTGTGCAAAACTTTGTCTCGCATTCATCCAACATACCTCGCCCCCGAACAAACGTCGATCCTCAAAACAAACTTTGCTGTTTGGGGGATCACGGAGAAAAAAAAAAAAAACATGCGCAATCAAGTACAAGTCACTGGATTCCATGAAATGCGCTCTGGAAAACTCCTGGGTAAAAATTACGCAGTAAGTAGTCTAGGGTCATCATGAAGAATTTCCATAATCCCGCATCGCCGCGCGACGGAGCCATTTCGAATGACCTTGCTTGTTTCCTGTACAGAATTTTAATCTTTCGAATGTTGAATAAAACAGTTCGTTTTGTTCGCTCATAGAAAAGTTATGCTCTTTTATTTACGTCACAGTACTTATGTTTCACCCAGTGCATTTAACAATAATACTTTTAGACTACTAAAGAGTAAACAAAAAATATAATGGGTCAATCCATTTCAAGTGATCCAGAAAATCATTAATTCTTTGCTTGACCATTTTTAAAAAATATGAAATTTTCTGTACCACAACCCTAACATGATGGAAGTTCAAAATGACTATTATTTTAATTTTATTAATTTTTGTTTGTGCATGGCCGCCATCTTTGTTTCATCGTCTGCACCAATTTTCTCACATGAAGGGTTTACGGAATTGTAAATATCTCATCGTTTATTTCCCCAATTCAAGTGCGGATTAAATAAATTGTACAGAATACATTGGGCTAAAAATTCGGTAATAGATTAATTTCCGAAAATAAATCCTTATTGGTGAAATTTAAGCATAAAATTTCAGTTTTTTTCGAAAATTTGTCCATTTACGAAAGAAAGTTTTTCTAGCAAGGAAAACTGTCAACATGACACAATTTTGTTTTTACAAATAGGCCGAAAGTTCCCGTATTCACACACCAAGTTCCAGATCTAGGACTTGCTTTCTCTTCTCTAAAAAAATCCCAAATTTTTCAAAAATGTCAAAAATCGCACTTTTGAGGCTTTGATATCTCTGGTGAAGCACGAGATAGCATTGTATGGTAGTGTTATGCACAAGAAATTTCAGGATGGAGATTTGACTACAAGGTGAGATATGGCAATTGCAACATGACAAAACAATACTGCCAAACTATTGTTTTGTTATAGTCACAGGTAAATATTTATCTCAGAGTGCCATTTAAATTAATTTTTTTGATTACCTTTAAATAGTAACAAAAAAAATAAAGCCTTTTGCAAAGCTTAGCAATTAATTTTAAAAGTAATTATGCCTAAGGCCTACATTTGGAATGATTTCAGTAATTTTTGTTGTAAGTAATTTTAGTAACTAAAAGAAACCTCCGCACTTTTACATAAAGAAAAAAAATATACAAGACCTGAGACTAAAATAGAATAGGGAAAGAGAAAAGCTGTTAATGATGTCATACTTGTTGAGACATGATCAAACGTGTCAAAACACATTCTTGCTTGTTGATTCAAAAACCACAACTTTGATCTTTCTCAAAATTTTATTTGTAGGAACCAAGTCTTGTCATCTTTTGACAACTTGATTGAAGTTCTTGGTTCTGCTAGCTCATAGAAATAAATTTTGAAATCACTATGTGCAAGTCTCACTTCATTAATAATTCCTATCTTACTTCTTCTCGTGCAAAATGTCATTTTTCAGCAGTATAAATTTTGAAAGGGCTTTGGATATATTTACTTTCTGAAAATTACTTGAGGATGATGCATGGTAACATCGTATAAACATTTCATTTAAGGAACACACTTATCGTAGGAACAAGTTTCAGGGACTCGCAAGCAGCATTAAAATGGCAAATTTTAAAACAAGAATCAGGAGTGTGTTTCGACACGTTTGATCATGTCTCATTAAGTATGTCAACATTAACAGCTATTCACTTACCCTATTCTGTTTTTGTCTCGGGTCTTGTATAAAAATATTTTTTTTTCTTTATGTAAAATTGCTGAGGTTTCTTTTAGTTACTAAAATTACAACAAAAATTACTAAAACTATACAAAATGTAGGCCTTAGGCCATAATTATTTTTTAAATTAATTGCTAAGCATTTCAAAAGGATTTATTTTCTTTTACTATTATTTAATGATAATCAAAAAAAAAAATTTAAATGCCACTCTGAGATAAATACTTACCTGTGACTACAAAAAAAAAAACAGTTTGGCAGTATTGTTTTTACATGTTGTCCTTGCCATATCTCAACTTGTAGTCAAATATCCATCCTGAAATTTCTTGTGCATAACACTACCACACAATACTCTCAGAAACCAGAACTTCAGATTTGTATCTCTTGCCCCACCAGAGATATCAAAGTCTCAAAAGTGCGATTTTTGACTTTTTTGAAGAATTTGGGATTTTTTTAGAGAAGAGAAATCAAGTCCCAGATCTGGAACTTGGTGTGTGAGTACAAGGACTTTCGGGCTTTTTGTAAAAAAAAAAAAAAAAAAAAAAAAAAAAAAAGTCATGTTGACATTTTTCCTTGCTAGAAAAACTTCCTCTTGTAAACAGACAAATTTTGGAAAAAAACTGAAATTTTATGCTTAAATTACACCAATAAGCAGTTAGTTTCGGAAACTACTCTATTACCAGATTTTTAGCCCAATGTATTCTGTACAAATTACTTTAATCTGCACTTAAATTGGAGAAATAAAAGATGAAATATTTACAATTCCGTAAACCCTTCATGTGAGAAAATTGCTGCAGACGATGAAAGAAAGATGGCTGACATGCACAAACAAAAATTAATAAAATTAAAATAATAGTCATTTTGAACTTCCATTATGTTGGGGTTGTTATACAAAAAATTTCAGATTTTTCAAAAATGATCGAGCAACCAATGCTGGACCACTTGAAATGGATTGACCCTAACATATTTCTTATTATAAGGAAAACTTGGACTTAGGCTGTCAAATTTAATGGTTAAAAACTTTTACGACACTAATTAGCGTACAACATAAATAAAAACTGTATTAAAAACATATTAAAATTAAACCCAACCTTTCATGCTCTTTCTAATTAGCCATCATCAGGGGAGGTGTTCTTGACCCCCACGGACCAAAGTTACGTAGGTCTTCAGTTTGATGTTGTGAAAGTGACTGGGTTGTACGTAACATTGCTCCGTGGAGGTCAAGAACCCCCTCCCCTGATGATGGCTCATTAGAAGGAGCATGAAATGTTAGGTTTAATTTTAATGGGTATTTAATATAGTTTTTATTTATGTTGTACGCTGATGAATATCGTAAGATTTTTTATAATTTTTAATATTATTATTATTTTCTTGTCATTTTATGCGACGCAATTCCCCGAAATTCTGGCCTCTCAGATGTTAGTTATAATTTTCAAATGTCATAAATATCATAAAGATATAATTAGGAAGTGAGATTTATGAAATATTCAGTTATTTCCCATTCAAATTATCCTTGAAAGACTTCTGATATTTACATAATAAGGCTTCTGACATGCAATTAATTTTCCAGTTCAATTGAAAATTTGACATCAAGAACTTTTCACGGATCCAGTAAATTTCTCTATATAAATTAGCAGATCGTTTGGGAAAGCAATGCATTTTTGAATGTGACTGGATTATAAAGAATGAAAGAAACACGTATTATGTTCTTCAATAAGATACATATATTTATTAACTTTAAAATTAATGAATAATATATTTTTAAGGAAGTGTTGAAGTAAGAAAGTTTTGAGGAAAAATAGAAGTTAAAAATTTCGTTTCTCTATTCAATTTATGACATATCATTTTTTATTGGTTTAAAAGGATTTTATACCTGGACATGTTAAACGAAGCTGTGTATTTAAAGCAAAATAAAATATTACGTCTGTTCACAATTAATTAAAAACAATTTAAAAATCCAAGAGAATTTCATTAAATAGTTAAAAAGCCCATAGAAAAAATTCTTCATTATTTCAAAAATCATTTTAATATACATTAAACTTTTAGAACTTTTTCAAATTTGCTCTTCAATAATGTAAATAAACACAAATCAAGAGAGATAACATAATTCAACTGGCCATTGAGAGGATGTGCCACAAACAATTAAACACGGAGATGGGTAATTAAGTTTGGTTAAAATGGTATATTCTGGTGGGAGGGAGTGCATCATTGAGTGCATATTTGGCCGTTATAGTAAATCAGGCTTCCAAGAAAATGCGGCTTTTGCATACGTTGCAATCTGATTTCACGACCTCGGTCTTTTTAAAATCGGGAAAATGATCTGTTTTTACGGCGTGGACGATAATTTTAGAGTTTAAGTTTCTTGAATTAAAGGCATTCTTGTGTTCTTTTAATCGTATCTCCAAGGTACGGCTATTCTCTCCAATAAATATATATATTGAGAACTTGGATACTTGCATTTAAAACCACAGACAGAGCCTTGTAAATATTTCTGTGGGATAACAGGTGTAAATATATTAGAAATACAGCGCCTGGAATAAATATTGTGGATATCTGCTATCCAAACAGCGCTAAAAATTTCTATCCCTTAAATGTGCAATGATGCTCATATCCAAAAAACCGATCGCATGACATATGAGGTATATTTTCATTTTTCAATGTAAACATCGCATTATTACAGGCATCTAATCCAAATGGTTTTGGAGTTTTAGAAAATATCATGCAGATGTCCATGCGATTGACTCTTTGGATTTCAGCATGGTTTGAGATTGAAGAGATCCATTGTTTTAGAACTTTTTTAAGGGGACTCAAGATTCTTAAAATTGGAAAAAATGAAAAAAAGACCATTTTCAACATTTAATATCGTAAATTTCATATGATTTTAAAACACAATTTTTATTGGGAGGAAACATATCAGTATGTTCTTTCATTTCGTGTATTTAAAAAATTGAAAGATACAGAATTAGTATTTATAGGGCGCTCCAAACTATCAGACATTTGTCAAGTCGAAAATTGGTATAACCAGCTTACGTGTAGGATTGCAAAATAGATTTTGCAACCAGAATGACATCCCCCCCCCCCAATTATACATCAGATTGTAATAATTATCCGGAACCAAAATAAATTTGCATTTAAAGCATTTTTATAATTTTAATACAAAATTTTGAAATTTTCAACAGTTTAAGCACCTAAAAATTTTTTTTTAAACAATAAAAAGAAAATTTTAGGTTCAGTTTATACAGACTAACATGAAACATAGGTTTTGAAGGTTTCATGGAAAAATATTCATAAGCTTTTGAGATATCCTGCCCGTTATGCCCAAAAACGTCATTTGAAGATAAATAACTTCAAAGTTTCGAAAACGCCGCTTCAGCTATTGCGCGGGTATAATTCTAAACTCTATAACTTTTGTTCTAATGGCCATTTGAAGGAAACAATTATATCAAAAGGTTGAGAAACGATAGGAGTTTAACATTTTAAAAAGTTATAATTTCGAAAATGTTGAGGCTTTAAGAGTCCTGATATCCCTTAAGTGTTACTGGAACAGTCGATTACCACACCATAGTAGGCGTGCATAATTTCAGAAAACTCTGTTTCACAATCTCGAAAGATATAGCTGTGTAGTTTGTCTTAGTACTGCTGAATTAAACTAGAAATATTATAAACTGAGATAATACATGATAAATGTGATCAAGTGCATTTAAAAAGCATATAAATATCTTTATTCTGATCTAAATTTTTAGCGCCCAGAGCGTGACAATCTGAGAGCTTACTTTGATACGAATATTTTCGCAATATATAAAAAAATAAATAAAAATAAAAATTAAAAAAAACATTCCATTAAGAGTTTATCTCCCAACCATTATCCGAAATTCAATAGAGATCATTTTGCGCAATGAGAATACATGGAACAATGATTCAGCCTCCATGGATTTACCTAAAATTTGCAAAGAGATACCCTTATATATATATATATATATTATAGATATCAGTTTTTTATGGACACGATAACTTCCATAATTATCCAAATATCTCTTCCAAACTGATACATAAAGTAAAGGGGTAGGAAATCTCAATCAATATTGTTAATGGGGAAAATTGGACCAAGGGAGTGGGAATGAAGAAGGGCTTTCTGAAAACAGAAAAAAACTAATAACTTCTTAATTATGATACATATCGAGAGAGTTTACAGTTATCATTACTTCTAGGGAAAAGGCCAAAAATTTATGTATGACAGATTTTTGTTATCGTTAAAAAAGACCTCAAGGGGAGAAAAAAAATGAGTTCTAAGAAGAGAAAATTCATAACTTCATCAATTCAGAAGATATCAAAATAGTTAGTTTTTTTTTTTTTTTATAAATCTTCTTAATATTATCTACAATTTTTACATTGACAATTTTGATTAGGACCAACTCTTACAACAAAGAAGTAAAATAAAATAAGGGGGAGGTTTTAAAAGAAAAAAACTTAGAAATCTACCTGTCCCTGTAGGCTGTCTTCTCGGCAGGGATTTTTATTTTTATTATTGCACTTTTTTCATTATACATGTAATTTTGTGACTTTTGTTTACCCGTTTCGTTTCAAAAATTTTTGCATTTGTATCAATATTTGTATATATTAATATATATATATATATATATATATATACGTGCAATAATAAAAATTTTCGCCCTTTTATCTTAGTAAAACTATTCAAAATGTTTAATATTTTTCCTTTTTTACCTATCTTTAATAATATCTTAATTTCTTTTGTCTTTTATTTCATGCATTTAAACCTGCGAATTCTTTTATTATTCTAAAAACCTTAGTCCATTCGCTTAATCTTATAAAACACATTAAATTACTTTTTTCATTTTATTCTAAAACTAAATTATTTTTGTTTCGAATATTTTTAATAGTATTTGTCCGATTTGTTTCGATTTTCTTTTTCCCGCAATTCCTTGCAAGCTTCCTGCCAGCATTTGATTGTGTTTTAATACTGATGCCGAGTATAAAGAGGTCATTATTGACGTCATGCGTTCTTCACCCTTCCCATCGAATCGTAGCCTGTTTCTTGTCCCGTTCCTTCCCATCTCTCTGCTGGAGATGGTTCTCCACTAATAATGTATCCGTCCGCGCTCTGTTTCTTTGAGTATTTATATTGTTGCATCGACGAGGAGCGAGAGATTTTACGTTTTTCTGGTTGTTTAATAAATCCATGTCACTTGGGGTGAATGACTTTAATGTGTAGATGCTAATACTTTTAACATCTTAAGTTTTTATGAAGTGGATCAACGATTATTCGGGAGTTGATGGACAAGCTACTGGAAATGTTACGATATGTGTTTACCAAATAAACAACGTTTAAAAGTACGATGACTCTATTAATTATGTCATGGGAAATTCTTTCAAGGTTTATGGAGCCTGCCTTCTACTCGCCACCCTGACTGCACTCCGATATTCTCATGATAACGGAGGGTTGGCCTTGATTACTTTACTACATTTACTTCGAGATATACGAGTGTCGCCGGAATGTCACAAAAGTCGATAGCAAAATGCAACATATATATATCATATATACAGGGTGATTCATAAATATCGAAACAATAGGCTATTTCCTTAAATATTACCCCTAGACCCATACATCCAATTGCAAAGTTTCATAAAAAAATGTGCAAAATTTAATGACATAAGTTGCAACTCCGTGCGAGGTCTATGTGAAAAAATACGAAAATTGAATTTTTATACGGCCCCCGTAGTGTAAAAATTCCAATCAGGAAAACTTTCCTTATCCATTCCTGAATTAAACACAAAAAATTGCATCTTCATATCTGAAAAACTCGCAGAGTTATGGCCATTTAAATAATTCATCAGGTTTTAAGGGATTAGACACAAATTGAAATGCGTGCAATCCAAGAAACAATGTTACTTTAAGAGTTCTAGGAAACATGTAAAAAATATTTGATGTTTGATTGTTTAGATGATGACGAATATTTGTTGAGTTAGAATTTTAATTATTTTTTCTTTTCTTTTTTGTGATAGTTAACCATATAATTTGCAAACAAAATCATATCCTAATATTTCTCATAAAGTTTAAAAAAAATTAAATGATTAGTATTTTTTTAAGAGGATTTAATTTAAAATCTTTATAACTCGAAACATTATTCATCGGATTTCAATTTTTTTCATTTAATTAAAGAGGAAAGTATAATTTTAGTGTTGTTTCAGGATTTTTTATATATTAATTTTAAAAATATTAAAAATATTTATTTAAAAAATTATGTAAATTATTTTTAAAAAAAATCATATTTTCAAAAGTAATTTTTTTTCAAATTTGCCGAAACAAAATTAACGTAAAATAATAAAAAAAGACATGTTCCAAGTTTATACCTTTTTTATTTACAATTCTTGACTTATAATAATTTAAAGACCGAAATGGTTAAAAAAAATCATGCAGAAAACATCATTTAAAGTTTTAAACATTGATTGGCTCCTAATGAAATGTTTAAATGCATTTTTAAAAATTGCACGTGAAAATATATCTTCTTTCTGTAGCATAAACTTCCGATTCAGTTTAACTTTTGCCTTTTTCACCTCCTTTTTGTACTATTTAAATGTACATAAATGAATGTTAAATGTGTAATTTGAAACAATGCTTTATCTAACATGCCGATTAAGAGTTTTTCATAATTTTAGCCCTCACAAATTCAGGCTTTTTATGGTCCCGGCGAGCTGTTTTCTGGGGCCGGGCCACACGCGGGATTGGAGACGTTTTTTCCGAGGACTCGGACAGGCCGGGCCTAATGTACTTTTTCATACCGAACCGGATCCGGATGTTGGTGGGAATTATGACGGCCAGTTACCTACACTAGGGATATGGGCCCAAAGGGGGGGGGGGGTACCTTCCGTGGAGTTCTTTCTAAGGGAACCTAACCCGTATTTACGCAAATCTATCCAAGATTACAAGAAAACCAATGAAAACTCCGAACGATTGGGCCAAAGGGTGCGACTGGTTTCGAACCCAGCATCTCCCGTCTACCAGCTTTGAGAGCAGAGCATCTCGGCCACTGGTTATACCGAACAGGGACTGGTTTCCTTATTCCTAGGTCTCCCCTGGGTGAAATTTTCAGTCCCGGTCTCGAGACAACCGGTATTAAAATCATTATCTCTGACTGACCTAATCCGTGCAAAAATAACTAAAATTTGGTTCAGCCAAAAACTTTTACAATAAACGCATATTTTTAATAGCGTTTATTGCGGATAGCTTTTAATGCGTTAATAGCGTTAATAGCGGAATTAAAGGTATTTTAAAGTTTATGTAAAATAATGGCTATAGCCATTATTTTACAATAAAACTTTAAAATTCATATTTTTAAAGGATAGTAGATTTTAAGGCAACAAAATTAAAATACAGTAAAACTAGTGAAAAAAACCCTGCCTATGACGAAATCCTTTCTTCAACGGAAAAATTTGTTGATTCATGGAAAATGAATAGAATAATACCTGAGAAAAAATAGACTAAATTTACAACTCCTAAGAAGGGAACTTGTCTATAACGTTTTTTTTTTTCTTTCCTATGTGATTCCATCTTAAAAGATTTTACTTTATAGCATTTTTCATTCTCTCCAACACATGGAATATGGATTAACGATATTAAAGGAGAAGTGAATCATTTACATATAAATAGAGATACATTAATAAAACAAATAATCACAGTTTTTGGCGCTTCTTTAAAAATAATAATTATAAACATTAAAAAAGAAAAGATATAATAAGTATTTTTGGTCCGAACTCCTCCATACGAAACAACTTTTAACCATTTCGGTGTAAAAAACTATGTAGAAATTCAGTCAGGCTGGCCCAGGCTAGGATTTGAACTTTTTTCCAGGCAGGGCCGAACTTTTTTTCCTATAGGTTGGTTCGGGACCTGACCTAGATATTTCGACCCGTGCAGACCTCTAGTGCAGACCACCAGCATACTTTGAAAACAGGTTTAACTTAAAATATATGCGCTGCCCATTTTATGTCCAAAGGAGAGGCACTGTCTTATACCGACTTTTAATAATGTACAATTTGTGGATGATCCCTATCTTGCATTCAAAATGAGTCAAAAACTGGTCGCTCAGAGGCATGATAATGGTGTAAGTTACGAATTTTGGATTTTGATATCTCTGCTAATTTTGAAGATATCGAGATGATTTTTTTTTGTGTTAATTCAGGAATGGGTAAAGAAAAATTACCTAATTGGGAATTTTACTCTACGGAAGCCGTATAAAAATTTAATTTTTGTATCTTCTCATATAGACCCCCCATAGAGTTGAAACTTATTTCAAGAAATTTTGCACCTTTGTTTTACGAAACTTTGTAATTGGAAGTATGTGCCTAGGGGCAATATTTAAGGAGATAGCTTATTGTTTCGATATTTATGAATCACCCTGTATATATATATATATATATCATATATAATATATGTATGTATATACCGGGTGTCCTAAAAAGGACTGATTGATTTTAAAATTCAATAACTTGCAAACGGGGACAGATATTTAAAGAATTCTTGCAGGAGGTTTATGCTTGAGGTCAAAAGTTTTTTTACAGTGATTTTCAATTTTAGTTCGAATTACAAACAATAGATGGCACTGTAAGCAATAGGAGCTAAATACAGGCTCGATTTTTTGGCCTTTCTATTCTTCCATGCAGAAAAAGGAGATTAAGATGTATTGAAATGGTCCCGAAGTACCAAAAAATGAACTTTAATTTAGTGTCTATTGATTGCAGCGCCATCTATTGTTTGTAATTCGAACTAAAATCGAAAATAACTGTAAAAAAACTTTTGACCTCATGCATAACCCTCCTGCAAGAATTTTTTAAATATCTTTCACCGTTTGCAAGTTATTGAATTTTAAAATCAGCCAGTCCTTTTTAGGACACCCGGTATATATATCAATATATTGATATATATATATATATATATATATATATATATATATATATATATACATATATATTTGCAATATTTGTATCAATATATTTCTTGAGAATGTCGCTGTCTGAGCGATGAAACATGTAGATCTGAATAAAGGTACTTATATGCCTTTTAATTGTATTGTTATCACTTTTAGCATGTATTAGGTTAGTTTGAAGATTTTAAGTGATTTTCCTAATTAATTTTTTAGAATTATTATACTCAAAAATTTTTTAACTAAAATTTTAACATATTAAAATACCCACGCATTTCGTATTTGAATGATTGTCGACAGTCGTTTGACAGGTATAACAATGAGAGTTACCTGGAATTATTTTTCCATTTGAAATACATTTTTCCGGATGCTTTTCTAATGATATTAATGGAATTCTAGTAAAACGTATGAATGGAATGGTCGAAAAATCAATACTTTTCTTCGAATTCTTTTAATTATACGCAATAAAATGAATCATATGCATTAACTCCTTGAGAGGCAAGCAATTACGTTTGTGAAATGCTGAGTTCCCACCGGAATCTTTGAAAAATTCTATTTCAAAATAAGTAAAAGCAATATTACGGATTTTTTCCACCAAAGTTAGTAAAGTAAACTTTAATAAAATTTTTCTGGTGTAAAACTTCATTAATCGTAGGTGGTATATAATATATACCGGTGCCCCTCAAGGGGTTAAGATACATAAACTGGAGAATCCGATTTTTAAGGCATAGATGCTCATTAAATCTGATTTATCTCTTTATGTACAGAATTATGAATTCATGAAAATTTCATTTTCTAAAGCATTTTTCGTGAATTTTTGAAACTACATTAAAAGATTCACTTAATCATTTCATAAATTTTAGACGAATTTTAGAATGATTTGGAAGGTTTAATTAAATTTGAATTTATAAGGATTTTGTGCAATATTTATAAGCCCACTCAAATCTTTTATTTTAAATTTTTTTCTTAGTATTTGGTACAATTAGGAAATGTACAACTACAATCTTCTTTCAATAGAAATATAAAAATATTTTCTCCATATCCTTCAACGCCAAGAAATCTGAAAAGATGCAAAGGCAAAAGAAATCACCCTTTTAAAAATATTTTTGTTTTGTGTAACCCATAATGTTTTTGGAACAAGATAAAGTAATTAATCTATAACTCATTCTAAGCTGTATTACTACTAATCGATGTATTAAATGAATATTATAACAAGTTATTTTAACGATACTTAAAAGTGCTGTCAGAGATAAAGGTTTAAATAAATAAATAAATCTTGTGTTGAGAGTGTGAAAGTATAGACACAATTTAAATATCGATTCTCCATAACATTTATGGTATACTTTTTTATTATGAGATCGATTTGTAGAAGTTTGTGTAACGTTGCTCAGTAAAGTTGTTTTAATAACGTTACTCAGCAATAACTTTAAAAAAAAGTAATGTTACTTTTAAGTTTTCGTTAAAAATCCTACTGACGTTCTTCATTTGATAAAATTACCATGATTGCATCCGTATACAGGAATCATAAATGTTTGAATGATGAAAATATGTTTTTTTTTATTACTCTGATCTTTGTAATATGTGAAACTTTAAGAATGTTGTACAGTTGCTTTCCATAGTGAAAATAACTGTAAATAATCCGAAACTTACGGTCATATGAACCGTAAACGTTGAGCCGAGCAGAGCGGTGAAGGGTAAAACTTTAAACTCAATCTTCTCGAAACGCTGTTTTCAGCAATTTTGCAATAATAAATTTTGAACAAGTTAACGGATTTACGTATTGCTTTAAAACAATAAAAGTAAATTTGTTTTCTTTTGTAACACCACATATTAATTTTTAAATAAAAGATAAATGTAATATAAAAAATATATATACATGAATTAAATGTTAATTTTTGCTATAGTGTGTGTATACAAAATCGTATGTATTTCTACCCATAACGTGTAAATTTGAAGCACAGATCGTAAGGAACCACCCAAACTGACAAGTTTACGATTCAGATTTATGACACTGATTCGTATAAACATTCGATGCACAATGACCGTGATTTATACAGTCTACATAAATTTATTGCTACCATAAAAATCAGCCGCAAGTTAAACTAATTTACTTCAGAGAGTATGTTCACGGCTGTATCTAAGGGTAGGAGAGAGACCAATTACAGGTAGTGTCCATTGTTTAGAGTAGACCAATATGGACCTAGTGAGCTTACCATGGGTCACAAGGGGGCAAGGCTCTACTTAGGGCCACAACCAATTAAGTATTGTTTCGAGTAAGGGCTCTTATGTGGACCCTCCTCTCAGGATCCTCTCAACCTTAACCTATTGGCCTAACCTTATTGGCCAATAAGGTTATCTGAGCGAAATATGCTGGCAGGTTGTCGGCCGAGTTAGCTTAAATGGGGAAAAAAAGCATTGGCCTTGTAAGCCAAGGATCTGGGTTCGATTCCCAGCCTGGGCATTTTCGCTCAGTTGGAAATATTCAATTCGTGTTTATTTGTTTGTATTGCGACTCTGCATAAACTGTCCTCATGTCTAAACAATGCCATATATATATAGAACTGGAGACTGACACCAAGAACTTTTGAAATAGATTATATTAAGAAATTATACTATTTACATAATTATATACAAGGCAAAGCAATTGCTGTCTTAGAACATCACAATTCTGCCGAAAAGATCATAAAACATTCCATTCGTCGTAACACACACATCATCGTTCTTCTTTTTCCGCCGTCCTAAAAAAAAAAAAACAGTTCCTTTTCCCAAGTTTTTTCACCCGACTTCATATCGACCTCTTGCTCGTTAGACGCGCTTCCAGCATTCAGACGGTCTGTAAAGAGTCTTTGTTAGAGAGTAGTATTCGCAAGTCGTAAAACAAACTACTCATGACCTAGTGGAAAGGAATGTCCTTCCCACATATATACATTCAAAAATTTCACCAAATGTCGCAGTATTTTATATTCATTAAATTCAAGCATAAGACATTTGCATGAAAATTATGACTATGCGATTTGCTTTTGCAATCCTATCTCATATAAAGATTATATTTCGAAATTTATTTCATGCTTCATTTAACGAATATTTGCTAAGGAGCTCTCTACTAATAAGGTTTCTGTTTGACGACTGTGGAAAGGTCACTAATTGGGATAGAGCGACCGAAAGTGATAGCCTGATCATGCGTGGTTGAAGTAAGGCAGTTGTTTATCTACATAGCATGAGAAAAAAGTTCGTGGGACTGGTGATCCCAGATTAAAATGAACCATTGCACCCTCACATGCTTGCATCATTTCTATATAGTGCCTATACTCCTAAAACTAACCTTTTCTTACAACTTTTCTCAAAAGATAAAAAAAAAGAGTTTAAAAAGTAAATCAGATATTTAAATCCGAATATAAATTATTGAATGAATTCAGAATAAACTCATTCACTTTGATCCCACAGAAGATTCTGCATGTTGCCATGTTGGGATTTTTTGTAATCAAATATCGACCTTTTTTTCAGAATTAGTATTATCGCTTTATTTAATGAGAGACATTTCGTGATTAATTAAAGCGAAGATTACTAGTCAGAAAAGTGGTATATAATTTAAACAAAAATATTTCCCTATATGTCGACACAGATTGTGAACCAACTCTCCAACCAAACCAACTCCACATTAAATAATACTATCTATTAATAATATGGTTTCATTCTATGTCTTAAATCTGCGCGTCATTTATGCTCATATTAGACTGTCGCATTAACTAGATATTTATTGTGCTGCTTTATCAACTTATCAAAGCAATGTCAGATATCCATCAAGATTTTGATAAGATTCCGAATTAAGATTTTCCTTCAAATGCAGAAATGAATTACCTGTCAGCAATGATTATAATCGATTTCACATGATAATAAAGATAATTTAGAATTTGTTTCCCTTATCAAAATTTTCAAAATTACGCAGGATGCTCAGTTAATGTGGTCACATTGTTAAAGAGGTGTTAATATAGAGTTCTGTATAGATATACAGTGTTGTAACACACATATAATGTTATAAATACAAGGAAACTCACTTTAAACAGAACACATTCGTTTATAAATTTAACAATAATGAAGACATTGTAGAGAATATCTTAACAAACTTTGCTTACTTTGAAATTTAATAATAATATAAGCTGGTGTGAAACAATAAGACCCCAAAGATTTTCTTTAAAACACAATAAAAAATATAGAAATGTGCTAAGTCTTTCAAAAGATCTAAGTTTTTCTTCATCGGGCACAAAGAACACATGCTTCTAATTTAAAAGCAGGAGCAAGACTGAAAGGTAATATAAGAGAAAGTTACAAGTTGAAGAAACAGGCAACAGGAAATCAGAATTCTATCGCACAAGAGTATTACCCAATCAGAAGAACACAGAGTAGAAGTTGAATTATGAAGCAAACTGAATAAAAACAAAGTTAAAAAAATAAAGGAAAACACACGGATACATAAAATGTCTTGGAAAAACTAATAATAATAACAAAAATAATAATAAAAGTAAAATATAAAATAAATGCAGTTAAAATAAATAAATAAATAATAATAATAAATAAAATAAAATAAAATAATTAAATAATAAATAAGATAAAATAATATTTAATTTAATTTAATTAATTAATTAATTAATTAATTAATTAAATAAAGTGAAATAAATAAATAAATAAATAATGAAAAAATATAATAATAACATGCAAATATATATATGTAATAATAAAAAATTTCCGACATTTTACCGTAGTTAGTTTATTCTAAATTCCCATAATATGTACCTTTTTTACCTGTATTTTAATAATATCTTAAATATGAATTATATTTTAATCCCATTCCTTCAATTCAGCGCATTCCTTTATTTCTTATTCTGAAAACATTAATCGTTTAAAATCAACGCTTCGTAAAAACCCCTAATCTACGTATTCCTTCATATTTTGATACATTAAATTCTTCTTTCTTTTGAATGTTTAATAATGCCATTTGCATCTCTTATTAAAATTATTATTCGATATCCCAGAGTGCCTTGTGAGTATTTGCTGCTCTAATCCTGTTTCCCTTTTAAAATTTCCGCTTTAAGTAAAGAGTTCTGTCACTACGTCAAGTTGCCCACCCTACATATCCCTTTTTAGCCAAGCACTAAGCGCTCCCTCACCTAGCGTCCCTCCAACTTACGTTTGGTTGGCTCTGGCATAGAGGAAATCAATGTACCTTTCCGAGTTCTTTTGATATTTATACAACTTGCACTGGCTTGGGAGAGGAGATTTGTACGTTTTTTCGTCTATTAATAAACACCTCTCATTTGGCGGAGTAGATTTTTAAAATGTATAGGTTCTAATGCAATGTAACATCTTCGAACTTTGATATGAAGGGGTACAGCCATATACAGGAGAGAATATGATTATTAGTGGAATCGTGATGAGGTGGAATTACAATAAATTCATTAAAGATTATGCCGCCTCTATTATTTGATTGAAAAGGAAATTCTTCCTAATGTTTTTCTCTTCAACTGTTGCCACTTACGACTACATTTTGGGTATTCTACGGAATAATTGATGGTTGGCAATGATACGGCGTGTGTTCGTAATCATACTTTAGGTTGATATCCAGAAGTATCACATATATACCAAAACTAATAATAATTAACATACATATACACATATTATATGGCAGTACTGAACAAGTTTTTCCAAGCTGCAGGGAGCACGGTAGAATGAGATTTCTCATTAACAACTTCACAATCACTATATAAAGATAAATTTTTGAGAAAGTTTAGTTCCGAGGTGCTATTGGCATTAAAGATGATTTTCACATTTGAAAATTAAAACTATGGCCAGAATCCCAAAAATGCTTGGCAATAGAAGATTTAGAAATTTCTTGGTTATTTACATAATAAGAGTATTCTTTTAAGCAAATTTAAAATAAATCGAAATTATTGAAAAAAAATATTGATAATGGTACGAACAATAAAAATTATGCTTCGAGTCCCGATTTTATGATCCGCGGTTACAGAGAAAGCAATCAAAACGTTTGTTTTAAATACCTTGTACAAAGTCTCCTTGTAGGATATTATTTACCTTATTGATACATTAGTTTGAAAATGTTTTGTATACTATCGGAAACAACTATTTTTCTTTTTATGTTTCGTTTAGCTTTGAAATATTTTTTTTTTTTTAAATCTTCTCTTTTATCTCATTTTCGAAACTTAAGCTAATTACAATTTTGCAGAAATAATCAGACTATTTATTTCATGTCATTAAAATCTGACTTTTGAACATTGACTACAGATTATCACTTCAATATTGTTATCTAAAATTTCTTCTATAATTACAAGTTTTAGCAAATAAAGTAGAACTGTCATGCTACTTAAAATATATTTCATTCGATATACTTTTAAATGAATTTACCATATAAAAAAAAACCCCACATTATTCCCCAAAAATATCCCTGAGTCATTCTCATTTCCACATTAATTAATAAAGTTTAATTTTACCATGTCTTAACACGATCTCTTAAAAATATGCAGTACTCACTTTTCCTTCGATTCTATTCTGCTCCGAACTTGATATTCTGCTTTATCTCGTTATCGAAGACACGTCAGACATTCATTTGGATTTTGATAAAATTTCAAACTAAGATTTTGGTTAACTGTGGAAATAAATTGCTTGTCAGTAATAATCAGTTTTGATTGGCATCGAAATTTCATGTGATTATACAAAGCGAATTAAAAAAAAAATCTTTCCACCTAAGTTTAAAAAGAAGTTATTAATGTCTTTTATATACAAAAGAAGAAAGTATTGGAATTGTAAAAAATATTTTGACTTAGAGTTTTTGATGTATTTATATGTTTGACGATTTACATATTTGACATATTTTGTCCTGAACACGATATATAACTACTTTTAGAAAACGCTTGTATATCTGAATGTATCTATTTCTGTGTGTGATATAAAATTTGGAGGCACTTTAATTCAAAAAAGGAATAATGCTCATAATTTTAAATTTCACATTAACACAAACATTGACATAAATTGGCGCGAATTACATTTCCGTGCATATCGCTCAACAGGTGATGCTGTTATTCAGTGTTTTTCACGATTTCCATGATAGAACTAATACTCAAGAACTCAAAAACTAATACATGACATTTTATGAAACTTCATTTTAGATTAACTTTTCTCATCCATATTTGCTGATACATTTTGTTGCATTTCGTCCAATAGGTAATGTTGTTATATTGTGTTTTTCACGATTTCCTTGATAGCACAATATCATGGCAAGATTTAAGAATAACTTCTGAGAAAATAAGAAAATGAAATGCTATTTTTAATTAATTAATTAAAAGTAAAAAGTGAAAAGCAAAACTGGACAAAATATAAATATTATATAATTTCAAAATATCACATATAAATTCACACATTTTAGCTATTATGAAAACGTTTTCTTTCGTGTGTGTGTGTGTATGGGGGGGGGGGCTAATAATTTTATAAAATTGATAGATATAAATATTTTGAAAGAAGTTTTATTACATATTATTAGTATCATTTTATTAACATTATTATAGTCAAGCAAGTTGTCTAAGAAACTCTTTTTTATATATTATTTTCACACTGGTCTTTAAAATGTTGAAGAAATCGACACGAGTATCAATTACCAAGTCATTAATTTTCTTGTGTTTACTGAGCTGCGCATAAACAAAACTTGCAATGCCAGGTTTGTCTACAAATCATAACCACCGTTACTTGCAAAAACAGGAGGAATCGCAACCTCTTTCAAGGTATTTTGGAATATGGCTACCCCGATCACGGAGAATCCCGCGAAAAATGCAAAAACGATTTTTAATGAATTTTCATTTGTTAAAATATGTTCTTTGGAGTAAAATATTCTTTCCGTTACCGTCATAGGTATCTCCTGCGAAAATTAGAACGAAATATGTTAAGTAGTTTTTGTGTTATGCTTGTCGAAATGTTTAAATATTTCACTTAGTAGGCCTCTAAAAAATATTTCATTGTGTGTTCGTCTTTGCATCGCATAGCCGCTGCTTTAATAATACTTATATAAAATATATATACTTTTATAAAATAATTCAATAAATAACACAACTAATAAAAATATTACTAATTTTAAATATTTTGATTAATTAGCAAAATATTTAATTAAAAAAAATAAAATGAGAAAAATAAAATGACATTTAAAAGCCTGTTTACAGAATTAGCTTCTAATCTACTAGAATCTTAAAATTAAATTATCAGATGTGTCATAAATAACCATATTAAGCAGAACGGCACAGGTTAGCAACTTTTTATTTTAGATTTTCGAAAATTATTATTAATTTGGTCCATAAATATCGCCTTCTAAAATGAAAAAATAATACTCTGTAAAAATTATTTCAACAGGCTACGATAAATAAAATCATAATGTAACGAGAAATGCTAACTTTTTAATTATTTTTTATATTGCAAAACCAATGAAAGTAAAAAAAAACAAAACAATACCATGGGACTAAAAAATAACCAATATTTAATTGTACATAGCAGTATGTTAAAAATATTTTTAAAGTATTTTTTATGTATCAAAATAATATTATTGTAATGAAAATATGTTATAAAATTTCATATTAGGGCTACTTTTACAAATTATGTTTTCCAACATGTCGAACATCAAAGAAACACAGGAATATTTTGTAAACTTCATTCATTTTTTTATCATACTTTTCATCCTTATCATACTTATCATCATACTTTTCGTATTTCGTAATAATGAAAATTAGTAAACGAAATTCTAGGAGCTCTGCAAAGCAGAATATTAAATTGCAAATAAAAATACTTTCACGGAACTTTATAAATTTTTACTGACTCAGTTTCAACTCATTTAATTCAACTTAAAGTATAAAATTAAGGTAAAAAGCAGGTTTTTCTACACACGTCTGAGAGCATTTTATAAGCTGAAGTCTCTAATCACAATTTGGGGAAGCCTCCATACATTAGAAATTGATGTGAAATGATGATTAGTTGAATACAACGATTTTGCAGGCTAAGACCGTATAATTTCTGTAAAGGCATCGTGACAGGTTAAGCAAAACCCAAAGTACTATTACCTATGAAACTCAGAAGCCTTAATCCACTTTTTCGGCGAAATAAAATTTTATTGTGAAAATAATGTACGGTTGTGGCAGGGTGGTTCTCTCAGGAATAGATGTTTACACGAGCAGGGACACAAGCAGAGTGATCAGTCAAGTGATAACAAAAATATAGATTTAAAATGACAACATTTTTAAAATCAAGTCAAAGGCGAAAGTCAAACGAACCGAGAAATTGACCGTTACATGAAAACCTATGAGAAGATTTAAATTATTGGCGCGCAGAGGTGCTAGATTCAAATACGCCAATATACCGTAAGCCAACCCTAGATTGGTTATCTGAGAATGAAATAATTGTTTATATCAACACAGGAAAAGAGGCCATCTGGCTGTACTTAATTTTACGATAGCATACCAAAAGATCACTAAGATTTTTAATTTCATTAACTTACTTTTGCTGTAAACTTATTTTGTAAATGAGAAAAAGCACAGCTGAAGTTTTAACGAAAGGGTGCATCTGGACACAAGAAAGAAAGATTTTTTTAAAGCGCAAAACTGGCATGGAGCTTTTTGAATAAATGGGAAAGCAAGGGGACAAAGTTAAAATAAAAAGAAAAATCTATGATACACCATCATACACACACACAGTAGAAAATAAGTCACCTTCACGCGCGAGTGCACATTTGCACTGGAAAGTTTACCAAATATTTATTCCCAAGTTATCTTAAAATAATGATTTTTACTATGAAATGTCGAATGAATTACTGTGAAATTACATAACTTTATATTAAAATGAATGACTGTTAAAAATGAAACAATTTTTCCAAAAGTGCTCACTTTGAGAAACAACATATAGGAATACCAACCGAGATTACAAGATGCGAGCCCGAAATAGAATGTTTAATCCTAAAATCCAATCCGGATTTATTTGTGATTTCCATCAACTAACAACTCATTATAATCGGAAAATCTAAACGGATACTTCCTTACCTGCTTACCATGTTTAGAGACTGCGTCGCCAACCTCATTATCCGTACACAACAGCAGTACAAACTGTAATGCGGTTTATAATTCACATAATGCGGTACCAGAAAAGAGAAAAGATCCTTAGTTGGTTACATATAATGACTGCATTTTCAATGAAATACAACTATTACAGTACAATAATCCGTGAAATATGAAATTATTGGTTTGAAATATTGTACCAGTTTTGGGGAAAGAGGTGATAGATTTGAGATTTTGGTAAACAGAAAAATGCAACCAAAATAAAACTAGTTGGATGTGGCAATCCCAAAACTTTCTTCTATCTCATACATATTAATACTTCCTGAAAAATGCACCACCGGTTAGATGATTTACACCAAAATCTAATTATCAGCAGCTTTGACAACTTCTAACTGAATCTGAAGTTTGATGAAAATCCGTGCATTAGATTTTTAGATAGATTGCGGGAATTGTAAAAAAATTCTACACAGCAGCGCCACCTGTTGGGTGATTTATACAAGAAAATAATTAGGAACAATTTATACCAGAAAGTTATTAAATCTGAAGCTTGATGAAAATTGACAGTATGAGATACAGCTATTGCGGAAATCGTGAAAAATGCAGCACAGTGGCGCCACCTGTTGGGCGATTTACACCAAAAATTAAGCAGCACTAATTTAGTATATTAGGGACGAACTGAATCTAAAGTTTTATTATTTTCCGTTCCTTTTTTCTCGAGACATAGGTATTGCAGAAATCGTGAAAAATGCCACATAGCAGCACCAACTGTTGGGCGATTTTCACAAAAACTAATCAGGACCAGTTTATATCAAGGTCTAACTCAATCTAAAGTTTTACGAAATTCCGAAACAGAGCGCCCACAAAATTTTTGTCATATACAGACTCACAGAGTGGCAGACAGAGTTACAGACAGACTCAAAGGCAGACATTTTCTAAAAACCATCAAATCGTGTTCAGGACATTCTAAAATGTATAAATCCGCCGAAACCTGGAAGTCGAAATATTTCACGAATCTAATACTTTCTTCTTGTATAGATAGGAGAAAATAAAAATTAAGCGCACTAAGAAAGTAAAATTAGAATTTTATTGAAAATATATTGAATGTAATAGGGTCAGTCCATTTCAAGTGGTCCAGCACTGGTTGCTCGATCATTTTTAAAAATCTGAAATTTTTGGTACAACAACCCTAACATAATGGAAGTTCAATATGACTATTATTTTAATTTTATTAATTTTTGTTTTTCCATGGCGGCCATCTTTGTTTCATCGTCTGCAGCAATTTTCTCACATGAAAGGTTTACGGAATTGTAAATAATTCAGCGTTTATTTGTCCAATTCATATGCGGATTAAAGCGATTTGTACAGAATACATTGGGCTAAAAATTTGGTAATAAAGCAGTTTCCAAAACTAACTGCTTATTGGTGAAATTTAAGCATAAATTTCAGTTTTTTCCAAAATTTGTCCGTTTGTAAAAGGAAATTTTTCTAGCAAGGAAAACTGTGAACATGACATAGTTTTTTCTACTTATAGGGCGAAAGTACTTCTACTCAAACGCCAAGTTCCAGATCTGGAATTTGCTTTCTCTTTGTTAAAAAAAATTCCAAATTTTTCAAAAATGACAAAAAACGCACTTTTGAGGTTTTGATATCTCTGGTGGGGCACGAGATAGAGAACTGAAGTTCTGGTTTCTGAGAGTATTGTATGGTAGTGCTATGCACAAGAAATTTTAGGATGGAGGTTTGACTACAAGCTGAATTTTGGTAAGGGCAACATGTCAAAACAGTACTGCCAAACTATTGTTTTGTTGTGGTCACAAGTAAGTATTTATCTCAGAGTGCCATTTAAATTTATTTTTTTGATTATCTTTAAATAATAGTAACAGAAAATAAAGCCTTTTGCAAAGCTTAGCAGTTAATTAAAAAAATAATTATGCCTAAGGCCTGCATTTTGTATGGTTTCAGTAATTTTTGTTGTAATTTTAGTAACTAAAAGAAACCTCAGCACTTTTACATAAAGAAAAAAAATATTTTTATACAACACCTGGGACAAAAAAAGAATAGGGAAAGATAAAAGCTGTTAATGACGGCATGCTTGTTGGGACATGATCAAACGTGTCAAAACTCATTCCTGCTTGTTGGTTTAAAAACCACAATTTTAATGCTGCTTGCCAGTCCCTGAAACTTGTTCCTACCATTAGTATATTCCTGTAAATGAAATATTATACGATGTTACCATGCATCAGTCTCAAGTAATTTTCAGAAAGCTAAGATATCTAAAGCCCTTTCAAAATTTATACTGCAGAAAAATGACATTTTTGCATAAGAAGTAAGTTAGGAATTATTAATAAAGTGAAACTTGCACATAGTGATTTCAAAAATTTTTTCTATGAACCAGCAAGCCCAAGATCTTCAATCAAGTTATCAACAGATGACAAGACTATTAGATAAAAAATTAGACTTAACGTATTATAATAATAATCACGTTAAATCACAAAATAAAGATAAAGTTAATCTGCTTATCATTTGGTTCATGATCGTCCACGGTAAAAAAAACTGAATTTTCTTCAACATTTCCAATGAGAGTTAGTATATATCCATTTGCACTATAAATTATCTTTGCATGTTTATCCTGTAAAAGAAACTTTTGTTTTCTTTTATTAATATGTGTACTTTTTAATTCATAATGTATCCCATGAATTTTTCAGGAATATTGTGACAGTTCTGGTTTAAACTATAATATTTATATATTTCTTAAAATACAAAATTGGAGCACACATCTTTGCTCCTTTCTGATTACGTTTTTATATACACACTGAAAAAGTTATAACATACAAAAAAAACATTATTGATATTTGATTAAATAACATAAATAAAAAAAATTATTGATTATATTTATCGATAAAACACTGAATATCCTTTAAAGTCTTAAATTATTAATATAGTTCTTTCAGCTTTCAAAATCGCAGTCTTTTAATCTAAATGTTTATCAGTTTTTGATTGATACACTACATAAACAAGGAAGTCATTTTGTGAAAGAATAATCAAGTCTTATTTACGACTGGCATTAAGAGTTTTTTGAAAAGCAGTTAACTTGATTTATAATGAGTTTATCTAATTCTGAAAGAGATTAGTATTTCCAACAAAGACTTGGTTCCAACAAATAAAATTTTTAGAAAGATCAAAATTGTGGTTTTTAAACTAACAAGCAAGAATGTGTTTTGACACGTTTGATCATGTCTTAACACGTATGACAACATTAACAGCTTTTCTTATCACCTATTCTGTTTTTGTCTCAGGTCTTGGATAATTTTTTTATTTTATTTAAAACTGCTGAGTTCTCTTTTAGTTGCTAAAATTACTTTCAACATTAATAATTGAAACGATACAAAATGTATGGCCTTAGGCATAATTATTTTTTTAATTAATTGCTAAACTTTGCAAAGGGCTTTATTTTCTGTTACTATTATTTAAAGATAATCAAAAACATAAATTTAAGTGACACTCTGAGATAAATACTTAGAAACAATAACAAACAATAACAAACAATAACAAACAATAAAAAAGACTACAACAAAACAATAGTTTGGCAGTATTGTTTTCACATGTTGCCCTTGCCTCAGCTTGTAGTCAAATCTCCATCCTGGAATTTCTTGTGCATAGCCCTACCATACAATACTCTCAGAAATCAGAACTTCTGTTTTTTATCTCGTGCCCCACCAGAGATATCAAAGCCTCAAAAGTGCGTTTTTTGTCATTTTTGAAAAATTTGGAATTTTTTTTAACAAAGAGAAAGCAAATTCCAGATCTGGAACTTGGCGTTTGAGTAGAAGTACTTTCGGCCTATTAGTAGAAAAAAATATATCATGTTCACAGTTTTCCTTGCTAGGAAAATTTCCTTTTGTAAACGGACAAATTTTGCAAAAAAACTGAAACTTTATGCTTAAATTTCACCAATAAAATTTATTTTCAGAAACTACTCTATTACCATATTTTTAGCCCAATATATTCTGTACAAATTGCTTTAAACCGCCCTTGAGATGGGGAAATAAACGATGAATTATTTACAATTCCATAAACCCTTCTTGTGAGAAAATTGCTGCTGACGATGAAACAAAGGTGGCCGCCATGCACAAACAAAAATAAATAAAATTAAAATAATAGTCATTTTGAACTTCCATTATGTTAGGGTTGTTGTACAAAAAATCTCCGATTTTTTAAAAATGGTCAAGCAACGAATAAATGATTTTCCGGACCACTTGAAATGCATTGACCCAATATCAATATTGCTCGTATGTTAATTTTAGATTGGAATTACTACAAATTATATAGCAATTTAGTCTGAAAAATTGAGTTATTAGCTTTGTAGTGACAAAATATATCTTGTCAATACTGGTAAAATATTCATAAAATATTAACATTTAAATTTTGTACTAATAACACATATCAATGAAATCAATTTGGCATGAAATTTAGTCACGTTATTGCATGAATGTGTTGATACCAGACCTGCATCTGAATTTACTATCATCATAAACTGCGTTACAGCTGCGTTCTCTTTCACGGAATAGTATAAATTGGCAATATTACATGTTTGATGTCCTTGCCTCAAAAATTCCGAATCAGAAATATTTTCTTTCGTTTGAATATACTTGTACACCTTATCTCGTAAAAGTTGCAAGCAGACATAGTTTCTTTGTATGGTGTATTGTAATAATAACTTTAGTTATAAAATAATGTCATTAATAAAACCTATATAGATCAGAGTAATATATTACCATGAAGCTTATTTCAAAACGTGCTTGCTGGCGAAGAAGGAATAACGAATACAAAAAGCATTGTATTCGTTAACAATTTGTTAAAGAACGCTCAATTTGCTTAAATCCATTCTACCATTCTGCCTTTTAATCCCAAAATCCATTCTGCCTTTTAATCACAAAATCCATTCTGCCTTCATGTTTGTGATTTTCTCTATCTGGTACTTTCATTATACTTAGAAAAATGCAAACGGAAATTTTCACACCGGTCTTGATATATTCTTGGATTGATATATTCTGTTACGGTTAAATATGGAAAGTACGGTTTTGGAAATGATGTATGTATCATTTATATTTCCTTTACAAAGACATTGAAAACAAATTCCTTTACATCACAGGGGAAATAATTCCTTTACATCTACAAAAATCGTTTAATATGTTTTTTTAATGATGTTACACTATTTACGGGAACTAGGAACCTTCAAACTCATTTTATATATATATTTTTTTAATTTTCACTTTAAATACTATTCAAGTGTATATTATGTGCATTATGGCATATATTTATCACATAAGAAATAAAAAAATGGGGTGGGAGAAAAATTAAGCATTTTCTTGAATATTTTAAGCGCTATGAAGATGTTTCCGAAATGCTCCATGTGCATTTCATATCAATTAAAATCCTCAATATTTTTTATTCAAATTTGTTTTATACATAGAAATAAAACTGTGCATCGAATTTTATATATTTGAATATAAATGTAAGAAAAAAAATATTTTCTAAATTTTATGAAATGTTCAGCAATTTTGTATTTTATTTCTGCAATTAACTAGCTTTAACATTTCCAATTATATTTAATTTAACGCAAGAAAGAAAAATCATACGTCAAGCATAGATCCTGAAACACTTCCCAACACATTCAGAATAATGTAACAAAAATTCATAGTTTAATAAGTTAAAATATGATGTCTGACACAGTTGGAAACCTAATTTCAGCTGTTCTCATCTACAATAAGAAAATTATCCTAATTCTTTGAGCAGCGCTATATAGGATTTAAACAGTTGAATTTAAAAGCGCATGCCGAAATTGAAAACGCATTTCCGCAATTATTACTCAAAGACAGTACTGTAACCCATTTCTTTTGTGTGTCCCTGTAAATAAACGACAAATTCTATGAATACCCTATTCTATCGTAATCATCTTGTATTGAAATTCTGTGATTTATATCAGTTTAAATACATTTGAAGCAGGATAATGTTATTAAAATACTCTGCAAACATTTTTCCCAATATACCATAATGTAATGGAATTCTTTTGAGTAGCCCTGTAAATGAAATATTAATCCCACATACTTCATATGCAATACCAAACAGGGTAAGGTGATCATAAAGTAGGATTATCAGTTCCGAGTATATTTACGGGAGTTAGAGCGTAGACAGAGTTACGGGAGTTAGAGCGCGGAATTTCCAACTTTGTTGGAATGTGTTAAAAACGATGCACAGTTTAATGACATATATAAAGACAAACAGCTTTAAAAAATATTTGGAATTTTAATTGATATGGAATGCGCATTGGTCATTTTGAAAAGTTCTTCATAACACTTAAAATATTCAATAAATTCTTTATTTTTCTACATTTTTTTTTTTTTATTTCTTGTGTTATAAATAAATTCCATAATGCATATAGTGTGTCCATGAATAGTATTTAAAGATAAATTAAAAAAAAGAGTAATAAAAAAACGAGTTTGAAGGTGTCTTGTACCCTTAAAATATATTAAAATTGGCTTTTTAAAATTCACTAAATTTTTGCCTATTACTTGGAGTGTATAAATTCTATAGATCATATACATTGCAGAACAGTAGATCTTGAGTACATTTCCGTTTATTGATAGAAATTGCTGAATGGAAATTCTCAAATGTGCTATGCTTTACCTAACTGAAAAAAATTCTGTCTGCAGTTTATATACAAAAAAGAACTCGTATATTTACCAAATATTGACGATAATTCCTGAAATTGGTTTTTTAAATGTGTCATGAGTGTTCCAAATTGTTTACTTAGAAATCATATTGACATTATTAAACTCTGAAGATTTTTTAAGCTATTCTGAAAGTTTGGAAAGTGTTTCATAATCTATGCTTGGCGCATTAATTTTCGTTGTTGCTCCTTTATATAATGCGTTGTCGGTTAAAATAATTGTTCGGAATGTTAGATGCAATGAGCGCATTTCCATTGTAATAAAGATGATGCCGAAATTAATTTTAAGTAACATAAATTTCTACCTGCCCAGTTTAGATAACCTTTCTCTAGTAGTTAGCAATATCGGCTATATCTTGGCCCTAAACTAGACTCAAATTGCAAATTATTAACACTAAATCTTATCACAATATTTAGGACACTATTAGTTTGTCGATATTCATAAAAAATAAATCCAATCCGATCCAGTCCAATTTAAACACATTAAACGCAATAGAAAAGTAAAAGTGTATTTTTTTCCAAAATATATTTAATGTAATACCTAATAGCTCATATATTGTCTATAAATTTGAATTATAACAAATGAAACGTCAACATAGCATCAAAATACGCTTTACTAGTTTTATAATGTCAAAATATTCTGAAACACTATTTTCAAAAATGTGATAAAATATCAACGTTTTTATATTGCACGAATATTTCAAGACAGTTAAAAAAATATTGTGCAGAAATGCAACGCTGATGCAGTAGACGCCGCTGTTCAGTACGGTGGATGATTGCTCTTCGCTAGCTTGAATCGTCATTTCCCCACGGATTTATAGCAACATTTATTATTACACCAATTCGGAGCTCGCCGAAATGCATTTCCTGTATGCGGTCGTTTAAGGAAATGGATTAACTGCTCAAAAGATTTACATGAACGATTCCCGGGTAAGATTCTGCCAAATCTCCGAACATTTGAGCATCTTCAATTGGAGTTGTGCGCGAGTGGATAGGTTTATGCGTCCAGCCGCAATACGAGCAGTGTAAGTTATCGCAGAATTAATGCAGTGGAAGAAGCAATATTACGCGCAGAAGAGGATAGTCTTTCAACAAGCTCGAGAGCTGTTGGACGTGCATTGGGTGTGAGCAAATTTTTGTTTAGCCACATACATGAAATGCGTGTAGGCAAACTGCGCATTGGTCTCAAAATCCGTGAGGTAGGACAATTCAAGCCAGCGAAGCACTTTCATTCGCCGAACTTAGCAGCGCCTTCTTCTGCCTCAACTCAACATTTCTGCACCCATATTCCTATAAGAAATCTGCTTATTTATGTCCCCTCTACCTGCCTTTACATTTCTGACATATAGTTTTGAAACCATCTTTATAAACAATCAAATCTACATCAATTTCTTTAGTACATTAAATGTAGCGGTTTATGAAGTGCTCTCTTGCCATATTTTTATTCAACCACAGTATATTATTTGATAAATTATCATGTCTAAAATATTTAAATTTAGACGAAAAATGTAAAAATATCAGAAAAATTCTCCTTAAAAAAATCAAAGAATTTATAATCTAATATCAAGAGTACATTTAGACAATCTTGAAATCTCTTAGTCAAAAACTAAGCTCAGAATTGCTCTGCCTAGTCTCAGAATTTTAATCAATTAATTAATTTTAGAAGCATTTCTTTCTCATGATTTTAATTAAAGTCAGAGTGGTACTATATTTTGAATCTTTTTTCATCGATTAACTTACACTGCAACATTTATTGTTTAAGAAAATAATTAAATAATAAATTTTTAATGTCACTTGGCAATTTCAATTTCAAATACGTATTGGAGTATTTCATTTCCGAAAATTTAGTCGACAAAAATTCCCCAATATATTAAAATGCTTGATTTGTACCTATTTTACTAATTAAATCTATTAAATTATATATTAAAATTCAGAATACACGTAATAGCTGAATTAAATTACAATTTTGTTGAATGCGTGCGATTTTAAGACATCTGAAGACATTTCAACTAACTACATTAAGTTAAAGTGCTATGTTTACTGCAATGGAATGTTGAAAATTTCATGTGTCTTTCTAACTGAAACAGCTAAATTACAAAGCAATGTCGTCCCGCAGATAATGTAGCATAGTTAGAAAATACTTTGGAATGCTCTTCTACAATAAAAGCAAAAAACAAAAATTTTCAGAACGATACTTTTGTAATGTTGAATCTAGTTAATTAGTGATCTTTATTTAATTTATTAGTCAACTGTCGATAAATATAATATTTCTGACGTCACAATGTTCTTTTCTCTGCACAGCAAAGAATGAGTTATCATAACAGAACTTTTTGAACAGGCTTTTGACAGACTAGTACTCAGATTTCGTTAAAACATGTTATTTGTTTAAAAATTCGACTAAATAACAATCAAATGAAAACAACATCATCAAATAATATAATAATATTATAATAATAATATTTTTTATTTATTTTTTGTTATCATGTTGTTCATCACAGCACTGTAAAAAAAATAGTGTAAAGTTACTCTACGAAATTGGTTGCAGCATTTGTACTTCCATTTTCTGGAGTAATTTAACCGATATGACTGGTGTTACGTTACACCCATAATATTGTGAATTCTGATATTTTCATATTAGTGTGGTGTAATGTTACACCAGCTATATCAGTTAATGTACTCCAATTTAAGGAGTAACGTTACATCATTTTTTTTCAAAGTGTAAAGTTATTTAATCTCAAAAGGTCCATTAAATTAATTTTTGCTGTTACCGTTTAATTGAGCACTTATAATTTATCATTTTTATATGTTCATCCTTCGAAAGGTTGGGATATTAAATTTATAAATCTTAATTTTAATCAAAATGTCTAAGAAATGTTTGATTACGTTTACTTAAGGTAAAAATGTATATACTTAAAGTGATAACATTGCACATATTTTATTATTTAATGACATTAAGTGATTTTCTTATATAATTATGTAAAATGTTGTTTTTATAATTTACTAAAGGAAAGTCTTTTATCAATTGCATTAATTTATTTTCAAATGAAATCCTCCTTATATTCTGGTGAGTTTCACCTTTATAGCAGAAGAATTACTTTCCCCTAAAATTTTTAGGTTCTTAAAGATAATGAATAATTAAAGTTGTACTTTTTCCAAACTGTTCGAAAAAGTGTACAGTCGCCCAGTTTGGAAAAAATACAACTTTAATTATTCATGTGTAAATACGCAGTGAGCATTTGTCTGATGTTATTATATGCGTTTTATGCATATTTCAAGGATCAGTTTTGCCATATTTTCAAAGATGTAAGTAAATAAAATAAATATCTGCTACCGAATGACATTTGCGGTTTGTACAACATTACATTTTAAAATTATTTCTTAATGTTTTCCCAAATTATTGGTAGCAAAATAGACATTGTATTTCCTTTCTGTAAATATTCGTGTTGTATAATTTATAATGTGCACGAATTTTTCTTCTCCCATCGTTTCATTGAATATTTATAATATTATCAATAAAACTAGTACACATACATTTTTCCTATTTCTCTGTTTCTATGAATTTTACAAATAAATAAGTAAAACACACAAGAAAAAATACATAAAAATATGGCTCAAATGTCATGTACTACTTTACTGAAAACACTATTAATTCTGTATTATTTCTGAGAATTATGGACAGCAAAGAGTTTTTCCTACACATTTCTCTAAATCTCGTAAAAAGTTATTTCTAAATTTGATGTGTCATTCGTGATGTTTAGAATTCGAACTTTAGAAGTTTAAGAGTTTGAAATTTATTATTTATGTTGCTTTCCATAAAATTAATATGATTGCGGTATTCGTAATGTACAGTAAAACGCCCATTATCCGGATCATTATTAAGAAAAAATATATTCTCTATAGGAATTAAAACCTGATACATCAGTTATTAAAATATTATTTCTTGAAAATACTACCTAAACTGACATTAAACTTTCTGTTTAATTTTAATTTATACAGTATATCTTTTAATAATACTACTTCGTTTACAGAGTGGATTCTCTCAACTTTGCCCAATGGCTAATTACTAATTCCTAAACCGTTTGGTGTAGACATTTATTTCCAGAAAAATGCTTTAAATGAGGCGAACAAGTATTTAAAAAGCGATTTGCATCAATAACGAAATTTCTTTAGCAAAAAATACAAATTAAAATTTTTATACGTCTCCCTGTCCTTTACGTTAACGTTTAGCAAAAATATCCTATTACATCTACAAGTAAGACGAAAATAGTCCCATTCTTCTAGCATTAAGACTGACGAGTAACAGTGTTTAAAGTAGAAGTACCTTTCTTGCAGTGAAATAGGAGTCATTCACAAAATTACTAGAAATATAAATAATCGCCAGATAAAAAAAATGTTTGAGTATATGATTAACATTACAATATAAATGTGAAATCTATTTTCATTATGATATATTAAAGAAAAATATAGAACTTGTACTAAAAGTATAAGTTTAAAAATAAAAAAAATTTTGTTAAAGCAAGTAATCAAAAGCAATAGCAGAAATTCTTTACAAAATGGTACATATTATAAAATGCTATTAGATTATCTAACCAAAAACTTAAACAATAAAAATTAAAGTTATCTTAAAACTTGCTCGAAGCGACTTCCTCCGACTACAATCTTTCTAATACTTTAAGCGTTTTGTATACGATCTAGCGAGGATCAACTCATCTGTGTTCAGATGCAGAAAGTTGGCATAAGTCATGCAATTCAAAGTATCATTAATCCGTCAACTTTAGTTAAGATTAATTTTTTGGTATTACTTATTAGTGTAATAAGAAATTTTTACTAAATATCACTCATACGACCTGTGGAACGTATAAAAATTTAAATGTCTTAACTTTTAACACGTTAACGCCACGTCAGTGACCGGTGACTGACACTGAACTTTCCGTTTAGGACGCGTCATTCACCGATGACTGACGATCTAAAATAGGATGTAAAACTAAAAAAAACATACAGTAGAACCTCTTTTATCCAAAACTCTTTTAACCGAAGTTCAAATTTAAAGATTTTTTTTATTTATTTTTATTTATTTATTTATTTATTTATTTATTTATTTATTTATTTGTTACTATCACATTTCTTGTGTGCAAAATCCATTTCAAAAGCTTATTATTTTTTTTTTAAACTATCATATTGCTTTGTGTGCAAGCTGTACTTTCCGAACTAAGAGTACATATAAATATTTTCGATCCCCTTTCTTAGAGTTCCTTTGGATTTAACTTGAGTTCCCGTAAGCTATGGAGTGGAACGAAGAAAACGAACAAATTAGCAATTCTGAAGCTTTTGAATGTTTTGCAAAAGGCTTGGCATGGTTGAAGCAGCAGAAAGGCTGTGATACTGGTGAATTAATAATATTTAAAAACTCCGTTATAGAGCTTCAAAGCTAAGGCAATCGAAACTGCGACAAACAAAACGTTTTTTCAAAACCTTGTGATCTATGTAAAAGGTACTTAATTTCTAAATTAAAATTCGGGTAATTTATTCTTGTTTCCATTTTGCTTTTGCTTTATTTGTATTAGATACTTGTTACCATAATAAGAAATATTGCATATATTTCTCCTTAATCTTAAAATGGAAGCTTTCTCGATTATCCGAAAATTTCGCTTTTCCGAAAGAGGGTCGGTCTCAATTACTTCGGATAATCGAGGTTCCACTGTATATTGTTTTTAGTAGTTACTGAAAATTTAATTAAAATTTACTTGCCTTTTATTTATTACAAGATTATACTTTCTTAAAAATAACTTAAAACACCAAACGAGTTAAAAAATGATTTCATTGATGAAAACAACTTTTAAAATACTTTTTCACCTCATTTAAAGTATTTTTGTATTTGGAACTATGTGTCTCTATGACGCACGGTTTTGAAATTTGTCATTGGACACCGTTGAGAGTGGACAACCTGTTCGTATTTCATCAGCATCAGAAATACTATATTTCACTAATCTCACAGACAAAAAAATTTTTAAGGATTCAATGCAGTTTTCAAAATTGTAAAGAAATATTTAAGTAAAAAGTAGTTTTCAACGTTGTTAACAGATGCAATAGGAGTAAGAAAAAGTGTTATGTTTCTCCTTTTTTATGAGTGCCTCAATCGTCCATATTTCTACATATCTGGTTGAAGTGCGGAATGCTAAAGTCTTCACTGTATAAGGATTTTACAAGAGATCTGATACTGACTTACATCTGCAGACTACAAAGACTGTTTGATAATAATTTCGAAAACCATTGTCAGCAAAAGGGGTTTCTTTTTTCCTCCCCCCTCCCAAATAAAAAACATCGTTTTTTTAAAAACAACTGCTTTCAGAAGTTTGTGATTCATTCTTCTACCGACGGTTTTTGAAAAATAATGGAAATGTTTCTTGAATCTTAGATAATTTTGAAATTTACAAAGATACTTTAAATTTTGATGTTTACTTCTTAGACTATTTAATAATGCATGTGTGAATAAATTGCTAGTAACTTTTTTACCTACGAGGCAAAAGTTTTATTTTAGATTAAATATTTGCTGAAAAAGTAAAGAATTCTTATCTTAATAAACGTTATTTGGTTAGGTGAGAATATAAAATGAACAATTAGCAAAATCCAATATGAATTATTATCTTTTTAATTATGCATTCATTTATCCATAATTTATTGAAAGAAACGGTATTTTAAGTAAAACAGAAAGGAAAAAATTACAGAGAGCATAGATATGCTTATTTTAAAGTACCACTATTTCTGAATAGAAATTTGTGATTTAATATGAACATTATTATTCTGAAATAGTGGTATTAAAAATAAGCAATTCTATGAAAACTGGTAAAGGCTAAGAGAGCAATTAATGGTAAAATCAAAAATAAAAGTGTTATGAAAACACGGGATATTTCAAAACGGTAAAGCAAAAAACGGAAAAACAAAAATTAAACTCCTGTGAAATCCCGAAAGAATTGAAAACGGTAAAACTAAAAACGGAAAAATACAAAATGGAACTTCCGTGAAAACCCAGAAGAATCGAAAATGGTAAATGTAAAAGCGAAAAAAACGAAAACGGAACTTCCGTGAAAGTCCGGAAGAATCGAAAACGGGAAAAATTTGAACGGAAATTCCAAAAATAGAATTTCTATGAAAACTAGTCTTTAGGAGCAACCGTACACTGTAAAAAAAACGGACTAAAAAACGGAAATACTACTGGCAATCTAGACGCCAGTACTATTTCCGTTTTTTTACGGAAATTTTTAACCATAAATTACAGAAAATGTTTCGTTTTTCTGATTAAAAACGGAAATTTTTCTGTAATTTATGGGTAAACATTCCCGTAAAAAAACGGAATAGTACTGGCGTCTAGATTGCCAGTAGTATTTCCGTTTATTAGTCCGTTTTTTTTTTTTTTTTTTTTTTTTTTTTTTTTTTTTTTTTTTACAGTGTAATACTTACCCATCATGGATATGCGTACTATAGAATACGAAAATAAAATATATGTAAACTATTTATAAAATGCATTGCAATTCCAAAATAAAATTTAAACGTACATTTAAATATTTTTGATACATAGTAATGCTCTATTACTGAATTGCGGGTACTACTTGATTATCGCGTCGACCCATTTCGATAAATTATATAAATCGCCAAACTACTCGCAAAATTATACAAACTAGCCTCGCTTGGCGACCAGTTTGGTCTTCCTTAAGATTTATGTTTGGGAAAGCATACTGAGCATTGTATCATGTCACTTTTATTTATAATTTAATTTACTTGGACTCCCTTAAATTTAATTAATATAATCCCTTAAGCTAATGTTAGTTTTTGTTGCATTAAAATATCCCAATTTGTTGATTTTCTGTAAGCAAGTAAACCCTGTTGGTTTACAATGGAAGCCTATGGGAATTAGGCGAAATATTACAGATATCGCCAAGTTGGTGTCACTTTTGGCGACTTATTGTGGTCGCCAAATTTGGCGATATATCACCAAGTTGCGACGAACTTTGCGGCACTTGGTGACGGAGCAGATATATAGATTGGCATTTTAAATAACGAAAGAACAAATAAATTAGTAAAAGATTAATAAAACTACAAATAAAACGTCGAATTAAAAATCACTTGATGACGCAACAAACCCGTGTAACGTTTTTAATGTCATGTGAATGTGACATTTACGATAAGCCATTATTGGCATTTAACCTTATAGTTTGGCGATAGTTTTTTGGTCGACGGGATAATCGAGTAGTACCGAATTGCGTAAAAGAAACACCCTTCTTACTCCAAAAATGATAATCATATTAATTAACTAACAATTTACTGCGTTGGATTAAGCGTCTCATTTCTAATTAAAATATAAATTTGAATGAAATACAGGATCATGAAAAATCGAAGAGTGTGAAAAATAAGATCACAAATATCTCGGCTACTAATTATTCGATCGACTTCATTCTTTATGCAAAATTTATGTTTTATTATTGTCTTATACATTAACTCCTTATAATAAACAATTTCGAAAACTTTTGTATACCTTTTATTAGAACGAGTATTTCGAGAGTCCGAAAAAAATAGTTCTAGATAATCGAGGTTACTGATATTTAATAAGCTTCTTTCCAATATTACATACGAAGTACTCACCAAATTTTAAGTCTGTATGTCAATTTGTTCGGGAGTGTTTACACACACACACACACACATAGACGGAAGGCAATTTTTTTTTCGCTAAAAATATGTTTGTCGGAATCTCCAGTGTCTGAAACATGTAAATTCGTCAAATTTTTTTTCGATTTTTAAAACAATTACAAGACTTACTACCCTGTACTAGGTATGATGGGTAAGTAAAACAGAAAAATGATTAATGAAACGGAAAATGCCCGCCAACTTTGCTGCCAGTACCTTTCCCGTGTTTTCACTTTTTTTTTTCTTTTACAGTATATTCTAAATTGTGACTACATTTCAATAAAAATTACACAGAAATAAAATGCTGTTATTCTAACAATAAGTAATATTAAAATGTTTTGTTAAGACTTGATTTTGTAACACTTTTAAAACAGTCGAATGATTTTTAATTTACGAAAATATAATGACGAACGGAAATACACAATTACCTCTTCTGAGTTACTCATCATTCAGAGAAAAATTTTATATTTTGAGAAACATTAAAATCCAACATTTTCGAAATTTAAAGAATCCTTCATTAAAGAAATTTCTATTGTTGCCACTGTTTTTCGGAAACCGGTCTGACTAGTTTTTAATGTTGTACTAAACAATTTTCTCAACCCGAAATATAGTGAAATACGTTTAACACGAAACTGAGGGGATCGAAAATGTTTTTCGTGTTAAAAGAATTTCGTGTTATAAGATTCTTTAAAAAGGGACAAAACTCACAAATATTTTCGACGTCATCAATTTTTTTTTCAATTTCCTGTTAAACTACTAGTAAGTTGTAACCATTAGGATAAAGAGCAAGTAAACAGAATATTGTTTTTTGGGGAAAAAATTACATAACTTTTTTTGAAGTGTCTTTTTTAACATTCTGAGATCTAGCTTGTTTGAACCAAATAAGTTAATCTGGCTTTAAATCTTCGTGCTTAGCAGTTCTCATACGTTTTCTCTCGGTCTTAAACATACTGCACTCAAACGTTAACGTAATGGGATCCCTGTTTTTTTATTATCGTTGATAAAGTAGAATTGACAATGCCAAACTCTTTGCAGATTTCTGTTTTCGTCCTTCTTTTCACCAACTGCATTAAGCAGCTTCATCATCATTTCAAGCGAAACAGAAGTTTGTTTTCGTACCGATTACGTGTGCTCATAAAAAACATAAGCTAATTTAGAAAAAAAAAAAAAAAAAAAAAAAAACACGAAATTCTCTGATTTTCACCAAAAATTCAGTGGTTTTAACACATAATTCACCAATTTCAACTTAAACTAACTAGCTCGAAAGCGAATTTCTTTCGTGTTAAACGATTTTTGTTTCGTGTTAAAAGAGCAAAAATGTATTAAATTGCATCGTATGCAGTCCGGACCGCTATATCATTTCGCGTTAACCGATTTTTGGTGTTAAGCGTTTTCGTATTAAACGTATTTCACTGTATAGTTTTTCTGAAACCATCAAACATCAATTAATCCTTTTCGGCTGCTTAAAGAAATGTATACATGCAAAAATATCAAAATAATACTAATTTTAATGTTAATTTTAAAGTTGTTATTTACCCCCCCCCCCCACTGTTTCACTTCTTTATACTTAACCAATGGACCTCCAAATAGCTTTATGGAAGCGCCTTATCAGAATAAACCGGTATACCAAAATAGAAGTAAATCGGATAAAAAAAACAATTTATCTAAATTAAGGGAGTATTACCCCTCGATTTCCCTTTTTATACCTAAACAACGAACCTCCAAATCTAATCAGGAAAGCGCCTTATCAGAATTAACCGGTATACAAAAATTGAAGCAAATCTGATAATTCTGCATGAAAAACATATTTATATATGTTAAGCGGGGTGTTAGCCTTCCGCAACCCCTTTTATACTTAACCAATGAACCCCCAAAACTAATCACGGAAGCGCCTTATGAGAATGAACTTAGAAAAAAAAATTGAAGAAAATCGGATATTTCTATCGAGAGTTATCGCGTTGCGTATGTACATTTGTACGTACATACGGAATCTGTGGGGACATTAGCTCTCAGGCTTTGATAGCCTGTGTTCTAAAAACTCGTAAGATGTTATTTTACATTTTTATCAGTGGTTATATTATAATTTCCTTGATAAAAAGTCTTTTTTTTTCACATTTTAGTAACTCATATTTATAAAATCCATCGACATTTTACTCCTCTCATGCATGGTAACATAATAAGAGATCGTGATGAAAAACAATTCCGTGGAACTGTGCATTTTTTATTTTTCCTCCTTTACCGAAACATAAAGCTGAAATGAAGTTCAATAATGTTTCTGTAATATAGGAATACTACATGAAGTGACAAGTCCCAAGAATAGCAATAATAAAAACAATGGTTTGCCAAAAATTGATTTTATTTTTCCACATAGTTTCCTTAAAGGGCCATATACTTATCCCAACGGTACTGTAAAATTTGGACACCTTTCATATAGTACGATTCGTAAAGAGCTCAAAAATATGCATCAGCTCCGAATTCGGTATCATCATTTCATGCAAATCTCTTCCGCTGACGCCATCTCTTCAAGTTAGGAAATTATTAACAGTCGCTCTGAGGTATTGTCTAGAGAATACTGGAGGAGGTGAAACATTCGTACTTCAATTTGTGCAATTTTACCATTGCTGTCATGGATGTGTGAACTTTTCTTCGCCACAGGCAGCGTTTTTATTTTGATTTCTTTGTTCGAACAATCCGATAGTGTTGCATGCCACTCTCTTGTGAATGATTTCTTTTCTCATAATAGTAGATAAATATTATGCCACGTGCGATTAAAAAAATACTGGCCGATATCTTTCTAGCTGATTGTTGCATCTTTGGTCGCTTTGGGCTGCTTTCGCACTGTTCTAACAACTCAAACGGCTACCTGATGGATTCATGTTTCTTTCAGTAATAAGAATTGGCGAAAAACCTCATTTGGATTACACTGAAATATCGCCAAGTTGCACTCTGAAACATCGACACGATACTGTTTTAGGTCTTTTCTTAGGAAATGCGGCATTCATCTTGCACAAAGCTTTTACATGTGCAAAACTTCATGTAAAATACTCCTCGCACCTTCTGCCTACATCTTTTTGACGTCAGCTGTCTCGCACACTTTTACTTTCAGGTCATCGAAATCATTATAATGCTTTTTTTTTTTTACTCTCTGAAGTTGATGCGTCAAATGGTCTCCAATGTGGAATATTGTTGGTGCTTATGCGGTTACATTTACATTCGCTAAACCACCGTAAAATGGTGGATTTTGACAGAGCAGTTGTGCATTAATACTTAATATGCCATTCTTGGGTTTGGACTGTATTTGTTTCAACCAAAAAGCAATGTTTAATCAGAACACAAATTTCTCTTTCCTCCATTTTAACCACAAAGACTGTAATTCGTAAAGTAATTGGGCGAAATATCATGGAATCTTGACACATATGATTTGAAGGATGGCTCATTTTAGAAATCCCATGGATAATTTGTTAGTAACGTCAACTAATAACGTATAACAGGACTTTTCACTCTATATAGCAGATGGAAAAATCTTTTTCTTTTCACATATTCAGCTGAAAAATTTAATTTTATGAAATTTACCCCCGTCTTGCGTGAGAAAAGACTTTTACCTAATAGTCCAAGAGCCGACAGTACAAAAACCTATGTTATTAAGCACAAGGAAAAAACCTTTATTTTATGGAAGTGTACAAGTAGGTGAATCTAATGATCCATGTCTGCCGGAAGTGAAGTGGTGCATAAGCCAAAAATTACACCACCAGTGGTTGACTCGTAGGTTTATCATTGTGTTTGGACTACAAACAAAGATATGAAAACATGGAGGACTGTGAGCACGAAAACACAATGATAAACCTACGAGTCAACCACTAGTGGTATTAATTTTTGGCTTATGCACCATTTCACTTCCGGCAGACATGGATCATTAGCTTCCCCTACTTCTACTCTTCCATAAAATAAAGATTTTTTTCTTGTGTTTGATAACATAGGTTTTTGTGCTGCCGGCTCTTGGGCTATAAAAAAAACATGACGAATATGATTCTATAAAGGACATGACGAAAAGTTTGTTTTTACATTGTACATTTTGTATTACGTATCCAATATTAATGTATTATAATTTTCATTAATTTTAACTCAATTATTCTAATGGGTAAAAAAAGGGTAGTTCTTATTTTTAGCCGGTGGCAAATCTAACCAATACCATTTTTTTTTAACCTCAATGGTAGTTCTTTCTTTTCTCATGTATAAATTTGAAACAATGCTTTGAAGTTTAAATAAAATGGTTTATTTCGTAGCATAATTATTATTATTATTGATATTATTATTACTGTGTAAATTAAAGGCAATTAGTGAAAGGCATGGGTTTTTCTATGTATGCAAAATGTTACATATGATATGAGAAATGACATATCTTATGTACTAGAAAGTCACCAGTGGCGTGGCGTCCGGTCATCGCTGGATGCGGCGATGACCAAGCAATATTTTAAAACTCTTAATAAGCTTTTAAAACTCTACGATCCAGTTTTAGCAGAACATTTGGAGTTCATGTATAAGTGAAGGTAAGATTTAAAGTTTCTTTTTTGAACATTCAACCATTGAATTTTAGAGTTAATAATTTTTCACTACAAACTTAAATAATTGCGATGACCACCGAAAATTATCACGCCACGCCACTGAAAGTCACTTATGATCGTCTGTTATTTTAAAAGAAGGTTATTCATTTTAAATTAAATTAATTAAATGTTTATACTTTAAGTGAAATTCACGCAATAGGAATGAAGACAGCGGAAATTATGTATGGTGATTCATTATCGGCGGCGACTAACATCAAAGTTCCAATAAATTACACCAAATGTAATTTTCCAACAGAATGAAATAACGGCCATGCTTGGATTTGAACCAGAGATTTTGTCTTAAACTGCAACGTTTAATAAACGGAGCTATCCTGTACAAATTCGGTGAACACAAATAACTCATACAACCTTTTGATAATGACATCTTGTAAGTAACCAGGCGGTTTAAATTTTTGTCTGCCGATAGCTCCAGGAGATCTAGTCCAGAATAGCTCCATTTGTAGAGCGTTATATCTTAAGACAAACGTCTCTGGTTCAAACCCAAGCATGGACATTTTTCACTCTCTTAAAAAATTACATTTTGTACAATTTACTGATAATTTTATGTTAACACGGCGCAGAAAATAAATCGCGAAATATTGTTCACATTGCCATCATTCCTATTGCACAAATTTCATTTAAAGTACATACCTTTGATTCATTTCATTTAAAATGCATAATTTCCATTTAAAATACATACATATGCAATACATATATTGCATAAATTTAAAAAACATGTCTTTCACGCATATCCTTTAAATTGCATAATAATGTGTGAGCGTAATTAATTGGTAGAGCGTGGCAGCTTAATAAATGTTTCCTGGTTAAAATTTCGACCTCGAAATTTTTTCACTCATTTGGAAAATTACAACTGGTATTATAATATATTTAATAGTAAACAAAATATTTTTTACTGCTTGTAAACCTTATAAAGTTTCGTTCTTTAATCGAAAAATAATGCCTAGATTTTAAAAAAATCATAACATCGAAACCTTTTATGTTAAATGAGTAATTCTTTCACTACACGATAACTGGTGAACGCAAGTTTGGTTTTAGTTCACCAGAATTTGTTTGCGTGTCTGGGTTATGTACGGATTAGTTGCACAGTCGTCAAGGTCAGCCGACGCACCAGAATGCAGCTGCTCAGTACCTTGTTGACCGTGTAACAAAAAACACAGTACGATGTTGACCGTGCAACAAAAAGCACAGTGCGTGATTTGGTATGTGGAGTCAAAGTCAATAGTCAGTATACAGCGGCTTTTTCGGAGAACTTATCCAGGTGAAACTGCTCCTGGTGCTCACATTGCACACATTTGCTCCTGGTGCACACCGAAAGATGCTCACATTGAAACATGCTAAGGTATGAAAAAAAAATTATTTTTGTGCCGCACATTATGAGACTAAAACCAATAAATTACCTTTCACAGTTTTTTTGTAACAGTTATTTAAAATCTAGGCATTATTTTTCGATGACACTGTATTATAAAACTTCTAATATTTACAAAAGTTATTTGCTATTAATAATCCGTTTTAAAAATTATTTTCAGTGTAGAATATATTTTTTCTACAAAATAAAAATAATTCATTAATGTAACGTTTAATATAACCGTCATAGAATATTCTAATAACATTAAAATTCTAAAAAAGAAATATAAAAATAAAATATCTGTGAAATATCTGTACGAACAGTTCGAGCGATTATGGGAAAAGTCTTTCGTTAATTACAATTTTTCTTAGGAAAAAGCTCAATTAATAACTTTAGAATATCAACAGCATAAATTTTATTTTTTAATGCAATCAAATAGAAATACTAGGTACATTAAAGTTTTAAGAGTAATTAATGTTAAGATTTTTTTCTGTTAAAAAAAATATATCCCTTGTGGGAAGGAATGGGCAAAAGTCTGAAAGAAAAAGTTTATTCGAAAGATTTTAATGTATTTTTCCGTTTCTCTCTTTAATATAAGAAAATGTAACATTAAGGAGATAATTTAAATTTTCCTATAATTAACCACGCATAAAGCGTGTGTTTTCACCATAATTATTCATTTAAATATAAAAGAAAAATGCTTTCATAATAGACATTTATGCTGTGTTGCTTAGAATATTCTGCTAAGATTAAGTATGCAAATGACACTCATTTCAAAACTTTTGTATAGAATAAACTGCTTTTTATGTTTCATATGCTTGTCTGTGTTAGAATTTCTTTATATGCATTTTGTAGTGTACTCCTGGGTAACTGTAATTAATGTGTTAGGGTAAATTTCTGGCGTGAAATTAGCATATTTTAAGATGTAGTGTTCCTGTTAGAAATTCGTAAGTTTTCGCACATAGAGGCTCATTAAGTTTGCCTGGAGACTACTGCCCAGCAGCTTTTGAGGGCTACTTGAAACCAAAATCGAAACTAGAAATGTCTTAAAAAGTATTCAGAAATTTTCCTACTGTCTATAAAATTAGTTCTTAAATTCAGGTTAATTTGCATTTTGTTTTCCTTTTTGAAACTGCAGTAGGGTAAAGTGTCCTAATGCATCCCCCCTTATTTCTCCAGTTCTGCGAAAGTGTCGCCACTTATCACGCAAGGTGCAGGGAATGGAAGGTAAAAGGGATTGGTAGTGAAAGTTTCGTTCGTCAAGACGCTTACATATATTAAAGGCGGATTCCCTATTTCTAGAAGATCTGAGTTCTTATTACGTCGTTTGTAGAACATTATTTACTGTACTGTAAGTAATCATTTCTTATTCATTGCATGTATCTTACGTAGGTAAGATCCTGACAACAGCATACAGTGAGTTTTAGAACGCTCAGTTCATCTTACGCGAACTGAAGCTCCGCCATATTGGCCTAGTCCCAATTTCGCCCCCCTTGCTGTTCTTATTTTCGTCCAGGGGACGAAATTAAATGCTTTTTCGTGGCAATGTTTTCAATTTTTTATTCATATTTGGATGGCTAATGTTTCGTTATGTTATTCTTCTACTGATAATTAGTGCATCTCTTTGTGCCTTAATTTAATGTAAATTAAATTACTTACTCATTTAGAAATAAATTTTGATTTAGTTATAAATTAATCCTCGGCGTATTGGATTTGTTGAGGTGAACGAAACTGGGACCATTCTTTTTTTCTTTTGCCATACATAGATGCTTAAAAAAAAAAAAAAAAATCCGCATTGTTAAAATTTTTTTGTACGACATTTGCCTATGTTGCAATGTGCGTGGGTAATTAGTCGATGTAAAATCCAAATTCGGTAGGTTTTCACTTGAAAATACAACATATAGGGCCTAAACGTTACTTTGGGGACGAAAATAGAGCACCTTACCTTACCTTAATTATCTCTCAATCTAAAATATATTCCTAAGAAATTCTAATAAAAATAATTTATCCACGTACAAATATCTTCTATTAACCGTTACTAACAATACTTGTAAAGATAATAAAAATCTTATAAACGCACCCATTATTGAACTAATTGCTACTATTAACTGCTCTAATAATTTCAATTGTAAAACTAACTTAACATCATAAATTAACATAAAATGTGAGAGTTATCTTACTTAGAAGGGTGTTTTCGTTAGACAAAATCACGGTACTGAAGTCAAAGCTTCAAAAGAACTAGAGGGAAATTCCATAAAAAAATGCAGAATGTCCCGCACGCGACTCTTGCATAATTACATATATCTATTATCTTATAAATTGTTAAAATATACTAAACTGTACATTAAAAATAACAAAAGACATTAGATTTTCATACTACAATAATTGTTTTAATTTTTAGATACAACATTGTTAAAACAGCAGTAATATGCAGAAAAGCTGTCCCACGCGTGATATAGAATGGCCTTTTAATATGTTTAAATATTTAAACAACCTACCTAACTAAGCTGCCAGTTTTCAATGGGCTTAAACATCTCCGCATTTTAAATTCTAGACCTAAGTAATCTGCCCCTTTCAGGACCAATCCACAAAAAACATACAAAATGCCCTGCGCATTACATTTACATAAATACCTATATCAATTAACTTATAAGTTCTTAGAATATAAACTGTTAACACGTATTAATAGACTCACTAATATTCAAAATAAAAAAAACTCCAGTGCACTGAAATTTCTTTAACTTCTCACAAAATAAGCCGCTCATGGCTACATTTACACAATAAAAATATTCTATTAACTCATCTAAACAAACGCAGTCGATAAAAGACATTGCCAAAAAATACAAAGCATAAACACGATCGAATATAATCTATACATTAAAAGTAACAAAAAACCCACCAGATTTTCACATAAGTATAGTAGCTTTAATTTGATTAATGATAACATAGTTAAAACAGCAGTAAATCGTAGAAAAGCTGTCCCACACGTGACATGGAATGGACCCAGAAGATATAAACAGCGTAAAGTAAAACAATTGATCACTCCCCTGCCCTCCTCCTTCAAAAAAATTTCAATCATTGCAATAGTCAATTTTCTGGTTATTGATTTTAAAAATCCTTTTCAATATAAAATAACAATAACAGACACGAAAAAGTTCGATTATACAGGACTCCCACTCGTTCTTTTTACCCGACTGCCAAGAAGGGTTATGAGTTTCATACGTATCTAGGTATTTGGATTTTTTATACCCTCCAAACATCCCAACGGCTGGATGGATTTTAATGAATGAGATCGCTATCGATTTTTCTTTGGTTATAGGCTAGGTTTTGTTTTTATAAATTCAAAATGCCGGCCGCAAAATACAAAATAGAGGTAGAGACGAAAAAAATTTTTTACGCTCCCTATTGAGTGACATATCATTGGATAGGTCCTTCAAAATGACGACGATGTTTCATTGGCTATTTTATAGTCATAATCTCCGTTTAAATGTTACTCAACCTTGAAGTTGTGTAGGTAGGATCTCTAGCTTTACTGAAATTCTAACCATCACAGACATCTATAGACCTCATCAAAACAGTGTTTATAGTTAGGAACTAAGAATTAAACACAACTTAAAAGTCATCAATACAAGTAAATAAAAACAATAAAATAGGTAAGTAATGTAAAAAATAGTTTCACATTGATGAGAAATAATTAGTTCGCTTTTTACGCAGTCGGGTTTTTTGATTTTTTAAATTTACTTCTGAGAAGTAGCAGCAGTAAAGAAGGTTTTACAGTCATTTTAAGAAATACACATGATCGATTAGAAAATCTATATGAAATACTTCCTTATTTGAATTCGAGTATTTAGAAAGAATTAATATCAGTTTCTACAAAATTTTATATGGGAATAACTTTTAGTACAGGTATCTACAAATCTTTCAAGATAAATCTAAAAATAAGAATACTTTATGTAACATCTGGTATTCGAAAAAACGGGTTGAATGGTAGACCTATTTATATAAGCCAGAATCCATATTTAAAGAACGTAACAGATAAATGTTTCTTCTATGCTCTTTCCTTTCAGTGGCTAAGTTATAAATCACAGAAATGGACATTCAAGACCTCATGATATTTCTTTGCATTTGTATGCATGATGAGTCTCCTTGAAGATTAAATTTCTGTCTAATATAACCGATAAAGGAATTTTTTTTTTTTTACAGACATTTGTAATTTAGATGTACAGGGTGTCGGAATATTCCTGAACACATTTTAAAATTCGATAAAAAAATCAAGTAATTGTCGTACAGGATTGCGATTTGAAATAAATCGCTTCTCACGATGCATAGTTTTCTTCAATCGTGTGAAAATAATTAGTTCTAAATTTCGATCACAGATGGCATCACTTGTCCGTATGTTTGCAATAAAATATTTCAGATTTTAAGATTAATTTTGAGGCTGTGACACAGAACTGACGACTCCCAGCGCAGCGGGGGTCAAAATACACAGACAAGTGGCACGATCTAACATCAAAATTTGCAACTAATTATTTTTATTCGCTTGAAGAAACGTTTTCATTCTGAGAAGCATTTTACCACAAACCGCACTCATGATCGACAATTTCTTGATTTTATATTGAATTTTAAAATGCGTTCAGTAATTTTCCGTTTCCTGTATTATAAATGAGAAAGAAAAGTGTTCGATTAGTAATCGATTTGTTTTCTAATCCTATTTTATTTTTCTTGGAAAATTACATTGAAATGAAAAAGTGTTTTTTTCGTACAAACTTCTCGTAGTAGCTGCTTCTGTAGCTCGTAAAACTCGTGAAAATCTTAATGTATTTTAACCCGTAACTGGAGACATGAATTTTCTTACGCGTTCAGCTATAAATTTTATTTTTATGTTTTGTCTTTTGTAAACAGCATTGGAATTTTTTTTAGAAACGCAATATATTCTAGAAATCATGTAATGATAAAAGAACTACTTGTTGGTACTGAGGAATGATTTTATACAAGGACAAAAAAAAAAAAAAACACATCATAATCAGAGGCTAAGAACACCGCGGAGACATTCTGACTCCCGTCTCCAGTTACGGGTTAATGATGAACCATTCTTAGCATGAAATATGTCAGTTTTAACCATATCCTTGTTTTAGAAATGCTTGTATTAAAACAGTTAGAATGAATACATAATTTAAGATTAAAATATACATCTAATGAATTTTTTTTTTCATATTCTGGTAGAAAAACTTAAATATAAACAAATATTATTTTATCTAAACTACGTTTTTGGCAACCATTTTTGTACATAATAGTTGTAAAGGAATTAAATTACATACCAGCACTTTAAATTACATAAAGATTGAAATATTATTAAACATTCAATTTCAGAACAAGGCAAATCGTTAGGTTATTTATGTCAAAACGTCGATACATATAAACATGGAAATAGTCAGTATGTTTTAACGTTTTATTCACATATGAAAAATTACAATCATTTCAGTCTGAAACAAAAACGTAAAACATTGAGTATTTTAAAATATGTAAAAGGATACTTTCTAGAAATAACACAGATGCCAGCGCTTTAACTGTGAGTTGTTCTTGTATAGGAATGATAAAAAAAATGTTGGAAAACACACTCTCCATGAAAAGTGATTTTTAATATGTCTGTGTTACATAAATGAATAACATCATTAGACTGAATTTGGCTAGGGAGACTGTACTTCATCAAAGTTAAGGTATTGCTTTAAAAATTCAACTACAGATTCGCAGTTTAAATTTCCGGTCGTTTTTGAATGGAAGTTTAAAAGTTTTATTCTTAATATATTTGAGGGCTTCCTTGAAAGCATAATTGTATACACGCGTTGCTTAACCTTTAACCGGAAAAGTACATCTGTGAGATATTTGAGTCTACATATCTACCCTCAATATTTTATCTCTCCAACATTCTAAATCCAAACTTATTTTTATGCTGTTATATTAAAAAATTGATCCTGTTAATGCATTACTATTAAAGAATAAATGTTGAAGTTCACTATTTGGTAAATTATTAAGTGTTCTGTTTGTGCACGGGATTTTCACGTTTCCGGTTAAGTGTTAAAACATATTTATTGATCATTATTTTCATTATCTACCTTTTATATCTTTAACTTATAGTTTCTTTCTATTGGTCAGGATGTTTTCTCTTGCATTCTTTGGTAAACAAGTAAATTGTCATCAGCTGTATTCGTTTACCCATTTGGAATATATTTTAAATCTTTTATGTAACAGATAAAACTAGTCAGATGTGGCAATCCCAAAACTTTCTTCTATCTCATACATGTTAGTACTTCCTGAAAAATGCAGCATATCAGCACCACCTGTTAGATGATTTACACCAAAATCTAACTATCAACAACTGTGAAAACTTCTAACTGAATCTGAAGTTTGTTGAAAATCCGTGTATTAGTTTTTTAGATAGAGCTATCGCGGAAATTGTAAAAAAATACGCATACCATCGCCACCTGTTGTGAGATTTACACCAAAAATTAATTAGGTCCAATTTCTACCAGGAAGTAACTGAATCTGAAGCTTGATGAACATTTATGCATTAGTTCTTGAGATATAGCTATTGCAGTAATCGGGAAAAATGCAGCACAGCAGGGCCACCCTTTGCGCGATTTACAATAAAAATTAAACAGCTCGAATATATATCAGGGACTAACTGAATTTGAAGTTTGATGAAAATTCGTGCATTTTTTCTTGAGTTATAGCTATTGCGATAATCATGAAGAATGCAGCATAGCAGAGCCACCTGTTGGGCGATTTTCTCCAAATTGTAATCAACGCCTAACTATATTTTGGACTAACTGAATCTGAAGTTTTATGAAAATTCGTGCAGCAGTTCCGTTGATATAGATATTGCAGACATTGTGAAAAATGCCGCATAGCAGCGATACCTTTTGAGCGATTTTCACCAAAACTAATCAAGACCAGTTTATATCAAAGTCTAACTGAATCTGAAGTTTCGTGAAATTCCGTGGATTACTTCTTGAGATAGAGCGTCCTCAAAATTTTTGTCACATACAGACTCAGAGTGGCAAAGTGACAGACAGACTCACAGACAGACATTTTCTAAAAACCATGAAATCATATTCAGGATATTCTAAAACGTATAAATCCGTCGAAAACCGGAAGTCGAAAAATTTCACGAATCCAATACTTTCTTCTTGTAAAGATAGAAGAAAGTAAAAATATCGAGGTTTGTAATCTTATTTATTATTTCTTATGTCTTCACCTCTTTTCTATGCACAAAACGCATAGCTATTAAACATATATCAATCGAAAGGCTTTTGAACATGCTTTTGACATACTAATATACTCACATTGCAGGAAAATACGTCATTTGTTAAAAAAAAAATCAGTTAATTAAAAGTTAAATCATAAGAAAAAGCATATCTTCAAAAATAACAAAGATTGTAGTGCGAAATTCTTGCAAGGGTCTAGTGGTAATCTAATAATTATATCTGTTTAAGCGAGTTTCAACTTTCTTTTTAGAAACATTGTCTTTCAAATAGTTGTTTCTATAATTTTTCTCACCTGTGTGAAGTGCGAATTTTACTTGAAAACGGGTTTTTTCTAAAGCGTCACAGATCGTTTTCGTAATCGACTCTAATTCGTGACTTTCATCAAATTCGTTAAATCTGTTATCGAGAAAGGCAGTATGTATGTTACGATTTACTAGGAGACTGAAGACGTGAATTAGGAAGGTGAATTAGTTTACTAATCAGATTAAATGCAGTCGAATCAGTTTAAGTGCAGTCGAATCGGTTAAACGCAGTCGAATCAGTTTACTCGCAGTCAAATGACGGGACAATGAAGACACCCACAAAAAGTTTTCCAAAAAAGAAGTCTCATCTATACTAATCTATGCTAATATTATAAAGAAGTAAAAATTGTTTGTTTGTTAGAGGTAATCTCTTGAGCTACCGAACCCATTTCAAAAGTAATGGTATCAAAATGATGGTGTTAGTCCAACTTAGAACATAGGCTATATTTTATGTCGGTGCCACTACTCCAAAGGGGGTGCAGGAGCAAAAAACTTTCTAAAAATGCTATTTATGTGTTACTGAAGGGCGTAGAAATGTGAAATTTGAAATATTAGATACTTATTAGATATAAAGGATTTCTAAGAACAGTTCTTAAACAATTCGAAATTTAAAAGGGGTGAAAATGCACAAAAAGCGTTCTAAAAAACGTTCTACATGGTGGTTTCCACACAATCTCAGGAAATACCAAACCGATTTAAAAAATAATGACGTCAAAATGATGGTGACAACCCTTGCTCCAACATAGGCTATGTTTTATGTCGGTGCCACTACCCCAAAGGGGATGCAGGAAAAAACGTTCTAAATTGCGTTTTTTTTTGCGTTACGGAAGGGTATAGGATCATGAAATTCCGAATGGTAGTTAGTTATAAGATATCAATGATCTCTAAGGACATTTCCTAAAAAAATCGAAATTTAAAAGGGGGTCAAAATGTGCAAAAAGCGTTGTAAAAAACGTTCTGAATTGCGATTTCTATGCAATCTCAGGAAGTACTGAACCGATTTGAAATATAATTGTGTAAGAATGATGGTGAGAGATCTTGCTCCAAGATATATTTTATATCTTATATAAGCTATATTTTATATCTGTTTCCACTACCCCAGAGGAGATGCAGGAGCAAAATGCGCGAAAAGCGTTCTAAAAACGTTCTAAATTCCGATTTGTTAGCAATATCTCAGGAAGAATCAAACTGATTTTAAAAGAACTAAAGGTAGAACATTGATGCTGACAGCCCCTGCTCTAACATAGACGCTATTTTATGTCGGTATCACTATCACCTAGACGTTGCAGGAGCAAAAAAGCGTTCTAAATTTCGATTTTTGTGATTGGTAGGGGCTAGCAACTTAAAATTAGGCAAGGTACATATTTGTTAGATATAAATGATCTGTAAGAACAGTTTCGAAAAAATTGGAAATTTAAAAAGGTGTGAAAATGCGCGAAAAGTGTTCTAAAAACGTTCTAAATTGTGATTTCTACTCAGTCTCAGGAAATACCAAAGCTATTTCAAAAGTATTGGTTGCAAATCGATGTTGACAGTCCCTGCTATAACATAGGTTACATTTTATGTTGCTGTCACTACCATCTGAGGGTTGCAAAAGCAAAATGTCCTAATTTGCGTTTTTTGCACAACTGAGAGGTCTAACACTTTAAAATATGGCATGGTATTTACGTTCAAGATGCAAGTGCTTTCTAAGAACAGTCGAAAGAAAATTCCAAATTTAAAAAGATGAAGTAAGCGAAATGCCTTATAAATTACAATTTTTATGCAGTCATATGAAATACCAAACCGATTAAAAAAATAATGATGGCAAATTGTGGTGATAGAACCTGCTCAAACATAAGCTATATTTTATGTCTGTGCCACTAACACCAGAGGGTTCCAGGAGCTAAAAACTTTCTAAATTGCGATTTCTGTGATACTGAAGAGACTAGAAACTTTAAATATGGCATGATAGTTACTTCTAAAATGCCTTATTATAAATTGCCCTATGCTATAAATGCCCTCGAAGGACTGTCGAAAATAAATTCGAATTAAAAAGGGGTGAAGCGAAGGGGAGGTACGAAAAGCATTCTAAAAACGTTCTAAATTACGATTTCTATGCAATTTCAGGGAATATAAACCGATTATAAAAGTAATAGTTGCGAATCAATAGTAACAGCCTCTGATCCTACACAGGCTATATTTTATACCGATGATTCTACCACCCGGGGTTCACAGGAACAACAAATGTTCTAAAAAAGGCCTTTAAAAGCTTTCTAAATTACGTTTCTGTGGAATATTAGGAAATAACAAACCGATTTCAAAATTAATGTTGGCAAACTAATGGTGAGAGTCATTTCAACATTGCCCTTTATGTTTAAGAATGTCCTGAACACGATTTGATGGTATTTAGAAAATGTCTGTCTGTGAGTCTGTCTGTCACTCTGTCACTCTGTGAGTCTATATGTGACAAATGTTTAGTGGGCGCTCTATCTCAAGAACTAATGTACGGAATTTTACAAAACTTTAGATTCAGTTAGACCTTGATATAAACTGGTTCTGATTCGTTTTTGGTGAAAATCGCCCAACAGGTGGTGCTGCTATGAGCCATTTTGTACGATTTCTTAAATAGCTATATCTCAGGAACTACTGCACGGATTTTCATAAACCTTCAGATTCAGTTAGTATATGATATAGTTAGGTGCTGATAAAAATTTGGTGAAAATCGCCCAACAGGTGGCGCTACTATGCTGCATTATTCATAATTATCGCAGTGTCTCTAACTCAAGAAAAAATGCACAATTTTCATCAAACTTCAGATTCAATTAGTCCCTGATGTAAATTAGTGCTGTTTAATTTTTAGTGTAAGTTGTCCAACAGGTGGCACTGCTGTGCTGCATTTTTCACGATTTCCGCAATAGCTATATCTCAAGAACTAATTCATGAATTTTCATCAAGCTTCGGATTCAGTTACTTCCTGGTATAAATTTGTACTAAATCGCCCAACAGTTGGTGCTGCCATGAAGAATTTTTTACAATTTCCGCAATAGCTCTATCTAAAAAACTGCTGCACGGATTTCAATCGAACTTCAGATTCAGTTAGAAGTTGTCAAAGTTGTTGATAATTAGATTTTGGTGTAAATAATCTAACAGGTTGTGCTGGTATGCTGCATTTTTCAGGAAGTATTAACATGCATGAGATAGAAGAAAGTTTTGAGATTGACACATCTGACTAAATTCCATTTGAAATGGTTTCTTTACATTACTAATAACATAAATGAATATACAATGTTGCATTATTATAATAATAATATAATTCTATAAATAAACCCTCGCTCGGTCTAAATATTTCATGAATCATACACACACATTCGACCTGAAATGACAGGTACGTATGCATATAAATTACTTTTTCCCAATATAACATTATAGGAAATAATTAATTAATAGCGATAATACCATTTATTATTTTCTTCTGAACGCAAAAATATGTTAATGATGCAATATTTAACTGCAAAAGCGTACATAAAATTCGAATAAATTCAAATTCAAATAGGACTGATTTACATTAATATTCAGTTTAATTATTCTTTTTCAGATACATTGTTTATAAAATTATATTATCAATTTATATTTAATGAAATAAATATCCTTTCTTTCAGTAAAATTTAACCTATTGCTAAATTGACAGTTTTGTTTATGTTCTTTACAATACATTTTTTTTTCTCATTAAGCAGATTATTATTTTTTTTTCATACACGTGATTAAAGAATTGTTTAAATCAATGTCATTAAGATAACAGCTTTTTTTCTATTCGCAATGATAAAAATATAATTACCATCGGCTTATTTTTTTTAAAAAAGAAAGCACCTTTCAATTTCAGCTGCTTTATTAATTTCCTCGTATATTTCTCGTATAATTTTCTCGACAAGTGATATAACAAGAAAAATTCATATATACATCAAAAACATATAAAAAAAAATACATTGCGCGAAAAATGTTTTAATTAAAAAATCTATTTACGGTATTACCGAATGTTTAGCAATTTTCTGGTTATATAAAAATATATAAGATTTTAAAAATATTTTGCCTTCCGTTTTTTTACTGGATTTCGATATTTTGGTATAATACAAAAAAAATATTTGACTATTTTTAGACTTATTTCCATTTTTCTATCTATGTGTATGTTAGTTTGTGTATATGTGTACTATATACATTTCGTGGCACTGTAACTCCAGAACTAATAGACGGGATTCCATAAAATTCGCATTACGTTTGGCCACAAAATCAATTTTTCCATACTCAGATTTGGTGTTTACTGCACAACCTCAAGTGTGGCTAGGCAGAAAGTTTGACAACTATACCGCGGAATGTATAAAACTGTATAATACAAAACTGAATACATATAATATTTGGTATAAAGAATTATGTTTCTTCAAATCAGGTTCAGTTCATAAAACAGAGGGCGTTGCTGTGCTAGGGTTTATACGATGAATATTATAGCTGCATCTCAGATTCTATTGCATGTAATTGCAGCAAAATTTATATTTGACATTCTTTATGTAAATATGTATTTTTATTCAATTACATTTTGAGCGTCCTACCGGAAGCACTGTTGTGCTTTGCGTTCTGTATTTTAAAATTAATCTTATAAATTGCATATTAAATTCAAATAAATGGCCTAAATTGGATTTTTAGTAACTTATTTTTGTGCATAGAATTCCTTGTGTCATTATCGAAGTGTCATTAAATGATTTTAGATATGATAAAATATTTTATAGTGTTTTTAAATTCAACAACTTACGCAAAAATAGTTTATAATATTATTTAAATTTATATATAATAATAATATAGAAAAAAAGTGGTTTGATAACAACAGTATACTAGTCTTTCGTGAACATCTTCTGCACCTTTTACAAACATAGTACTTCAGACTAGAAACAACAACAAAAATTGGTCATTCATCCTTGCATGTAGCATAGAATAATTTTCTGTATTGCGGAAATATAAGTTCAGTTTAATGTTTTAAATGCTTGTTTAAAATCGTAGTTTTTAAATATGGCCAAAGGAAATTAAAAATAAAGATTATATTGGGTCATCTGGAAAGTTCTACGGATTTTTTATGATGCATTTCAATAAAGATGTACAAAAACATAAGACAATTGTATTGAATTACATAAGTGCCATTTTGTTCTGTATCTCTTTGCCTTCGTTTTGGCAGCTGGAAAATTCCCTTTTTAAAAAAGCCATTAAATTTAGTCGTAAAGAAATGATCAATGGGCTGTTTGACAGACTCCAAAGAAATGAACTCTTGGTCGTTCAGAGAATTTTAAAGTCACCTGAAAAGGTAAAAATCTGAGGGGGCCAGGTCTTGTGAATATAGTGGATGACACAAACCATCCCAGCCATACTCAATAAGGCTTAGCCTGACATTCATCGCAATGTAGGGCAGAGCATTATCTTGTTAGAACACAACACCTTGGCGATTGGTCAGTTCCGGTTGCTTTTCTTCGATTTTCCCTTTCAAAACTGCCATTTGGGAACTGTATTTTTCCGAATTTATTGTCTGATTTGGTGGCAACAATTCATAATAAATTACTCCTTTGTACACCCGCCATACACAAAGCATTGCTTTTTTAGGTTGCAGCCCTCCTCTTGATGCTACTTTGGGAGGTTCATTTACTTATCCCATGATCTTTTCCTTGTAATACTATTGTATAGCAACCATTTCTCATCTTCAGTAATGAGTCTTTTTAAAAAAGGAGCTTCTTAATTTCGTTTCAGCAAAGAATCTCATATGAAACTCGAGCAAGTATATTCTGCGGTGTTAAAGTATGGGGTACTCATACATCATAGCGACTTACATACCAAATCTACTTCAAATGATCATACACTGTACTTTTTCGAATATTTAATCTATGGGATAGCTCATGAACTGTGTAATGTGGATTTTCAGCGATCACTTCCTTTCATATTTATTTATTTGTTGTATTTTAAATGAGGTAAATGAAATCTGTGTATTTTAAATGAAAGATTTATTTTAAATGAAATGAGTGATAGGTTTATATTTTTAATGAAATGATGGCGATGGAAGAACATTTGGCGATTTATCACCTGCGCCCGACTAATATAAAAGTACCGAAATGTTCATTTGGCATATAAAAATTGAAGCGGTCAGCCCGGAACTATTGATGACAGTCACATGACTTCGGCTTTTATTATATAGATTAGGTTGAGCAAAAAGTTCTGGGAAATTTTTAATCTAATAGTTATCAGAATTTGTATCGTATATAAGAGTACTAGTGGTATATCTATAGGAGTTCAGGAATTTTGTCTCCAAAATACCCATTGAACAGTATGATTTGCGTATGTTGACCCGGCATTATTAGAGAAAAGGACTAACGATTCTGAAAGCCGTCGATGAGATTAATGAGGATGAAGTTGGTGGTAACGGTGGCAAACATAGTCAGCAAATCCGGAATCTGGCAGAACGGTGGCAGAAAGTCGTGGACTATTATGGTCTCTACTTTAAAGAACAGTCCTTGTTGCTTTTGTTGTTAATTGACGCATAACAACGCAAATTATCACAAATTTTCCAGAACTTTTTGCTCAACCTAGTAGTGTTATTCATGTACTGAGTAAATTAAAAATGAAAAAAAAACATACCAAAGTTCTGGTAATTAAATTCATATAAACAGTACAAATACCCGTACAAGAATTACTTTCAAGGGCATATATATAATTTATAAGTATTTAAAATGGATCAAAATATCTTAAAATACATTAGAAAAAAGCTCACTGTTCTGGTGCCAAATAGGCATTTAGAGATTAAAATTTAATTAGTCCAAACTTAACCAATCTCCCTCAAGGTGCTAAGGTAGAAAACTTATGTTTGTGGTACATGTCAATTTTTTTTTTGAAGAAAATGAAACTAAATAATACATTTTGTAACACATTTCAGGGCAGCCTACATTAAAGTGTGAAGAATGCAACCATCTCTAAAGTATAATTTATGATATCAGTCAAGATTGCATAAAAAATAATATCACAATGATGTGATTGTGATAAAATAATTGGGCGAAAATCTGAACTGAAACAACATATACGTACCCAACAAACCCCCTGCACCTGCTGTGAGTGTGAAACGAGAAATTACTTTATCTAATAGAAAATTTACCACCTATAATCTGCTTCTCTTAATGTGTTTTAAATTCTAATAATTTAGCCAGGTGTGTATGAAGAATGTGCCTTACAAGGGAACCACTTTTGGTGTTGCTCGCACCTAGCATCGAGACCTGGTGCGTTTTGTAGCCCTATACGTAAAAGTTAGAGAAGCGAAAAAATTTCTCTGTTAAAATAATATTTTATATACTTTTTATACTTTTAATTTTTTATTATTATATATTTATTTGTTTATTTCACGCCAAAAGTGAGTTAAGTCGCCAAATATGGTGCTACAATTTTTCCGCCCGCTTTATCCAAACAGAAAATGTACAGAACAGAATACTAGAACTATATCAGATTGCGATTTTTTTAATAATTGATAGCATAAGAAACAAATGTTAGGTTTTTATTTTTTTTCTATGTAGAAGATAAATATATAAATAATAAATATAATTCTATAAAAGCTTCGAAGATCATTGAAAACTATTTTTAGTGAAATACAAAATAAGCAAACTGTTTTCTTTTGAAATCGAATGGAACAAATTTTTGAATGTTTAAAATGAAATGTTGCTGTATTAAATGGTCCTTCGGTAAAAGTAATCATACAGTAAATTATTATTTTTACACAATTTAGAAAAATTACTGTGGCGAAATAGGTCGGACATTGCAATTTCTAGCTATTACAAATTCAGCTATGACATTTGGCTAGGGTTGCCGGAAAGCTCTACTTTTGAAAATAAACGCCAACTGTTCGTTCCCCCGCCAAAAATATGAATATAAAGTTGCAATTTTTCAAAATCAAATTCGTGGGTTTTTGAAGGAATTTTCAAACTTTTTCAATATTTTATACTTATTATTAACTAATTTTTATTTTTAAATGCTTTTCTTTAAAATAATTCAATGTTAATAGCCCGATAAGTGTCTCGAAAATTGCATTTTCAGAAAGTTATGCTGCTGTATAATCAAGAAATATTATTTTAACAGAAAATTTTTATCGATTCTCAAACTTCATAATGTAGGGCTTTAAAATGCACCAGGTCTCAATGCTAGGTGCGAGCAACACCAAAAATGGTTCCCTTGTTAGAAGTATTTCTTGGCCACTTACGAGCTAAATTTATAGGAAAATGTAATGAGTGAAATTGGAGAAAAAAGTGATGTTGAATGTTATACGATAATAAAAATATCACTTGAATGTATACCCACCAATTAAATGATTGGAGGGATTCAATTTTATTTTCGATGTGAGTTTTACAGAAGATCTTGAAGATACTACTCAGCAGCATATAGATACTGTTTGTCAAAGATAACAAAATATTTTGAAGAATTTATTTAAATAGGCTCTGAATTGAACTTTAGAAGAATTCAACCTTTAAAACTTAAGATTGCCAAGTATCACTACCTTGCCTCAATTTCATACATCGCTCTACCTAAGAAATTAAATGATAACAAACCTGTTCAACATATTAAATGATGAATAAGTGTTTGGTGTGATATCTTTCGGGATTTAAATTAAAGTTTCGTTATGAAAAATAACCTGTGCTAGTTACTCATTATGTTCATCTTGAAAGTGACATTAAACTACGAAATGTAGAAAGTCCTGTTACCTTCAGAAAGTGGACTACTGAACGATTCAGCAATTTACAGATTAATGTAATTCGGTATAAAGGGGATCTGTATATATCCCCTAAAGAGATATTTACGTATTACTGGTCACTGATGCTTGAGAAGCCTAGTGTCTTATTAGAAGCTGTTTGAGATTTTTAGAAAACATAAAGCTGCCGCCTATTATTGATATCGATGTCTACATTAACGTTCCAGAGAAGAGCTTTTAAATAACGATAATGAATACTGTCGAGAGTATGTTGCACATGTTATAAAGATGCCTATTGAAAATGATACTATATTGAAAATATTTTCTCATATTCAGCTGCGTATACTTTTTATGCGAACTTTGAAAGTTTCTTTATACCTTTCGCACTTAATCTTTACTTTTTCGGAGCTGCTTTTATCCAAGGGATTCATATATGATATAAAAAGAGGATATTACAATGTAAAAATCCATTAATGGTACAATTTTTATTCTGAAAACTACCCCTTTTTCTGTGCGTTCGTAATTATGTAAATATGTACCATCTATAGTCGTCGTCTGGTCCGTCCGTCTGTCTTTCTGTCTGTCCGCATATAGAATCATAAAAACTACCTATCCGAGTGGTTTGAAATTTAATTAGGATGAGCGAAGCGAATCCTCTACTAGGCTATACAAATTACATTTTGTCGTACACTTTACAAAAAAACTATTCATTATTTTGACTTGAAATTACACTTAAAAAGAAATTATGATCTGTAGATTTGCACATTATTATTATTATTATTTTTTTTACAGAATAACATTAAAAAATTTATCATTTTAATTAATTTATTTTACATGTTTTTCCATTACGGGAGCATTTTTGCAAATAAAAAATGAAACACGGATATTTTCAGAAGAAAAAATAAATCATGGAGTTAGCAATTATAGAAAAATTCATGATTAATTAAATAGTTTCACGATTTCCTTTATGAAATTTTTTAAAATACCCTGTTTTATAAAAATTATAGCACATTTTTAATGAATTAAAATTTGTGAAAATTCAATTATTTACATTCAATTATAAAAGTATTTTTCAGTGTTAAGAATTCAAGTACACAATTTATTCTTATTATGTGAAATCATTTACGCAGACGATACTTACGCATTTTAAAAGAATTATATTATAATTTTTTTTTTGTAAAGTGGCAAAAAAAGAATTGTAAACAAATAAAATTGTTAAATTCGTTATATCATAAATAAAAGATTCCGAGGAAATTCTGAAATTTGGTTGAATTTACATTTCTAAAATTAAAATGTGCCAAAACATAAAATAACTTTTTTGATCAATAAAGATGCAAAAATAATATACGAAAAATACTGTTGCTAATAAAAATGCAAACAAATGTAAATAAAATGCAATGTAAATAAAATATTTATCTTATTAAATAATGCTTCGCGAATCCAAACAAAGCATGGCTTTTGCTAGTATATATACTTAATAATAAAAATTTTCGCCTCTTTTTCTTAGTAAAACTATTCCAAATTCTTAATATTTTTCCTTTTTTACATATCTTTAATAATAACTTAATATCGTTTCTCTTTTATTTCATGCATTTAAAGTTGCGTATTCTTTTATTATTCTAAAAACCTTTATCCATTCGCCTAATCTCATAAAACCCATTAAATTAATTTTTCATTTTATTCTAAAACTAAATTCTCTTTCTTTCGAATGTTTTAATATCATTTATTTCTTTGGTCTTCTATACCCACAATTCCATGCGTCCGCCAGCACTATTTGCACTTTAATTCTGACGCCGTATAAAAGAGTTCATTATCGACGTCATCCTTTCCCATCGAATCGTAATCTGTTTTATGTCCCATCCTTCCCCACCTCTCATCTAGCATTGGTCTTTTACCTTTCTGTAACCGTCCGCGCGCTGTTTTTCGGAGTACAAATATCGTTACATCGGCGAAGGAGAGAAGATTTTACGTTTTTCTGGTTGCCTAATTAAGCTGCGTCGCTTGGAGTGAACGTTCTAATGTGTAGACCCTATTCTTATAACATCTAAATTCTTATGAAGTGATGATCGATTTTTGAGAGTTAATGGAATAACTACTGAAAGTGTTTTGCTGTGTTTTTTGTCAATAAAACCAGTTTAAAAAGTGACGATGACTCTCTATATTCATTACGTAAGGGAAATTATCCCAATGTGTTTCGAGCCTGTTTTTCTAGCCTGTTATTCAGTTACAACATGGCCGATGGAAAAATTGTTTCAAATGTATTTTAATTGTGTTACACCCTTTCGAACGTAATTAAATTGATATGTATTTATGAAGTGCACTAAAATATGCATTCTTTAGCATATGCAGTGCAAAGAATATTTATTATTCATTTACATGGCTATTTAATTTATTTTACTACACAAAGGAATTAAATTACATAATGGTATAAGGGGAAACATTGTTTACGGCGTAATTCAATTATGTTAAACTATTTCATATATAATGAAATCACAGAAGATTTCGGATACTATACTGTATCCAAAGTACTGTATGTCAGCGACGTCTGCTGGAAGTGCACTTTTAGTTGTGATATGAACTTTAAGTTTAACTAAATTTTTGCATATTATGCTATGTGTATAAATGCTATAGATAATATACAGGGCTACACAAAAGAATTCGCAAAGGTTACTGAGAATGAACAAAAATAGCATAAACGAGGTTTTTAAAGGATTTATGCATTTTTATGCTGAACTACATTTAGTATACAAAGATATGTTTGAAGAATATAGATAAAATGATATACCGGGGACGCAAAGAATTGGATACATGACATCTATGTATGATAATCTCTGGAAGTATGATTTCAGTAGTTTTATGGGTGCGTTAGTTTTCATTAAATTTTAGCTAAATTGTGGCGTGTCTATAAAGATAGTAGATAAAATACAGTGCTGTACAAAAGTATTCAAGTATGATTTCGTCTATTCGTATAAATTGTTGGAAAGTAAAATTCCAACCTATTATGCTTTTATAACACTTTCCAACATAGTTGAAAAGTGTTTGTTAATCCGGTTTGTTTGTCCATCTAACCGTCTGTCTGTCTTTCTGAACTCTAGCTTAGCGTTATTATAGTTTGATTGATCTGTAATTGACATATGTTATTGAGATTTACTATGCTACGCTCGGTATTGAAAATAAAGTGTGTAGCGTTTATAGTTTATTTACAGAGACATTCAAAAGTATTCCATTACATTATGGTCTATGGAGAATGTCATAATTTTATAATTATATAGTACCTATAGTCGTCGTATGTTCCGTCCGTCTATCCGCATATAACTTTGCAGTAACTACCCAACCGAATGGTTTGAAATTCAATATATTGAATCGTTTCAGAATCTTGTCATTTCAAATTTTATAAAAATCGAATCGAAACTTAAATAGATATTAATATAATTTTTCTTTATTCTATTAAATCTTGTCATACGTATTCAATTCAATGATACCGTATGATAGGTAATGATTCTAGTTTGCCATGGTGGTGACGTCCTATTTAAGACGAAGTTCTATTATTTTCGTATTACTGAATTTATTATATATAATCGTTATAAATTTTGTATCAATGCATTTTTGCATAAGAGTGCAACACCTATTGCACCAAGATCTGAATATTTATAAAACTTCGTAATAGTACGAACGCACCTCATTTACCTCGTTTAACGTACAATTTCTGACTTGTTTAAAATTTGAATTCATATTCAAAAAGTAGACAAAAGTGGATGGTTTATGTGTGTTTTTCTTTTTGCGACTTTACTTATGCATCAGAATGTCTTACCTGAACCCTTTGATATTGTACTAAATGATATTTAGGAAATAAGAAACTGATTTCTCATAGTTGTTCTTCATTATGAAATTTATTTATAAAACAATGCACAGTAGAAACACTTTTAATCGAAACTCTAGGTTAACCGAAATCTATTTTGAATGCTTTTTTTATTTTTTGTTTAGTATCACATTCATTTTGTGCAAAATCCATTTTGAAAGGTTTTTTTTATTTTTAACTATTATATACCTCGCGTGCAAGCGATCCTTTGCGAACTACGAGTACATATAAATAATTTCTATCCCCTTTTTTAGAGTTCCTTTGAATTTAACTTGAGCTCCCGTAAGCTGCAGAGTGGAACGAAGAAAACGAACAAATTAGCAATTCTGAAGCTTTTGAATGTTTTGCAAAATGTTTGGCATGGCTGACAAATGGTGAACGAATAATATTATAAAACTCAGTGATAGAGCTTCAAAGCAAAGTCAGTCCAAACTGCGACAAGCAAAACATTTTTTTAAACCCTTGTGATATGTGTAAAAGTTACTTAATTTCAAAATTAAAATTCAGGTCATTTACTCTTGTTTCTATTTTGCTATTGCTTTATTTTTATTAAGCACTTATTACCATAATAAGAAATATTGCAAATATTTCTGATTAATCTTAAAATTGAAGCATTCTCGATTATCCGAAAATTTCGGTTTTCCGAAAGAGGGTCGGTCCCAGTTACTTCAGATAACCGAGGTTCTACTGTATATTTAAAAAATATATATATCTAATATTTTGCCAAAAGAATTAAATAATGTAGAAAATACATATACCTATCCAAATTGTACAAAGAATATCATATGATGCTTTAACCCATTTACGCCTAGCGTCCCATTTTTGGACGCTTCGAATTTTAATAAATTTGTATCATTTTCCTCTGCTTTATAACATAAAAGCCTCTATGAAATAATTATCTATAAATGTCTTTATCTGTTACCGAGAGATGACAGTATAAAATGAATATTTATTTAGCTAATGCACTGTTAAAAATATTTAGGCAGAGGCCGGCAGCAAAGATTCCTGTCATACCCGTAAAAAAACAATCCGTGCCCATCATTTTGTGTCAACGTGTACACACTACCGTAGTAAAATGTATGAGGTCGGACCGTATTTGATCGTTTTTCATTTTACCGTTGGCATAACAGATGGGATAGAACTGTAAGAATATGTGGATTGCCCTTAATTTTCTAAGTATCTAAAAATATCCCTGTAAAATTACGGGCAGAGGCCGACAGCAGAGATTTCAGTCATACCCCGTAAAAAAAATTTCATGTCCATCATTTTGTGCAACTCATAATTTTACAGGGCAAAGATATAATGCACTTCAAAACGCAATAACATTTTAACCATCACAGAATCGCTTTTTTGGCGGAGTAAAAAATACGTTACGGTCGCGGTTATCTGACATTATTTTTCGAAACACGACTTACTCATTTATATAGAGGAGAAGCAGATTCAACTGAGAAGTTCATTAACCAAGAGGATTCAACTGAGAAGTTCATTAACCAATTGTTAATGAACTTCTCAGTTGAATCCGCTTCTCCTCTATATAAATGAGTAAGTTTCCTTTATTCTTTTTACTGAGGACGATACGCTAAACGCTACCGAAACTAGTCTTCGGAATTTTTGCTTATTCTGGCGTTTTTAACGTTGCTTTTTAAATTTATATCATTCTGCGCTAAGTAGCATCTTAATAATTAAATTGTTTTTAAGCCTCGAATACGATTATTCTTAGTTCTTTATTACTAATACGGTACTTTACGGTTAGCCGGGCGCCAATGTTACATACATGTAAATACATATATATCAATATATACGTATATAGTATATATATATATATGTGTGTGTGTGTATATATGCATATAGTATATGTATATACAGTCAAACCTCGTTAACATGAACACGCTTAACGTGAAATACTTTTAACATGAATTGATTTCACAGTTCCCTATAAAAATGAATACAAAGATTTTATACTGATAACATGAATTACTGTTAACATGTACAAAATTTTGATTCCCCTTGAGGTTCATGTTAACGAGGTTCGACTGTATACATATATATATGTATATATACACGTATATATATATTTATGTGTGTGTGTGTATAACACTGGCGCCCGGCTAACCGAAAAAGTACCACTAATACTTATAATGTTACTAGTCTTTGCAAAGAAATAAACATAATTTTTTAGTAGTTCATAAAAATACTAATTATAGTATATGTTATACAATTTAAACGCTTATTTTATGTAAATTTAGACGAAACATATAATAATGCCGATTATACAATTACAAATATTAAGCATATTCCCATATTTAGTACGTTTACATTTCATCAAATACATGCAAAAAATGATTAGCGTAATTATTTTAGTATTTTTCCAGTTCATATTGCGACATTTTAAAGTGATTTTACCAACAAATATTAGAAAACAAAAATTCAGGCATAAATGAATTAAATTGTTGATAATGCATTATTTTAGCATATAAATGATTGTTTATTGACTAGAAAAAATATTTTAAAGTAATGATAAATGAAACCTATAATGTTAATGTATTTTTAAATTACAACAACACTGGTTATCAAAACTTAAGGAAAAGTCACAAAATGCTAATTTTCAAATACGCGAACACTCAAAAGGAAATAATATAATTCGAGTATTTACTATCTCTACAACACAGCTAGCCCATATAACATCTCATTCATGTCACACATGGGCACAAGTGTCACAGTCACTACAGTGAAACAAAAAAATAGGAAATTCCATACATCTCATCATGAGTCTCAAATGATCACTATATGTGACTCCACTGAGAAGTCAATGTGACTGCTGCTTTGTGACGAGTCACCATGTGACTTTACAATGTAGTTAAATTGTTGACTCTCATGTGACTGTCATTTTGAGACTCAATTTCATAGCCATCATGAACGTTGCATTATGATAAGTCACAAAAAAACATATTATAGTCACATGGAAACTTTTCCCAAAAGAGCACAATGGTGACTTCACAGTAGTCTCTCTGTCACCTGAAAGTCATCATGTGACTTTAATGTGACATTATTTGGTAACTTATCACAATGCAGCGTTCACGATGACTTTGAAATTGAGTCTACAAATGACAGTCACATGAGAGTGACAATGTAACTACATTGTAAAGTCACATGGTGACTCGTACCAAAGCAGCAGTACCAGTGACTTCTCAGTGGAGTCACATATAGTGATCATTTGAGACTCATAATGCGATGTATGGAATTTCCTATTTTTTTGCTTCAACGTAGTGACTGTGACATTTGTGACCATGTGTGACATAAATGAGATGTTATATGGACTAGCTGTGTTGTAGAGATAGTAATTACTTGAATTATATTATTTCCTTTTGAGTGTTCGCGTATTTAGAATTTTGTGGCTTTTCCTTACTTTTTGATAACCAGTGTATTAGTTCACACTCTCCCTATATTTATTTATATATTTATATATCTTGTTCAAATTTTCAGTCGTTAATAAAATACTTATTATTCATCCTATCAAGTTGAAATATTTTTTTTTAACTTGTACTGGATGACAGTTGATACTAATACAGTTTTTTTTCAAAAATTAATTCATTAATTAAATGTTAATGAATTAATTTTTGTTTTACATGGGAGACAAAATTGCGGCCATTGGTTATTGAAACATTTAATGCATCTTCATATTTATAAGGGAGGTTACCATAGGGGGACCCTGTTCCGTCGCCAAATACCGCCAAGTTTGTCACCAACTTGGCGATATCTCTAATATTTCGCCAAATTCCCATAGACTTCCATTGTAAACCTACTTGCTTATAGAAAATCAACAAATTGAGATATTTTAATGCAGCAAAAACTAATATTAGCTTAAGGAATTACATTAAATTTTTCTTTGATGACCTAAGTAGGAACTGACTTTAAAAAACAAAATTTTTATATTACTTGTTCATTCTACTCACTGTTTTACTTTAAAGGGTTTTCTTTTGTATAAATATTATTACCATGCAGCATGTAGTTTATTTTCCTATTTGTACTGTAATCGAATTAGGTAACTCCTTTTCAAGCATTGTCGACACATAAAAATGTCATTGTATATAAACATATTCGGGGATTCACAAATTTTGTAAAATTTGGTAGCCGGCAAAAAATTCTAGTTGCCAGTAAAAAAATATTTACACCCCATGTCGTCATTGAATTTGTAAATGCACAAAATTGTTTTATATAAATCAATTGATAAAAAAATAAAAACAACCATAGTTTAGATATATTAGTTATATAATTTCGAATAGTTTGCAATTTAGAAAAAGTAATATAAAATATTTTCCGTATTAAAAATATCAAAATTATACATTTCTGAAAAAGAAAAATACTGAATGGTTTGATTAACTGGCTTGTTTAAGAAATGCTTATTAATGAGTGCTTCAAATGCTCGCGTAGTAGAATGCTACAAACAATTAATATCTGTTAATATGGTTTTTTTACGCATTATATTCAATTTTAGGTGACACAAAGGCTGGGTTACCACTGTTTTTATGTTTTATTGTAACCCCCCCCCCCACCCCCCACACACACATTCTAATTACATGAGATGCTAGCTGGCTACAGCGAAAAAGAATAGGGTGAGATGGAAAATAATAACTAAAGACTTTACGTTGTACTATCTAATACTAAACAAAATAGGGGTTGCTAACCAACGTACACTTTATTCACAAATTAATGATAACAGATGATTAAAATAGACGATATAAAATCAACACATGAATAAAATAAATATCAACGATTCAGTTTAATCTTTAAAACCATCATCAGGAGTAAAATTTTCCAAAATATAAATCGGCAGGAAACAATCTGTAAGATACATCTTAAAAAATAAAAAATAAATTAAATTCAAACTAGGAAAAGTTCATCGAAAACGTTCGAAATCCATAAAAAATCTCAGTGTCGCCATCTGTTATTCAAAGTAAAAAAGAAGGGTTTTTCATGGATTTTGAAAGTTTCCGTTGAACTTTTCCCAGTTTAAATTAATTTTTAAGATGAAGCCTATAGATTGTTTCCGACCAATTTATATTTTAGGAAATTTTACTCCTGATGATGGTTTGAAGATTAAATTGAAACGTTGAGATTTATTTTATTCATGTGTTTATTTTATATGGTCTTTTAATCTGTGAATAAAGTGTACATTGGACAGCAACACCAATTTTGCTTAGTATGAGATTGAAAATGCCTTTTAAACATGGTTCTGTAATTAAAAGTACAAGAAAAATACAATATCACTGTTTTCCTTACAGTTATAGGGGTGGGGCAGATAAAAATGTCGTTTATGTTGTTAGTTCATTTTTTATACAAAAAGACAATAGTTACTGTCAAACAAACAGACAAAAAAAATCAACCACATTAAATAATTTGGTTATAAATAAACAAATAAATAAATAAAAATAAAAATAAATTCGGCGCCATTGTCAGCCCCGCTACCAAATTTGTCAAGACCTGAACATAATATTCCAGGAGACAGCGAGACGGGTAATGAAAATAATACGCGTATATATAATACGAGCGGTATAATACAGTAGTGATTTAATACAAGCTAATTCAAGACATATAATACAATCTCACTTACGCTCATATTCACCAACTACTTCGACCCCGAGTTATACCGATAACCTCGGTTGAACGCTCAAACGGTATGCACCTTTAATCCTGATTGGACGTCTCCTTGATAATGTCCAATCAAATGTTTTTGTGAATTTCATTTGAGCGTTCGACCGAGGTTCTCTAGGTCACGGTAGATGGTGAATACGAGCATTAATAAGTCATGAAAACAGCTCTAAACAGTCATACCAAGATGGATATAGCCTAGGTTACTGCAACATCGCATGCTCGAAGCGAAATGAACGGTATCCCAGTTACAAATGTCACCGCACTAGCGGTTTCACTAAATCGTAAGAGGAAAAACGGTTCATTTAAGATATCCGCCTATGTTCGTTCCGCTTTGTCAATATTGTAGTCAAGTAAGTGTTCAATTTTGAACAAATACATATAATTTTAGTTTAATTGCATTACTGAATGATGGAAAAACGCACAATCCAAACAATCCAATTGTCATAATATTTTAGAAAATTGGAGTTTTGGCATTTTTTTTTCTTCTTTTGCAAAAATTCATGTTTACGCAGGACAACGTAAACTCAATTCAAATAAATATATTTCAATTTTCTTTGTACTACATATTACTATTACACTTACCTTTGTACTAGGAGTTTTATACCTTCAAAATTAACTGAAATATTTCAAAATATGTGAAAAAATACATTTCTTTATATTGGAGTACATATAAAATCATTACATTATAACATAGAGGTTAGTTTCTAGTTCAGAACAGATTGAGTCATATGGATAACTTTCTGACAAACATTTACTGAAATAGTTTAAATATTTTATGTAAAGGAGTTTATTAAACATGGAGATGGACGGCAAAATTTATTGTTCAGAAATCGGATTAAAGATTTATATATATATATATATATATATATATATACACACATTCAACTTAATCTAAAGTTGTCTACTAAACTTTATTAGTGATTTTATGTAAAAAACGTAAGAAAGGGGTGCATAAAAATATTTTTTGCATTTCTCAAGGCCCTCCTTTCCCTACTTTCATTATTTTACTCATTACTTCATGTTTATTAAGTTGGCCATAACGCGACTTCTAGTAATCATAGAAATAAAAATAAAATAGATTTGTAACCATAAACGAATGCTCTTTCAAATAAAACAATACAAAAAATTTCGATAATATTTTCAAGATAACGGCCATTTTAATGTAGGTAGTTAATGCGCATACTTTTAACGTACGTATAGTCGTGGGAAAAAGTAAACACTTCTTACTAACTCCACAACAAATTATTGTAAAAGAAAGTTATTGGTACCAAACGATTAAAAATAATGCCTATTTTTAAATGATGTATATAAAATTTGCTTAGAGGGCGTACGTATCAAAACGATTGGTTGGTTGTTTGATTTTTGACGGCCTATCTACTCGAGGGATATAGGCCCAGTGGGGGGGGTACCCTTCATGGGGTTCTTTCTAAGGGAACCTAACCCGTATTTACGCATGGAAATCCATGGTTCGAAGAAAACCACGAAAATTCCGAGTGATTAGGCCGACGGGCACGATTGGGTTCGAACCCAGCAAAATCCCGTCTACCAGCTTCGAGAGCAGAACATCTCGGCCACTGGTGAAGCCCGTATCAAAACGAACCCGAACTTCGTTTATTTTTTTCAACAGCAATATCCAAGTTTGACACCATAAGTAGATTCTACACCCTTCAATTAGCTTAAATCCACATTTTTATGAAATTCGTATTATTAGTTTGCGAGAAATTAATTATTTTAAAATGAACATATTTTAGGGATTGTATCCAAATTGAAGTTCGACTCTCGATCATTGAAATTTTACCCACTGTCTAAGTCACTTCTGTTAATGTATTATTTCTTGCCGATAAGACTATTTCACACGCTTAATATGTTTCGACTATTGCCATCCCAGCTGTTTAATTAAAATGAATAATATATATATATATATATATATATATATATATTACATTATTAGATCTAATTCCGCGATTTCCTTATCTTATTCTAAATTACTACTTTATATTCACTAAATCCTTATCCTTAAATAATCTCTATCGTTAACTCTGTTAAATTCCCTTTAATTTAATGTCTCAGTTGTCTAAATTGCTTAAATATTACGCTTTTAGTATTCTTAAATTAAATGTTCCATTTCCGCGCTTTTTTCTTTCTAGAATATTCTTTTAGCTTCCATTTTTACTTACCCGTGCATTTCTGAGGTTACCCCTTTTCCCTTCAAATTCATCCACTTGCTCTGTCCGCACTTTTTTCATGACGTAATATTCTTAATTATTCATTGGTTGAGTGCGCGATCAGCGTCATATTTGTATTCTTACACTTGAGGAACAAAAAGTCGATACTCGCTGTGTTTCAGCAGAATTTGTCGTATTTCTACTTTGATAACTTCCCCTGGTCGCCGTCTGATATTTTCTATTACCTATAATTTGCTGACCCATAATTAAATACTACGTAGCGATGGCTTGATTAAAAGGAATTAGTGGAAACTGCACCGCCGAAAGCTCTTTCAATAAAATCCTGAGTTAAATTATGCATTGTCTCAATTATTCCGGAGAAACCTACGCTGGATAAATGTGTTACCTGGCCTACCACTCGATGACTGCAACTACTTTCTAATATCCATGTTGATTTACTACAAAACATTCTCTTCTTTAAAATTCAAAATTCGTTATATTTGTCGACGAGAATTTAACTCTACCTGTGTTTGTATTATTTTCAACATGGCACTACTGATAACATAACAACCAGTTATTTCGTTCACTAGTAAAAAGTTCCAATGTTAGAATAATGTAACATTTAACATATATATTTTCAAATTATGCGTTTGTGGACATCATAGACGGCCCTTACATCGTCATTATGACGTTTTCTGCTCCTAATTCGAAACCTACCTGGACGAAAAATTTAAAATTGAGAATTTGATTAAAACCGGACATAATAAACATAAATCCATCAAAAAATTTTCAGGTTGAAATTAATATTTTTTTCGAATATTAATTTAATAATTCATAATTCATATTAATTTTTTTTTAAATTACAAATTCAATGTATTTATGTCTGGGTTTGTTAGTGTTATAATTAAACGAAAAAAAATATCACATTTCAATTATAATTTCAGGAAATATTAATAAAAATATGAAAATGTAATATAACATTAGAAGCTCTAAATTTTATAATACAAAAACTTCATCCAAATGACTTGAAATTGAAATTTTATTTCTAGGCATAGTTTGAACCAACAATTTAAAATATATTGTCAGAAGTGGGTGTTGCCTTTGAAAAAAACAAAGTTTGGTCTGGTTTTGAATTGTAGATGGCCCCCTAAGAAAATTTTATATATATCATTTAAAAGTAGACTTTATTTCCAAGCGTTTGAACTTGAAACTGTTTTTTATTGTAAGTAGTTGCATAGTTAGTAGGGGATGTTTATTTTTTTTTTTCACGACTTTATATTCTGCTACATTTAAGATGTAGCCTGTACTGTTTGCCTGTACTGCCTGTACTAGTGGCCATGTTAATGTAGTCAGTATTACCTTAACATAGCTCCGCTCTCTAGTGGCAATTTTGGTCTTCTTGTGGCAAGTGATCTGATTGGCAATTTCATTATTTTTACAATGTTATCTAATATATGTACAAAAATAGCTTTCTATAAAAATGTTAACCAAAAATGCCGTTGCATTCTGGTATATAACACTAGGAATATATTACTGTTTTAATATCAGATGAAAACATTTTTTTAATATTTAAATTCGTAAAAGTGAAAATAAAATAAAATTTTAGTTCTATAGGCTTCCTTTACCTTGCTGTAAATTTACATGTCTTTAATATTAAATACATGATAATAGAAATTATTATTTATAAATTTTAACATAAAATTTTCTATTTGTCTATTTATAGGAATATGGTGTGTGGGTGTTAACAAATTACAAAGTAACTAAATATAAACATTCCATTGATATAATATTCATGCGTGTGCTCTAGTACAAAGTATCTGAGATGTTACATAAAATTTCTCTCTTCAAGTTCGTTCTGCTGCTTTGAACTAATATTTGCATGTTTGAGATATAAATAAAATAATTTCAGCACGTGCATTTCCCAATTCATGGAAGCAATTTGTTCTAAAATTATCATTCTAAATTTAGACCTTCAAAGATATTATGTATGTCATTATTATTTGATGAATGTCCATGTATCACATTTGTTAATTTTATGAAACGAACGATGGAATTTGAAAATAGAAATATAACAGATGATTCTTATATTTGTTTTATTATACAGGGTGCCCCCAAATTCATGGGCCAAACTGTAAAGGGAAGCAAGGTACACATAAAGAATCAATTTTCGTACAATAATTTGGGGTCGGAAATGAAAAGTTTTGGCGAAAAACAAGAAATGCGGAGGATATGAAAACGAGCATTTGGTTGACATAAGACTTATAGTGAGTGATCAATGTGCCACGGGCAACATCTAGCAAGTAATTGACGTACCTCTTCGCAGATTCTAAGTGTTCCACGAGCACTTGTAGCAACGACTGAAAAATCTTGCAATGAGGTCCTGATCAGAATTAACTTGTAATTTTTTTCGCCTATCTTCTCTTACCTGCTCCCTGTCGCATTAGGGTTTTTTTTCACCTGGCAAGTGCGGCCCTGACAAGGGATTTTATATACATACCGCCCACTGTCGCGGTTCTGGTGGCTTCAGCTCTGGCTGAAAACTGTATTTTTTAAGACTTTAATAAAGGCGACCGTGAGGGACACTATGCTCTACAGACTTGGTTTACTTGTCTGAGCTGTCCCTTTTAGGCAATCAAATGATGTCTCATACATGAGACATCTGGAAACTTCAAAAGGGTATACCAAACACTTGCTGGACGTTACCAGGTATATATCGATATAGTTCGTGACACGTTTGAGCACTTACTGCGATTTTTATGTCTATAAAGCGCTTGTTTTAATTTCCTCTGCATTTCTTGTTTTACACCAAAACTTTTCATTTACGATCCCACATTACCATAACAAAATGGCTTCTTTATCTTCACTTTGCCTTCCCTTATAGTTTGGCGCATGAATTCGGGATACCTTGTAGATATGCGAGCATATATACTATATGTAAGCATTTATATACAGAGTGTTACGTTATTAGAGCGACAAACTTAAAAGGGTGATAAAGCAAGGAAGAACAAACAAATTTTCCAATGGAACGTAGGTTTTCAATTCACTTGTTATGGTAAAAATACAGGGAAATTCTCTACAAAATAAATCTGGATTTTCGACCATAACGTTAAAAATTCTGAAAATATCGTTGAGACCATTTAAAGATTATTCTTTTCTATTGTTCGAAATGGAAAAAAGTTACAAAAATTACTGGAATTGAATTTTATCTAAGTGAAAATTGCACTAAACTGCACATTCAAAAAAGGATGATCTTTGGAAATCTTGTTCACTGTCTATTTTGTACATGGGCGGAGCTCAACTCTAGTAATTGTTATGATGTTTGCAAATTATTGACCAAATAAAATATATATGTTGAAAAAATCGCTACAATACCTTCATTATTGTGAAGGTAATGAACGAAATACCGGAATCAGTTAGCACGTCTCCCTATATTTTAATATAACATTTAAATTGAGATCCTTGTTTGCAAAGGGAATTTTCTTTTATACTGTCGTAATTATTACCTCTTTAAGTTTATCGTCTGGCTAACAGAGCTGAATGTAAACAAAATCATAAGACGAAATGCAATATTCCACTTTCATTCAATCATAAAATAGACAATATAAACTTTTAACAGCTCAACGTTTTACTTAAAAGACGACAAAGTTAATAATAATATGGTTATTGCAAGTTAAAAATATAAATTTCATTTAAATTCCCTGATATTTTCGGCCTGCAATTCCGCGGACATCGTAAACTGACTTTTAGCTCCCAGGCTAGCAAAGCCTAAGAGTTTATGTGCCCGCCGGTTCTGTATGTACGTACGTATGTACGTACGTAACGCGATAACTCTTGATATAAACATCCTATTTGCTTCAATTTTTTTTTCTAGTTTCGTTCTGATAAGGCGCTTCCCTGATTAGTGTTGGGGGTTCATTGGTTAACAATAAAGGAGGAAAAGGGGGGTTAGTCCACCCCCCCCCTTAATTCAGATAAATGGGTTTTTCATGCAGAATTATTCGATTTGCTCCGAATTTGGTATACCGGCTTATTATGTTAAGGAACTTCCCTGATTAATTTTGGGAGTTCATTGGTTAAGGATAAAGGGGGAAAAGGGGGTTAGTCCACCCCCTTAATTCGGATAAATGGGGTTTTCATGCAGAATTATTCGACTTGCTCCGAAGTTGGTATACCGGCTTATTATGTTAAGGAACTTCCCTGATTAGTTTTGGGGGTTCATTGGTTAAGAATAAAGGGGGAAAAGGGGGGGTTAGTCCACCCCCCCCCCTTTAATTTAGATAAATGGGTTTTTCATGCAGAATTATTCGATTTGCCGCGAAGTTGGTATACCGGTTTATTATGTTAAAGAACTTCCCTGATTAGTTTTGGGGGTTCGTTAGTTAAGGATAAAGGGGGGGGAGGGGGGTTAGTCCACCCCTTAATTTAGATAAATGGGTTTTTCATGCAGAATTATTCGATTTGTTCCAAATTTGGTATACCGGTTTATTATGTTAAGGAGCTTCCTTGATTAGTTTTGAGCGTTCATTGGTTAAGGATAAAGGGGGAAAAGGGGGGTTAGTCCACCTCCTTTAATTCAGATAAATTGGTTTTTCATGCAGAATTATTCGATTTCCGATTTTGGGATACCGGTTTATTATGTTAAGAAACTTCCCTGGTTAGTTTTGGGGGATCATTGGTTAAGGATAAAGGGGGAAAAAGGGGGCTAGTCTACCCACCTTAATTTAGATAAATGTGTTTTTCATGCAGGATTATTCGATTTGCTCCAAATTTGGTATACAGGTTTATTATGTTAAGGAGCTTCCCTGATTAGTTTTGGGGATTCATTGGTTAAGAATAAAGGGGGAAAAGGCGGCTAATCCCCCTTCACTTATTTTTTGAGGGGCATTATTCTTTAAAATAAGAGTATAATATACAATTAGTGCGAATAGCCTGTGAGCTCAATGCCATCAGTTTAGTTGAGCATTTTTCTTTTTTATTTAGTAATTGCTGTTCCATTCATCCAAATTCGTCAGTTCGTTTGAAAAACGAATTTTTTCAAACGAAATGACATATTTGAGAGAATGTAACCTACTGCAAGGTTACTGAATTTGCCAGTAACACGCAAAATCTGTCTCACTGCGTATTAAGCATGGTACGCAGTAAGACAAATGAAAGTAGGATAAAGGGTAAAAAGGTATTACCTTTACCTAATTTCTTTTTCCTATTCATGCATATTAGTAAATTTGTAATGGGAGATAATCCAAGTATGCAAATTTATATATTTAGTGGAGAAGATATTTACAGTAGATTATGCCCAACTCTAAGTTTAAGTTTTCTTTTGAATATGGCTTTGTACTGCGTACGACTCTCTGACATGTAGGCCGTCTCTTATTTTTCACGTAACATTTTAAAATATACGAGGTTAGGCTGATAAGAAATGCACACATGCTTGTACAGCGCGAACAAAATGACCTTCGGAAGCACGCCTGGTAGCATGTAGAAGTGACATTCCTCCTCTATACGTCTGCGCAGATTTTAGGTCGTTGAATTCCTCCAGTGTATTTTGAGAAGTGAAGGTATTTTCCAGTGTTATGTCAACGCGAGTTAAACATCGTGCTGTTATCGAACTTTTAGCTGCTGAGAAAGGTGACTCCTACTGAGATTCATCGTCTTTTAAAAGCTATGTATGGTGACGATGCCTTTGGTAGGTCTACTGTAAGTCGATGATCAAAATTATTTTGTGATTGCGAGCCCGCAAAAATATAACTGTTGATGAAAACCGCATCGGACGTCCGATCACTTCCACAGACTATAAACATCACAAACTCGTCAACGATTTACTTCAAAATGAGCGGCGAATCACTCAAAAAGAAATTATATTGAAATGTCCAAGGAACGTGTCGGATTCATTATTGAACAATTGGGATACCATAAAATCTGTGTACATTGGGCCTGAAGTTTGAACCGATTCCACACCCTATTTACTCACCCGATCTTGCGCCTTGCGATTTTTATTTTTTCCCCTGCACAAAAAGAAGTAACTCAAGGGTAATCATTACACCTCGGACGATTAGGTGAAAGCAGCTGTCAAGTCCTGGATTCGAGAATAGTCGGAAGAATTTTTCAGTGACGGAATTAAAAAAACTTGTTACACGTTGGTATCAATGTGTCAGCCTTAACGGTGACTATCTTGAAAAATAAATATATGATTTTGAAGCTTAAGAATTGTATTTTTATGTACTTATTTCCTAATCTTGCTATTTGCTTTTATTCGTGTTCTACAAGCATATGTGCATTTGTTTTCAGCGTAGCCTCGTAACTTTCTTAAACTCAATTGCAATAAATAAAATATACACCATTATTTAATAAAAACTCTTTTTGGAAAATTTTGCAAATAAAAAAATAAATAGATTTAGAGCGAAACCAGTTCGTTTAACTAAGTTTATTATGCAAAATGTATGAGTTCGAAATAAAGTTTCTTTACAATTTATTATTGATAGAAAAATATACGCTGTAACATAAAGCTACGATGTTATTTTGCCGCGCTTTCTAATTATTGACGAACTATACTTCTCTTTTGATTTATTACTTCCTCTGAAAGTTCTGAGTTTTCATTTATCATTTTACATCTATATTAGCTCATTTGTATTAATGCTTTATGTATCCTTATTAATATCACATCCACGTTATTTTAATTTCTATCATTTTTAGAGAAAGAAGATGTAATCATTACACACTTTATAGTATTTTACTAAGAAACATTTTCTCTTGATAATTTTCTAAAATTTTAACCAAATCATAATAATAATTTAATGAGTTTGTATATTTAAAAGATTTTTTTACTGTATTATGCTGATGTATTGTACATTCGGCTCATTATCACTTATCACAGATATTTAATCAAATTTGTTTTCAAACTCATCTCGCGTGCATAAATATAATTAAATGAGATTAAAGTTTGCAATGCAAAATATTCTCAGAAATAACTCTAATAATTCATTTAATAAATAAAAATCAATTTTAGGAAATTCAAACTTTGATTTTGCTTTCAGTGCATTTATTTAGAATTATTTTTGGAGATTTTTTATCCAATAATGCATTTTGTATAAATACATATTGTTGTTTATTTTGTAACATATTAAAGAGGTATGCGCACACGTACACATACATACATTTGCACACACATTCACACGCACACACACACACACACACTCATATATATATATATACAGGGTGTGTCCCAATTCCTTGCGGGATTTTGAAGGCTTATACAAAAAATGTATATATATTACCAATACAGCAACAAAGTTGACTTTACTGGAGAAAGAAACATTACAAGTTTTGTTTCACAAATTTTCAGTAAGTGAACCTTTGGTGATGCGGCAGTTACCGTCCAAAGTCAATTTCCTCTCACGCTAGATTCAATATGTCACGATCAGGGATGACAGGGATGACCGCCCCGGGAACCCAGCTTTCGCTTTAGAGTATAAGTGCAATCCCGGGGGGAGACATATGTCACGATCAATGGTAACGAATGCGATTGTGATCCTTTGCCATAAATCTTGTAAATCACGCACCAAACGCATCTCCAACACGAGTAACTATATCCGCCGAAGGTCCTGGAAGACCATTTCGTTGTCCATCTCACAAGCAACCACTTTTATCAAATTTCCGAAACCATGAATGAATTGTTTCGACCGATGGTGGTTGCAAACCATATTTTGTGCGAAATTTTCTTTGAACTGTCACAACAGATTGACTTTTCGCAAATTCTAACATTCAGTAAGCTTTCTGTGAGCCTGTAAAAGCCATTATCTTATGTGTAAAAGTTTCAAAAGTGTGCTTTTCGGTTATCAGAAGTAGTGGCGCCATCTGCTAACTTATTTGTGAAACAAAACTTGTAATGTTTCTTTCTCCAGTAAAGTCAACTTTTTTGCTATGCTGGTAATACTTTTCATAAGACTTCCAAACGCCGGAGGGAATTGTGACATACCAAACTGAGAAATTCGGCTCTTTTCAAAGAGCCTAGACAGCGTTAGCCTAATTAAAAAAAATGTCCACATATTTATCAATCAGGCTAATTTTTTCAGTCTAATTGCTATGTGTCTAAGCAGTTTTAGGCTACTTGGAAAATGTCCAGCTGTTTTCCAAATATAGTGTCGTACCCTATTAGAACCTGAAAATCCCATTTGAAGTCAAGCCTAAATACGACCCGAACCCCAAAAAAATGCATCCAACAGTAAAACGATCCGAACAACACAAAAAAAATTTCCATCGACATGCAACCTGACTCGAACCGGAAAATTCCTTCTGAAGTCACCCCGCAATGCGGCCAGAACCTGTCAAGAAAATTCCGTTGAATCGCAACAAACATGTATCGTACAAACATGACAAAATAATTTACGCAGACATGCAACCCTACCCGATATTGATATTTGCATTTGAATCAAGTCGAAAACCGACATAAACCCGACAAAAAGTTCCTTCGAACCGCAATCCAATCCGAAACAGAAACAAAATGATTTCCTTTGACACACAACCCAATCCGAACCTAAAATTTCCATTTGAAAACAACCCGAAAGCTGATCCGGACCCGATATAAAAATGCCATCGTATCGCAACGCGATTCGAACAAGACAAACTTTTTCACGTGGACATGCATTCCGACCCGAACCTGAAAATTCCATTTGACGTCAACCTGAAACCCGACCCGTCCATTTTATATCCATTTCTCAGTATAAACGATAAAACTGGTATTAATGATATAATTGTAGACTATTTTTCATAATTGCATTAAAAGATGAATCATTTTTCCTTTTATTTACTGTTCGAGTCAAAGTATTTCGGGTTCTAGAAATATGTCGGGTTCCATGGCAATGAAATTTTATCTTGACGGATTTAGTTCGGACTATGTGTGGCGGATTAACTTCAAATGGATTTTTTATTTTAGGGTCGGGCAGTTGACGGCGGAAATTATTATGTCGTGCTCGTTTCGTCTTACGGTTCGATGTAATGATAAGGGATTTTCCACAAATAGTCATTTTTAATTTTCATTTTTTTTTCATTTTTTACTGATGATTTCGTTCTTCTTGGATAACCACCAGAACGAGCCTATACCATGATCAAAAGAAGTATAAAAATCGAAGCATTTTTTCCAAATCTACTCGTTGATAGTCACTAAATACGAACGTTTTTCTGAAAGTCAGTTAATAAAAAATGACAATTTGTATAAAATCCCTTATCATTCAGCTGCTTTTAGAGAACAACTAAAAATTTGCTCACTCTAAAGCCGATATCTTTCTGAATTTTTACAATATTTGACCAGATTTTTTTTAATAAGTTGCTCCATAGATTTGACAATTAAATTATGTAAAATGATCCTTGTTATCGTTCGCGCATGCGCATATAAAATTATTTCATACAACTGCTCATATTTCCTAAAATATTTAATATATTTATATTCTAATTGCACTATATTATTTCTACTATATTTTGCCAATTTTTCTGAAACCGGCGTTAAATTTAGTTGAAAACCCTGCATGTTATAAACAAAAAAAATGCAAGAATTTTTTATTTCTTTTTTAACCCGTTAATAGTCGCGCGTTGGTCTTTTCCCCGCCCGAAATTCGTTATCTTCCTGTAACTCATTTCCCATTAAAGTTATGATAGCCAAATTCCGTGTAGCTGACCTTGAGTGTTCACACTCTTGTGTAGTAAAATTGCAAGTCATTCCTGCTATTTCTTAGCATTTTATCGCATTCTTAAGTTTCAATCGGTCTAAATGACCGCGTTGCGACCACTTGCGTTAGTTGAATTTTCCCCCCTCGTGTTCATCCTTTCCCATTTCCCCGAAATCTGTAGGGGAAAGTTTCTTGGAAGTCCGGACTCTCTGCCTGTTGTTATTTCGTCTTTATTTCTATCTGCTATTTTATCCGTTCATAGAGTACTTTTTTGACTTTTAGAATGTGACTTAAAATTGTTTTATTATATTAGTTGTGAAGTCAGTTCACACAAAAAACTGATGGATGGCCACTTACATTTTTTTTTCATTGCCAAATATTGCGGGAATAAATTCTCAAATTGATAATCGTTTAAATATGGGAAAAAAGGGAAATTAATCATCATTATTTCAAAGAACTTGCTTTCCATTTATTACCGGAACATATAAATGAAATAAAACAGACAATAACACAGCCAAATCATTAAAAAAGAGAGAACTGGATTTTGTGGGAATCAGTAAAAAAATTACGGTATCTCCAAAATCTGAAAAGTATCGTTTTTGTACAATAAAACAAATTCGAAAAATAAAACAATTTTCTCCGAAATGTACTACATTTCGGAGATCTACATTTCGGAGATAGGAATTATATCTGTGAAGAACGTACATATAATTTATTTGTACAATAAGAAAAATAATGAGAATTTTATAATGTAGGTTACAAATTACAAAATAAAAATCTCTTTTGGATAATTCAGTGAATGTTTATAAAATGATTTTAAAAAATATTTTAAGTATTTTTCTAAAATTTATCTATTTTTAAATTTTCATACTGTAAGTAAAAACACATTTTTTTAAACAATGCCGCAGAAAATGTTTTTTTTTATTATTATTGAAATCCAATAGAGGCTTGGGGGCGGTATCTAACAAATTTAAATTTGTTGTCTTTCATCAATTGTTCAAACTATTTTTCAGAATAATGTTTTCCAGAATATGAGAGAAAATTCATTTAAATTAAATTATTGCTGCATATTTATAATTTCGGAGAAAATTTTCTTATTGTTTTTATTATTTTAATGAATGTTATTATAAAACAATAAATTATAACATTAATACCTTATTATGAAATGTACAATTGAATATTTATTTTAATTAAATATTTGCTGTAAAATACATCCCTATTAAGATGAACCTTTCAATGCTTCTGTTAATTAAAATAATTTATCCATCTTAGGATTTAAATCTACAATTGCAAATGTATTTAAATTAAATATATAATTTCAATAACTTATTTATTATTTGCTTTATATAAGCGAAGTTCTTATCCAGAGTTTTTATTCATGGGCGCTGGTCCCACCCTGAAATAAGTACAAAAACTACAAATCGTGCATTTTCATTTGAATAATGGATTTAATCACAAAATCTCGAGAGCCCCCCCCCCTCTTCTCTCCCCTCATACACACACAGACAGCCCACAAAATAAATAAATAAAACGTAGTTACAACATTTACATTTATAATTTCGAAGTTAAGTATTTTTTACCTTTTTCTTTTATATGTATATATATATATATAATATGTTGGGGAATTAGTGGTATTGTATTTGATTTTCTGTTGCATGTTATAGGTTCCATTTTTATTTTCAGTTTAATTGTTCAATTTAATGTCAGTATAATATATTGATGCTAAATTTATTAATTTTATTTTATTAAATGTATATAGAGTGCCGGAGTATCATAAAAATCTACCTGAGTCTGATTATGTCCTTCCAATAATAATAATAATAATAATAAATAAATAAATAATAATAATAATAATAAATAAATAAATAAATAATAATAATAATAATAAATAAATAAATAAAACCCTATCAGGAATTTAGATTCATATTCGTAAATGTTTTCCTACTAATTATTGATTCATAGTAACATCAGAAATTCAATAAAATCATTTACTATTTACTTTTAAGTATTTATGCAAAACGAAGAAAGAGTTATTAAAAACATTTATCTAGATGCCAACTGAATATATACTTAAGCGAAATAAAAAATTGCTGTAAAAGGTTGTGAAATAAATAATTGCTGTAAAAGGTTGTAAAATGAATAATTGCTGTAATCTTTTAAAGTTCAGTCATTATTTTCACCCTACGTTATCCGTTTTCGATCATCTGATAACACCGGCAAGTTTCCCCCTTCGTTTTCGGCCTGCTGGTAACGGCGGCAAATGGACCGAACGCGACTACTAACGTTCTAAAAAATGTCGCGACTACTCTCGGGTTAAATATATCGCTATATCTCTATTAATATACGTGCTATTCTTACACAAAAGGATACACATATTGCACAATGTCTGCTTATTTATATTCGGTAACTATAGGTCATTTCGTGCATTTATTTTACAGGGTGATCCCAAGTATTATTTTTTTCTTCGATTTTTTGTTGGCCCCCTAATTGCCCCCCTTATCAAATCGACATTTCTAAATATGAGGTCATACCTTTTCTTTTTACCCGACTGAAAAGAAGGGTTATGTGTTTCAAGCGTATCTGTGTATGTGGATTTCTTTATAGCCTTGAAACATCCCAACGGCTGGATGGATTTCAATGAATGAGGTCTCTATCGATTCGTCTTAACTGCCCGATGGTTATAGGCTAGGTTTTGTTTTTATAAATTCAAAATGGCGGCCGTAAAATACAAAATGGCTTTAGAGACGGAAAAAATTACGCACCCTATTGTGTGGCATACCGTGGGGTAGGTCTTTCAAAATGAATACGATGTTTCATTGGCTATTTTACAGTCAGAAGCTCCGTTAAAATACTATACAACCTGGAAGTTGTGTATGTAGAATCTCTAGCTTTAATGCAACTCTAACCATCATAGACCTCCTCAAAATGGTGTTTATAGATAGGAACTAACAATTAAACACAACTTAAAAGTCATCAGTACAAGTACATAAAAAAATAGGAAAGTAATATAAAGAAGTAATATAAAAGAAATATTTTAAGTCAATTCCTACTCAGGTCAATAAGAGAATTTTTTTTCCTCCCATTCTTCTTTCGTCTTGGGTGGCGCTTAAAAAGCCTTGAACAAGAAGAGGGCTCTCTCGATTATTGAAAATTAATTAATTTAATTTAATTAATGAAATAATATTAAAAAAAACTGGATCAACATCAAGTGTCATCCACTACAACATAAAAAAAAAAAAAAAATGTTTGAGCGTGATTGGATGAATAATAAGTATTTTATTAACGATTGAAAATTTGAACAATATATATATATAGCTAGAGTGTGAGCTAATAGTAGGAATTGAAAAAAAAATAGTTTCACATTGATGAGAAATAATTAATTAGTTCACTTTTTACGCAGTCGGGTTTTTTTATTTTTTAAATTTAATGGTTTATTAATCCTGAAGTTCCAGAAGAATCTGTCAAGTATATTTCTAAATATTCGACAAAATGTATAAAATTGAAAGTTGACGGTCATTAATGGCGATATAGTGTATGTGATGATTTTTACCTACCTTTGAAGTGGATCTCGCCAGCTTTTAGTAGTTGTCACTATTTACGATGTGATTAAGACCGAGAATGTAGTCGAACTAGTTCAGAGCAGTCGAATCTATTGCGCGCGGCGAATAGCGGGAGAATTAAATTAAATCCACAGAAAGAATACCTCCAAAAAGAGAACTCATCCTAGAAGAACGCACTGTTTATTCTTAAGTTTCACATCACGGGAACACCTTCCACAATACCTCATTTTCTGGAGACACTACAACGGCGCTAATAAAGTAGATGTAAAATTGGATCCGTTCATTTTAGTACGTTGTCTTTTCTCCAAACAGCCATAGAATATTTTACTAATAAAAATACGACAAAATGTGCGCTCCGAATTTATTCAAGCTAATTTAAGGGGGATTTGCGCGCAAGACTATCAACACCCCGGTGTACATCCGGACAAATCAGAAATCGGCGCCAGCGAAGAATCCAATCAGATCGTACGGATTCCTTATCGGGAAGCGTACTCATTTCGTAGTAATATGTCGCCCCGATCAAAAGCACGCAAAGAGAGAAATTTAGAATAAAATAAGAAATAAAAAATAAAATGGTTAAAAGAATATTCGAAATGATCTGGCGGCTCAGTTTTAGCATTGGGAAACGTAATAGCTTTAAGAAAGATTTTTATGAGGGGAAAATGCATTTTAGATTAGATATTGGAATAAGAATAATATAAATTGGAATATGCGTTTTAAAATAAAAGGAGTTTAAATCGCAATAATAAATAATATATTATTAAGTTGGTTGGTTGGTTGGTTGGTTGATTTTGTGACGGCCGATTATCTACACTAGGGATATAGGCCCGAGGGGGAGTGCCCTTCGTGGGGGGGTCTTTCTAAGGGAACCTAACCCGTATTAACGCATGGAAATCCATGGTTCGAAGAAAACCACGAAAACTCCGAACGATTAGGCCGACGGGCGCGATTGGGATCGAACCCAGCACTTCCCGTCTACCAGTTTCGAGAGCAGAACCTCTCAGCCACTGGTGGGGCTAATATATTATTAAGAGACAGGAAAATAGTGAATATGCAGGAAAATAATTTAATAGAGTATTGGAATAACACTTTTGTCATGTATATATGTTAGATTAGTCTAACATTGGAAGATTTTTCTAGTTGAAGTAACTGGCTGTCATGATACTAGTAGTGGATCACGTCTAGCTGTAATGGAGTAGTGTAAGTTGTCAGAACAGGTAAAGTCGATCCTGTCGTACTAGTATAACGAAAAAACTGGAATCATGTTGTATTAAAGGTTATGACATTGACGTTATATGATGATTCAGAAGTTGTTTCAGTCAACGAGTGAAGGCCATGGAATACATTTATCCGTGGAAGTTTCTCCAGAAATAATTGAGAAAAAACATAAAGTCAGCTCAGCATTTTATTTTAACATTTTTCGGCGGCGCAGTTTCCACCAAGATATTTGGCCATCGCTTCATGGTGGTAATTTAGGGATAAGCAAAATTTTAGATAACAGAATACATGAACGGTGACCAGGGGATGGTATGACAAATGGAAATACGACTAAAATCTGCGGAAACACAGCGAGCATCGGCTTTTAGTGCGTCAAGCGTAGTAATTTAAATATGACGTAGGTCGCGTTCTGAACCAATTAATAATTAAGACTACCACGCCACTTAAAGAGTGCTGACAGAGCGAGTGGATGAATTTGAAGGTAAAAAGGATACCCCGGAATATGCGCGGGAAGGTAAAGTTCTCGGAAGCGAAAATAAAAGGGTTGCTAAAAGAACATTCTAAAAGAAAAAAGAGCGGAAATGGAACATTTAATTTAAGAATACTAAAAGCGTAATATTTAAATAATTTAGACAAGTGAGACATTAAATTAAAGGGAATTTAACAGAATTAACGATTGAGATTATTTAAGAATAAGGATTTGGTAAATATAAAGTAGTAATTTAGAATAAGATAAGGAAATCGAGGAATTAGATCTAATAATGTAACACATATATATATTTTTGCATAAATGTATATATATGTATGTGGAGGGGTATAGGAATGAACAGCAACGTTCACAGAATAAATATCACATCAATTTAATGCAATAGTACACGGGCTGTGTTAAATTCAGAAATGAATATGAGTTCATCATATACGAAAATGGAATCGGCAAGAATAGATCGGATCATTAGAAAAAGGACATCAACTGACGAAGGTTGGTAAAACCTGGAACGCAAGGCTTAAAAGCTTGCAAAGTTTAGTTACAGGAAAGAGAAGCAAAAATGGTCTCTTCATTTGAATAGGTAAAATTGTATTATTCTTTGGTAGTCATCTGTTTACGTATTAAATTCTTATTTGTATATTTTATGCCCATTAAACATTTGTATTTGTCTTCATATTGGAGTGTGATGTATGTTGTGGTTAATTGTCAACCTTAATTCCACATGCATTGCATATATACCATATAACCATTAATCACCGAACACTTACAATTTTAGACATTTTGTGAATATTTAAATATGTACTTGTCGGATTCTTCTGAAACTTCAGGATTATGAAGAAACTGTTTGACCTACTATTTATCAACGTCGATTTGATAAGGACAATTAGAAGACAAAAAAAAAAATCAAAGAAAAATAATAAGATTTTGGGATCACCCTGTAAATTAAAATGCAGGGAAAGATCTATCTCTGCAGAATAGAAATTTTGGATACTGTACAACATATTTACTGATTTGTGTAAGAATAGCACGTATATTCATAGAGATATAGCGATTTTTTTTTTAATTCTTGCATGGTTTTAGCTTATATCATACAGGGTTTTCAAAAAATTTTAACGCCAACTTCAGAAAAACTAGCAAAATGTTGTAGAAACAATACAGTGCAATTGGAATATAAATATATTAACTATTTTATAAAATATAAGCAGTTGTATGAAATAATTTTTATCTGCGCATAGGCGAACGATAACCTAGATTTTTTTGACAATTTACTACTCAACTCTATGGAGCAACTGATAAAATAAAATCTATTCAAATATCGTGAAAATTCAGAAAGGTATCGACCATAGCGTGAGCTGATTGTTAGTTGTTGTTTGAAAGCAGCTGAAAGGAATTTCCCACATATTGCCATGTTTTAATAACTGACATAAAACAAAAAGTTAGTATTTAATGAATATCATCGATTACATTTGGAAAAAATGCTTCGATTTTCATACTTCTTTTCAACATGAAATAGACCCCTTCTGGTGGTTATCCAAGATGAACTAAAACAGCAATAAAAATGAAAAATATATATATATATAAATGTCAATTTTAATTTGACAAATTTGATTTGAATTTTTTAAATTGATAATTGATTTTTTATGATTTGTTCCATAGAGATAACTATTAAATTATGTAAAAAAAAAAAAACTTTGTTATCGTTCGCGCGTGTGCAGATAAAAATTATTTCATACAATTGCTCATATTTCATAAAAAAGTTTAATATATTTATATTCCACTTACATTATATTGTTTCTACTACATTTAATAATTTTTTTCTGGAACTGTGGTTAAATTTTGTTGAACACGCTGCATGATATAAGCTAAAAACATGTAAGATTTTTTTTTTTTTTACTTAAAAAGAATCACTTTATCTCAATGAATATACGTGCTATTCTTACACAAATCAGTAAAAATGTTTTGCAGTATCTACATATTTGTTTTCAACAATGATAGATCATTTTATGAATTTTAATTTACAGGGTTATCCAAAATATTATTATTTTTCTTTGATTTTTTGTCGGTCCCCTAAATTGTCTGTTAAATATAAGGTCGAGCATATACATTACAATTCTGTAGTTCCAGAAGAATGCGACAAGTATATTATTAAATATTCGACAAAATGTCTATAATTAAAAGTATTTGGTGATTAATGGCTATAGTATATATATATATATATATATATATATATATATAGAGAGAGAGAGAGAGAGAGAGAGAGAGATGGGTAGATATATATTTATCTATATATATGAGGACATCAGATTCAAAGGGCTACAAGTGACAAAATTTCGATTTGGAGTAAATTGAGTTCAATGATAATTGACGTTAAAGTTGAACATCAATAATAATTGACTGAACTGAAATAGGAAATTGTTGCTTGTTTCACAGTGGTCTTTGAAATGTGAAAATAGTAGAGTGCAATTTTCTTGAAATTTATAATTAATCAATATTAATTATGCATTATTTATCATTTACATATTTATTTGTCAGTTATTTATAATATATTAATTTATTAATGAATTAATTATTGCCTTCATTATTAAGCAAAAGTGGTTGATCGCTAAAACACAACACATAATTACAAAATCACTTATATTTCTTTGCCTGAAAAGAAAAAAGCATATTTTCAGGTCATCTGTGCACTTAGTTCATTTTTTTTTTCAATTTTGTCCCCTTGGCTTCTGCAGTCCTCATTTATGAGCCTCTAACGTACCGGAACACCTGAAATAAAACTTCCGAAGAATGTATCAGAAGTGAGAGAACAAAACTAGAAAACAGGAAGTCTGCTTTTTCAGAATTTAGTGTCGCCCCCCCATGAAAAAAAAATGTATATATAAACAGTACAAAACATATTTCAATTTTAAAACTTACAGCACAAGCTTTTATTTTATGTAAAATGACGTCATTCGCATCCGCTTAAGAATTCCACATTTACGATCCGTTGTTAAACATCCACAGTAAAGTATGCATAGGACGTCACTATCGCGAAATAATACACAAATGCAGCAAAAAGATGCCGTCATTAAAGAAAATCGACCAAAAAAAAAAAAAAAAAAAAAAAAGGCTGTCTAATGAATCATAGGCCTTCATTTGTTTGTAACATTAATATAGATATTTAAAATTAAATATAGTTTATAATAGTTTCATGTTTCAACAGGAATCATTCGTTTATATTTTTTTCAAAATAGCATGTATTACATTTTCTTTCGGTTGTTATAAAAAAAAAATGGCAACAAAAATATATAATTAATATTTTACAATTATTTTTCCTTTACTTTCTACAGTAATGGAGTACTTCCGTTGCCAATATGAAGCAAATGGCTCCAAAAACTATATAAAAAAAATAATATTTTAAAAATAAAGGGAGATGCAGTTTTCAAACAAATTGCATTTAAACGTACTTTTTTTTCCCAATACGACGGTATAAAAATTGAAAATATGCAATGTTTAGAAGTTTAAAAAATTGTTATAGAGTATTTAATCGTACTGCTTTGTTTTACGTCTGGCTTCTGTAAGGTAACGTTATTTTTTGAAGACCACACAAAATAAGCTGGGAGAAAGAAATAGCATACCGTACCGGACGCAAAAAAATCTGTGATATTACGTTGCAGAAAGAATTCATATTATCGATGAGTTCCTTTTTAATCCTACAATTTGTTATATATTCTTAAAAAATATCTTTATTTCCATTATAGGTTTATATCTATGCTATGTCATTTGGATGGATGTTTTATCCATTTGTCTTAAAATTACTTCCTACTGAATTTAAGTGGTATCATTTTTTAAAACGGAGAAATAATCATTAATATTTCTTTTTTTGAGTTTATCCTCGGTAACATTTCGCAAATGTTTACCTAACAGATATGAAAAAAATCTAAAGGTACATCATACTTAAAAGGAAAAAGTTTTATTTTCAGAACATTTTCTTGATACGAGTAAAATGAAGTCAGGTCACGGCTGAGAGGCATTAGTTTAGAGTCATGTTCAAAAAGACATAGTTTAAAATCGCTCGTATATTTTATGTTTAAGAGATATACATAAATAAACATTAAAGAAATAAAACATTTGATTAAAATATTTATTAATAGATTAAATAAATTAAATGCTACAATTGTATTTTAAAACGATATTTAGATAATTTTATCGAATTAATTTTGATATTTTTGTTAATCAGAATTTTATATTTCAATCCAACTTTTTTCGTTATAGTAAGACAAAAAATAAATGTATAATGTGTAACATTATTAAAAATGCACCATCATTGCGTAAAATTGTGAAAAGAGTAATGCAAAATATTTCTTGACTGAAATCAGTTCATAGAAATTAACTTGACAGTAAAATTTAATGATATTGTAATCAAACTTTTCCACAATATTTATTCATAGAATGATTTTTCAGAAGACAAAAACTGTGTTATACTATTATAGAATGCATTCTAATTATTAGTAAGCTATCAATACGTTATTATCCACAACGGCCTCTTTAACATTCCTGCTCTGAATGGGTCTAATCGACCAATTTCTATTATTTATTTCATGATAACGCCTTCGGGTTTTAACTAAATGCTCTTATATTTTAAGTATTCTTCAAACAGCTAAATATATAAATATAAATTTAAAACAACGTTAAAAACACCAAAATATGTAGACTTTAAGCAGACTAGTTTCGGTAGCATTTAGCGTACCGTCCTCAGTTCAAAGAATAACAGAAACTTGCTCAATTATATAGGAGAGAAGCGGATTCACGTGAGAAGTTCATTGACCAATATGATAGCGGGGAAATTCAGATATCAGTCAATAAGAAAATAGTATAGGTAATGTAACCAAAGGTGTGAAATAAGTTAATAGGTTACATTACTTATATTATTATCTTATTGGCTGATATCCGAATTTTCTGCTTTCCTATTGGTCAACGAACTTCTCACTTGAATCCGCTTCTCTCCTTTATAATTGAGCAAGTTTCTGTTATTCTTTGCACTGAGGACTGTACGCTAAATGCTACCGAAACTAGTCTGCTTACTTAAAGTCTACATATTCTGGCGTTTTTAACGTTGTTTTAAATTTATATTATACTGAGCCAAGTTGAATCTTAATAATTAGATAAATGTGTTCAGTTTATAATTTTTCAAACTTCAGGAATTATTTTTTTTAGCCAAAATAAAAAAAGTTACATTTTACCTGAATGGGTCTAATTGACCCATATCACTAATCGCAGAAAAATGGATCGAAAACAATTATATAGTGTGTATTTCAAATGATGATCGATAGATGGCGCTACCATACTGATATACTCAGGTAATGTTCTTGTTGCTTTGGAGTGTTTCGCAATGTTTTGTGCAATATGGCACGTAATAATCGCGGTCTTACTGATGATTAAATCAGAAAGCTTTGGCAAGAGCTCCGTAGTGATGAATCTGATAAAGGAAGTGTTAATGATTTGATTGAAAGAGATGAATCTGATCATTTATCCAACGAAGAAGATGATGAGAAAATAGATGTTTCCTATACAGAAAATGAAACGGTGGACTCTCCCTCCGCCTTTATTAGTCGCAACAAAACTCAATGGTGAAAATTCCCTCCACCTATTTCAAAAGAACGGTATGTACAAGTACATAATTTATATTGTATTCGATTTTTATTTTATATAATTTGTTCATATTCGGAGTTGTGCCAGCTGTAGAACTCGGATTCCCCCTCCTTCTTTTTCACCACTACGTCAAAAAAAAATTATCTTAAAGGAAATTTATAGAGATTTATTCAGAATTTATATGCTAGAAAAAGAAGGAAATACCCTTCAAAGGAATCTTATCCCCCCCCCCCCCCGCCCTTCCTGTCATGCAGACTTTAAAACTACTCCTGTTCTGATATATTTTACATTCATTTGTATTTTCTGACTATTATTATTTTACAGACAACCTAACATAATGAAGTTAACCCCTGGTCCTACACGTTTTGCAGTTCAGAGGGTAACTGAACACCCCGTGTTCGCATTGAAGCTTTTCTTTACAAATGACATGTTCAAATTAATTCTAGAAGAAACTAACAGAGAAATGAAAAAAGTATGCTCAGAAAAGACTAAAAAATACACATTGGTTTCTGCTGATAAACTTGAAGCTTACATTGGTAAAAAAAATAAACTTTTATTACAATAATTTATAGATAAAATGAAAAAAAATGCAAATGTTTCCGCGGTTTGAAATTTATTCATTTTATATTTTGATGTTATTTTTATATTTTTTTACAGGTTTGCTAATTATAGCTGGTGTATATAAGTCAGCAGGAGAATCTCTCCAAAGAGTTATGGAGCGAAGAATATGGCCCGCGACATTTTTCGTGAAACTATGTCCTCCCAACGTTTTGAAATTATTAGAGAGTTTCTTCTGTTTGACCACAAAGAAAGTATAGTAAATCGACGTCGCTTAGATAAGCTAGCTACAAGAAGATCATTATTTGATATGTTTGTTACTCAGTTGCTAAAGATGTTCATTCCTTGCGAAAATGTTACAATTGATGAACAGCGTGTGCCTTTCCGTGGTAAATGACTATTTAGACAGTATATACATATACCGTCAAAGTCAAGAGAAAAATACGGAATTAAAATGTGGTTGATGTCCGTTGTCAAAACAGCTTATGTTTGCACTGCTGCGATCTATACCGAAAAGCCTTCAGGTGAGTGAGAAAAATATCAAGGTAGAAATGCTGTGTTGCGCCTGGTAAATTCTATTGAGGGTATCGCTCGAAATATTATGGTTGGTAATTTCTTCACGGATTATATTCTTTCTAAAGAATTATTGAAGATAAAATTAACTATTATTGGTACTCTAAGGAAAAATGAGCACTTTATTCCTTCTGAATTCCAGTCATCACGTGAGCAAGAAACATTTTCCTCATTATTCGGTTTTCAACCAGGTATGACACTTGTTTCATATCTGACAAAAAAAAAAAAAAAAAAAAAAGAAGAAGAAGAAAATCAGTACTCCTTCTTTCAACTATGCATCACGAGGCCACAGTTTCAGATAAAAAAGAAAAGAAACCGGATATAATTTTATATTATAATGAAACTAAAGGTAGAGAAGATAATTCTGATAATTTAGCTGATGCTTATACATGCAAAAGGGCACTGAGTGATGGCCTGTGTGTTTATTCTACAATTTAATTAACCTACCTGCAATAAATGTATATGTTGTTTTTACGCATGTAAATTCTTCTTACAATCAAAACAAACTATACAAAAGGCGCCTTTTTCTAATGGAACTTGGCAAACAGCTGACCGAATCTCACAGAAATATTAGGATGAAACACAATATCCGAGAAACCATAAAGAAGAAATTGTTAAGGCAGCAGGTGAAAAAAAAGATAGTATTAGTTCAAATAAACGTGGAAGATGCAAAGAATGTGATCCAAAGAGAGATCGAAAAATGCAGACGAGATATACTTCATGCTTATATATATATTTTTTTTTGCCAGGAGCATGTAAATGTGTACTGTAAATCTTGTTTATCATAAAAAATGTATCAAGAACAATGGAAATAAAACGAATTTGTAACATTTTTTTTTTTTACTATTTTTTTCCAAGTTATTGCTTATACAAAAAAGGCATTGCAAGGAAGAGGGGGAGGAGGCGAAATAAAATGTGGAAAGGGATTGTAAAATTTATTGTCTCTAATAGTAAATACAAAAATAATATATGAAATAAAGCTAGATAAAAGTACTTGTTTTGAGCTAGAATAAATATATACTAAACTGGGTCTAATCGACCCATTCAGGTAGAACGTAACTTTCTTTCAACAGGGTAGGAAGGTTAAAATACTGCTTTTTCCGACTAATATGGACGTCGGCAAATTTGAAATAATGTTTTTTGTATTCATATTACGGGGCTCTGCCCCCAACGAACTACGCTCGTCAACCCCCGTTCAGACACCGCAGACTCTAACAGCACGCTAATTTGATCGGCTGTAAAAAGATTTCGGAAGATTGAATTATAATTTGATTCTGACAATTATAATCTGGCATAATTTTCACCAAACTTTTCTTTCTCTTTTTACTATTCACGTAAAATTGTTAGAAATGAAATATTATGATCATCTTAAAATATCAAATAAATGTCTCGCGCAATATTTTAATTTAAACTGTTTTGCAATATTATTTTTTGTTCATTTTACGTAATAAGTGTAATGTGATGTAAATGTGACGTAAATTCTCCTATGTAAGACTTCTAACGCATGTTAATGAATTTATTATTTTACAATATAATTTCTCTTTTAAAATTCAAGTGTAAATATAGTTTTTATTTCGTAATTTTCAATGAGTTCCTGATTTTTTATATTTTCTGATTATAATAGTCACGTGTAAAATAAATTTTTAATTTGAAGCAAACATTATTGTTTGCGCTGTTTATACAGTTGGCAACAGTTTAAATGAATACAATTTTCTAAAATATGTAATAAATACCCCTCGAAATGCTGAAAATTTGAATTTAAAATAGAAATAAAACCTCAAAAAATGAGTCAAATTAAAAAACTAAATGCAGTCTGCAATCCGGGAAATTCTGACGCATAAAATGATGTAAAAATGATTAAATTCTCATGCACAGTTTTCGCTCTTATAAAACTATTTTAATGGAACGATTTTGTCCAACTTTGGCATTATATATCTCTTAAAATAATTCTTCTATTTGAAAACTGTCTGCATCAGCCTATTTATCGAACATTTCTCTATAATACTACTGATTTTTATATTTTTGTATACAACAATTTTTTTTAATATTAACGAAGAAAGGCCGTGCTTAAGCATTCAAATTGTATGCCGATCTGCCGGGAATATCTACGCAGATTTTCATTGATCCATTTCCAAATCAAAACTTTTTTTTTACATATAGAAGGATTAATGTTACTTCTGTATTAAGTGTATATTTTATGAAGAATGATATATTCTCAATAGACATACATACACAGCCCCCCGCCCCCCCCCCCAAAAAAAAAGAACTGAGGATTGTGATTATTATAGTCAGTGCTAATTGTCAGGATTCATTTAACCTGACTTATTTTCAAAAAACTGCATTCTAAAATACTTTGAAATTTTCAATCGCTAGTTTAATTTAAGAATAATATTTAATAAGATTAAATTCAGAATTATTAAATATTTTTTAATGCAGCTTTGAATAATATATTTAAAAAACACTAGTACCAATATGCTTTCCACACTTGATTTATTTAAAAAAAAAATAAAGTACGAGTGAAAGTCAGTAAGTAGATCACAAACCGATATGAGAGGTCGCAAATTAGTAGTAATTTTCCCCAAATATGCCAATAGGTGGCAGCACTGTACAATTGTAATATGTCAATTTCGAATTTATGAGACAACAGTTGTACAAGATGAGCAGGGGCGTTCAAAAGTTGTTGACGAAGAACGAAGTGGTCTTCCTGTTGAAATTGCGACAGAAGAAACAGTGCGGAAGGTTTAGGAAATTGTTAGAGCTGACACGCGAACAACAATAGACAGCATTAGCAACTGCAACAGGGTGCTCACATGGTTTAGCTTACAGCCCACTGATTCAAACTTTGAATGTGAGGTACGCAGATGGTTGAGAGTGTCGTTCAATGACTTTTATGCAGCAGATATTAGAAAACTCATAAAGAGATGGGACAAATGCATCAATGCAAATGACGATTATATAGAGAAAAAACATGCCTTTTAAGTATGTATCTTTTTTCCCTTTTCTTATTGGCTTTTGTGACCTACTTACTGATTCGCCCTCGTATTATTTTTTAATTGGTATTTTGTTACTTTTTGTGAAATTAAAAACATAATAAATATATGTATATACATCCCAAATCCTGTAACACTTAATTATCTTGTCATAATTTGTAGAATTAGTTATGCCTGCATCTTTTCTGTCTTTAGGTTAAGTACGAATTTCTACGCTCGCTACAGGGACTAAGCCAGACAGGTGTTAGTTATATTAAATAAGATGTTAAAAGCTGAATAAGTATGATGATAAAACAAAAGATAAAGGCTACAAGGTCGCTACAAGTACTAAGCCAGACAGGAGTTAGTTATATTAAATAAGATGTTAAAAGCTGAATAAGTATGATGATAAAACAAAAGATAAAGGCTACAAGGTCGCTACAAGTACTAAGCCAGACAGGAGTTAGTTATATTAAATAAGATGTTAAAAGCTGAATAAGTATGATGATAAAACAAAAGATAAACCTAGAAAACAGGAATTCTGCTTTTTCAGAGTTTAGTGTCGCCTCCGATGAAAAAAATATATATGTATATAAATATAGATAGTACAAAATATATTTCTGTTTTAAGAGAACACACGCTTTTATTTTATATAAAATGACTCTTCCGCATCCGCTGAAGAATTCTTCATTTTCAATCCAGTCTTAAACAACATCTATAGTAAAGTGCGCATAGGATGTCACTATCGGTGAATAATACACAAATCCAAAAAAAGTGATGTCGTAATTCAAGAAACTCGACAAAAAAAAATAAAATAAAATAAAAGGCTATCTAATGATTCATATGCCTTCATTTGTTTGTAATATAAATATAGATACTTTAAATTTAATTTTCTTTATAACAGCGCATGATTATCATAAATCATTCACTGATATTTTTTCAAAATACCACGTACTTTAATTACATTTTTATAACGTTATTATGGGAAAATGGCAACTAAAAGATATAATTACTATTTTCTAACTATTTTTCCTTTACTTTCTGCGAAACTGCAAAAAAACTGCAGCTGAAAACTGCAAAAAAACTTATATTTCAAAAATAAATTGAGATGTAGTTTTCAAATAAATTGCATTTAAAAGTACATTTTTCCTCCAATACGACAGTATAAAAATTTAAAATGTGCGATGCTTAGAAGTTTAAAAAACTGAAGTACAGTATTTAACCGTACAATAATAGATCTGCTTCGTTTTACGGCTTGCTTATACAACAGAACGTTATTTAAACTGATACTTTTACCATCAAAATACACAGAAAAATGTGTATTTCCAATTTAACAATACATGCGACAGTTTACTGTAAATTTAAACATATAGATAATTCGTTTTTCTATCATCGGTATACCTGTTATAATGTGTAAATTAAATAATTTATATTTTACAGTGTTTATATTAAAAATACGTCCACACCAATTTAAATTTATCTTTATAGGAAATAAGTTGCCTTTTAAATAACACAAAATATCATCGAGATCATTTTAAAAAAGAATCCAAATGATTAAAAAAAAAAATTTAATGGTGTTACACATTTAAAAGAAATAATTTTTTTTTCTAGAAAATTTTAGCAACTAATGTAAAAATTATTGTCACAGATCATTAGTGTTTCATTACATTTATTTTACAAAACAATAGCTTAAAAAACTTTGAGGATTTCTTTTTAATATAATGATGTTGAGAAGAATATATCTTATGATTAATAGTACAGCATCATTATGTAAAATGATTAATAAATTATCATGAAATGGCATGGAACAAAATTCGCTTAAATTACTTATTACGCAAAGTGAATGGGATTAAAATGAAAGTTCATTACAATGTACGACTGATGATAGAAGACACATACAATACTAAAGCTTAGCTGCTACTTTATAGAACGAATTGTATGTCTTGTTAACTTGTTCTTAAAAAGGTTTTGTCTTTCCATTTCTTTTTTTTTTATGTCCGTGTAAGCCCATTCGGATTATTATGTACCCTTTATGTACTGATATTAAAATTGCTTCCGCACCATTTTAAAAATATCTTTGTCCGGAAATGAAGCATAATCATCACACGCTTTATTTTATTATAAATTATACGAAATAACCTCGACATCAAATGTTTGGTAAATGTTTATCTAAATAATAATAATAAAACAAGAACAAATGCATAATTTCTTAAAGTTTTATAGTACAGAACATTTTGTTGATGGAAATAAAAGTTATATCCCTCTATAAATCATCTGTTCGCATTCCTGTTGAAAAAGACATAATGTAAAATAGTTTGAAATAATTAACTCTTTCGAAAATATACTTTAATAAAATAACTTTTAAATCTTAAACAATTTACAAAATAATTTTTAAAGTTGATTTAATAAATTTAGAGCAACAATAATCCTTGAAGGTTTTTTTTTTTTTAATATTTTGTAGTGTTCATAGGGGAAGTAAAACTATTAACATTTAAAACCAAATTTCAAATAGTGGCAATAAATCGTTAAAAATTTTGTTTCTGTAAATATTATCTATATAAAAATTCTCCATGTGTATTGTTTTTAGAGTCATGGCTCTAACAATAACTTGCATTCTATTTGTTTTTTTTTTTTTTTTTTTTTTTTTTTTTTTTTTTTTTTTTTGAGACGATTGTGCGTGTGGTTAAAATAGCTGAGCGCATGCTATGTAAGATTATTGTGTACATTTTGTTTTTTTTTTTTAAATTATAAAGCATGTGCTATGCAGTTGTGATATAAGGATATAAGTCATAATCTCAGATTGACGATAGTTTCTATCTGCATAATATTTGCGCATTTTTGTCTGACCTTGACTTTAAATGTGGTAATGATAGACAGTCAAACAAGTTTGTCGGTAAAAGGATGATGACGGAACAGCTTATTTGAAATCTACATATGAACTGAACAATGTTTCATTTATTGTAAAGGCACTCCGCATTTGTATTTGTGAGAAATTGTGCATTTCGTACTTTTATAAAGAAATATTAAATAATGAATTAGTGTAGGTTCCTTCCACTTGAATCTCGTACGTCATGGATAACGGAAGATATGTGAAAGCGTTATTATTATTATTATTATTTTCAAATTGGCGATCAAAGGGGACATACAATTGTCTTGAACTCCCATTGCATCTGCTTATATCTGTGTCCTTGAAATGTTAGGGAATTCAACTCGGTCTTCCTTGGTTGCAGAAGATAGGTGAAAACATTCTTTTTTTTTTTTTTTTTTTTTTTTTAATTTTTTTTTTTTTTTAATTGAAAACTTAAATAGTTCTTTTTTTTTTTTTTTTTTTTTTTTTTTTTTTACATTTAATAAAACTATTAAGATTGCCCACTAAAAACACCAAAAAACATTTTTACATAAAAAAAATTAATGAAGTGTTCAAAGAAAGTTTTCGAATTAGTTAAAGAGATACCTCCGTATTTTCGACATGGCGGAAGTGAATAAAAGATGAAATCGCCAGAGAATATTCTACTTAGAGCTGCCTATTTAATTGTGATAATTTCAATAGTTTAAGGGCTTAGTCTGTTAAAATTGTGTTTTAATTTTATTATTTTGTTTATTTATTGATGTTATTAGTTTTGTTATGGAATGCTAGCAGAAAACAAATATTGAACTATTTAAATTGTTGTAAGTGCAAACAGTAATAATCTTTCGTAATCGAGATGCAGTAGATAGTGATTGATTAAGAAAAATCATGCTTGAAAATTATTAAAGAAACTAAAAAAATCAGTAAAGTGAGACACAGTTTTATATACAATTCATTAAAAAAAAAAAAAAAAAAAAAAAAAAAAAAAACATTTTCACCTATTCAATAGTGTAAAAAATGAAATGTTTCTGTTAGACTTTGTAAAAACTGCAGTAAAAGCGAAATTTATTAGCAGGATGTTGCACTCGTAATATGAAGTCATCGTTAATGACGGACATGTTTTTTCTTAATAATATCGATGCGTCAGTAAGATGGCAATTCTGTGGTATTCACTGAAACCACATTTTAATAAACTTTTCGGATAAACTTTTTTGAAAAGAGAACAAAATTTACTATATTGGGTTAAAAGAAAGAAACCGTATTCTTTTCACTAATGTGAAAAAATAGCCTTGAAACTCAAAACAACGCTAAAAATCGCATAAAAATTTTAAATAAAAAATATCTATACAACGAATTGAAATCGGGCTTCCAGGTGCAAAACTTCATGTATAGACGTACCTTTTCCCCAAACTTTGTAGCTCTACGTGCAGCGGTCTCTTCAGAACACCGTCGATACACTCACACACAAACTTCTTTCCTTATTATTATAGATTATAGATATACGTATATATTTAAGTTTGGGGGATCGTCTTTATACTGAAAGGGTACCAAACTCTGGAAATATGCAGGTTTTAAGTTTGGAACGTCTAATGATAAATTCCTTTGTAATCAATGCAAAACATATTATAATGATGGCATTTATTTTTTTAAATATAACTCAGAAGCTAGTTGATGGAATAAGTTTTAATTTTTTATTAGTGTATTTGAAGCATTTAGAAATTGATTTGTGTTTTAAAAAATCATAATTTACAATTTAAATTTACTTTTGAAAAAATATAGTTTTTTTTTCGAAAAAACTCGGAATTGTAACATATAAGGTTTTTTTGTTGTTGTTTTTTAAAAATCAATTTCTAGAAATTTCATATAAGCTAACCAAAACTACAGCTCATATCTCCAAGTAGATTTTGTGTTATGCTTTAAAAATTACTCGCATTGTAATTTCTATTTTGTGATGAGCGAATTTAACATTAGGAAGTGAAATTGAAACATTTATAATGCGCAAGCTAATTAACCACTTTACTTCTCGTTTCCTGTCCTAAGGTAAAATTTACCGAATATTTCATATATGTCAAAATTAGATTTTGGCCTTGATAGTTTTAGATTTTGGTACAATTTTAGTTTGAAGACGTCCCCGTAAGCTTATTTTTTAGCATAAATTAGAAAAACACTTATTTTCCAGTTAAATGGCTATTTTCGTTTTTTTTTCTTTTATCTGGGAAAATCAGGGGATAAAAATGTATGTGACTTTTCGTTCATTTTTGTTACTTTAATTGGTCGTCTGTACCTTCATTTGCTCTTTGTAGAAAAGACAGATGTAGGGGAATTGTTTAAAACAAGTGGGTAAGTGTGATCACAGATCGCACAGAGGGTTTCGTTTAATATTCCTTTCAAAATACTTTATCCTTTTGCAAAATCTGTTAGTTACACATTTCGCAACCAGGAGACGCACTCTATTTTACACAAACCTCTATCCGAACGAAACTCCGTTTTACAACCTATCCATAGATATATTAGTCGAGGGGATCGGACCCATAGCATCCGAGATAGGTAGAGGCTCCTGGCGGTAAAAAGCGGAACACAAATATGTAATTCTATGTGCATAATATAAAAGAGTGGTCAAAGGTGTGTCGGCAAAAGTTAGAAAAGTACTCACCGGGTGCAATGGGGAAAGTTAGAAAAATTGCTTAAAACACACAAGTTAGAGCCCTGAAGGGTAAATAATATAAGTCTTTTTGAAAATTTTATGATTTTTCGTGTGATCGCAAGTGTTCTGCTATATGCATGCAAAATTTCAAGTCTCCAACTTAATTAGGGGGTGAGTTAGAAAAATTGCTTAAAATACACAAGTTAGAACCCGGATGGGGTCAATAATATAAGACTGTTTGAAAATTTTATGATTTTTCGTGTCATGTGAGGTGTTCAGCTATAAGTATGCAAAATTTTATGTCTTCAACTTAATTTGGGGCTCAGTTAGGAAAAAAAATGCTTAAAATACACCTGTTAGAAAAAAGAGGGGTAGATATAGGACTTTTTTCAAAATTTTATGATTTGTCGTTTGATTTGAGGTGTTGAGCTATAAGTATGCAAAATTTCAAGTCTTCAACTTAATTATGTGCTAGAATGCAATTTAATTATGTGCTGTGAGTTAGAAAAAAGGGCCTAAAATATACAAGTTAGAGACCAGAGGGTTAAATATAAGACTTTTTTCAAATTTTTATGATTTGTCGTTTGATATGAGATAATTAGCTATATGTATGAAAAATTTCAAGTCTTCAACTTAATTAGGGGCTTCGTTAAAACAAAAAGATTAAAATACACAAGTTAGAGCCCAGAGAGTTAAATATAAGACTTTTTCAAAGTTTTATGATTTGTCGTTTGATGTGGGGTGTTCAGCTATAAGTAAGTAAAATTTCAAGCCTCCAGTATGTATAATTTCTGAGAGCGGGCTCTGTGACAGACAGACAGACAGGGGAGTAAGACGAATAGGGTTTCGTCAGATGAACGAAACCCTAAAAAAGCATTAAAAAAAATTTGGCCATCATAAGTGATTTTTCAATAAGACCAATGAACCGATCCACTTATATAAAATTCAAGAGTAGGAAATTGCAAGAAATCATTCGGAGGTGAACCGTGTCATCTATATATTTAAAGCACGTGGCTTTTTTATTATTATCTGCCCTGGGCTTTCTACTGAAAGGAATTAGCTAATTATTTTTTTAATGAAAACTGTTCAATTGTAGATATTCCAGCACTCGCTATTTTTAAAGATATTCTCATTTTAATTTTAATTTTTAAAGTTTTTATGAAATTTCTACAAAATGGTGGCAATTGAATAAGTTCCAGTGTTACGAATAAAAGAGAAACAATAAAAAATATTCAGACATGTGGATTATTGGACGTATTTTTTCCTTTGCAAGATATTTTCAGTAAAAAAAAAAAAAAAAAAAAAAAAAAAAAAATACCCGTGTACTATATTTTTATAAGGGAATAAAAATTCCTATTTATTGCGACATAACGAGAATATTGCTTATTGGGTTTATTTTATTTTAATGCATTATGATTTTATTAGTTTTATCATTATAATTAAATAGAAATGTATTTTTATTTGAATATACAGTGGTTAAGCATAAAAGGACGTATATAAAGCATGTTTGAAAAATTTTCGCGGGTGACGTTATGCTTAGCTTGAAATGTATTTCTACATTAATAAAGCTAAGGATTAACATTCATATGATAAAACATGACGTAATTTTCAGTCATTTTTCATTTCTTAATTGTAAAGATTAGAACCAGAGGTTTTAATGATCGTTGAAATATTTCAGAAATTGAATATAAAGTAAAAAAAAAAATAACCTCATCATTTGTATTTGCAGAAATCATTTGTCATTTTTAAAAAGTACTTTTCTACAATACAAACTTTTAAATAATATTATAATCTTCATGCTGTTTGTTTGTATGAAGTCTTATGGAAACTAAACGCATATCAACATTCCGTCGTTATTTTGGGGGGTAATACAGTATGACTTCAGAAATCCGGCATCAAAACTATCTTTCCCTTCTTTTTTCATCTACACTTTTAAGTAATGGAAGAAGAAAATTTGCAATTGTTTATGAATTAAAAATTTCAAGATCGAAAGTAAAAATGCAAAAAGAAAAGATTACTTGACTTTTTTCCAACTTCAAAGACTTTGGCGAATGCACTGCACAATTATGACCGGAACGGATTTTCGGCAACGGCGACATCGATGATAAGAAAAAATTTTCAGGCTTTCATATTTCCCGCCATTTATGAGCTGATTGAACACGCAAAATCTGAAAATGCATTAAGTGTCGAAAAAAGGATATAGATGATTGGCTATGCATTGACGAAAATGCCTCAACAACGAACAATTTAACGAAGAGCCAGATCGCTGACGCTGTGCAAAACAGTAGCTCCGATAACGGTAGCAGCAGTTCAGAAGACGAGGGTGAACAACCAGCAGAAGAAAAAGTGTCCCTAGAAAAATGCATAAATTTGACTGGAGAATCAATATCTTCTATAGAGGGACAAGACTGTATTTCCGAAATAGACATTCTTCATTTGTATAAAATCGAAGAAAAACTTTTTAATGAATGGCCAAGAAAATCGAAGGAAACAAAATTGACATCGATGTTTCCGAAATTACACGAGACTAAATAATTTCACTCATTATTAGAATTTTTCTTTTCGGTAATAGAGAAAATGTCAATTAAAGTAAGTTTTTGTTATCTTTAATTTTCTTACATAATTATCTCTTAATAATGAATTAAAATATGGCTAAAGGCGCGCCATTAAGAATATAGTACTACTTTTCCTATTCCTAGTTAGTACTTTTGATATCCCTTCAAAAATCCGGAATTTTCAAAAATCCAGCGAAGTCTCACTCCCGATGATGTCGGATTTTTGAAGTTAGTCTGTATACTAATATGTAATATAATATTGATTAAGACATAATAAACAGTAAGAAAATTATAGTACGAAATTTAGAAGAAACATTTTTTGCCACTTTGTAAATCCGCCACTTTTATTTTTTTATCGATACTCGTCCTTTTTAAATTAATAATGTATTAGCTATTATTTTATTTATCATTGATACATTTTTAAAGAAAGAATTTTTTTAAGTCATGATTATTATTTTTAATATCTGGAAAAAAATTACTGTTTAGGGATAAGTGAAAGGATTAAAAGTAACATAGAAAATGATACAAAACATAAAATATTTTTATGCGAAACGTCATGTATATTCATTAAACTTTTGTGTATATTCATTATTAAAAGCAACAGAAACGGGAATAAAATGAATAATGATGTTTTTAGAACTAAATTTGTACCACTGTTAAATTTCTGCTTTTCTGAATATTCAACAAAAGAAAATTTTAAATATGTTGTTTTAACAAGCACAGAGTTTTTCATTTTAAATGAAATTTATAAATTCTGAATGAGAAATTTTCTTTCAAAAATTTGATTATTCCAGCACATCTAGACACAATTTAGTAATAAAAAAAAATCTGAAGTAAGAAAGTATTCCGCATCCCTGCATTTCTTATTATTATACGAAGAATCAAAATATGCTGACATTTGCTATTTCCTGTTCATTTATATGAAATATACAGAGGGAACATAAAATTAATTGTACAAAAGTATGGTTTATTCTGCGTGGTTGTTCTATTAAATATCATAATACCTATGATTAGAAACTAGAAAAACACGCAATATTTTATTTTTCTTTACATATGTTAAAAGTTTATGTTTTCCGTTAGACTAAAAATTTCTCGTCTGAAAACGAGTTCTAGCTTGATGTTTGCAAACAAGTCGCCGTCAATCAAACCAAGTGAAGTGGTGATTACTTCTTTCATTTCAGCACTGTAAAAACTTTGTCATAACGTTACTCCATAAAATTGGTTGCATAATGCTGCCTGCAATTTTATGGAATTTTAACTGATTATGGAATATTTAACTGATATAAATGGAGTAATATTACACCATAATAATGTAAAAATATCAGAATTCAAACGTTTCACCAGTTATATTAGTTAACCCGTAACCGGAGTTGAACTATAATTGGAACGCTCTCGGAGTTTCGCTTTTTGACAGACCGCTGCTTATTATAAACATTAAACAAATTTGCATGCTTCCCAAAACATGGAATATACTTAAAACAAATAATAACTCAATAACTATGCCTTATTATGAAAAAAAAATGTAATTTTATTTTCGTACATAAAAATGATAAAATCTGTGAAAAATAATACACGTTCAAATATAGGTGTTTTTTTTTTTTTTTCAAAAAGTCGATAAAACAGTATTTGGTAACAAACTTAAGTGCACAATGAACATGATAGATGAAAAAAATGTTTAGTAATTAAATAATTTTAGAAAAATAGAACTACCTGAACTTAAATAAAGTTTTTGAAAGTCATTTTCACAATCTTCAAAAACCTGGTAGGAACATTTGAGACCTATAGGACTTTTACATAATCTTCAAACATATTTTGTCTGTCAGTTTTGCAGGACAAAAGTGCATCTTTTTTGGACACTCAGTCTTTCTTTTGAGATTTTTTGTTCAGGTATATTGAAAATGTTATCACCATCTACACTTCAGTTTTAGAGTCACTATTACGTTCGTTTATAACAACCAAATTGTTGTCACAATCATCAACATCACTCTCACAATCATCAATATCACTGTCTACTTCATTCATAAATTGCCGCAATGTTCCTTCTATGTCAGGATCGCCATATTGAATATTTTCACTATGACCAGGAAAACATTTTTTATTCGAATACTAAAATACTCACACAACCAGAGTGAGAGGTCTAGGAGACCGCACTGAAATTTTGGCGGGCTATAACTATCGGAAAAAAATTCAACACTGTTGTGCACGGGATCACGATCAGCTTTCAAGGTCATTTGAAGGCATTGAATGTCATCTGACACAGCCTCCTTCAGATACAGCCAAGAGAGATCTCCCGTGAATATTTTCTTCCGTCTTAACTTTCACAAGCGACGGGTTCTCCAACCTTGAAAAAAAGCGTTTAAAAGCATTATTTTTTATCGTGGAGTGGTTTCAAAACTTTATGAAAACGCTAGACAGCCAATTTCCCATTCTAAAATATTTTAAAATATTTTAGGTAGATAAAAAAAAAGTAATTTAATATAATGATTTCCTTAATAACCCAGGACTCATGCACAATATTTGACTAAACTTTGTATCTTTTTTCATAAGCATGAACAAATTGACTTAATTATAATTTGATACGATTCGGTATTTATAAAGTAATTTTATTAACTGTTACGTAATCACGGAAATATAGCTTCTTAAAATTATAAAAAAATCTATAATAAATATTTACAGAGTTATATGGTACTTTTAAATAGAATAAAAGTAATTTACGAATTCTGAAACAGAAAGAATATATACAAAATTTAGTACATTAATTATTTTTTATTGCAGTTAAAAGCTCAGCACTTCAAAAATAAACATGAGTAACTTTAATTATTTAACCAAAACATTTCCTAAATTACAAACTACTATACCTGCAATTAAAATAATAATAATAATAATAATAATAATAATAATAATAATAATAATAATAATAATAATAATAATTTTAAAGCTTCTACATTTTAAATTCATAAATGCAATTTAATTAAGCATACGCGATTAAATACGTGTACACTCAAATAGTATAATTAAAATTAAAAACCATATATGAATTTTTTTGTATTATTACAAGCCTATATATATATTTGACTATCATAAGAAAAAATATATAAAAACTCAATGTAGTACTTTACTTGAAAAAATACTTCAGTATTTACAAAACATATTTTATGCACAACAATTTGCTAAACTTCAAATAAACATTTCTACTATCAGTATATATAAAAATAATACCACACACATTTTTTTTTTTCAATGAGCCTGTTACCATAAAAAACTGGTATTTCACAAACAAGAATTTATTTCATTGTTAAAATAGTTGCATTCTGAAATGAATATCGAAAAATATTCTTATAATAATAATAATAATAATAATAATAATAACATATTTGATTATTGATACAAAGATTATTTTAATACATTAGTTCAATAAATATTTCACTTTTAAATATTTACATTGTTATGTTTCATGCAAAACAACTTGCTACAACTGAAAAAAAAAATCCTATTATCTGTATATATAGAGATAATATGCACACAATTAAATATTTTGTTCTCATTTCAAAAAGCCTATTACCATAAAAACTAGTAATTCACCTACAAGAATTTATTTCACTGTTAAAATAGTTGTATTATGAAAGTGGACATCGGTATGGTACTTTTATAATAATAGTAATAATAATAAATCTGTGGACATCTTACAAACCCATATTTGATTATTAGTGATACAGGGATTATTTCAGTACACTAGTTCAATAAATATTTCACTTTTAAATATTTACAAAGTTATATTTGATGCAAAACAATTTGCTTAAATTAAAAAAAAAATCCTAATATTTGTATATAAAGAGATGTTATGCATACATTTAAAAATTTTGTGTGATTTTAATGAGTCAAACCCAAAATATTGTTATTAAAATAATAATAATAAATTGATTTCAAAATTATTTCATTTTAAAAATATACCTTAATATTTACATACCTGTCAGGTCTGGTTGTAGTTCAATTACTTTTGAATTTTTTTAGTTTCTTTTCTTCATTCCTTTCAAGTGAATTTGAACAAATATTTTTAGCATAGTTGTTAAGACATATATTAGACATTTTTTTAAAAAAATTGCATTATTAATAATTCGTAAGAACAATCATATTCAGGACACCTGTTATTAATGCATGCTATATTATTTGCTTGTAAATATACAAAAAATAATTTGCTCAGTATCAAATGTTGTTTAGTTTTTGAATGAATAACAGGGTTCGTACGGGTCCTTGAATTTCCAGACTAAAAAAAATCTTCGGTACCAGTATTTTCTTATAAAAAGTCTCTGTTTAAATAAGGCGAAACTTCGTCCGTTTAAACTAGATTTATTTTTCTAAAAAAAAATTCTGATACTTGGTGTCGAAAATAACGGTACCCGTACGAAACCTGAATAAAATGTTTTTCATAATTTTCTTTGATAAGATTTTGAAATAGTAAATAACACTCAGAGATAACGTGAACAGCATTTTCAGTAGGATACTTTAAGCCACCACGATATATACAAACAGGCATACATTGAGTTAGAAATTTCATCAGACGTCTCGACATGGAGTTCCTTATCTAAAATGCAGAAATTAATACATGATGTACATTTCGTTTTAATTTTGAAAGCGCAATATCCAGCAAGGTATGTTAAAACCTTGACATTTGTTTGTGAGATATTGCGCAAATCAACGGGATTGACTAAGGGGTTTTGAAAATAGTGCAAGATCTAGATCATTTTCGCATACATTATCATTTCCTGAATATTCTGCCACAAATTGTTTTAAAGAAATTGTTCCATGTGTATGGGAATGAAGTTGGAGAAGGGATTGCAGTTTAAGTTTCCTTTCAGACTCAAGTATTTGTTGCACTGTTACATGATAATTCCCACCAGACATCTGTCTATATTTAGAAAATCTGTATTCAAGATTGTCAGTTTGGAATTTCGAAGTTAAGATAAACTTCGATCCATTGTTGAGCAATTCCTGGGGTATGTCTATCATAGCATATGTCGTTTGATATAAAGAAAAAAGTATCATCACTTAAACAACCACAACGAGGCTTTAGATTGAAACTTTCCCATTTCTCAAGCCACTGACAGAATCTTTGGAGAAAAATTATTATTATTCGACCATCATTAGCAAAGGAGAATGCTTTGCTGTCATCACATTTTAAGTAATCTCCTTTGTTAAGATAAATTACATTGAAAATGTTCCACCATTTTCTGATTACCTGGATAAACTGTAAGGTATCCTGCCAATTGATGAGGAAATTTTTCTCTCCTAATTGCTGAAGAGCGGCATCATTCATCTCATGAAAGATGTTTACAGCTAATTTCCCGCTTTGTTTATCCAAGCTTGAGGGATATAGGCTCATGAATGTCAGCGTATGACCCGCTTTTAGAATTTTAGTTTTTTCTAAGTGATAAATTTTCCTTAAATTGGAAACTTTTGGCTTTATTATTTTGGTTAGATCATTAAAATCTGTACAACAAAAAGCTTTTTTGGAGTCTAATTGGTTAATTTAATTGTTTCTGATTGATTTGAATAAATGTACATTATCAAACAGAACGAATATATATATATATTTGCTATTTGCAGGGTTTGCAACATGACTGTGCATTGTTTCATGGCCCAACTTTTTATACATGCTTCTATTTATTCTATTATTATCCGCTATTATTGCTATTACTGTAAATCCTGCATCCTCTAAAATTTGAAGTGCATTTACTGTTAAACTATGCAAGTAATCTGCATTCATATTACTCACTGGAACAAGAGCAAAGACTTCCTTGTATGCTAAAAATATTGAACTAATCATGAATGTTTGTACTGTGGTAGCTTCAGTGCTTGTTTTCAGCAAAACCTGAAACAGTTTGTCCTTTATAAGATATTGATTTCTTCGCATATATTTCATCAAGTAGCAAATAAACAATTTTGTCTTTCTCATTTAAAATTTTAAATTTTTGTTGCATATTAAATTTTTGTTGCAGATTATCTAAACTGTTCAGGATATTACTAACTCTATATACAGAAATGGCAGAATTTCCGAGATAAAACTTCATACTCATATGACGATGAACAGTGATACTTGACTGCACTGTTGGAGCTGAATCCAAAATCATATTTATTATATAAATGTCGTTAATATTTTTAACAATCACAGAATAATTATTTAATTTGAAAGCACTTATCTTTTCTTTGACATTTTCGGATAAATGATCAAAATCTTTTATTTTGTCGCTTTCTAAGAAGTTTTGCATTGCCATATCATCCAACTTTTGAAACTTTTTATTCCTACTGGGTCTGCGAATAGGTCCTTTTTCTGATAAATATTCGGGGCAATTTTCAAATATGCAGGGATAAGCATTTTCTTTGAGCTTCGGGCATTTTCTTGGTACTTGAATTTTTTGTCCATTCCTGTCAGTTAATTCATCGATTCTAATAACATCAGACTCTCTAAAATGTTTCACGTAAACAACGCTTCGGTTAGACGACTGCCAATTTTTATTCTGGAAATCTTCCTGCACCACAGTTCTTTCTTGACTGGATCTTTCGGAAATTGGAAAACAGAAACATAAGTCTTAGTCTTGTTATAATTAAAAGAACACTTGGGAACACACCAACGGTCAGGCATTTCAGAAATCCAATAAATAATGAACACTATTCAATAGAAATAATACGAACAATAGCATATGTAAACATATCGAACAAAATGACAACGGCGAGAAATGATTATCACAGAACACGATGACAGCGATGACAGCGATGACCACCTCGGGAACTCAGCTTTCGCTTTAGAGTGTTAGTGCAATCCCGAGGGGTAGACCACATCCACTCCTCCCGACTCTCAACCAGAGTCTGAGAGGGAGCGTCGGGTCCCTGATCAAGCTGCTGAGATTTATTTCGGTTACTGTGAGATTTACAATTACAATCACAATTGGTTACCCAATTTTTCTGGGCGAACCGTAGATTTCACATCGAGATATATGACTGTATGTAGTGATTACATGAGGATCATTTCACCTAATGTAATTACATAATTGTTTACAATTTTCTTGGATATATATACGTCACAGTACATTTAACACACAATATTTAACATGACAATCAGAAACACATTACAACACAATATCAAACACCTACTATTTACATGACTGTATGTAGTGATTACATGAGGATCATTTGAATGTGATTGCATAATTATTTACATTTATCATGGATTTACAGGGATTTCACAGTACATTAAACACACAATATTGAACATCACAATTAGAAACACATTACAACACACCTACTATTTACTGCATCGGAAAGTAATTTATTTCTCCCTTCAAAATGAGACGGGCTTGATGACGTCAGATCACGTGGTATGCTGCGCTTTGTTGGCCGTTCCTGAAGTAAGCCGTGCACCTGCCCTTAAAGTACGGAGGTTACACGTTATTTACGATAATAGATTAAAGGGTGTCTCATAGACAGCATAACTGCGATTTTAACCCTACACCAATTATAACAAATTAAATACTCCATATTTTTTTTACAGTGAGGAGGAAATTTGGTAAGTGAAATCCGACATCACGATAATAATGCACGTCAAATAACATATCCACCTACTAAACGTACATGATTAATCTAAAGTATGATTTCAGCACTGAATTATGAAGTACATATCCGCACACATGACACAATACTAATAATGGGCATTTGTACCTTCCAGTAAACGTTTCACAAATTTTTCACTTACGAATTTCCCCAACTGTTTTCTATCCACCTTGTTTTAAAAGAAAATAAATGAAAGGTAATTTTTCAAAAGGAATTTATTGCTTAAGTCTTTTGACAGATATATATGCTTTTAAATTTTGAACAGAATATATTTAATTATACATTTAAAAAATAATTTTAACATTATTTGTTAAATAAAATTCTTTGTAACAAACTTAAAAGTTTACAAAGATCAAGTATACTTGTAAAGAATTTGACCAAAAGAAATAAGAACTATGAAAATGTACTTGCCCAGAAGCATATATGTATGTGTGTAATCAGTATATATATATATAATAAAGATGAAATCACAAATATATGAACAAATTGGTAAAATTCTAAAGATGAACTAGATATGAACATAGGAAACCAGTATGTAAAATAAGGTATTATGAGTAACCCACAGAATCGTCAGAGGAGCTTGCAGGTTAATTCATAACGAAGATGCGTTATAACATCCAATTTTGTCGGCATTAAGCCTAAAATGACAAAATTTAGCTCCTGATAACGCAACATAAAAGAAAGTAGGTGATAAAAAAACCAAGAGATCTAAAGAAAGATACACCTCACACAGGATATTAAAAATTATTAGAGCACAATACCTCAATTACATACTAGGAACCAAAACTTCAGAAGGTAGACTCACTATATTATAGCATGTGAGGAACAAAACAGAATTAGGACTATTATAACATTGTGGGCCGCAGTTGTGTAACTGGCTGAAACGCATAAATTTGCTGCCATCTGGTGTGAAAAAGAAAAACTACATTGTAACTAGATTAATAACAAAAATGTTTAGTGCTGCCATCTATACCAAAAAAAAGTATATTTTAATTTTGGAAAGAAGGTGTATATCAACAATATTTATAACATTTAACTATAAAAAAATCCCAAAACCTTGAAATTTAAATTACACAGGTAACAAACTATCTGTTCTTCATCAGTGGGTGGACAGACATACCAAACTCCATCCCCACTGTTAAGAACTTGCATGTTTCTAAACACACGTCCATCCTGCACTCAAAACAACAACAACAAAAAAACTAAACTAGTGTCATTTTAGATATAAAATTTATAAATCTAAAGGTAAATAAACCAAACTTAAACAACAAAGTAATATAAACAAAGCATAATTAAATTACAAAACAAAAGGGCTTTAAAAAATGTCTTTTAAAAAGTTGAAATGCAGCTTAAATACTATTAAAAAAATAAACAAATTAAATTATCTTAAAGTGTATGAATGCAGAACAACAAGCGTCCACTCAAACCTACAAGAAAAATACCAAAACATGAAACAGTAATACTAGCGTAATGTCCTTCACGTGGCAATAACAGGAAACCATTACTTCTCTCTCCGCATACAAATTCAAAAATTATCAAATCCTAGTCTGCAAGGCTTTATCTATTCAAAGTTCAATTCAAACTCGTTCTTTTTACAACACTTTAGGGCCAACACATCATGTGGAATATTCAGGAATTATGCTATATTCAATAGAATTTGCTATATTCATATATGTTGCTATGCTCATGCTATATTTTGACAATAGTTTAGTTTCTTCTGTTGTTTTGCGTGCAGGATGGATGTGTGTTTAGAAACCTGCAATTTTTTAACAGTGGAGGGTGGAGCTAGGTCCAACCACTGATGAAGAACAAACAGTTTTTTGCCTGTTTAATTTAAATTTGAAAGTTTTGGGATTTTGTATAGTTAAATGTTATAAATATTGTTGATATACACCTTCTTCCCAAAATTATAGTCTACCTGCATTTTTATTTATTGATGAAATACAGTTTGTTGCATTTAATATGAGCTGCTTTTAGCGCCTGTTTTGCAGTAATTTTTCATTAAATAAATGATATATATATATATATATATATATATATATATATATATATATATATATTGGGGGTATTGAATAAGATCTGACATTAATATACAAATTAATTTATCTGAATGGTATCCATCTTAAGAATAGATAATATGTTTTCCAAATTATTTACTGTTTGTATTAATGCTATTTTTTTTAAATGCCCATTTGCAAATGCTTATTCTATTATCTCATAATATATATTTTTTGCGCTGAAATTGAATTTATCAAAGTTAAGTATTAATTGTAAATATACATTTTATTCTAACATTTGAATTTATATAAAACTCACTTAAAAATTGCATATAACGTCCAATGAAAAAAGCTGTCATGCATACTTTCTCCCTAAATATTGTGTACTAATAAAACTAATCGGTTGCGGCAATCCCAAAACTTTCTTCTTTCTCATACATGTTACTATTTAAAAAAGTTGTTACACAGTGTTACGTCAGTGTTATTACTTCACCAACTTTCTTGACAACAAACTTGATTACACCAACTTTCATTTACATCCTACGTTTCTGCGTCATTTTACTCATTGGAGTAAAAACGAATTCATCTAGTCACATTTATTTATTAAAATCAATATTGTTTGCTATTCCGTCGTATATCTGCTGCTTGAGTAACGCTGGGTTAGCAGACCGTACAACTGAAGTATGAAAAATCGATAAAAATCGCAGTTACAGCGCCCCACGCCGGTGGAATATTTCCAAATTCGACAAGGACCTGCTTGCTATTTCCAAAAATATATACATGAAATTAAGTTAATTTCTATGCATACTTTCATAAACTTTTCAATGGTACAATAATGCAAATGGCACAAAAATCGCTATTACAGAGCCCCCTTTCGGCGGAATATTTCCAAATTTGAAGAGGACTTCATGGACATAGACAAAAACGTACACAAAAAATTTGGTTCAATTCTAATCATAACTTCATACACTTTTCCATGATATAAATCTGACATACACAGGGCCTGACTTATGCAGGGGCATGAGGGTCAGCTGACCCGGGCTCTCCTTCTTAGGGGGCCCCCCATGAGAGTAATCAGGATTTTCATTAAGAGGTGCAAAATGATTAAATTAGCGAAAAGTGACCAAAATTCATATATTTTCAAACATTTAGGAGGAAGTGCGGCCTCCTTCCCCTCTCTACTCCCAGTACCCCCTGCACCCATGCAAAAAACAAACTATATGATTAGAAAACTAATGATTAAAATTTTATCATGATAACTTAATATTCTATTGTTTTCAAAAGAAATTCTTTATTTACGTTTTCCTCGCAATGTGGCAAGATAAAACCATTAATTATGATCAATTTGGGATATTTTCTTTTAGACATCTTATAACGTAAATAGATAAGCAAAGTAAAAGTTTGTAAAAAGATACTCGTGTCAACCAATCTATCATTTTTTCCGCTATTATCCTACTAGTATTTTTCTTTAAAGTTGTGACCATCATTTTGTGATATCCTGTATACATATTTGAGCAGTACTGGGACAAAATGTATGCCTCTATACAATATTTATGAAGTTTAGTACTACCCACTTCCACATTATCCGCAAAATAATTCTATATAGATAGATAGAATAGCCCCCCCCCGGAATGATGCTTGCCCAGGGCCCCCCCATGCCCTAAGTCGGGCCCTGGACATACACACACAGAGACACACGGACGGGCAGACAGACATTTTGTATAAACATTTGTTTGGTATCTCTGACCCGCTAAAAAGCGTAAATTGATCGAAAGCAGGAAGTTTAAAAAAATCTCTTTTACAATGCTTTGTTCTTTAGAAAGAATAAAGTGAAAAGAAAGAGTAAAGAGTGTACAGTGAAATAAAAATTAGATTATATAACTGAAATATTTTAAAAACATCTAAAGATTTTCACTTTTAAATACAAAACAGCCTAATTATTATTTAAAAAAGGGTTTACGTTATTTCTGAGTTAGCTTGTATATTCATATGCGCTCATTTGCTTATTCCTTATACATTCAGATTAAAATTATTTCCTCTCAAATTCAATTCATAACTTTATTGAAAAGCAAAACAAAGTAATTTCTCTTTGTGTTCTCTTTTAAATGATGCAAAATATCCTAGCCATCTTTCACTTTTTTAACAAGGAAATATTTTAATGAGGTTCCATGTTTTCAGATGAATTATTTTTGTATTAGACTATTGAAGAAAATAAGAAGTTGCGGTTCATGGGAAATTATTCAGATAGCTGAAATATTTTTGTAATAAATAAGTATTCATTAGGCATTGCATTAAAAGTATATTTCATTTGCATAAAACTGCTCATTTCTTTGAAAAACTGCATACAAAACATGTTCTTAGTTTGCTTAAATGTCATAATTTTCATGCATAATAAGGAAATTAGTTGCCTGTGATATATTTGAAATTAAATCTTTTTTAAATTATTTTTTTTTGTTAAAATTCTTTTATTCAGGAAATATTAATGGATTATGTATTGATCCAAAATATACAATTAAATACGATGAAGCTACAGAACGACTCCTGCTACTTCAAGCCTATTATTACTTATAATATATAACGGCGAGCGGCCCTTTTTCGTCCGCAGCCCTTTATTCTTCTACTTATTTCGACTCTTTTGCGGAAGCAAGGTACTTAGATCCCCAGCCACGTCCCGAGTAAAGGACACTCTAGCAAAATCCAGGTTTGAAAAAAAAAATCAAAAATTCAAAGTAACTGATACAAAGCATGTGAGTATAAGTGATATTAGGAGCAGAAATAAATGCATGTAATTAAACTAGTTGGATGCGAAAATCCCAAAACTTTCTTCTATCTCATATATTTTAAAATTTCAAAATGTTGTTACAAATGTCAACATTTGATTTTTATTAGTTCAATGTTATATCAACTTTGACTTTCATCTTAAATTTCTGCTTCGGACAATTAAACGGAGTAAAAACGAGTTAATTTCGATCATGATATTAATTAAAATCACGAATAGTCGGCTTATCAGGATAGGAAGTTCCCGTTGATTCGCGAGCCACTGGTGTACAATAGAACTATGAAAAAGTAAGAAGTTTACACAAAAATCGCAATTACAGTGCCCCCTTCCGGTGGAATTTTTCAAAATTCAGGGAGGACATTTTTGCTATAGCCAAAAGCATACAAAAAAAAATTTGCTTCAATTCTATGCATAACTTCATGCACTCTTCGGTGGTAGACTATTGAAAATGGCTCAAAAATCGATGTTACAGCTCCCCCTTCCGGTGGATTTTTTCCAAATTCAGGGAGAACCTTCTTGCCATTTCCAAAAACATAGACAAAAAAATTGGTTTAATTCTATGCGTAACTTCAAGCACTTTTCGATGGTACAATATTGAAAACAGAACAAAAATCGCTATTACAGCACGCCCTTCCGGTGGAAGTTTTTCAATTTCAGGAAGAACCTTCTAGCCATGACCAAAGACATACACAAAAAAATTTGGTTAAATTCTGTGCATAACTTCGCATACTTTTCGATGTACAATATTCAAAATTGCAAAAAAATCGCTATTACAGCCACCCCCCCCCCCCCAACCGGGGGATTTTTCCAAATTAAGGAAGGATCTGCTATCCAAAGCCCTGAACTTTGGTTCAATTCTATGCATAACTTCATACACTTTTCGATGGTACAATATTCAAAATCATACAAAAATCGCTATTACAGCGCCCCCTTCCGGCAATTTTTTTTCTAAATTAAGGGAGGGCCTGCTTGCTTTAGCCAAAAAAAAAAAAAAATAGTTCAATTCTATGCATAACTTCATACAGTTTTCGATGGCACAATATTGAAAATAGCAAAAAATCGCGATTACAGCGCCTCCTTCCAGCCGATTTTTTCCAGATTCAGGAAGGACCTTCTTGCCATGCCCCAAAACATACATAATTTCATTTGCTTCAGTTGTATGCATAATTTCATATACTTTTCGATGGTACAATATTCAATACGGCACAAAAATCGCACAAAAATCGCTATTACAGTGCCTCCTTCCGGCGGATTGTTTCGAAATTACGAAAGGACCTGCTTGTCATAGCCAAGAACTTAAACTGTCCAATTCTATGCATCACTTCATATACCTTTCGATGGTAAAATATTCAAAATCGCACAAAAATCGCTATTACGGCGCTCCTTTCCGACGGATTTTTTCCAAACTAAGGGAGGACCTGCTTGCTGTAACCAAAAACTTAAAAAATATTTAGTTCAATTCTATACATAACGTCATACGCTTTTCAATGGTACAATATTCAAAATCGCACAAAAATCGCAACTACAGTCCCCCTTCCGGCGGATTTTTTCCGAACGAAGGAAGGGCCTGCTTGCTATAGCCAAAAACTTAAAAAAAAAATTGGTTCAATTCTATGTATAACTTCATACACTTTTTGATGGTACAAAGGCGAAAGACAGGCGGACACATGGGCAGACTGATATTTTCTATAAACATGTTTTTGGGGATCTCTGAACCCTAAAACGTGTAAATCCGTCAAAAACCGGAAGTCTAAAAAATTTCGATTAAAATACCTTCTTCTATTGGAGATAGAGGAAAGTAAAAATGAAAAGTATAAGATTAATTACTTAACTACACATTTTTTTTAATACTGTACTGGAAAAGTGGAATATGATAACACAAAATGTTGAATAGGACTGTGTTTTATGGCAATATATACTAACTTGCACTCTGTGCATGTTGGCAGGTTCCACTTATATATTTCAAAACATATTTGAATGCTCCCCTAAATAAATAATCTACATATTCAATGAAAATGCTGTTTTTTAGGTGCGTTCGCAATTATATAAATACGTAGCACCTATAGTCGTCGTTCAGTCCGTCCGTCTGTCCGTCTGTCCGTTCGTCTGTCCGTCTGTCCGCATGTAACAGAGCAAAAACTACCCAAGCGAATGGTCTGAAATTTCAAATATATGATTGTTGCAAAATTTTGTCGAGCCATTTCAAATTTTATGAAAATCGGATGTATAGTTTAATTACAGGGACAGTCAAAAGTTTTTCTTTACATTACGGCCAATGGGAAAAATTATTGCAAGTGCATTTTAATGATATTACAGCCTTCCGAATGATCTGAAATTTTAAAGATATAACTGTTGCAAAATTTTGTCGAGCCCTTTCAAATTTTAGGAAAATCGGATGTATAGTTTAATTACAGGGACAGTCAAAAGTTTTTCTTTACATTACGGCCAATGGGAAAAATTATTGCAAGTGCATTTTAATGATATGAGAGCCTTCCGAATGATCTGAAATTTTAAAGATATAACTGTTGCAAAATTTTGTCGAGCCCTTTCAAATTTTAGAAAAATCGGATGTATAGTTTAATTACAGGGACAGTCAAAAGTTTTTCTTTACATTACGGCCAATGGGAAAAAATTATAGCAAATGCATTTTAATGATTTTACAGCCTTCCGAATGGTCTGAAATTTTTAATATATAATTGCTGCAAAATTTTGTTGAGCCATTTCCAATTTTATGAAAATCGGATGTATAATTTAATTACAGGGACACCCAAAAGTTTTCCGTTACATTATGGCCAATGGGAAAAAATTATTGCAAATGCATTTTAATGATGTTACAGCCTTCCGAATGGTCTGAAATTTTAAATATATAATTGCTGCAAAATTTTGTAGAGCCATTTCAAATTTTATGAAAATCGAATGTATAGTTTAATTACAGAGACAGTCAAAATTTTTCCGTTACATTACGGGGAATGGGGAAAAATTATTGTAAGTGCATTTTAATGATGTTACAGACTATGCACTTATGAAGCGCAAAAAAATATACATTCAGTACAATATGGGGTGCAAAGAATAATTATAAAACTAGTTATAGTACGAACTCACCTCATTTGCCACGTTTGACGAGCAATTTCTAACTTGTTTTTAATTAATCTGACCTGAGCTTACTCCAGGAAGAGTATGACAATAATTATTTTTTTTATGAAAGCAGATTGAAAAGCTATGAAAGCTTATTTGTAGATATTTCTATTTTACGTAGCTTTCATTACAAAAATTATAAAGTATCTATTGCAGCCTTCTGGAAAAATTTGGTATATTTTCATTGATCACGACACACAGACCGCAAAACCACCCTCCATTCAATTATAACTTATATATATATATACTCGGGGGCTCTGCTCCCCGCAAGCTACGCTTGCCAACCCCTCGTTCAGGGCAGACACCGCAAAATCTAAAAACACGCTAATCTGATCGATTTTAAAAATATTAGAGAAGATTGAATTATACTGAAAAAAGCTGTGCAGATCACCCTGTTAACGGGTGTCTATTCAATTCCCTTTGATTGTAAAAATTTATGCCCCAATCAGTTGATGTTAAGACATCCAATGGTTGTTTTCGTGTTTGATTAAAGAGGATCAGTTAAACATTTGACAAGAAGCTAAAATAAAATGAATTAAGTGTACAGAATGTTTCTCTCCCGGTATTTTAAAACAATTCATATAACGATAGCCTAAGTCATGTGACTATCATCAACAGTTACGGGCGGACCAATTCGCTTTTTATATTCCAGGTGATATTTTGGTACTTTGATGTTAGCCAGGCACAGGTGATAAGTCGCCAAATATTATTCTATCGCCCTCATTTCATCTATATTATAATAGTCCAAGTCATGTAACTGCCATAAATAAATACGGTCTGATCAATTCTCTTTTCATATGATATTTTGGCACAGATATCATATACGGCCCCCTATTGGCATGATTTTTTTCGACCCAATTTCGGGAAAACATCAACTGCATAAACAACAACATCCGGCTTGCCATATCAAGCAAAATAACGATACTTTGGCTCCAAATAAGTACCCATTGCGTATATGACATTGGCGTCACAAAAAATCGCGCCAATATGGGGCTGTATATGACATCTGTGATGAAATTTTTCCATTTTGATTAAAAAATCAAATTTGTTTTTCAAATAAAACTACATAAAAATTGCCATGGTTGCAAAGAATCTTGGTACTGTTACGCTAGCCGGGTGCAAATCTCTTCAATAGCTTATTTTCAACTCGTCAGTTAACATTTTTTTTCGAGTGTTAAATTAAAACATTACTTTGAAGTTGAAATTAAATGTCAAGGTTTGTTGCATCATTTAATATTTGGTCAGATGTCATATATGCACCGGTTTTGGCGTGATTTTTTTTACGAAAATTTGACGAAAACCTCGTTTTCGAATACCAGTTGCTTATGTATTTTTGGTACTACTTAGTTATTCCGAAGACCAAAAATCTATCACCAAACTATAGGATTAAAGGCCAATAATGGTTGATCGTTAATGTCACATTCACTTGTCTTTAAGCAAGTTACACGTGTTTACGCCATCAAGTGATTTTGATTTCGAATTTTTGTTTGCATCTTTATTAATGTTCTACTAATATATTTGTTCTTTCGTTATTTAAATTAAAAATTATGTCAATTTGTATAATTTGGCGAGTGGTTTGGCGATTTATATAATTTGGCGAAATTGGTCGACGGAATAACTAAGTAGTACCGTATTTTTTTATTATTTTCTATTATTTTTAAAAGAAAATAAGAAAGAAAATAATTAATAATTATAGAACAAAAATATTTATATAAATTAAAAAAAAGAAAATGAAAGTACCCAGCAAAGAAGAAATTGAAGGCCAGCAGCAAGATAGATGCTCGTAATGATGGAGAAGTGCTGGTTAATGGTCTACCACTGCATGACCAGTGCTGGACAGCTTCAGTCAACTTTGCTATTGGAATTCATCATATAAAATTCTGTTGGGCCTCCGTTTTATCTCTTGCGCTGGCCCACCACACCATGGATGTGCACAAACTTTTGCAGTATTTATTGCTGGGAACCCTTACGCTAGGTGGCGTAATTCATCTAAGTTAAAGAATAATTCATTAATTTTTATTTTTATTCAAATATTTTAATCGGAATTGTAAATATATTTAAACAATTACGTTTCAAGGTTAACAAATAATAATTTATTAGACTTTTAAATATTTTGTCAAGTCTATATTAAAATAAGAGTTATTTTATCACGCTGCGGCAGGTTAATGAATTTGAACACAAATCTGAAATGAATATCTTAACACAATTTAAGCTATTAAGCTATTTTTTTTAAACTGTAAATAATATAGCACCACTGCCACCCACAAAATAAGTAAGTAAATGAATAAATAAATTCTTTATTTCCACGCACTTTTTTTTTCTTCTTAAATATGGTTTTTCTAAGTTACAAAGGATTTCGGTTTTCGTAATTTACACAGTTGAGAATCAAACAACTTATAAAATATAAAGGATTTCTATACAATACAATAATTTGTATACAAGTTTAATTGTTGGGAAAGCAAATCACAAAAAATTAACTTGAAATAGTATAATGAGACCTTGAAAACAACAAGCATTCGTAGAATACGCTGAAAGTACTTGTTCATGTCCAGATCACGAAAACCAAACAGCACCGAGTGCGGTTAGTACTTGGGAAAGTGACCACATTGAAACAGCTGCAAGTTCGAATGTTTCTATTACAGACACTTCTATAGCTGTTGGTGAAACTAGCTCATAGAAAAGCGGACTATTACTCAATAATGCTTTTTCTATGAGTTTTTTTTTAATATAGAATTCAAAGGAATAGCAGTAGCATAGGTGCTAGCACTGCAGGAAAAGTGCGGGAGTGAAGTAATGTGATGGTATGCCAATGCTGACCTGCTGTTGGCCATCACTGATGGGCCAGCTGCATTCCGCACGGACACTTTTGTACTGATTTAAGTAATGGCACCATTGCACTTTACCGCTGATGGCAGTGCCGGCTGCCATCCTTTTTCCAGCTGATGGCCCACTATTTCTTTCTTTTCTGGGTAAATAAACATTTATTATTAAATAAACAACAATATCCGGTTTACCATGTCAATCAAAATAATGCCATTTTGGCGCCAATTAGGTACCCCGGTGCGTATATGACATCTGAGCCTAATATTTTTCTTTTCGTTTTGTCTAAAGAAAAAAAAAAGTGAACGCCATCAATTTTAAATGTTTCAGTTTTAAATGAAAGTTTTGTATTTTAAATAAAATGAATGAAAGGATTATATTTTAAATGAAATTAATGAAATACAAAAAATGCGACGGGAAAAATGTTTGGCGATTTATCTCCTGCGTCCCGCTAACATAAAGATATTCTCTTTATCAGAATCTTTCGATTTGGCGAAAGGTTGTTCAAGTAAATTGAATTATGAATAAAAGTAACATGATACATTTCTTAGAATACATTTAAGGGAAGCCAAACTGGTCGCCTAATTAGTTTAAAATTTCCTTTTAAACCTTTTCTAAAGTATGAAAAAAAATATGTGTTATGATTAAAATTTGAGTTACCATCATTAGAGAAAAGTATTTAAAATTATAAAAAAAAATAATAATAATAATATCTCTAATACTAAGTCGAATTTAAAAATTCTAATACCAGTTTTGAGATCTGCAGATCAATAAGTATTTTTGGTGTTAATTTCATTGCAAAGTATCTCATATTTTAGTAGAAATCGCCATGAAACATAATCAGGTGTTTACTCAGTCGTTTCATAGAATCGCTTCATAAATTCATTTCATAATATCCGTTTCATAAATTCTTTTCATTAGGATTTTATATATATAGGGTAGATATATATTATACACACACACACACACACACACACACACATATATATATATATATATATATATATATATATATATATATATAGAGAGAGAGAGAGAGAGAGAGAGAGAGAGAGAGAGAGACCGATATATATCTGATATTTGCCATGCGATAACTCGTATTTATGAACCGATTTGAATGAAATTAATTGTATGCATAGTATATACTAACGTATCGACCGAGTTCTTTGTCCAGATTCATCAGCCATTTTTTTTTTTCAAAATATCGGCCATTTAATTTTTTTAAATAAAAAATAAAAAATCAGTGCATATAAATTAAAAACTGAAAAATATTTTTTTCTAAAGAGTTATCTCAATACGAGGATTCCGAAGCAAGTTTTCTTTGTTTTTATCTTAGAAAAATGATGAGATGTAACACTTTGAATTTCTAGGTGGCTGACATTTTCAAACAATCCGATTTCTGCCATGCTGTAACTCTCGTATTTATGAACCGATTTGGATCGTTGGCCATCTTTATCCGCCATCTCGTTTAAAAATGGCGGCCATTAAAAAAAGTTATTGCCGCGCAAAGCTTAAATATTATTAATATCCGCAACCCTCAAAATCTTACCAAGCTTTGTGACAGTTGGCAAAATATCGCCAAATTTGGCGACCAAAAATAAGTAACCATAAATTATGCCAACTTGGCTATAGCTAACTAATTTGGCACATATCTCACCAAAATTTAGTACTGACGAATAATCTTTTATCGGGTTTTAGCTTCTTAAAATTTGAGTAAAGTTTGCTTCGAGTAAAATTTACAAAATTTTAAAACCAAGATATATAAAAGCTACATTTTGCTCCCGGCACGTGCCGAAAGGACTTTTTTTAAATAATCCCATTTTTAAATTTAAATTTTATTTTTTAAAGTCCATTATCAATTTTTTTTTTTCATATTCGGGGCAATCAGGTTACTTACATTGTTGAAGGGAGAAAGGAAACTATGGAAATTACCATATCATTACGGATGCTAGTTTCGTCCTACAATTAAAAAAAAACTTTTTTAAAATCTTTTGAGCAGAAAATTACGTTCGATTTAAAATAACGCATTTTTACTCACAAAATTGTTAGATTTTAATGCTTTTACATTCCGTAGTAGGTGAAAATGATGTCATAGTAAAAATTAAATTATTTATTTGCTTTGATGATATTAAATATTTTTCTACGAATGCGTCTAAAAGTAAGTTTCTGGATTTCGCCATAACTCAGATTATAACCTCAAGAAAAGAGTGCGAAAGTTTGCATGCAAAATTGTAACTGGCAAACGTGACATCTAGTTTAGGAATACATTTATCAGTAATATATTGCACGTTGAAATATTTTTAAAACAGTAATTATGAATACGAAGATTATGTAAGTAAATTTTGCTACTATGAAAAATAAGTTATTTTAGATTTCGTTGAAAACAAAAATTATTTTTGTGTTATAGTGGCGCAATTTTCATTTTTCATTGATTTTCTTTTGCATAATACCAAGGATCAAAACCTCAATTAATAACTTCATAATTTCACTATCTTAATTGCATGTTAATGATTAGCTACTGGAAAATACACTGCTCACAAAAATTAGGGGAGCAAAGAAAAAAGTGAAGAGAAAAGTACAGGACAGCCATGTATGGGCATAAAATGGATAGTACACGCGTATCAATGCGCAATACATAAAAAAAGACGCAAAAAAATTGTAAGGGAGCTTTTATTCTTTAAAAAGATGGAAAGAACATGAAAAGATGGTTTGGGACAACAAATTGGTTTCATGTAAATGATAAAAAAAGTATTGTTTTAGAAATGATACAAGATTTTTAATATGGCGTGTGGTCTCCTCGATCAGCTAAGACTGCTGCACATTTGTTTTCCATGGATGCGATGAGGTTATCGATAAGACTTTGGGGATTACTGTTCCACTGCTCAGGAATTGCAATCTCCTAGTCCCGGACAGTAAAAGGAGGCCTTGGTCTCGCAGCAATGCGTCGTCTGAGTATGTCCCAAACATGCTCGATCGGATTTAGGTCAGGAGAGCATGCTGCCCATTCCATACGCTGTATTGTTTTAGCTTCAAGCATGTTTTCCACAAGATGAACTGTATAAAGTCTGGCATTATCATGCATGGAAAGAAAGAAATCACTAATTACTGCAACATAAAATACGACATGAGGTCTCAGTATCTTGTCTGTATAACTTCAGACCGTCAAAGTGCCATTCCGAATTATATGCAGGCCCGTACACGTACACCCACCTATGCTTATTCCAGCCCCATCAACACACCTCGTCTGTAATGTGATCTTTCACGAACAAATGTGAGACTATTTTGAGCGCCTCTTTTTCTCCATGCCAAAACACATCAGGTGTTACATCGAGACCGAATCGGGACTAGTCTGTAAACAGAATTTGACTCCAACAACATTGTCTCCAAACTCGCTTCAGTTGCCCAATTTCTTTGGGCCGCACAGTTGTTTGAGATCAACGGAATACAGACCATTGGCTTATGTGCATAGAGACCACCCTGATTAAGCCTATTTCGAACTGTTTCGCTGAAAACCCTTCGTCCTGAGGCCAAGAACAACTGTATTTGCAGCAGATTAGCAATGTCCGTTCCGTCTCGACGAGCTGATAACTGGATATATCGGTCATCAGTTTCTGTGGTAGCACATGGCCGACCTTGCCTTTTCGATGTCTACCATTCCATGTGTCTTGGAATCCATTCCACAGCATTGCACTGACACTTCTTACGATCCCAACAGCGTCCGCTACACTTCGTTGTGTTTCGCCAGATTCAACTATCCCGATAGCACGCCAAACCATGGATTTCCTTAAATCACATTGTTGTGACTATTTCAAGTCATGTGTTCTCTTTATACAAGCTAAGCAACTGAATTTCACAAATGCGACAGTGAAACAGACGTTTCTGCAAAATCCCGATTTCTGCACTTATCTCCTTGTTCTACTTTTTGACGTCATCAACCTTAATTACCATCTGAATTTTTTTTAATCTGTTTTCTACTACGCTTTAAATTATGCATGTTTTATTTTAGGGTACTTATCGGTATAAATATTTGCGTAATTTTGTTAAAACCAGGTGCTCCCCTAATTGTTTTGAGCAGTGAAGTTTAAATTTTCAATAATTGGAAAAGTTAAAATTAAACTTTATTTAAAAATAATATTTATTTTAAGAGTTAGAATAGTCAATATAATGTTGATTAATTATTGTAATTATTTTTGTTAAGGTTTTACAAATTCAGTCAATCGGTTCTTTTAAAATTTTTCATTCGTGGAATTTAACGTGTTTCGACACGTTTATGTACATAAAGAATGAAATTGGGAAAACTACAAATTCTATTTTGAGCGGTATTGTGTCATGTTTAATTATGTGTCTTTTAAGCGAAAAATTCTTAATCATTTCTACAGATCGTGACTTGTAGAATTTCCCTGCAATTATCATCTATTGAAACTGATACATGAACAATTAAACAACAGTATCTCATTAAAAGTTTATAAACCATTACTATGTTCAAATGATTTTACAATATAATTTCATTGCATGAACATTGCTTAAGAATTTAGACATTTATTTCCATTATTTTACTTACAAGCTATTTATCCGCTTCATAAAGTTACTTATACACACCGGTAGCATTTTAGACATAAAGTGCGGACACCTTAAGGGGTTTTATTATCGAAAATGATTTTTGAAAACGAAACAGTTATAGAACTAATAGTGGGTACATATAATGAATAAAACGAACAGCATGTTTCATTCGACACTATTATTTACTTCGGTAAATGGTTCAGCATAAAAAACAACAACAACAACAAGAAAAAAAACATAAAACAAATGGAGTACCAGAAATGCGGTTTTATTGGAAGTGACTCTCAATTGAAATTCTGTTTCAGTTCTTAAAAAATAGTTCCATAACTATCCATAGATCGCGTCATGCTTTCTAATCTTAAAAAAACATCAAAATATCAACATAAGTAGTCACAAACCTTTATTTTAGTACAATAAATTGTAAGACGATATATAACTCTTGATTGAATCGTTAATTTCTTTTTTCTCTTTGGCAGTTAGTCGATTAAAATATATGGAGTTTTCAGTTCTGTTTTTTGGACGAGTTTGGAATGTACAACTATATTCCCACGTGTAGAATGAAATTGAATACTATTTGGATGTTATTCACAGTAAGAAAATGTGCACTTGTATTTTAATAGAATGTACAAATCAAATGGTATACGACTATTCATTCTTTATGCATTTCTTCAGGCTTGAAGGTGTAACACACATTATGAGCAATTATTTCGAATAAATGTATGCTTACCGTAAGTTAATTGATTTTACTTACCCATCATACATAGTATAGGGTAAGTCTTGCAATCGTTTTAAAAATCGAAAATTTTTTGACAGATTTACACGTTTCAGACACTGGAGATTCTGAAGAACATATTTTGAGGTGAAAAAAAAATGCCATCCGTCTCTGTTTGTGTGTGTTTGTGTGCCTGTGAACGCGTTATCTCCCGAATAAATTGAGATAGAGACTTGAAATTTCGTGTGTACTTACTATGTAATAATGGAAAGAAGGCTATTGTATATCAGTAACTTTGATTATAAGGAGCTATTTTTTTTCGGACTCTCGAAATATTCGTTCTGATAAAAGGAATATAAAAAATTTCGCAATTATTATAATGAGTGAATATAAAAGACAGTAAAAAAAAACAAATTTTGCATATATAATGAAGTTAATCGGATAATTAGTTGCCGAGATATTTGAAATCATATTTTGCACACTCTCCGATTTTCCATGACCCGGTATTTCATTCAAATTTCAATTCAAAGATATGTTTTAATTGGAAATGATACGCTTAATCCGACGTAGTAAACTATTAGTTATTATTATTATTTTTTTTTTTTTGGAGTTACAGGGATGTTCCTTTTACGCAATTCGGTACTACTTGATTATATCGTCTGCCAAAAAACTATCGCCAAACTTTAAGATTAAATGCGAATAATGGCTTATCGTAAATGTTATATTCACTTGACATTAAACACGTTACACGTGTTTGTTACGTCATCAAGTGATTTTTAATTCAGCATTTTATTTGTATTTTTATTAATCTTTTACTAATATATTTGTTTTTTCGTTATTTGAAATAAAAATTGCACCAACTTGTATAATTTTGCGCGTAGTTTGGCAATTTATATAATTTCTCGAAATGGGTCAACGGGATAATCAATAGTGCCCGCAATTCAGTAACAGAGCCTTACTATGTATTAAAAATATTTAAATATACGTTTATTTTTTGGAGTTGCAATGCATTTTATAAATAGTTTACATGTGTTTTATTTTCATATATTATGTTATGCATATACATGATGGGTAAGTATGACGGAGGCCCCTAACAACTATTTTTACTGCATTTCTTAATGTGTGAAACACTTTTGATCTACCCTCTACCATAACCACGTAAAAAAGATCTAAATGAATTTATAAGAAGGAAGTAGAGTCATTGGTAGGTTCGAAGAAGTCCGAAATATTACAAGTGTTCTGGACGAGATTGAAATTGCTCAGAACTTGATTTTACGCCCGTGCATCTCATTTAAAAAGACAAAATAAGCCTTCAAAGGATCATAAATGATATTCAATAAACAAGTGTGATGTTGTACGTGGTTCTACCATGATAACTTGACTGCATTAACATATTTTGTTCATTGTTTATCTATCATGTACGATATAGAGGAATTTCTGAGCTGCTCAGAACGCATAAATGTTTCTGTTTACTCATGCGGTTTAGGAGTTTGTACTCATATCAGCTAATGTATTATTTCTTCTGGTTCTTGAAGTTTTTTGTGGCATCACAGAAGCGTAAACAATTCTTTCAGCATCGCAAAATACAAATTTTTAGACATGACGGAGTTTTGGTTTATGACTAGATACACATGGAAAAATCATTCTTTGTATTCCATAATATTTCAGTTACACTGATGTCCAAAATTAAGGACCAGTCACAAAATGCTAATTTTTAAGTTAGCGAATACTCAAAAGGAAATAATACAATTCATATAATTACTATCCCTACAGTACAGCTAGTCCATATAGCATCTCATTCATATCACACATGGTCACAAGTGTCACAGTCACTACGGTGAAACAAAAAACAGAAAATTCCATACCTCTCATTATCAGTCTTAAATGATCACTATATGGGACTCTACTGAGACGTCAATGTGACTGATGCTTTATCACGAGTCACCAGGTGAATTTGCAATGTAGTTACATTGTGACTATCATGTGACTATCATTTTTAGACTCGATTTCAAAGTCATAATGAACGTTGCATTAGGATAAGTCAACAAATAATATCACATTATAGTCACATGGTGACTTTTCACAAAAGGGCTCAATGGTGACTTCACAGTAGTTTTTCTGTCACGTGAAAGTTGTCATGTGACTTTAATGTAACATTATTTGATAACTTATCACAATGCAACGTTCACGATGACATTGAAATTGAGTCTACACATGACAGTCACATGATAGTCACAATGTAACTACATTGTAAAGTCACATGGTGACTCGTCACAAAGCAGCAGTCACAGTGACGACTCAGTAGAGTCACATATAATGATCATTTGAGACTCATAATAAGAAGTGTGGAATTTCCTATTTTTTTTGCTTCATTGTAGTGACTGTGACACTTGTGACCATGTGTGACATGAATAAGATGTTATATGGACTAGCTGTGCTGTAGAGATAGTAATTATTCGAATTATATCATTTCCTTTTGAGTATTCGCGTGCTTGAAAATTGGCATTTTGTCATTGGTCCTTAATTTTGGAATTTAGCGTATGTATACATAGATAAATTGACAGAAACAATTTTAATATGTTACTTTTCCGTATTTTATTATTAAATATAAAATAAAATCTTGAAGAAATCTAATATTAATTTTTAACTGCAAAAATTTAAACATACGATTAAAAAATATGTGTACACTTTGAAAAATCATGATACAAACTATACTTTAATGTCAATAACGCAAAAGTTTCTTAAAGAGTTGTCCAAAATAATTGTGCATTTTTACATATTTTGGAAAAATATGAAGCATTATTTAATTGTTCGCGTAGTTATTGAGCACAGAATCAAATACTGATAAAGTATAACCGGATGGAAGAAATCACATAAAAATCTCCTTAAAAATACAAGTTTTATGGGAAATGGGGAAAAAAAGTTAAATTTTATTTACAACTTCTTGTTACACATTTGGAAACATTGAAAAATTGTAGGAATTTAAAATAAACTCTCAATAGATGGTTTTAGTAAATTAACACCAAATATCTAAAAAAAAAAAAAATATATAAAACAACTCACTAAGTCCAACTCAAAAACTGACAGAAGGTTATAGAAAATTTTCTAGCATGATGATATCTCACATAAAAAAAAAAAAAAAAAAAAAAAAAAAAAAAAAAAAAAACGTTTTTTATAAAGAGGGAAAAAAAGAAATTCAAGAGTATCTCATAAGTACAGTCGTGAAAAAAAAAGTAAACACCCCCTACTAACTCTGCAAAAAATTATCGTAGAAGAAAGTTACTGGTACCACACGATTGTTGATAAAGTCTACTTTTAAATAATGTATATAAAATTTGATTTGGGGGCCATATACATATTAAAACGAACCATAACTTTGTATTTTTTTTCAATAGCAGTACATAATTCTGACAGCATAAATGAACTCTACCCTCTTCAATTAGCCTAAAAACATATTTTTACGCAATTCGTACGATAAGTTTCCGAAAAATTTATCCTTTTAAAACGAGCGTATTTTAAGGGCTGTATCTGAACTGAAGTTCGGTACTCAATTATTGACCGAGACAGCCTCCTTCTTGATCAAGGCAACTTAAGCGCCACTCAAGTAGTCATTGAAAAGTGCTAGATTACAGAGTAGCATAAGAAATTTCAAAATATCTGGTCACTGTTATTATAGACCATCATTAACCATCTTAAACCATCATTTTGCCGTTTTTTAAGCATAATTTGAAAAGAACTTGGAAGAAAAATATGAAATTTTGGAATTCCATAAAGCTGGACTTAATAAATCTAAATCCATCAAAAAAATTGTAGGTTGTATTTCATACTTTCTTCGAATATAAATTTCATAATTCATAATTCATATCATAAAATTATACAAACTGCAAATTCAACTTATTTAAGTTCGAGTATTTCAGAATTATTGCTACACAAAAAATTAGCATATTAGGAGTATAATTTCAGGAGATATTAATAAAAAATATGAAAATGTAATTTAACATTAGAAGCACTCAATTTTGAATGTTTATAATTCAAAAACTTATCATTCAAATGACTTGAAATTTGGTGTCTAGGCATAGGTTGAACCGAAGATTTGAAATATTTCGTTAAATTTGGGTATTGCTATTGAAAAAAAATTAACCCTTAAATGCCGGATTTTTCAAAAACCATTGTAATAATGTTTTTCGGCTTTCATTTTTTAAATAAATCATGGGAAAAATACTTTTAAAAATCATATTTTGTTTTTAGTATAGTCGGAAAAAAAAAAAAAAAAAAAAAAAAAAATAATAATAATAATAATAATAATAATAATAAAAACAGTTTGTTACTAATCGGCAATACTGGTCTTTAACTGAAAAAATAATTTTCCTTGATAAAATTCTATAATATTAAACAAACAAGAATTTTAGGAACTATAATAATAAATGAATTTTACTTGCTCACTGCAGGACAAAATAGGGAATTTCGCAAGCTTCCAAACAAAACAAAAAGAACATGTAGCAACAATTGAAAAAATAAATCTATCTTTATTCTTAAACAGCACAAGTGCTGCCATCTACATGTTGAAAATCAATTTAATAACATTTTCAGAATGTATTTTATTGGCAACATTAGGCATTATAGCTTCAATATTATTCTAATAGTATTTTAGAAGCCTAAATTGGGTATGTTTGCGAAAAGTAACACCAGGCATTTAAGGGTTAAGTTTGGGTTCGTTTTAATATGTAGATGGTCCCCTAAGCAAATTTTATATACATCATTTAAAAGTAGACTTTATTTCCAATCGTTCGGTACCAGTAACTTTCTTCTACGCTAATTTGTTGGGGAGTTAATAGGGGTGTTAACTTTTTTTTTCCACGACTGTCCTTTAAAAAGTAATATTGAGAGAAAAAACCCCGATTGTAATTTGCCTTACCCTAAAGAGAAAAATTATAGTTTTTTAGATAAAGTTAAAAAATGCTATAAAAAGTGATAGAAAATCTTTATTAAGATTGACGATCGTTTCGTTGCACAAACGGCAACATTTTCAAAATCATTCAACGATGGAAAATATTTTCACATAATTTAAAAACAATAAACATAGTAAACAATGTCATGCGACATGATGCATAATGAAAAACATTGTAAACATAAAATTAATTTAAAAGATTAGATTAGCTATTGGTGAGCGTGGATTAATTTTCAAAACAATAACATGGTAAACAATGTCACTAGACAACATGCATAATGAAAAGAATTGCGAAATATAAAATAAAAATAAAATTATCTTGGCTATTTGCGAGCGTGGATTAATTTCTACTATTGTTACTAAAATTACATAGCATCTCTTTCCAATTTTTAGGTAATTCTATGGGCACTGAATCATTGCAAATATTCTTGTTGCGTAAAAATATCTCTATTAATTCTCGGATTATGGATGGTAAATAAAATCTTGATGTATAAATTAACTTGCTATTTTTAAAATCGATCTGTAAAGGTTCTTCGCTGTATAATCTGGCCAAAGCTGTGGTTCTTCTGTTGTATATGATGTCTGCTATATGTTCTTTGATTCTAGTTTTAAGTTTTCTAGTTGTCATACCTATATAAAACTGCTTGGTTCCATCTTCTTTGGTCATCATCTATCGTTAAATGATTTTGAAAATGTTGCCGTTTGTGCAACGAAACGATTGTCAATCTTAATAAAGATTTTCTATCACTTTTTTATAGCATTTTTTAACTTTATCTGTGTTTATAAGTGATTATTATACATGTGTTTATAGTTTTTTAGTTAATTTTTTCTGTTAATGGAATAAGGGACCTTCAAATTCATTTTTATTATTTTTTTTTTCATTTCACCTTATATACTATTCAAAGGCACTCCCTATGAATTACGAAATATATTTATCACCAAGAAATGAAGAAAAAGTTTTTGTTGGAGAAAAATAAAGAATTTTCCTGAATCTGTTAAGAGTTATCAGGAACTTTCAAAATGTCCCAACATCTCTCCATATGAATTAAAATCCCCAATATTTTTTGTGCCAGTTTGGTTTACATATACAAGTAATACTGTGCAACAATTACCCCTTTTCCTTTATTTTTGTAACAATCTTTTAACTGTTGAATGCAGACGTTTTTTATGTGCGTATGTGTGTTATAATTTTTATATACATTTTAATATACATCTTAATATATGTATGTGTGTTTTATTATAAAAATCTTTTAAAAGGCTAAAATCAGTTGTTGAGTTTCATTTTGGTATCCGTATAATAAATAAACATTAGCATGATTATGATGATATGTTACAATTCGTTTATTTTAACACTCTTATTTACTTTTTTTTTTTAAATATCAACATTGATGTGCTAAAGTAATCATTTTGCAAACTAAAGTTCCTTTAAGTACAATGCTCTATTTACTTTGTCAGTAGCCCATTAGCTTGTTTTTAAGTTTAAGATTTATTACTAATGAACTATGGAAAACCTTTAAGTATTAAGTAAACTTTAGTCCAGTTATGCAGTTTTGATGTGTAAGAAATGAAAAAAAAAAATACAGACAGTTCAGATACTTTTCGTGAGGATATTTTGTCTGCAATTAATTTGTTGAATTAAAATATGTAACCAGTTATTAAAAAAAAAAAAAAATCCATATAAACAGTACAAAAAGTCCTTCCGGCCAGTGCCGGGAGGAAGAGGTAGCTTTCATTGTCCTTATTTTTAAAAAGCCAGCTTATATTATCCAAACACACAAAGCTCAATTTAGTGGAAACCGATTATAGGAGATTCAATACTAAGTTTTATTAATACTAAATCATTATGAATGAGAATTTCGCGAAATTAGTCAGCTTTATCCAAGCTGCTTTTATTTAAAGTAACTTATATTTGGTTGCCAAATTCGGCGATATATTGAAGTGCCTGCCATTTTAGGACAACATGGTGCATGAGGCTAACCAGTGCACTTGGTCGAGACCTTAGTAATTGCTCTGCACATGCTCACTCACATCGGAAGCGGTTGATATATACGAGTGCTGTCGCAGGCAAAAGATCAGATTTTTCAAAATGTCACCCACATTAGAAATTCAAACTGCTATATCTGAGCCATTTTTTAAGATAAAGACAAAACAAAAAAAATGCTTCGGAATCCTTATATCAAGATCAAATAGTTAAAAAAGAAACCTTTTTCAATTTCTAAGTTTTTTGCACCTTACTTTAAATATAATTTCTTTTATTTACTGGCCGCCATTTTTAAACAAGATGGCTGATAAAGCTGGCCAGCGAAATTGGGAAAGACATTGCTATATACTATCAACATGCCTTCTTACATCGAAATAGGTTAATAAATACACGCGTTATAGCGTGACAAATATCAGATCGTTTCAAAATGTCAGCCATGCTAGAAATTCCAAGTGATATAATTCAACAATTTTTAAGATATAGACGAAACAAAAACTGCTCCGGAATCTTTGTATCAAGGTCAAACACATACAAAAAAATATTTTTATTTTCCAATTTCTTGGTACCTCATTTTAAATTTTAAATTAAAAAAAAATTATTTAAATGGCCGCCATTTTGAAACAAGATGGCGGATGCAGCTGGCGAACGAACTCGGTTGAGACATTGGTATGTAGTATGTATAATACCCCAAGGTAAATACAAATCGGTTCAGAAATACGCCTGTTATCGCGTGACAAAAATCAGGTCATTTCAAAATGTCAGCCACGCTAGAAATTCAAAGTGCTATAACTCAGCCATTTTTTAAGATATAAACGAAACAAATCCGCTGCGGAATCTTTGTATCAAGGTCAAACACGTAAGAGAAAAATATTTTTTAATTTTCAATTTTTTGGTACCTCATTTCAAATTGTAATTTTTTAAAAAAAATTTTAAATGGCCGGCATTTTGAAACAAGATGGCGGATGAAGCTGGCCAAGGAAGTCGGTCGAGACATTGGTATGTACTATGTATACACGAAGTTTCATCCAAATCGGTTCATAAATACGAGAGTTGCAGTTTGAAAAACGTCATATACATATATATATATATATGTATCAACTTTTGAACGGAGGGTGGTTTCGGGGTCTGGGGGTCATGATCGATGAAAATATACCAAAATATTTTGAAATCGCTTTCCTCCGAACGGCTGCAATAGGTAGCTTTTTGTAACGAAAGCTACCTAATACCTGTACAAGAATTACTTTCAGGTGTACATATATAATTTATAAGTATTTAAAATACATCAAAATATCTTAAAATATGTTAGAAAAAAACCCAGAATGTTTTCAACCTTCATAAGGCCGTCGTGAGTGGGATTTAAATTTTATTATTTTCTTTGCACTTATTCGAGAATTGTCTAGAAGAAATTTATTTCAATTTAAAAGCTGTACATCAGGTGAGATACCAGATAAAGTTATTCAAATTTTCAACAAAACGAGCTTTCATTTATTATGCAGCAAATTTCTCCATACTCCATGGATATCGTACGATAGTGCATCGTTACAAGCCGTATCTTTACTGGCAATTATTTCAATTTATTCTGTTATAGTAGCTTCCTGGTAATTATTTGTTATATAATATACTGTTTTTAATAAAATCTATTTTTATAGGTTGAGTTTGTAACTTCCAATTATAACTTCCATTTATTATAAAAAAAAAAAAAAACAATTGTAGAAAAGCCATGTATTTTTTATTTTGTGAACTAAACAATTCCTATTGAACGAATTAGAAACATTATAACTCCCACAGTATTTTTACATATAAAAGTATGATAAAGACGAACGTTTGTCACAAAAATAGCAATATTCTCTTTTAATACCACCAATTTCAAAACAATAATTTACGTGGTAGATTGAATGTTTTTTCATAGAACTGTACCACGAGGATTATTTTTTGAAGTACTGTTGTTTAAATTGTACCGTACAATTCTTCCGTGGCAAAAGTTCAACTCTAACGGTTATATAAATGCAGTAAAAAAATATATATATGTATATATATACAGTAAAACTCGGATATAACGCTCACCGCTTAAAACGCTTTCCCGTCTTTTACGCTCATTTGTCCCGATCCCTTGAACCATACTCATAAAAAGAATGTAAAAATTCCTTGCTTTTAACGCTCCCCGCTTTTAACGCATTCCCGCTTTTAACGCATGCCCACTTTTAACGGGCTTTTTATAAGTTCTTTGAACAAAGAAATCCTGGATATTACGCTTTGGTGCTTTGGTTTACATCCGGAGTTCTCATTTTCTCACCCGTACAAAGAGAGAGAGAGAGAGAGAGAGTACGTGGAATTGGAAGACAGCCAACGCCCAAAGACTATGTAAAAAAACAAATCAGCCGGCCCGGTAGTTTTTTCTAATTGGATCAGAGAACAAAAGAATTTATGCCGTCCATCTCAGCAGCACCTGTTTGTCTCTTACTTCACACAAACTATTTTCGCTTTTTTTATTCACACATAAGTAAGTAGTATCGCTCCCGACTGCAATTAGGTGCAACATGGAAGCTAAGAGCATAAAAAGAAAGACGCTGACACTTTCGAAAAAATTAGAAATTCTAAAAAAAATGACAAAAACTCACCTATTCTGAGCCAGAAAGATTTTGCTTTATCTACGCGCCGTCGTCTCTTTGGACTCTTCTTCAAAACAGAAAATGTATTGAAAAGAATGCTGCGATTGGTGGCTCAAAGAAAAAGAGAGTGAAAACTGGAAAATATGAAGATTTAGAAAAAGTTGTGTACGAGTGATTTCTGGAACCAAGACGCTGTAACATACCTATAAGCGGATCCATAGTTAAAGAAAAAACTGCAGAAGTAGCCCAAAAGCTAAGAATTGAAGATTTTACTCCATCTAATGGGTGCTTAGACCAATTTCGAACCCGCCACGGCATTGTGAACAAGAAGATTTGCGGAGAATCCGCGGCCGTGAACATGGAAAATGAAGAATTTTGGAAAAAGAACAGTCTTCCGAAGCTTATCAAAAACGATGGCCAGTTCTGATATTTATAACGCCGACGAATTTAGCTTGTTTTTTAAAGCGATGCCTGAAAAAACCTTAACGTTAAAAGATGAGCAGTGCCATGGAGGGAAGCTCAGTAAAGAACGTGTGACTGTGCTTGTATGTTCAAACGCCGATGGAAGCGACAAACGCAAGCCTCTGGTGATGGGAAAATCGTCCAAACCTGCCTGTTTCCAGAACATCAAACGACTGCCCTCTGCCCTGTGACTATGCACATCAACATAAGGCTTGGATGACGGGTCCCCAGTTCATTAAATATGTTTCTGATTTTGATGTCGAGATGCGGAAGTAAGGTATGTCATAACTATTCGCAGACAACTGCGCAGGGCATCCCCAAGAAATACCCGATATTTCAAACGTCTCTCTAGAATTTTTACCCACAAACACCACAAGCATACTTCAACCGATGTATCAAGGGATCATAAAGGTTTCAAAACAACATTATCGCAAACGTATACTGAAACGATTTCTACATGAAATGGAAATTAAAAGTAGTCGATCTTCTGTAACTTTCCTCGACGCCATGAACTACCTTAGCGCTGCTTGGGATGCAATCGAACCAAAAATAATTCAAAATAAGAGCACGCCTTTTTAAAGCCTGCTTTAAAAAGAGAGGCTTCATAACGGACGCTTACGATGATACAATGTAAAAAAAAAAAGACTAAAACACGGAGATTCTACTGGCAATCTAGACGCCAGTACTATTTCCGTATTTTTACGGAAATTTTCCCCCATAAATTACAGAAAAATTTACGTTTTTCTGATTAAAAATGGATTTTTTTTGTAATTTATGGGGGAAAATTTCCTTAAAAATACAGAAATAGTACTGGCGTCTAGATTTCCAGTAGAATCTCCGTGTTTTAGTCCTTTTTTTATAATGATGGATGCAGCTGAAGAGGGGTAGGATCCTATAGACGACGAGAACTGTTAAGCTGTTTACGAGCATCTTGCAGAAAACGCACACAGCCTTCAGAACTATCTTAACATTGATAAAGACGTTATAACAAGCAACGTTAGGAGCATTGACGACATTATAGGGGACACTGTACAGGATGCCGCAGAAGAAGAGGGCCCTAATGAAGTTGCTGATGGCGATGTTCAAGAGCGCATCCCAACAACCAATGAAGTAATGGAAGCTTTTAGCACTATCCGCCTATACACCGCTTCAGTAGATATCGCCCCGCTTCACATGAAGATATATTAAGGCACATAAACAAAACAGAAAACGCTCTTTTATGTGGTCGTTCGTCCAACCGTCAGACGAAACTCGAGGAGTTTTTCTCTAGAACAGAATAAACAGTAATTGAAAGTTCATACTCCTCAGAGTGGTTTTCAAGAATACAAATGTTACATTTAAAAAAAAATATGTATATTATTATTATTAGTTTCTTTCATAATTTTATTTTATGTTTAATATAAGGATAAAGGTTCCTATTAGAAATGTTAAATATATTTTGTAGCTTTTGTTTTAATGCTAACAACTCTTTTACTTATTCTGATTTGAAATAATAGTACACTTTGTAAACACTATGTAAATTTGTGATATTTTAAATGAAGGAAACGTTTTTGTACCTATGCTGTGGAGTTTCTATTTTAAATAATACACAAAAATGATTCACCGCATTATTTAAAGCAGATAATCTAATATTCTCAATTTAAAATGCCGAAAACCTTCTCCCGCATTTAACGCTTTCCCGCTTTTAACGCTCTTCTAGCCCGGTCCCCCGAAAGAGCGTTATATCCGAGTTTTACTGTATATATATATATATATACATAGTTTTACTGTAAGTTGCAGCTTTTTATAGTAGCAGTTAATTTAAGAAACAAAATCACTGAATATTTAGAAGGTACATATTTAATTCGTAAATATTAAATGAGAATCCATTTAATCAAAAAACCACGGAGAATTCGTAATGAAATATCGCAAAATACTGGCATTAATACAAATTGAAATAAACACTTATCAATAATGATATAGATAAGGTAATATCTTTTTAAAAATAAATGCATACCAGAACGCAAGGAGCATTAATATCCTCTAATTAAATACCTTAATTTTGTTTAAATTTGCATATTCCGATCATGCCATGTCCTTCCTCCCCAAAAAAGGTATAGAGATCTTATAGTAATTAAACAATTGGTTTATAAAAAAAGAATGAAAGAGATTAATTAAAGCAGTTAAAGTATTTTTCTTTTACTTCAAGATATTTTAAAATAACTCAAAGATTAAAAGGATTCAATAAAATTTCTAGTTTTAAATTGGATAAAAATAAAATTTCATTACTGAAAGATAACCACATTACCATATTTTGATATTGATGACGAACACATCCTAATATAACAGGAATTCAGGAAAGACAATACCGTGTTTCAATGTATAATGTCAGTGACAAGTAAGTCTTACACTTGAGCTTATATTTTAAGAGTACTTTGATTAATGGATTTGTTGAAAAAAAAACATTTAGAAAATTTGATAAGGTTAACGTCTTATTTTTTAGGATAGCGATATGGAATACTATATGGAGGATGTTCACGAATTACAGTCAGAGAGTAACCGCCATATACAGTAAATTTTCATGCTGTTCTCTCAGTTCTATATCATGTCCAGCAATACCGTTCCGAGAAATAGAACAATGTAATTTGGAAGCTTTTCCACTCAGAAAGAATCAAAATGTATAATTAGAATAGCTGTCCTTAGATACGATGGAAATCACTAAAATTATTTATTGTTGTTCACGAAGCACATAATCATCGCCAAACTGTCGCATGAGCAAAATACTCTACTCAGAATAATAAGGTCTAGATGCACAAATCCAATTTTCAACGTCAACTGAAGCCACTCCATTGGTCAAACTCATAGCATATAGAAAAGACATGTAATAGATTTAACGCAGACTTTCATACGCAAAAATTACAAGCGGTGGCGCGATATAATGTTATTTGTTGAAAATTGGAGATTTCATTTTTGATAGCTAGAACCGATAGAAACCCTTTCAGAATTTGAAGGTATCAGAAGGAAAGTTCTATTAACCCCTTGAGCGGCGGTAGTATTTTTATCAAACCACTTAATTTTAATTCCCAAATGCCCCAATGGCAACAGAAATTTGATAGAAAAAATTCGGTTTATCATATATGCGAAATATAGCATTTTCATATTTACAAATAAATTTGTTTTCAAATTCGGGTGTCATTCATTAATTTCAACACTTTAGCAATGGAATTGCTTTGCCCCTGAGCGGGTTAAACCTTTGCTGACAGAGCTGCGATAGAGATGATATTCGAATACATTATCTCACGAGGAAAACAAAATTTGAAAAAAAAAAGTCATAGATAACTACAGAAGTGTTGTATAATTTAAAACAAAATGTAAGAAATTAAAATGTTTGTCGTACTTTTACATACACGCCGAGCTGTCGTCACTTTTTCTCCTATCAAATTTCAGACACGATTTAATCATTTTTTCAAAAGTCTTTTACGTAGCATTCATTATAAAAAGCTACCTATTGCAGCCGTTCGGAGGAAAGCGATTTCAAAAAATGTTGGTATATTTTCATCGATCATGACCCTCAGACCCCAAAACCACCCTCCGTTCAAAAGTTGATATATATACTATATATCATATATGATACATATATATATACAGTATATATGTACAGTCGTGGAAAAAAAAAGGAAACACCCCCTACTAACTCCTCAACAAATTATCGTAGAAGAAAGTTACTGGTACCGAACGATTGGAAATAAAGTCTACTTTTAAATGATGCATATAAAATTTGCTTAGGGGGCCATCTACGTATTAAAACGAATCCAAACTTCATTTTTTTCAATAACAATACCCAATTTTAACAAGATAATTCAAATCTTCAGTTCGAATTATGGCTAGATACCGAATTTCAAGTTATTTGAATGACAAGTTTTTGAATTATAAACATTCTAAATTTAGTGCTTCTAATGTTAAATTACATTTTCATATTTTTATTTATATCTCCAGAAATTATGCTCCTAATGTGCTAATTTTTTTTGTAGCAATAATACTAATATACCCAAACATAAATACGATGAATTTGCAATTTTTATAATTTTATGATATGAATTATGAGTTATGAAATTAATATTCGAAAAAATTATGAATTGCAGCCTACGATTTTTTTGATGGATTTAGATTTATTAAGTCCTGCTTTATGTAAATCCGAAATTTCACATTTTTATTTCAAGCAGTTTTCAAATTATTCTTTAAAAACATCAAAATGATGGTTTAAGGGGCCGTCTATAATAGAAGTGAGTAGATAGTTTGAAATTTCTTCTGCTGTTCTGTAATCTAGCAGGCTTCATTGACTTCTTAAGGTGCCTTGATCAAGATGGGGGCTCTCTCGGTTAACAATCGATTTCCGAACTTCAATTTGGATACAGCCCTTAAAATACGCTCGTTTTAAAATAATTAATTTCTCAGAAACGTATGGTACGAATTGCATAAAAATTTGTTTTTAGGCTAATTGAAGGGTGCAGAGTTCATTTATGTACTGCTATTGAAAAAAAAACAAAGTTATGGTTTATTTTTAATATGTAAATGCCCCCCTAAGAAAATGTTATCTATGTCGTTTAAAAGAAGACTTTATTTCCAATCTTTCGGTACCAGTTAATTTTTTCTACGGTAATTTGTTGAGGAGTTAGTGGGGGGTGTTTATTTTTTTTCCACGACTGTACATATATATATATATATATATATCCATATATACATATATCTGATATTTGTCACTCTGTAACTCTCGTATTTATGAACCAATTTGAACGAAACTCGGTGTGACTCGACCGAGTTCGTTGGCCAGTTTCATCCGCCATCTTGTTTCAAAATGGCGGCCATTTAAGTTTTTTTTAATTTAAAATTTGAAATGTTGTACCAAAAAATTGAAAATTGAAAAATATTTTTTTCTTATGTGTTTGACCGTGATACAAAGATTCCGGAGCAGTTTTTGTTTAGTACATATATTTAAAAATGGTTGAGTTATAGCACTTTGAATTTCTAGCGTGGCTGACATTTTGAAACGTCCTGATATTTGTCACGCGATAACAGGCGTATTCATGCACCAATATAGATGTACTTTGGTGTGTACAAAGTACATACCAATGTCTCGACCGAGTTCGTTGGCCAGATTCATTCGCCGTCTTGTTTCAAAATGGCGGCCATTTAAAAAAATTAAAAAAAAATTAAAATGAGGTATCAAAAAATTGGAAAATGAAAAAGATTTTTTACTTATGTGCTTGACCTTGATACAAAGATTAGGTCATCGGAAGGAGGACTGTCGGAGGCGAGAAATCTGTGCGCACTGTACTAGAGGCCACCAAACAACGGACTGCCCTTATAAATTAGATCCAGGAAAAAGACAATGTACAAACTGTATGCAGATGGAGAACTATTTTCCACATTCTGCAGACTCACCAATTTGTCCGATCTATAGACATCAACTTTCAATCAGAAATGAATCTCATTCCTAAAATACTAATAGTAGTTCTTTAATTATATGAATGAATAACTCTAAATATTTCAGTAGAAATAATAACATTGATGTTCAACACAACAACTTTTACACAATAAGAACTTCCACACATTAAAACATTAAATTTACTCAGAACCATTAAACTAATAATAGAATATAGTTCAATTTTAAAATAATCATACTTACAGTAATTTATAACTACAATGCTTTACCGGAAAAGGACTTGTAAATAGAACACTTCTTGAATGTGTTTTTGTTAATTGTATTTAGGTGTCGTCTGTGAAAGTCTCATCTGTTGTAATTGTTATATTATGTGTTATCTCAAATTTTAAATAACCTAAATTGTCTTGTTTTAAAAACTTTTACCTTTTATTAAATATTTAACTTTAAGGGATATGACAGAAATTTTCCTCCTCTGTAGTCCTGCTAGTATGCTAAATCATTAATTTCCCTAATTATTAACAGCTAATTAAAAATTCATAACTCATCTCTCTTATCTTATTTATTTAGCCAGGGCATTGGAGGGGAATTTCGTATTAAATTCCTTATCTCTTAGCATTAACCTTTAATTAACAAAATCTATTATTATCTCCATTCCTTATTACAAAAATTATTCATTATTAATTAACCTATAATTATATAAAAATAGTACTACTATGCTGCAATTTAACTTTTATCTTAACTTTTTACTTTTCATATACTTACTTTTCTCTTGGGCTCGACCTGACATTTTGTTATACTGTTTATTGGTCATTCTGTTTGTTTTGTCATTTTAATAATTTTCATTAAACAGGGTCTTCCAACCTGCTGGGACTTCTGGGCTCGTTCGCGGGTACTGGGGTTTCAGCGGGAAGGGGGATATGTGTTTTCCCCTCGTGGACTAATCAGCTCCTATACCGAAAGGTTGGCTGTCCACGAGTGGGTGATTAGTGATTAGTGATACAAAGATTCCGGAACAGTTTTTGTTTCGTCTATATCTAAAAAAATGGTTGAATTATAGTATGTTGAATTTGTATCGTGGCTGACATTTTGAAACAACCTGATTTTTGTCACGCGATTTATGAACCGATTTGTATGTAACTTGGTGTGTACATAGTACATACCTATGTCTCGACCGAGTTTGTGGGCAAGCTTCATTCGCCATCTTGTTTCAAAAGGGACCATTTAAAAAAATACTTTAAAATACTTTAAAAAAACTTTAACTTTTAAAAAAACTTTTTAAAAACTACTTTTAAAAAATTTACTTTTAAAGTGGGGTATCGAAAAATTGGAAAATGAAAAAGGTTTTTTTTTATGTGTTTGACCTTGAAACAAAGATTCCGGGGCAGTTTTTTTTTTTTTGTCTATATCTTAAATAATGGTTGAGTTACAGCACTTTGAATTTCTAGCATGGCTGACATTTTGAAACGATCTGATATTTGTCACGCGATAACACACGTATTTATTAACCTATTTGGTTGTAAGAAGGCATGTGGATAGTATATAGCAATGTCTCGACCTAGTTTACTGGCCATCTTGTTTCAAAATGGCGGCCATTAAATTAAAAAAAAATTATATTTAAAGTGAGGTGCAAAAAAATTTGAAATTGAAAAAGGTTCCTTTCTTAAGTATTTAACCTTGATATAAGAATTCTGGAGCATTTTTTGTATTGCCTTTATCTTTAAAAATGGTTCAGATATAGCACTGTGAATTTGTTTATGTGGGTGACATTTTGAAAAATCTGACTTTTTGCCTGCGACAGCACTCGTATATATGAATGATTCCGATGTGAGTGAGCATGTGCACAGGAATTACTAAGGTCTGGACCAAGTTCACTGGTTAGCATCATCAAAGGGCACTTCAAGATATCGCCGAATTTGTAAACCATATATAAGTTACTTTAAATAAAATCTGCTTGAATAAAGCTGACTAATTTCGCGAAATTCTCATTCATAATGATTTAGTATTGATAAAAATTAGTATTGAATCTTCTATAACCGGTTTCCACTAAATTGAGCTTCGTGTGTTTGAATAATATAATCTAGCTTTTTAAAAATAGGGAATATGAAATCTACCTCTTCCTTCCGGTACTGGCCGGAAGGACTTTTTATGAACCGATTTGGATGAAACATCGTGTATACATAGTACATACCAATGTCTCGACCAAGTTCGTTGGCAAGCTTCATTTGCCATCTTGTTTCAAAATGGCGGACATTTAAATTTTAAAAAAAAATAATAAAATTTGAAATGTGGTACCAAAAAATTGAAAATTAAAAAATATTTTTTTCTTATGTATTTGACCTTGATACAAAGATTCCGAAGTAGTTTTTGTTTCGTTTATATCTTTAAAAATGGCTGAGTTATAGCAATTTGAATTTCTAGCGTGGCTGACATTTTGAAATGACCTGATTTTTGTCACTCGATAACAGGCGTATTTAAGAACCGATTTGGATGTACCTTGGTGTATACATTGTAGATACCAATGTCTCGACAGAGTTCATTCGCCAGCTTCATCCACCATCTTGTATCGAAATGGCGGCCGTTTAAATATATTTAAAATTTAAAATGAGGTACCAAGAAATTGGAAAATGAAAAAGATATTTTTTGTATGTGTTTGACCTTAATACAAAGATTCCGGAACAGTTTTTATTTCGTCTATATCTAAAAAAATGGCTGAGTTATAGCATTTTGAATTTCTATTGGGGCTGACATTTTGAAACGACCTGATTTTTCTCACGCAATAACAGGCGTATTTATGAACCAATTTGGATGTAACTTGGTGTGTACATAGTACATACCAATGTCTAGACCGAGTTCGTTGGCCAGTTTCATTCGCCATCTTGTTTCAAAAGGGCTGCCATTTAAAAAAAAATAAATTTAAAATAAGGTATCAAAAAATTGGAAAATGAATAAGATTTTTTTTATGTGTTTGACCTTGATACAAAGATTCCAGAGCAGTTTTTGTTTCGTCTATATCTTAAAAAATGGTTGAATTATAGCACTTTAAATCTCTAGCATGGTTAACATTTTGAAACGATCTGATATTTATCACGCGATAGCACGTGTATTTATTAAACTGTTTCGATGTTAGAAGGCATGTGGATAGTATATAGCAATGCCTTCCCAAGTTCGCTGGCCAGCTTCATCAGCCATCTTGTTTAAAAATGGCGGCCAGTAAATAAAAAAAATTATATTTAAAGTAAGGTGCAAAAAATTAGAAATTGAAAAAGTTTGCTGTTTTGCGTGACATTTTGAAAAATCTGATTTTTACCTGCGACAGCACTCGTATATATCAACCGATTCCAATGTGAGGAAGCATGTGCACTGGAATTACTAATTTCTCGACCAAGTTCACTGGTTAGCATCACCCACCATGTTGTCTTAAAACGGCGGCAGGCACTTCAAGATATCGCCGAATTTGGCAACCAAATATAAGTTACTTAAAAAAAAACAGCTTGAATAAAGCTGAGTAATTTCGTGAAATTCTGATTCATAATGATTTAGTGTTAATAAAAATTAGTATTGAATCTCCTATAATCGGTTTCCACTAAATTGAGTTTTGTGAGTTTGAATAACATAAGCTGGCTTTTAAAAAATAAGGAATATGAAAGCTACCTCTTCCTCTCGGCACTGGCCGGAAGGACTTTTTCTATATACATTTTGCATTTTTTTTAAAAACTCAACTAATCCGAGCAGTGCGCACATGTTGCAAGATATTTGATGAGACGAAAATTATATGCAAAATCTGCAAAAAACCTCTTGGGTTTCCCGGATATCATGACAACTTTAGTCAAATGACTTGTACAGTTATGTAAACATCATTTTTGATGATTTTATATCTAGATTTGAAACGCAATTAAGTATTCAGGAATATTAGGCATTTTTTGTACGAACTTTACCAAAACAGATTTCTAGCATCGGTGTTTTTAGATGGCGGCAAAATTTGTTTATTTTTGGCTGAAAATCAAAGATGACTGACTTTAAGGATCGTAGAAGATATGAAATACAAAATGGTAGCAGTAAACTTTAAAATCAGTAAATGTATCGTTCATTTTGCGAATTTTAAGTCATATTTTTTTAGTGAAAATATATGAAATTAAATAGAAATATAAAGTTAATTTCTACAACATATAATCAATTTAAATATTATTAATGATTTTTTTAAATAATTAAATTATTATTAAAGATTTTTTGTTTATTTAAAATAGGAATGATAATTAAACGATTTTTGGAAATAGGAAATTATATTTCAAGTGCGAATTTAATAATAAAATTTAGTATTGTAGGGCTAATTTTATAAAATAACTCAGTAAAGTTGTCAGTTTAAATTTAAAATAAAGAGTTACATGTTACATTGAAGCTTGAGAGTTCTGTATCAGAAGTTTTGTGCGAAATGCATTTGTAGAAAAGGGAAAAAACCCTGAAAAAAAAAACTATGTTTATGTAGGCTTATTTTATAAATGCAATAATCAAAAACTAATGTATCAACAAGGAAAATATAAAATTTTATTTACACTGTAAAAAAAAAATCTGTGAAGTTACTAAAGTTTTTCTAGGAAACTGGGATTCCAGGAACTTTTTATGTAACGGCAACAAGAAAAATTCCTGTAACAGCGTCTGTTACAGGAATTTTTGTTGTTGCCGTTACATAAAAAGTTCCTGGAATCCCAGTTTCCAAGAAAAACTTTAGTAACTTTACAAATTTTTTTTTACAGTGTAGAAGCTGTAGACACAACTTCTTTAATTGATGCTTGCTAGACATACTTGGAAAAATTAAAAACAAATTAGAGGAGGAAAAATATAAAAGACACCTGAGACCATTTACATATCTTAAAATTCCTACGAATATACGTAAAAAATATCCAATCTTCCGAGCAAGTCCGTATGCCTTAAATGAAATGCGCTTATTTTATTGCACAATAAAAGTATTGTTGTAAATAAAGCAAAATATTTTTACAGCGGCAATTTCCTTTATTAGGAATCCTGTAAAACATCTTGATGTTGCTTCAGTGACTTTAATCGATTTGGAATTTTTAAACATAGACCAAATTCTATCCACCAAAATATGAGTGAAAAAAAAAACAGTTTATATCAATAAATTTCTGTTGAATGAATGAACAAGTTCCCAATAATTACTAGCCACCATCTGCTAAAAAAGTAGTGTAGCTGAAATTTCTCTGATGATGGACCTGTGTTGTTTTGCCTTTAAATATTAAACTACGCTATGTATAAAAATAATAAGACTTATAAGCATCAAATAAACATTTTCCATTTAACACAGTTATGTTTTAATGATCTTTACAAAATTCATTTATAAATGAACAATATTAATTCTTCATAAACTTTTACTTTAAGACAAATTTGAAATTAGTTGGCTCAAATAATTAATTACATCTATCAACAATGTTTCAAAGTGACTGACATATAATATGCATTTAAATGATATTAAATGCTTATCTACAAACTATCTTTCAAACGTGTCATAGGTAAATTTTAACAAGTTACGAAACTGCTTAAATAATACACCTACTTTTCCTTAACGTGGTTGTAATGAATCTGTATTAATAGTTTGAGGTACACAGATCTGCCAAATTAGGGTATTTCAATTATTAACACATTAACTACAGTTTGAAGCTTATGGAGAAAGTTAATCAAAGTAGCGATTTTACAGCAGTTGAGCATAACTAAGTAGGTTGTAGCTGATTCAGTTACATTTATTGCTTGTTGCACAAAAGTCTACCTTTGAAATTTCAGCCATAATTTAAGTATTTTTAAACGTCGTTTACTAATTTGTAATTTCAATTATTTAACTATAGGTATCTATTTTCGAAGAATGAAAGTTGATATTTTATTCCTGATTAAGTTCTAGGACTAACTAAAGAGAATACTTTTAATTTATTTTGGAAACCAAGTATTTGAGTGGTACATGCATTTAAAAACTAGAACGAAAAATCGTGCGTACAGCATAGATAATGAAACCCTTTCCAACATATTCAGCATACTATAGCAAAACATCATAATTTACTAAGGAGAAACATGACTTCTAAATGAACAATTTGGAAAACGCATAACGTATTCGAAAAACCGATTTCTGTTATTACCATGAATAGTCTTCAACATATACGAAGTTTTTTTGCACCCCTGTATATTATCTAAGATATGTATGCGTACTACATAGTATTCTAAAAGTTAGTTCAGTTATACCCATATCACAGATGAAAAATTCCCATAATTAATTTTCGTCAATAAACGAATGTTGTTGAGAACATTTTTTGTGACCTTGTATATGATCCATAAACTTTATACATACTTACTAATTTTTAAAAAGTGGTTAAATTTTAAAACGCATACCAACACTGAAAACGTACTTTCAGCATTTATTGTTAGTAGGCTTCAATATTTCAATTATTGCTCTATTTCTTCTATAGCCAAATTCTTTTGTGTGTTCCTGTAAATAAACGAAAAGCTCTATACTCACCATATTCTATACTAAAAATCTTGTAGTACACCTCAATGATGTATATCAATTTCAATAGGTTTAAAATACTGTAATACCATTAAAAAATATGACAAACGATTTTTCACCATAGACCGTAATGTAATTCTGTTGAGTGAAAAATGCCACACGCTTCATTTTCAATACAGAACATGCTATAGTGAACTCCATTAACATATATACAATTTATGGTGATCGGACTATATGTACGCGAGATAGAACACGGACAGACGGACGAACAGACATACCGAATGCATAAACGAACTTCAACCTTCACGTTTCAAATATGTTGGAAAGTATTATAAAGACACATTTATCTTAATTTAGGAAAATATAGTACAACCGCAAACGAAAATATGAAATAACTTCTTCCGAGTTACCCACGACCCCAAAAAGATTTCGATTTCTTTGAACTCCAGGAACTATAGCATTTTCGAAATTTAAAGAAGCATTTATAAAACAAATTTCTTTTACTGCTATTCTCTGGTTTTTGGAAACGTTTTCGGGTACTTTTTATAGTTTTTTAAACAGACTTCTTAACCCGCAAAATTCTGTTTTTGGATTCTGTGAATTCCCAAGTAAATATTTTCCTGTTCAACAATCATATATTACAGACAAGCATGCTAATTAATAGCATTCACTAACTTTAAGTTTAATATTGTTTCGTTACTGTTTCATGTATAAATTGAATTAGGCAGCTGGAATTCTATAAATGAGTTAGTGTGTTAACAGCATACGAAAAACGATATTACAGATTGATGAATCATCATTAGTACACCATATAAACAACTGAGAAACGTTTTCGAAAATCAGGCCAGAACAAAAAAAAAACATTTGTTTTATAAATGATTATTAATTCTTCAAAATATACTGGTTTCTAAGATTTATAATGCTAAAGTAGACTTTTATGAAGGGGTAACTGGGAATGTGTTGCTGTACGTCGTTTTTGGTTATATTATATTTTCGAAGATTAAGAAACACCTGTCTCTTTTTGCAGTGTGGATTTGAAACATTTTGCAACAATGTGTGTGTTACAGTTATTTAACACTTTAAGACCTGGCCTATACAATTGTATAGGTGATCCTAAGGAAAATAAAAATCAATTCCCTCTTTCTCTATGATTTAAAGCCGAACCTGCACCACACAATTGTGAGGATCCTCTCTTGAAGTAACCTGACATCGGAATATGTTTTAAATATTTTTTTCTCAATCAAATAGGAACCTATTGATACGTGTTAAAAACTAAGATTTTTAATTTCTACCAAAACTCTTCATGTCTTAAAGGGATAACCAACTGAATTTTAAACAGATGAGAGATGATAAAATTTTCTACTGCTAACTAGGGAACATCCCCAAGAGTCTACTCTGGAATTTGACGAGTATGATATCGTTTTAAAGCTCTTTAGACAAGGATCAAGTAAGGTATAGGAACTTTTGTCCTGAATCCAATAATTTGCGAGATATAGACCTTTTTTGTTTAGGAAGAAGAGAAATAAAGAAGAGAAAACATCATGAGATTCCTTAAAAAGCTATCGAAGGCGGGAATTCTATTTTATAATTAACCATGATAGTGTTTTTATATGTAAGATACAAGTTTTTTCAACACAAGGCACAAAGGATGAACATCATTATCGTATGATAGTCAGCACAGGTGTACTTCGAAAGAGTGAAGTATACATGTTTCGCCAATGGGAAGGCTGGATCCGTGTTTCGCATTAAGGGTCCTGTCTCTGCCGGCGAAGACACTCACGAGCTAATGCTAATCCTATGGGGAGGGATTTTTCTAATATCTCGTTTGCATTTCGACATTTTTAAATAATTTGTTTTGCATTGGACAGCAGAGGTCTGTTTCTACGGCGCACCTTGGTTACTTTTTCGATTTTGGTTGCAGATATTTTTTAGAATGACACTTTCATTTTCAGAACCGGCTTTGAAAATGAAAGTAAATTTATTAAAAATATCTGCGACCAAAATCGAAAAAGTAACCAAGGTGCGCTGTAGAGACGGACCTCAGGTATCCAATGCAAAAAAAAAAAAAAAAAAAAAAAAAAAATTAAAAATGTCGAAATGCAAACGAGATATTAGAGAAATCCCTCCCCATAGGATTAGCATTAGCTCGTGAGTGTCTTCGCCGGCAGGGACAGGACCCTTAAAGCCTTTTAAAAGCATACTCACTCACTGCATTGGAGGTAGGTGAAGAGACATGGCTTTATGCCAAATGATGTATTTCTGCAGTAATATTGTTAACATCACAGCAAATACTTCTTCAATGAGTTTTTAAATATTCGCCTATTTAATTTACCAAGTACTTGTATTCTTGAAATAAGAAAACATACTGTTGATGAAGGTATTTCTTTGATTCGTCTAGAACTGGACTGGCTGCATAGCAGAACATGAGTTTTTCAATGGTTAAATTTTCATCTATTTCGTCATTTCATCTGTCCTGTACCGGGATAACATTCTGATCGCCAAACTATCATGAAACTCTACCGTGAAAACGAGTATCACTATTAATTAAGACAAAATTCCTGCCTTCGATAGCGTTAGAAAGAATCTCATGCTGTTTTTCCGAAACAGAAAAGGGCCCATATCTCTTAAACTTCTGGATACGGGAGTATTGTTCCAATACTTTTCATGGTCCTCGTAACAAGAGCTTTTGATCGATACCACTGTCATTAAATTTCAGAACTGACACTTGGGGATGTTCCTTAGTAAGAGAAATGTGGGATTAATTGACCAGATAAGCAAATTAATAAAATGTAGTACGATTGTGTGATAATTCGGTAAACATAATTTATTTTTATAATTATCTGTATCATAATACATCATGTTTAATGAGAAATCTTGTTCATTTGTACAGAAAAATAATACAGAAATGTAACCTTATCTTTTCTTCAATAATCAAACATTTCAATAATGAATAATTAAAATATTATATTGAAAATTATTAAAATAAATCATTACAAATATACGACCACCTTTTGACTAAAATATTTATGACACAAAAATGAAAATAATAAATTTTGATTGACAATTTCATTCAAATTATGACATATCTTTCACGCTTAATTTTGTGCTATTATATTATCTTTATATTTATATCATTATTCTCAAGTCAGTACAACCATTTGTAAAATTGAATTGTGAGATATAGTTTTATTAGTTGTAACAAACTGTAGAGGAGAGTAGCCGAATTTGGACCACTTCACTTATTTTCAGGTGTAACTCACTTAAATTTTGCAATATCTGCAAAAGATCATTGCACAGGGTCAATCTATTCATCTATTAACTAAATAAATATTTAGATCAATTTCTTTTTGAAAATCTTAAATTTTATTTTAATTTGAAAAATTTGACTAAAGTGGTCCAAATTCAGCAACTGGTCGCCTAAATTGGACCCCCAGTCTCCTAAATTGGACCAAATAATATTAGGTTGTTTTAATGACTAGAAAATATAACTAATTTTATTAAAAGCAAAGTTTGTGATTAATGAAACAATCAAACAAAATAACAGCAATGAAATATAATGAAATCAAATATCAGAAAATAAGAGTAATTGTTTTAAATCAAAATGTAAATAAAAGTTATCAGAAATTAAGAATAGAAATTATGGAACTAATTGTCAGTTACTTGAATAGCATGTAAGGAGTGATCCAAAGCATATATATGGATTTTGTTTATTGTTTTTGTTTTCCAGCGCACACAACATGGAACCGTATATGGCAATCTGAACAGTGAATCATTTCTGCTATTTCATTTTTCTTACAAATTAGGCAAAACCAATCGTCACTGTCTAGATTTTTCCTTTTAGATTTTGAATTATCAGAACTTTTTTTGGTAACGGAAGTTTCCTTTGAATTATGTTTGTAGTTCTTCTCTTCCATTATTTTCTTGCTAATTGCATTACGCCTATTTTTTAAAACTCGATGTTCCAATTGCTTTTGTGCTGTAAAAGCTTCCTTTTTGTTTTGTTTTTTTAATTTCAAGGTATAGTTTATATGGCGATGATGTTAACACAACTGTTTTTTGACTCCCTTTGTACTTTGATTTAACTGAGTTTAGCAAGGGAAATAACATTTCTAATGTTTTTTTTTTTGCTTTTGGGGAGGATTTGTAGCTGCAGCCTTGTTGCGGGTAAATTTCTTCACAACTTACTATCTGCTTTTTGTTTCCTATATCTTTAACAGCTTTTCTGTCACGGGTGTTTTTTCTCTCAGGCTGTTTGTCTATGTCTTTTTCAACATTTTCGTCAAGGTTTGAGATTTTATGCGTTTTAATGGCAAAAAAGTATAATTCCACTCTCCAGACCTATAAAAAGTCTTCCATCAAAAACATCCTGCACGAGGAAAATGTTTGAATTCAACTCTGTCAATCAAATGTGCCGTAGGAATAAAGAATTCAAATAAAATAAATACAATTACATACAAGATAAAATACATTGCATACAAAATTTATTGCTTAGACATGTAAAAATATTTGTATGTTTATATAGGCCTAAACTGTACAAAAAATTAACCCAGATATACAAAAAAAAAAATTGCATGGAGATAGTAATCCATTATAAAATAAGAAGAATAGTGTACAAAGCGTACCGTCCTCGAAATTCATTACTTACTTTTCAAATTTATGATCGCATACCTGGTCCAGTTTAAGCAACTTCAATTGGCCCAATTACGGCAAGTGCGCCATTTTTTAAAACAGTTAATTTCAAGACTAAGAACAAAAACGAAATCAAATAAATCCGCGTGAAAAATATGCGCAATATACAGTTGAATTCATATATGCATATGAAAACATAACAACATACCTTAGTTTTAAAATATTATTTTACGTTTAATAGGAAAAAATTAGATCAAAACAGCTAACTTTAGTCTTTTTTAAATTGTTCGAAAATTGCATGTGGTGACGGCTGCTTCTTCTAATCATGAGTGACGTCATTCTGATGAATAGGATTTCAGCGGTAGATGGAGTCTCTTCCTGTAATTAACGGCAGATTGGCAACGGTCCAATTAAAGCGGCGGCGGTCCAAATATGGCTACTTTCCCCTATTATGGTTCTAGAAAATGTCAATTCTTACAAAAGCTTTAATATATTTTTTATTTTTTGAAAGACACATATGTAGTTTATAGGTATTTAAATTCCCCGAAATAGAAACTATTATAATTTGGAAAAAAATACGTTCCTATTTTTTTGAACGAAATCTTTATCTTTCCGTTTAATTTTTTTAAAAGGTTTGCTTCAGATTTATTTTAATAATACAATTTTCACAACGTATATACATACAATAACCAAAACAATGAAAGGATATAGTAAATCTTATATAAAATAACGGTATAAGCAAAACTGTTTTTGCAGAAAATGGAAGAAGATAGTCAGAAATACAAAAGTTTCTGATTTTCAATCTTCAGAGTATGTAAATTTTGAGTATGACGTCAAAAACGACTCTTTAGTGACAGCAAATGAAATTGCGCTTTACACTTACTGAAAGACTAAGTGGAAAACAATGATCAACATTCAGTAAGTTCTTCGGTTTGATAAGTGCGATGCATCAATGAAGTAATTTAACTAAATCAGAAGCTTGGCGATTTGTTGGTCGGTTAGAGGGGGGTGGGAACATAAGCCGAAGTAGTAGAAGCCACTAAAGTTCACATAGTGTGATTTCAAGGATCTAAAACCTGTTTTTGGATAATGAAAATGCAGGGCGAAGACTAGGACGAGGTCATAAGCGTGCAACAATGTCCAATGAAGATCGATATTTAACGCAAACGGGTCGGAGGCACCGATAAGAATACCACTCTTCTTCAATAACATATTCACTGTCACCACAGTTTCGACTCGAACTGTCTGAAATTGGCTCCACGCTGTATGATTGCAGATCATCGGTATGTGTAACGTCAACAGCAACCACAGGGAGTGTTCAACAGAGCATGTGAACTAGAGGTGAAATGTATGGCGCAATATTCTTTTCTCTGGCGAGTCGCGTTGTTTTTTATCCTGTTAATAGGCGTATATTCATCAGGAGTGAAAGTGGCAAAGACGCTATCCTGCGTTCGTGAAAGGAAGTGTCAGATTTAACGGTGGGGAAGTGATGGTCTATGCTGGCATCTACATTGATAAGCGCACCGGCCTCCACATCCTTCGAAATCTACCTCTGAGCAATCAGTGACATAGATATGAGATCCTGAGTCCTATTGTAGCCCCTTACTTTGCAGCAATTTAAGATGACTTCATGTTAACGGACGACAATTGTAGGCCACATCATGCTCATTTGGTGGTTGAGTTCCTTTTCGAGGAAGGAATCATAAGACTGCAATCGTCAGGGTGTTCCCCGGACATGAAACCCATAGAGCATGTTTGGGGCATTCTAGGAAGATAGGTTTTTGCCCGCCTACCACCCCCTCAAAATCTCCAAGAACTGGAAAGAACTCTTCTGGAAGAACTGGGCATAATACCTCAGCTCGTCATTAATAGCCCCATTGACTCCATGACTCAAATATTTTCAATATTGCTGGCCGTCCGGTGAAACAATACCCCTACTAAAAACAATTTTCTTTACAGGAAACACCCTTTTTTATTCGTTTTTTCTCATATGCACAAATTGTGTTTTTTTCCCTTTTTAACCCAAATGCTAAATATAGTGCATTTTCTCCTGATCAACATGTGTAATTTTTTTTCTCATATAGCCTACCACTTCTATCCATCATGTATCAATCATCTAAGTAATTTCCCAGCCGCAAGATTAATATACCCACAATATCCTTTAATATTTTTGAGCAGTGTATATGTATTGTATATACTTGAATTCCCTGCTTGTATCCCCCTTATTTTAATTCCAATAATTATTGTGTCTCATATTACGCATCGTAATGCAACCCCATTTTAGGTACGGTCATAGTTACATATAGTCGTCGTTCAGTCCGTCTGTCTGTCCGCTTATAACAGCGCTAAAACTACCCAACCGAATCGTTTGAAATTTAAAATGTATAATTGTTGCAAAATTTTGTCGACTCATTTCAAATTTTATGAAAATAGCATGTATAGTTTAATTACAGGCACAGTCAAGAGTTTTCAGTTACACGACGGCAAATGGGAAGAAAATATTCCAAGTGCATTTTAATGATGTTACAGCCTTTCGAACAGATTAAAATTGATTTGCACTTATGAAGTGCACTAACATATGCATTCAGTACAATATGCAGTGCAAAAAACACTTATAAAACTAGTTATCGTACGAACGCACCTCAATTTCCACGTTTGACGTGCAATTTCCAACTTTTTATATTTATGGATCAGTCATTATCATTTATATTCTCTAAAGCTATTATTAAATTGTTAATTAAAATAAAAATGAAATTTTCAAAATAATATAATTGTAACTTTCTTTTCATGAATTTAAATTTAAAAAAATTTCTCAGACTAGACGTCCTTCTTTATGAACATTAAAGTTCTCAAATCCATTACGCTTATTAATCTACATATATTAAAACCTAAAATTAGCAAGAATTTTTCACGCAACAGTTCCGATTTTGCTTTTAATTAAAGGACATAGACTTATTTAGAAAAGGAAAAATATACAGTTTACTTATATTGCGAAATATCCCTAGAGAAATACTTCAAGAAGATTCTCTTTTATACTCTTTCGTAATAAAAGATTTAATTTTGTGGGAAAAGAAAATCATTTTCCATGCAGATATTTTGCATTCTCTTTCAGTCTAACTTTTTTTTTTCTCATACGCAGTAATTATATACGTATATAATACAATCTACAAAAGACGATTAAAAAAGGAATTGATTTTGCGTTACAAATATATGATACAGTTGCTTTTAACAGTTTCCATCTTATTCCAACACTTTCAAGTTAATTTCAAAAAGATCTTAAAAACGATATAAAATGAATTTAAATATTATATAATGATTTTTATTTTAAACGATTTAATTATTAAAAAAGATTTTGTGTTTATTTAAAATTGTAAAAATGATTAAACGATCGTTGATAACAGGGAATAATATTTTAAGTAAGATGATAATAATAGAATTTAGTTTTTTAGAGCTAATCTCCCGATAATGTGGTCAGTGGAAACTATAAATAAAAAATAACATATTACATTTTGAGCTTCAGAATTCTGTATCAGAAGTATTCATTTCGAGAAAAATGAAAACAATTCTGCAAAACAAGCTATGCTTATGTAGGCTTATTTATAAGTAGAATTAAAAAAGACTAATTTATGAATAAGGAAAATATAAAATTTTATTCAGAAGATATATACACAATTTTTTTAAATTGTTGCTTGCTCGACGTATTTGAAAATATTAAATTAAATGAGTTCAGAAAAAATATAAAAGAAAACTGGAGACCATTTCCATATCATAAATTTCCTCTGAATATATAAAGAAAAAATATCACATCTGCAGAGCAAGTAGTGTATGCCAGTAGATCTAAAATAAGAGTTAAGGTAAATGCGCTCACCTGTTATTACAAGATTAAATTATTGCAGAAAATGAATTATAACATAAACCGCGGCAATTTCTTTTATTGATATTCTTGAAAAATTGCTTGATGTTTCTTCGGTGCCGATTTCGAATTTTGAAACACAGACTAAAATGTTACTACCAAAATATGAGGGAAAGAAAACAGTTTAAATTAATAAATTTCTTTTCAATTAATGAACTACTATTCGTTAATAACTAGCCACCCTCTGCCTAAAAAATAATGTAACTTATAGTTCTCTGGTGTGAGAACTGTGTTTGTTCCTGCCTTTAAAATATTAAGCTAGACGAACTTATGAAAATAAGTAGGCAAACAAACGTCAAATAAATATTTTTCCATTTATTAGAGATAATGTTTTAATGATCTTTACAAAATTTATTTATAAATAAAGATTATTAATTTTTATAGACTTTCTTACGTAAAATAAATATTAAATTAGTTCGCTCAAATAATTATTTACATCTGTCAACAATGTTTCAAAGTGATAGACACATAGTATGCAATTATATGATTTCAAATGCTTATCCGCAAAGTCTCTTTCAAACATATCAAAGACAAATTCTAACAAGTTAGGAAACTGCTTCAATAATATGCCCACATTTGCTGCACGTAAATGTAATGAAACTGTATTAATTATTTGAAATACACAAATCCCCAACTTACGGTATTGCAATTATTAACACATTAACAACAGTTTGAAGCTTATGGAAAAGTTTAAAAAAGTTGCGATTTTACAGAAATAGAGCACAACTAATTATGTTGTAGCTGATTCAGTTACATTTAATGCTTTATGCACAAAATTCGAAATTTCAGTCCATGCTTATATTTTTTTACATTATTCGCTAATCTGCAATTTCAAATCTTTAACTTTCTACAGGTATCTATTTCTAAAGAATGAAAGTTGGTATTTTATTCCGGATTAAGTTCTCAAACTTACTAAAGAAAAATACTTTTAACTTATTTTGAAATCTACGTACTTAAGTTTTCCATCCATCTTAGGAAAATATACATGTATCTTAACTCTTAAATGCCTGAATTTTCAAAAATCATTGTAATAATGTTTTTCGGTTTTCATTTTTTAAATAAATCATGGGAAAAATACTTAAAAAATCATATTTTAAGTATAGTTTACGGCTAAAAAACAGTTTGTTACTAATCGGCAATACTGGTGTTTAATTGAAAAAATAATTTCCCTTGATAAAATTCTATAATATTAAACATACAAGAATTTTAGGAACTATATTAAGAAATAAATTTTACTTACTCACTGCAGGTCAAAATAGGGTATTTCGCAAGCTTCCAAACAAAACAAAAAGAACAAGTAGCAACATTTGAAAAAATAAATTTATCTTTATTCTTAAATAGCACAAGTGTTGCCATCTAAAGGCTGAAAATTGATTTAATAATAATTTCAAAATGTATTTTATTGGCAACATTAGGCATTATAGCTTCAATGTTATTCTAATAGTATTTTAGAGCCTAAATTGGGTATGTTGCCAAAAAGCAACACCAGGCATTTGAGGGTTAAACTTACCTCATATATGCCAAAAGTGAAACAATGCATTTACAAGGCCAATAAACTCCTTTATTTATCCAGATCGGCATATTCCAGCGCCCTGATGGCGACATTCTCATGATCTATAATGATACAAACATTTTCGCAGCAAAATTTAAATTGAAAACTCATAAAAAAATATCAGGCGATCTCATGCATAAAGAAATTAACTGCAATACTAACTAGTATGTTGTGGCCATCACAAAACTTTCTTCTATATAAATCATGTCAATTAAATCCTTTAAATAGTACAAGAAATAACAACGATTTAGCACCAATTCATATCAAAGTATATCTGAATTTGAAGTTGGATGAAAATTCTTGCATTAGTTCTTGAGATAGAGCTATAGCGGAAATTCTGAAAAAATGTAGCATAGCAGCGCCACCTGTTGAGCGATTTACACTAAAAGTAAACAGCACTAAACTATACTAAGGTATACCTGAATCTGAAGTTTGTTGAAAATCCAAGCATTAGTTCTTGAGATAAAGCTATTGCGGAAATCGCAAAAAATACAGCATAGCAGCGCCACCTGTGGAGCGATTTACACCAAAAATTAAACAGCACTAATTTATACGTCAATTCATGTCAAGGACTAACTAAATCTGAAGTTTGATGAAAGTCTGTGCTATAGTTCTTGAGATACAGCTCTTGTGGAAATCGTGAAAAAGGCTGCACAGCAGCGCCACCTATTGTTCGATTTACACCAAAAATTAAACAGCACTAATTTATATCAGGGACTAACTGAATCTGAAGTTTGATGAAAATTCGTGCATTTTTTCTTGAGTTAGAGCTATTGCGATAATCATGAACAATGCAGCATACCAGCGCCACCTGTTGGGCGATTTTTACAAAAAAGTAATCAGCACCAAACTATATTTTGGACTAACTGAATCTGAAGTTTTATCAAAATCCGTGCGGTAGTTCTTGAGATATAGCTATTGTAGAAATCGTGAAAAATGCCGCATAGCAGCGTCACCTGTTGGGCGATTTTCACCAAAAACTAATCAGGTCCAGTTTATATCAAGGTCTAACTAAATATGAAGTTTTGTGAAATTCCGTGCATTATTTCTTGAGATAGAGCGCCCACAAAATTTTTGTCACATACAGACTCACAGACAGAGTGACAGAGTGACAGAGTGACAAAGTGACAGACAGACTCACAGACAGACATTTTCTAAAAACCATCAAATCGTGTTCTGGGCATTCTAAAACGTATAAATCCGTTGAAAACCGGCAGTCGAAATTTTTCACGAATCCAATACTTTCTTCTTGTAAAGATAGAAGAAAGTAAAAATGGGTGATTGTGAACATGAATTATTTTATACTACTCGTTCGTTAATCTACAGAGCATCTCGTTCAGAATTTTAGGTAGCTACATGGAGGCTGAAATATTGCATCTATACTCACTGCTTAAAAAAAATCTTTTTTAATTTGCGGATAATGGATAGCAGCCAAAATCTTGATGGATAAACTATTCTAATATTGTTTAAAATTAATCTGTAAAGGTTCTTTGTTATATCGTCTGGCCAAAGCTGTAGTTTTTTGTTGTGTTTGTTGTATGTTATGCGTTGTTTGGTCATAGTTGTAAACTTTCTGTTTGTCATTGCTATATCATCCTTATTAAAATATAAAATGTATCTAAATTTAGGAAAATATAGTACAACCAAAAACGAAAATATGAATTAACCTCTTCCCATTTACCTAAGACTCCAAAAGGGGCATTCCACATCAAATCAGGCAGTAAAATATCAATATGTGACCCACCATCACAGATTTTAATGAAACTACGTATGTTTGTTCTTACTATTAAGATATGATCACCAGCATTTTTTTTTCCCTTGTTGAAGTAGTTTCTGAGAAAAAAAGTTATCAAAGTTTTGGGAAATTCCATGAATTGGCATTCTTGATTGTTCAATTTTCAAAGGCATCATTTTATTTATAAAATCATATTTTAATATCTAATAAACAAATCATCTCCCAATAATTTAGACAAGGTAAATAAAGTACGTAGATTATGAAAAAAAAAATTTTGTAATGTTAAAAAAAATTTAATGTGTCTAAAAAATTACATAAACGTCGAAATAAAAAAACAATTACAAAAAATAATGGAATTATTAAAAAATATTTATCAGTCAAAGGCGGAGTTTCTATGATTATTTTTTTATTTTAAGTTGTACAGAATACTTCATTATAACTGGATCTGAAGAAAAAATAGTGGGATTTTGGTTGGTTTTAGTAGTATTTAAATCATATTTGAAATTTTCAATATTTTCAGATTTAAAAGTGTCATCCCTAAAAATCCTTTTTATTTATACATTTATTTCATTTTTTAAATTATGTTTTATATTAATTTCTTACGGAAAAAATAATCGATAGTGTTTTTTTTTTTTGTTTTTTTTTGTAGAACCAAGGGTGTTTTCTAGGTCGGAGAGCAATTATCCATTTCCCTATAAAAAAAGAAAAATCACTTGCTTCACCGCCCAAAAGAGATTTTCAAAATGACACTCCTAATCTTTAAACTCATATTTGCATTACTTTGAGCTGCTGGTATTTAAAAAGTACGAAATTTCACTATTTTGAACAATGTTTTGAGATACTGTGCTTTAAAAGTGTAAAAAAAATTGCACAATCCTTTATATTTTTATCGTTTAAATAACTATATCTGAAAAGCTATTTAAAAATAAATCGGATGTAGATTTGTCATTTTATTCAGTTTCTAATGATCTTTAATTCAACTTATTTCATCGCAATATTGCTGATAGACGGATTTTGAATATATATATATATATATATACACTATATGGCCAAAGGTGACCGATCACTTGCGATTTTAGACGTTTTGTTAAATATCTAGAAAAATACATGAGGAATTAACCTGAAACTGCAGGAGTGTAAGCAGTATAGTATAGATCATATATTTCCCAAATAACCCGTTGTTCCCCAAAACAAGCAAAAAGATCAGGGGTTGTATCAAATATCTGTTGATTAGTGCCAAGATAGCGTACACAATATTGCACTTACTATAGTATTTGGATACAACCCCTGATCTTTTTGCTTGTTTTTGGGAACAACGGATTTCGAGCTTATTCTATCGACGATTATTTTCAGAATTTTCAAGATATGATTTTGAGACTTTCGTAAAAGCTGCTCTATATACTTAGCTAATACGTTATTCACATTATATTTTGATTACATTCGCGCATGCGCAGTGAAACACTTTTTAGTAACCTGCTCTTTTTTCAATTTTTAATTCTGATTGCAAAGTGTTGTTGCTGATTGGAAAGTGAATCATTATTTAGTAAACCTGCTCATTTTTCATACAATTTTTATTATTATTTCATTCTTATTGCACAGTATTGTGTACAATATTGTTTGTCATATTTTCTGCAAAGAACTTTTTTTATATTAAGAACTCTGCAAATTATAAGCAAAAAACTTGGTGAAATTTGGCGCTGTTTTTATAAAAACCTTAATTTCTCTACGAGTATATATGCTATCCTCATAAAAATGAACACAGTATATTACAATAAGTCACTTATGAATAATCTCGTGTTTGAATGCTTTTGCTACATTAGTTTTTACACGGTTATCCAAAAGATATTAGTTTTTTTCAATTTGTTGACGGTCCCCTATGGAGTTTCAGGAAAAAATCTTCGCGGAAATATATGACCTATACTATACTGTTTACACACCTGCAGTTTCAGGTTAATTCCTCATGTATGTTTCTAGATATTTAACAAAACGTCTAAAATCGCAAGTGATCGGTCACCTTTGACCATATAGTGTAGGAGAGAGTAGAGAAGGTTGATCCACTTTTTATAAAATGATTTTTTATTTTTTAAATATCGAACTTAGAATAAAGTTTTATATATCATTTTATTCGTTATACAACCAGTTATCAAAATAAAATTGCTACACTACTGTAATGCATTAGAAATTTGAAAAATGGTGGATTTTAGTCATGAGAAAATGATGGGTAAAGGCTCCCCACATGTGGGAGGGTTGAACCACTATATGGGAGGCTTGCCCCAGTTTGTTTTATATTGAAATATTTCTGAAGATAAATAGAATCAGTTTTAAAAAAAAGCAAAATAACTTTATGCCATATGCTTTAATTATTAAAAAAACATATTTTTGAAAAAAATTATGCTTAAACAAACCTGTTTAGATGCAATGGAAGTCTGAGGGGAAAAGTTTTGTTTTAAATAGAATTTTGTCTGAGAAAGTATAATTGTACAGCAGGGAAAAGGAAATTTTAACGTTTAAAACAGCTTTCCGCTAGAGACAGGTTCCGTTTTCATAGGGTTTCATGCATTATTATGTCCGGATTTAGTAGCCACTGTCCCGCTTTTTTTTCTTTTTGGTCTCCTTGTCCTACTTTTTGTGACATTCGACCTGACAACTCTAGTTGTCACATAGTTTGGCTTCATCTCACTCTATTCATCATGTTGAAATTTGTCTACATACCTTCCTAAAGTTTTTCGCTATGTCCTTTTGAAGTCGCATGATTTCTTAACTTATAATTAGCATCTTTTAACCCTTTAAGGGACAAAGTACTTTCAGTACTAAAATGTTGAAATAAATGACTGGCACCGGAATGTACGAAAATATTTATTTCTAAATAGGAAAAAGGCTATATTTCGCACACATACTAAATAGAAAAGATTTTAGTAAAATTCTGGTGCCATTGTGGTATTTGGAAATTAAAATTAAGAGGTTTCATAAACATACCACTGCCCCTGAAACGGTTAAGACTGCTGCTTTCATACTTTCTAGTCTTTTCCACTGCTTCTATCTACCTATATTAAGTAATATTTAAAAGGAAAAAAGGTCCCTGTCAACTTTCCCATTTATATTTCATTAATATTTTTTGTGCATTGGATACTATATTTTTCACATCTTTCTTTAATCAGTTTAAACCTGTTTCTTTTCTATCACCCCATTTTACTATAGCTTTTCAGAATACATTGACATTCATTTTTTTAAATAAGCATTAATCTTTCATTATGCACAGTGCATAATAAAAATATTTCTAAAAACCCCTAAATTAACACATTGACGACGGGCAATTTTTATTAATTCTGAATGTTAAAGCAGTAGAAGATACCCCTAGTTCAGAAAGCCTTTTGTAAATTTGTGTTCTAGATAGGTTTCCCAAAATTATGCGTCGATAAATATCTTTCAATGTACGAATTTAACTTAAAATGTCTTACAATCTAAAAAAGAGATGGACAACATGATATAAATGCCTTTTCTGTAAGGTAGAATCCACGCCCTTAGTCTATGATGTTTTTTGAATGATAACGAGAATTCTCGTTTCCCGTCGTGAATGTGCTAAGGGAGCCTTGAACTAGAGGTCTGCACGGGCCGACATTTCCAGGTCCGGGCCCGGCCCGACTCATAGAAAAAGAATTTTGGCCCGGCCAGTAGAAAAAAATATTGGCCCGACACGGCCCGGTAGAAAAGCTAAAAGTTCGGCCCGAGCCCGGCCCGGCCCGTAGAAAAGAAATTATTTGCCCGGCCCGGTATAACAGCTACAGTTCGGCCCGAGTGAATTGCTACAAAACATTGATTTTTACGTCGATTTGGTTAAAAATTTGACTCTTACGAGGAGTTCTGACCAAAAATATGTATCTTAACTTTTTTTCATGTTTCTAAACTTCATTTTTATTTAAGTACCGCAGGTTGCGATATCTATTTTTTTAATGAATCACTATTGCTCCTATGTAAATGTTTCAGTTATCATTAATATTGTTAATTCATATTCCATACATTGAATTGTTAAAAATCTGAAAAATGCTATACAGTAAAATTTTCTAAGACTCAGTTACATAGAAAAGAAAAAAAAAATGTGTTATAGACAAGTTCCCTTCTTAGCAAATGTATTATATATTCTTTTCTTACGTATTAGTATATTAATTTTGCATGGATCAACACGTTTTTCCGTTTAGAACAGGATTCCGTCATAGTTAGGTTCCTTTTCACACGTTTTACTATATTTTAATTTAGCTATATTTTAATTAGCGTAGAAATTTACTATTATTTATAAATAATAAATGTTAATGTTTAATCGTAGAATAATGGCGATTAAAAAATGTATGCATATTTTGCAAAAACCTTTGGACCAGGCTTAATTTTACTGACCTTTGAACGAACAGGTCACGCCGAGAAAATGATTTTCATACGGGCTGTCTCAAAACTAGGACTGAACATTTTGGGCTGTAAAGACTAAAAAAGAAACCAGTCCCGGCTCTGTACAGAAAAAAATAAGTTAGGCCCGGCTCGATTCTTCCGGAAAAAAGTAAGGCTCGAACCCGGCCCGGCCCGTAAAGAGTAGTGACTAGGTCCGGCCTGAGTGCCGCAAATGAAATTAGGCCCGATTCCGGCCCGTCCAGATCTCTACCTTGAACATCTGGTCAACCCTCCCTCACATTGACTGGTTCAAGCCTCCCAACATAGCCGTTTTCTAAAGAACAGCACATTGTTATATTAAGCCTAACTTACTGTATATTCTTTATACCTGGAATGAAAGCTCGATATTTCTGCATTAATTAAAACCTACTTACTTAAATTTCTATGATATATTTTATCTGAAAACAGCTTACAAAATATTTCTAAAAAACACATCTTTTAAGTTGAAAACGCCTCACAATTGATTTCTTCTACACCTATTTCGATTATCTGTATGAAACAGAGACTGTTGCTTGAGCGTTCCAGTAGCTTTGGTTGGTAATTTCAAAAGATGAAGAAGAGTAAAAATAAGCAAAATTTGTGCTTCCGTAAGATCCTGCGAAAATATTTTTCCGACCCCCAGAAAAGAAAGAAGATGCATTACATATATTTTCATCTCAAGTGATTTTTTGTGTCAGTAGGGTTCCCAAATGGTCCGCGAACTAAACACCAATATTTTTAACAGAAAATTTCATAGTAGGTTTGTACAACACTTGCGCTAGAATTAACATCCGAAGGTGATTACTGTGCAATTTGAAAAGGAAATCTAAAAAGTAAAAATTTCTAAGAGAATATTTATGTTCAGTTGGTGGACCGTTTGACAGTCCTGTGTTAGCCCTTCCTAAAACTACGGGAAAAAAAAGAAGAATGTATTAGTTTATAGGAAAGAAAATACTTTCTGCCCATAAACAATTTGATTTGACATGTTTAGAAAGCAAACATTCATACATTTATTCTTTTTACTTTAACAAAGAGTAAGCCTTTTTAATACTATTTAATTTTTATTGTTGTAAATAATATTTGTTATTTTATTATTGTATATGGTATATTTAAGCAAGAGTAGTATTACACTATATTGTAATCATCATAGTATATCTTAGCATGAAAATGTTTCAATATATATATGCAAAATATACAAAAATATTTGATCAAAATTTTGTTAAAATCACTCAAATTTCCACTATTTTTTTATAATCATTTAAAAAAAAATTTTACGTGCAATTAAATAGGAGAACACTGGCCTTCGGTTAATAGCAAATTTTTGATTAACACATTATTTTTCACAAACTACATTGATTATAAAAATTAATAAAATTATAGACACACTTAGTATTTTAAACATAACAAAAGACAAAAAATAATAATATGCATACATTATTTGTCACGTATGAATTATGTGAAAATTATTTAGTGGTTTCATATTGAAATGACTTTCTTTTAATGCATTCTTTGAATAGAAAAAATGTAAAGAAAATTAATGGTGATTATGCCTTAAAATCAGCTAAAAACATACTGTTTCATTGAAATTTGTGAGAGTGAATTAATGGCTTAGGGAACATGGAATGACTCTGCTTGATTTGATTTGGAATGCTCCTCAAAACATTTTAAAATAAAAAATACTACCAAAAACACCCAAAATCCCACTATTTTTATTTCACAATCAGGTAAAGGATACCTTTACTTATATCATTCCTCAAAAATAAATTCAATAAAAACTTCGCCTTTGGTTCATATTGATTGTTTTGTTAATACATTATTTTTCATAAAAAATCACGATTTCAAAGTTAAAAAAAATTTAGACACACTTAAAATGTTCTAAGAGTAACATTATATCTTTTTTCAAAATCTGCTTACCCTATTTGTCATGCATAAAATATATGAAGATAATTTGTAGATTAGATATTGAAATATGACTACATTTATGACACGCTACATTTGAAAACAGAGCAGTCAAGAGAGTCAACTGACGGCAGATTTTCAAAAGTTTTATAATTTTTTTCTCAAAAACTATTTCACCAAGGAGTAAAAAAATATATTGGTGATCATATTTTAATAGCAAGAACAAACACACGCAGTTTCATCAAAATCTGTGATGGTGGGTTACATTCCTGCCTGAACTGATATGGAAGGGCTCAAAAAGATTTATTTTTCATTGGAAACTTCAGAAACATTTTTGAAATTTAATGAAGCATTTATAAAAAGAATTTTCCTTTTGCTGCTATTCTCTGAAAATTCGGAAACATTTTCGAGTATTTTTTACAGATTATTAATCAGCCTTCATTACTCGCAAAATTGTTTTTTTCAGATTCAGTCAATTGTCAAGTAAATATCTGCATGTTCAGCAAACATATTTTACAGACAAGCGTGATAATTAACAGCATTCACCTTAACGTGAAATTTAATATTATTGTTTTACTGTTACATGTGTACATTGCATTAGGCAGCTATAATTCTTTTATTGAACCAGTGTATTAAAAGCATCCTAAAAACGATATTCTGTATTGAGAAAACTTATTAGTACAAAATAAAAACTACTCAGAAACGGTTCCGAAAATCAGTGCCAGTAAAAGAAACATTTGTTTTATAAATGATTCTTTAGATTTTCAAAATATATTGGTTTCTAAGATTTATAATAATAGAGAAGAGTCTTGTGAACAGTTAACTCGAAATGTGTTGCTGTAGGTTTTCGATATTATTTACATTGTGTTTTCGAAGATTGAGAAACGCCTGTCTGTTTTTACAGTGTGAATTTAAAACATTTTACAGAAATGTATGTTTTACAATTGCTTAACCATTTGAACTTCAAACAGGTTAGATATGATAAAATTGTCTACTGCTAACTAGGGAACATCTCCAAGTGTCAATTCTAGATTTTGGGGAGCTTGGTATCGTTGGAAAGCTTTTGACACGATGATTAAGAAAAGTATCGAAACTATTACCAAGAATGCAATAATTTTCCAGATATGAACCCTCTTCTATTCCGGAAGAACAGAAATAAAGAAGGGCAAAACAGCATGACATTTCTTGAAAAGTTATCGAAGGCAGGAGTTTTGTGTTAGAATTAACCATGTTAGTGTTTTTCTATGTAAAATACAACATTTTTCAACACCAGGCACAAACAATGAAGAGCATTATTGTTTGACAGTCAGGACAGGTGTATTTAGAAAGAGTGTAGCATGCATGTTTTGCTGAAGGGAAGACTGCATTCGTGTTTTGTATTAAAGCCTTTTATAAGCATACTCACGCACTGCATTGGAAATATGTGAAGACAAGAGGCTGTAGGCCAAGCGATGTATTTCTGTAGTAATAATGTTAAGATCACAGCAAATACTTCTTCGATGGGATTTTGAATATTCACGTATTTTATTTGCCAAGTACTTGCAAGAAGTAAACATACAATGACTGAACGTAATTTTTCCTTTCGGTTGGAAGAAGGACTGGCTGTATTGTAGAATCTAGTTTTTCTGTGCTTAAATTTTCATCATTTTTGGACATTTCATCTGCCTGGTACCGGGATAGCATTCTCATTACAGCACTATTATGAAACACTATCGTGAAAACTGCTATCATTGTTAATTATAAGACATAATTATTGCCTTCGATAGCATTAGAAAGAACCTCATCCTGTTTTTCCCTTCGTTATTTTGCCCGATATGAAACAGAAAAAAGGCCTATATCTCGTGAACTATTGGTTTCGAGATTATAGTTACTGTTTTTTTTTTATCCTCGTGGCAAGAGGTTTTGATCGATACCACTTATATCAGATTGCAGAACTGACACTTGGGGATGTTCCTCAATAAGAGACATCCCCATGTGGGAACATGTAAGGAACATGTGAGATAAATTGACCAGATAAGCACATTGAATCAAGTATAATATGATTGTGCGATAATTCCATAAACACAATATATTTTTATAATTATCTGGATCATAATACATCATGTTCATTAGCACAGAAAAATAATGCAGAAATGTAACATAAACTTTTCTTCAATAATCAAACATCCCAATAATGAATAACCAAAATATTATATTCAAAGTTATTTAAATAAATCATTACGAAGATACAACGACCTTTTGTCTAAAATATTTACGACACAAAAATTAAAATAAGAAATTTTGATTGACAGCCCCATTAATTATGACATATCTTTCACGCTTATTTTCTGCAATAGAAGCAAATGTGCAACTATATTATTTATAAATTTATATCATTATTCTCAAGCCAGTCCATTCATTTGTAAAAGAGATATATCAAATATATATATATTTTTTTTCAGTTATAACAAACCGAATTATGTTTCTAACATATGTGAATTCTGAAAAAGGTATTAATCTTTTTTTAATTTTTAAAGACACATATGTAATTCATATGAATTTGTTTTCAACCCGAAAAAGAAACTAATATAATTTCGAAAACTTTTATTGATATTTTTTTATACAAAGTTTTTTTTTTTCATTTTTCCTTTCTTCTATCTTCAATAGAAGAAGGTATTGTAATCGAGATTTTTTTTGACTTCCGGTTTTCGTCGGATTTATACGTTTTAGGGGTCAGAGATCCCAAAAACATGTTTATAAATAATGTCTGTCTGTCCGTGTGTCCGTATGCCCGTGTGTCCGTATGTCGCCATTGTACCAGCAAAAAATGTATGAACTTATGCATAGAATTTAACCAATTTTTTTTATAAGTTTGTGGCTATGGAGAGCAGGTGCTCCATTAATTTGGAAAATATCCGCTGGTAGGGGATAATGTAATAGTGATTTTTGGGGCATTTTGAATATTGTCGCATAAGGCATGGTGACGTCACGGCGACGTCGTTGTGAAGTCACACTGTGATTTTGTGACCGTCGATGTGACGTCACGTGACGTCGTAGTGACTAGGATGCGAAGTCGTTATGGCCGTTTTAGAGGTCGTTTGTGACGTCACATTGTGACCACTCTGTGAAGTCACCGTGTGACAAATTTGTGAAAAGTGTGTCATTTGTGACTATTTTGGCATTAATTTTGTGACGAACCTGTGACGAAAGCGACAATGCTTTGAAGTCACACTGTGACCAATTTGTGAAATATGTGTCATTTGTGACGAACTTGTCATAAACACTATGATGATTTCAAATGAAAATCAAATTTCAAATTAATTGCTTAAAAGGCGCAAAAGCGAACATAGTGAAAAAGATTCCATGCTGGGACTCGAACCCGGGCCATCAGTATAGCGAACTGGCATTCTACCGACTAAACCAAATGGAACGATACCTAGCCTGGAAAATTTCTCACTATTACATGTTGGCAAGGCTACAAACGCAGCACAAGTTGGAATATTTATCGTGAACCACCGACATGGGGCAAACACGAAACTTAATTAAATCCGGCATCGATTGAAACTATATTAATACTTGGAAATTTTTCCAGAGAGAACCATTGGCCTTGCATACAATATTTCAAATGAAAATCAAATTTTTGCTTAAAAGTCAATTTAATTTGAAATATTGTATGCAAGTCGAAGGTTTCTCCCTGGAAAAATTTCCAAGTATTAATATAGTTTCAATCGATGCTGGATTTAATTAAGTTTCGTGTTTACCCGATGTCAGTGGCTCAGAAAAATATTCCATCTTGTGCTGCGTTTGTAGCCTTGCCAACATGTAATAGTGAGAAATTTTACAGACTGGGTGTCGTTCCATGTGGTTTAGTCGGTAGAATGTCAGTGCGCTATACTGATGGCCCGGGTTCGAGTCCCGGCATGGAATCTTTTTCACTATGTTGGCCTTTGCGCGTTTTAAGCAATTAATTTGAAATTTCATTTTCATTTGAAATATTGTATATAAGGCGAATGTTTCTCTCTGGAAAAATGTCTAAATATTAATACTGCGATGAATTTTAAAGTAAACTTTTGTTGTAAATATAAAATCTTATCTTTTTACCGTACTTTTTAGCAAAATATCGCTATTTTGGAGCCCTATTCTTCTAAAACATTTTTAATTTCTCCTCTTAAAAAACAATGCTTATCAACTGACATATTTTTTTATTAAGTTCTAAACTTGATATTGAGTTCAAGCTTGACATTTAGAATGTGTAATTTTTTTAATGTGTTGTGATTTTTTATTGCTTTATTAAATACGAATATGGAGTCTAACGGATATTAATAAAACTATTATTTATAGAACGGTATGATAAGCAATATTTATTTAAATTTTTTATTCCCGTGTATATTGTATTTTGTGAATATGAGCTAAATAGATTTGGTATGTTTTATAGGAAAAGAGTGATCTGGAAAATAGAAAAAATAAGTAAGAATAATCATGCGTTAAGCATAGATTATAAAATACTTTCCAACACTTTCTGAATGCTTTAACAAGATATCGTAATTTAGGGAAATAACGTAAATAAGATAACTAAGTAAACATTTTAGAAAACGCATAAAACTTTTGAAAAACTGATTTCAGCAGTTACTGTCCATAGCCAAATATGTTTTCCAATTCTTTTGAACAGCCCTGTATTTGATCTGTAGGTTGATACACTGAAAAAAATCAAGTACTCAAAAATGAGTAAACCGATGTACTCATATCGAATTGAATATTTTTGGATAAAAAATGAACCTATGCTTTCTCTATTTTGAAACATCACATGTTATCAAACCCAAACAAACGAATAATTTTGTACCCTGTAATGGTTCATTTCATTTTGGCCGCATAAATGATGTTTATTAATATGAATATTAAATTATGCACAGTATTTTAAAATGATTTAAATTGCTTGAAAATATTGCTCTTGTCATAAAAATATTCGATTTGAGTATCTTGTTAAGAATTTTGCTATTTTTCTTAATAAATAATCAATTAAACGTTTCTTGTTAATAACTTTGAACGGGAAATAAATGTCAGTACATTTTTTCTTTAATTGTTAGGGTTTTTTTTTTTTTTTTTTTTTTTTGGGGGGGGGGGGGGGGCAATACATAACGATTCATATTTGATCACAACCGTGGAGTAAAAAATTAGTACATGTGTTTCTCAACTTTGAGTACATTTGTATCGGAGCAAATTTGAATATGTGACGCATTTAAAATTGCGTACTTTTTATTCAATTTTGAGTACCCATTTTTTTCAGTGTATATATACTATATAATAGGAAAATTTAGTTTAGCAAGAAAACGTCTAACAGGTAGAAATTCTCTTTCAGCAATTTATACTATTACATGGAAACATACTTGAATACTTTTGTACAACCCTGTAGTTTACCTAGAATTTTTATTACACGCCACTATTTAGTTAAAATTTAATTCAAACTAAGACACTCTTAAAACTGCTTAAATCACATTTCCAGAAATTATAATTTATAGACGGCCATGTATCCAATACTTTACGTGACCCTGTATGTCATTTTATCTATATTCTACAAACATTTCTTAGTAAATTAAATGCAGTTCAGCGAAAAAAAAAAACATAACTAATTTAAAAACCACCTTTAAGCAATTTGCGCCCATACCCAGTAACACTTACGAATACTTTTGCGTAGCCCTGTACAGGAATTATAGCATTTATATACACCATATACTATGCATAAATATATTGAATCATAAAAGCGCATTTCATAATTAAAAATGCATTTCCAGCCGTCATCGCTAATGTACAGTACTTCGGATACAATATAGCATCTGAAATATTTTATATAATGTGTCCCTGTAAATGTGATACGTATTATTCGTATTATACATGCAATAATTTATAGTATGTAAACTCAGCGACGTATATCAATTTCATTATATATGAAACAGATTAACATAATTAAAGTACGCAGCAAACAATTCCCTCCACCCTTATATCATTATGTATTGGAATCCTTTTTTTAGCCCTGTAAATCAATAATAACTATTCTTTGCATCGCATAGTCAACAGAATGCATATTTTAGTGCGCTTCATAAATGCATATCAATTTTATTCTGTTTGAAAGCGTGCGTAAAATAATTAAAAATCTTTTGAAACGATTTTTCCCCATAGTCCGTAATGTAACGGAATACTTTTCGCTGTCTTGTAAATGAAATAAATATGCAAAACTTCATTACAAGTAGGGACCGTGCTATGGTAAACGTCAATAACATTCAAAAATTTCAGGGCAATCCGAGTATATTTACGAGAGTTGAGCGCGGACAGTCTGCTAGACGGACAGACGGAGAGACAATCCGAAGTCATTAGCACTTTTCAACTTTGTGTCCTATATTATGTATCCTGTATTATATGAACTTAAAAAAATATATATATACTAAAGCAGTTTAATCTATAACTTCCTATCAGGCATGAAAAACACTTTATTTCAATGCTTAAATATCATATTTTACTGTTAATTGCCAATAATTACGCGTATCATAAACGTAGAAAATGAGTTTATAATAGAAGAAAATTTAATAATCGATTCAAAATGTCTATAAATAAATGTTTGATTAAAATCACAAACAGAAAAAAATGCTTACATACAATTAAAAAAAATAAATATACCAATTTGAAAAACACTAAAACTAATAATTAATATTTATAATTGTACTATTAATCAACAGCATACTACAATAGATAAATTAAATGCATTATTAGATTTAACAATATCTCAAAAATATTTCCATATGGTATGAGAAATTCCTATTATATTATAATTTTAGCAAATGTTAAATCTGAAAACATTGGTTTGAAGATTTAGGATTTTAAAAGATAATTTAAAATATTATTAGCACTAAAAGAAAAATCTTTCAAATGTTTCACTACTGTAGTATGTAAAAATACATTTTCCCAGTATAATGTTAATTTCTAATCTGAAACAGTTTCGTAACCTCATGATAATCGAACATCATATTTAACCCCAAAGTAATAATAACTATAAGTGTTAGTAACAAAAAAATAGTAAGAAGCCGAAAAAAAAATCAAAATCATTGTTTCAACATATTTTCAATCTCAAGTAAGTGTAAATTAATGTTTATATTAATTCCAGTATGAATGTAGGCATGAATCTGAGCAGCTTTTTTTTTTTTTTTTTTGTTTTGTTTTGTTTTCAAGCAATGACAGGTTAAGATATTTTTCTTTACAGTTATTGAATTAGAAAATATCGCTTCTGACAATTCCAGATCAGTCTTTTACAAATATAACGTAAAACTATTTAACTCATAATATACAAATCAGGAACAGAATATTTAAATTAAATAAGACTCACATACACGTTCCATGAATATCCGTATATCCTAAAATGGCCGAAGTCATTTCCATATCTTAAAGTGTTGTAGACGTGGTGATGTTCTAAACTGAACTATTTCCCGCGTCTTCTCATATTTATTTTTCTGTGGGCAGACGATTTTCCGCAGGTGGTCTGTTACAGATTATTTGTTTTTTTTATACAAGATATTTGGAACTTGAATGCGCAGAAATTTTCTGAAAGTATCGTTAATTAAAATTTTCTATTTGAAGTAATTGATATTACTTCAAATTTATTTGCAATGCATTTTTTCTTTTCCAATGCATTTTACCTTTTCTTTTTATCCGTACCAAACAATTCAAGTTAAAATGGATAGAAAAGATTCTTTTTTGTAAATAATTATAATAATAATATTCATAATTAGAGTTTATTAGATAAAACATTGTTTAAATTTTTAAAAGGTGTAAAAATAAATTTAAGTCATATATCTCTAAAATGCAGATTGTAAATACGAATAAGTAATTATATCATGGGTTTTGCACAAACTTTGTATATTTCTTTTATTTTCGGAAAATGCTACTTTTATTTAAAATGTCTGAAAGAAGTAGAATTTATGACTTGAATGCAAATTATAAATCAAGAAATGCATAGATGACTAAACTCTGAAGACTCTTTCTACGTGCTCATTAAAAGGTGCAGATTTAACTGTAATAGAAAATTTTTAGTTTGAAACCAGTTAAGTGTTTCGAATAACCCTGGTGGTAAAAAAATTAATAAGTAAATAAATTTCCTCCCAGCAAACTAAATATGTAAAGTGTGCAAATTTAATATTCCTAATTCTAAATATATTATCCAAATTGCTCCAGCACGTACCATTTTTCCGAGAAACACTTTTATAATAATGACAATCAGTGAAGGATTATTATATTAAATTGCAATGCTAGATACATTGAAATCATGAAAAAGTATACATTCACTGACTTAGATATCAAATTGATAAAATATAGCTTGCAAATTTAGTTTATTAATGCTTGTATCGTGCACTTTATTTATTATGCCCCCCCCCCCTTTCTTGACAGAATTTACCATTTGCTATCCACTAATATATCTTCATTCCTTATGCGCTGTAACTCGGGACTGTTTAAAATACTGTTTAAAATATTCTTCTTCATTTTCAAAGATTTTTGAAGTTCATATTTTTGTCACACTGTGACTTACAATATGGTGTTTTTTTTTTTGTCACATATGTCACGTGACGTACGTTACATAGTAATGGCATAACAGTGACGTCACATTTTTTTTTTTTTTTTTATTGCCAGAAAAATATAATTTTACAGTAAATAACGTGTTTTAAAGAATTTTCGTAATTTTTTAAAGTTTTCTCTGAAGTCCACATCTCAGTCACAATGTGACATCCCTGAGTATTGGCATTTTGGACGCAGATGTGACGTGACCACAGTGACTTACAGTGACGTCACAACGACGTCACCGTAACCATGCGTGCTATGAGGGGTACCATCGAAAATTGTATGAAGTTACGCATAGAATTGAACAAAAAATTTTTTTTATAAGATTTTGGCTATGGCAAGTAGGCCTTTCCTTATTTTGGAAAAAATCCACCGGTAGGGGACGCTGTAATGGCGATCTTTTTGCGTTTTTGGAGAACTTTGAATATTGCACCATTGAAAAGTGTATGAAGTTATGCTTAGAATTGAACCAAATTTTTTGCGTATGTTTTTGGCGATAGCAAGAAAGTCCTCCCTGAATTTGTAAATATTCCGCCGAAAGTGGGCACTATAATAGCAATTTTTGTGTAATTATTTTTCAAAGTTGATATAGTATTGAACAAATAAAAATGAAATATTGACATTTGTAACAAGATTTTCAAATATTAAAATATATGAGATAGAGGAAAGTTTTGGGATTGGATCATCAAACTAGTTAATTTGTTTAAAAGGTATTGTTGCTAATTTATTTTAATAATACAAATTTAACAATGTATAAGCTGCTAATTTATTTTAATACAAATTTATCAATGTATATATATATATATATATATATATACATTGACATATTTTATTATCAAAAACAGCTATACACTATTAGAGAATCTAAAAAAATAAAAAAATATTACGGGTTTATTTGCTTACGATTTTACAGACCTCTATAACATAATTGATTTGACAGATTTAAAAGAAGAAATATTAGATTTTTATAATACAAATAGTACTTTGGATGTTCATAATGATTTTTTCATGAATTTATTTCCGTTGGTAGTACAAGAAAACTATATCTACGAAGGAAATACAATATTTAAACAGATTCGGGGTATTCCAATGGGGGGGGGGGGATTTGCAGTTCCATTTTGGCAAACATTTACTTACATATATATGAAAGGAATAATAATTTAAACAGTAACACTATATCCTACAGGTATATAGGTGATGTTTTGATAGTCAAATTAAACAATGATATTGAAAACATTGATTTTACATATTATCCTAAGTGTCTGAGTCTGGAACACTCCTATCAGAATTGTAAAAAGATTAATTGTCTAGATGTGACCCTAAACATAGAAAGTGAAAATTTGATATTTAAGTTATTTGATAAGCGAAATGATTTCGATTTTAATACCTTAAAGCTGATATATTTTGATTCGAATATTCATGTTTCGGTTAAAAGAAATGTCCTAAGAAATGGCTTAATACGAATCGAAAGACTGAGTACTAGAGTTAAGGATATGTTTTATGACATTTTAGAGTGTTTTCGTCAGGGATTCAAGCAGGGTTATCCTCGCAATTTCCTAAGGAGAATAACTATTGATTTTATTAACCCTTAACCCTTTGAGCTCTGATGAGTGAATTTTCACCCACTTAATTTTAATCTCCAAATGTCACATTGGCACCGGAATATTCAACCAAATTTATTTGAAATTAGATAAGTGCGTTTAACGTGTATCTGATAAGCCGAATCTTTTACTTACAAAATACTGGTGCCAATGTGATATTTTGCGAATTTGTAGAAACTCAAAGCCAGAGCTCAAAGGGTTAACCGGAATCGTGGGTCCATTTTGACCGGACAACGACAAAAATATATGAATAAAAGTTTATTTATATAGTACATGAAACTTTTTTCAATGTACTTATAACCCATCTAAGTGGTAATTTCATATATATTAGAAAATAACTTTGATTTTAATTAAAGGGTCCATTTGGACCCAAGATTCCAGTAATGTGCAACAATTTAGCGATTTCGGTTAAGGCAGTTACGGAACTGAAATGAACTCAGTGATGGATGAGAATGGTGGTGTTGATGCTTTAATTGATCTAATGAGATAGAAAGATATTTTGATGGATTTTGTAGATCTGTTTAGTTTTTCATTGTTTTTAATTTTTCTTTCATTTTTGGTCTCGGCGAGTGAAGGGAGACGTAGCATGCGTAAAGTCTGACTTAACCCTTCAGAGCATGTCGTTAACCATGACGCTCGCCTTCTGTTCTGTTTTGCTGTTATATATATTTTCCTTAGTTTGATTAATAGTTTGGTTTTAAGCGTTAATGTTTATGTTGGTTATTTTAATATTTTTGATGTAGAGTTTCAATTTAGATATGGTGAGTGAAGAATTTTGATATTTTGTTTGTGGTTTTATATATATATATATATATATATATATATATATATATATATAAAGTTTCTGTACAATTAAAGCATTTAAACATATGAAAAAATAAATATATTTGAATTCCATTCTGTTACCCTGCTAACTTTGAATACAACTATTACTGTATCTCAATTTATGCATCTTAATGCTACCCCATTTTTATATTTATGGATCAGTCATGCTCATTTATATACCTTACAGCTATTATTAAATTGTTAATTACAACAAAAGCGATTTTTTCAAAAGATTATGATTTAAACTTTTGTTTTAATGAATTTGAATTACAAAAGGAATTCTGAGACATGACGCTATTCTTTATGAATATTAAAGTTGTCAAATTCGTTACGCTTTTAATCTTCAAACATTAAACCTAAAATTAGCAACCGTTCTTCACGCAAGAGTTCCGATTTCGCTTGTAATTAAAATACTTAGACATATTTCAAACAGGAAAAGTATACAGTTTACTTACATTGCGAAAGAGCCTCATAAGAAAGATCTTAAGAAGTTTCTCTTTTATTCCCAAGTAATAAAAGATTTAAATGTGCGGGAAAAAATTTGTTTTTTTCAACAAATATATCTTACAGAGTCTTTTAGGCTATTTTTTCCCGTGCTGTTATTGTATATATGTAATTTTTTATTTTTTGAAGGACATACAGGTAATTTATAGGCATTTATTTTCCATTCAAAATAGAAACTAACATAATTTGGAAAACTTTCATTCCTAGTTTTTTGTACAAGTCTTCTTTATTGTTCCTTTTTTAATTTATTTAATATGTAAGGCTGCCTATTCATTTTAATAATATAAATTTCAAAATGTATATATTCGAATTCCATGTTCATACCCTACTAACTTTGAATCCAATAATTATTGTATCTCAAAATATCCATCTTATTCCATTTGTGCCTGAATTTTTGTTACTATATTTGTTGATAAAATCCCTTTAAAAGGTTTGAAAATGAACTGGAAAAAGAGTGAAAAAAGTACGCCAAAACTTTTTCGTATTTATTTGATAATATGTAAACAAACTAAATAGGGGAATATGCATAATATTTGTAATAATATAAAATGCATGATTAGATGTTTTGTCTAAATTTATATAAAATAAGCTTCTAAATTATACATTATATACTATAATTAGTATTTTTATAAACCACTAAAAATATATTTATTTATTTACAGAGACTAATAACATTATAAGTATTGGTAATAACAAACTAAGAATAATCGTGTTGGAGGCCTAAAAACTATTTGTTTCTTAATCATCTTGAAAAGAACTTCATATAAATAACTGTCCCATAAATGGGTAATACAAATAAGTACCCACTCGTGACTAGTGCCCTATATTTTGTACATAAGAAAAATGCAAAAAAAAAAAAAAAAAGGATTGAACATATAATTTCACAATTTAAAAAAATGCGTATTTCAAAGAAGTCTACAAGCTAAGTTTATAATTTATTTATTTGGATCCTTTTCAGAAAAAACACAAATAAACTTACTTTTTACATTTCGACATCTTGGAAAATGAAAAATCTATAAACTCCCAAAAAACCTTCATTTTAAACAAATAAATATCCATCTTACGCTCTCATCCTTCGATAACAGATAAAGGCATTCATAGATAATTATTGCATACAATTATCATGTTATAAAGAAGAAGAAAATTATTCAAATTTATTAAAATTCAATGCGTCCCGAAAGTGGAATACCAGGCTTAAATTGGTTAATGCAATCCTATTTTTATATTTATGGATCAATCATGCTCATTTATATTCTCTAGAGCTATTATTAAATTGTTAATTAAAACAAAAGCGACATTTTGAGAAGAATGTAATTTAAACTTTTATTTTAATTAATTTGAATTACAAAATAAATTCTGAGACGAGATACCCTTCTTTATGAATATTTAAGTTCTCAAATTCATTACGCTTATTAATCTTCAAATATTAAATCTAAAATTAGAAACCATTCTTCAAGCAGCAGTTCCGATTTCGCTTTTAATTAAAAGACTTAGAATTATTTCAAAAAGGAAAAGTATACAGTTTACTTACATTGCGAAAGAAGCACATAAGAAAGATCCCAAGAAGTTTCTCTTTTATTTTCAAGTAATAAAAGATTTAATTGTGTTAGAAAAATGTGTTTTATTTTCATCAAAGATATTTTACATTGTGTTTTAGGCTATTTTTTCGTATGCTGTTATTGTATGTATGTAATGCAATTTTCATTTTTTGAAAGACACTTATGTTATTTATAGGTATTTATTTTCCTTCAAAAATGGAAACTAGCATAATTTGGATAACTTTCAATCTTAGTTTTTTGCACAAGTCTTCTTTATCGTTCGATTTTAATTTATTTAATACGTAAGGCTGCTGGTTTATTTTAATAATCTAAATTTCAAAATGTATATATATATATATAGCTCTATCAAAAGTATACGAATTATGAAATTTATGAAAAAGAGGCTGTAAAGCACAACAATAAAACCAATGAACATTTATAACTTAAAAACAATAAACAAAAAACTCCTACTCGTCTGAAAGTGGGAGGAGTAAAAAAAAAAAAAAAAAAAAAAAAAAAGTAAAAAATCATCAAAGAAACTTAAACTTTTAAAAACTTAACAAAACAAAACTGCTTTAAAAACATAACCAACCAACCAATTCAAAATCTTTTTTTTATTATATATGATACTAGGGGGCTCTGCCCCCTACGAGCTACGCTCGCCAACCCCCCGTTCAGGCACACCAAAATCCAAAAAGCACGCTAATTTGATCGGCTTTAAAAATATTGAATTAAAAAAAAAAAAAAAAAAAAAAAAAAACAATAGCGATCTCTCTGTAAACGGGTTTTCATTCGTTTTCCTTGGATTGGGGATTTTTAAGACCAAATCTGCTGCTGTTAAGAGATACAATGGCTGTTTTCGTATTTAATTAAAAAAGTAGTTAAATATTTGAAAATAAGCTAATGTAAAATGAATTAAGTAAACAGTGTCATTGTCTCCCGGTATTTTTTAACAGCGCTATAAGATAGTTCTTTTAAATAATTCATTTTAAATGTATCGTTTCAAATCTGACGTAATTTACACCAAAGTTTTATTTCTCTTATTAATATTCACGCGAAAATACTTTTGTTGTTAGAAGGAAATATTGCTTGCGCTGTCTTCGAATTCACGATAATAGTTAAAAAGATTATCTCAAAATATCTCGCGCAAATATATTTTTCAATTTAAATTGTTTTGCTATATTTTTTGCAATTTTAAATATGACGTAATTTCCTCAAATTACAAGTTTAAGTTACAAGCGCCCCATATTGGCGCAATTTTTTCTGACGCCAATTTCATATACGCAACGGGTACTTAACTGGTACTAAAGTGTCGTTATTTTGCTTGATATGGTAACCTGGATGTTGTTGTTTATGCTTTTCATGTTTTCGCCAAATTGGCGTCGGAAAAAAATTGCGACAATTGACATCTATGACACCTATGCCATCTATGACTGGCGTATATGACATCTGACCCTATAGTTCTTATGACGTAATTTTCCTGCTTTTAACATGTAATCATTTAATTCTAATTTTAAAGTTCTTTTTTCCTGTTTATAATAGTCATGTGTAAATAAATTTTTAATTTGAAGTAAACATTATTGTTTGCGCTGTTTATACTACTGGCAACAGTTTAAATTAATAACATTTTCTAAAATTTGTAAAAAATATCTCTCGAAATGCTGAAAATTTGAATTTAAAATTGAAATAAAACCTCAAAAAATGAGTCAAATAAGAAAAATAAATGCAATCCTCACACCGGGAACGTATAACGTATAAAATGACTAAAAATGTTTAAATTCTCATGTATAGTTTTTGCTCCAATAAAACTTTTTTAACGGAGCGATTTTGTCCAAGTTTAGCATTAAATATCTCTTAAAATAATTCTTCGATTTGAAAACTGCCTGCATCAGCGTGTTTATCAAACATTTCTCTATAATACCACCGATTTTCATATTTTTGTATGCAACAGTTTTTTTTTTAATATTGACGATGAAAGGCCATGCTTAAGCATTCAAATTAGATGCCGATCTACCCGGAATGTCAACGCAGATTTTCATTGGTCCATTTCCAAATCAAAACTTTTTTTTATATATAGAAGGATAAAACTAGATTCTGAAGTCGTGGCTGGCGACATTCGTACTTAAAGAAAAAACACAGTTCTTCTGACATTGTTTTATTCGACGTAGTAGACATCTAAGCCGGAGTTACAGTCATCCAAGGCGGCGCCCGCCTGGGTCAATCCGAGCAGCTCCCACCCCGTATGTTCCCAAGGGCGGCCCGTAGGATTCTGTGTGAATTTAAAGTTCTAAGAGAATATCACCATTAGAAGACTATTATCATTTATAGCCTTTAAATGTTTTATATTAGATGCTGCTGAGTAATTCTGTATAATTGGCTTTCACTTAGTATGATCATATTCCTGCTCTCCTAAATTTAAAAGTTATAAATACTTGATAATTGAGCCATGTGTTGCGACTTACTTCTGATTTTAACACTTTATCTACTGACGGTTATGTTAAGTACTATTCACTTTAATCTTTCATCCCATAGCGAATATTACTAATATTCCAATGGCCTTTGTAAACGCACTCTTTTAACTCCACTTTATCCCTATATATAGCAGCAGTAGTTGTAGGTTTGTTATTTTAGCGAGAAAGGAGGGTATCTTTACACAGTCAATTTGTTTTATGCCGACATTTTGTACAGATTGTCAGGCTCGTCTTTTTATAACTACAAACGCAGTAAAGGATATAAGATAAGTGTTGTATTTTTTAATGTGTTTAATATGATTTTAGAATACAGTTTGACTAGCTATTTTAAGTGAACGGTGTATGTACTTGATTCTAACAGCTGAATTAATCGGTTGTACTTATAAGTACCGTCAGGAAATTGGGTGTTGGATAAAACATCTTGTTTACTTTTCGTCTGTGTAATTATCCATCATTTTCATCTGCTTTAAAATGTAATTACTAAAATGTAGTGGAGTAATGATTTCCCTGGTATTTCTTTTCTGTTTCATTATTATTTTTTATAGGAAATCGAAAAAGTTATGGCACCGGCTTGTTTTTGCTATGCTAGAAATGGCATATGTAAATTCTTATATTGCATATTAGTCCAGGCAATAGAGACCGTATAGGGACTCTACCTAGCAAAATTAATGGTAGTACTGGAAATCGGTTTTTTAGATGTTTTTTGGGTCGCCAAATCCGAATTTGTAACTTCCCACCAAAATTTCCCCCGGCAACAACCCAAATTTTGGTAAAAAGCCTCCCAAAAAAGGTTTTTATTAAAAAATTCCATTTTTTTATTGTTTTAGGGGAAAAGTAGCTAGAAATTCAGAAAGTAGACAAAATTTGAAACAAATTAGATATATGACATTATGACTTAGGATGAATGGGAAGGGGGGATCTGCCTCGGAACATGCGCCGCAGTGCTGCGTGAACTAAGTTGCGCAATTCCACTTAACCACTCACACGTTTATATTAACCTTCCCATCTTCCCTCCGAACTTTCTCTATAAGGTTTACTTTAAGTTTTTTGGGTCGCTGAATCCGAATTTTTAAATTACCCCCAAATTCACCCCCCCCCCCCCCCCGAAAAACCCCCAAATAGTTGTTTTTAACTTAAATTTCTTATTGTTTTAGGGAAAAAACATTACAAAATTCAGAAACTAGACAAAATTTCCAAGGAATAGGATATATGACATTGTGACGTAGGATAAACGGGGAGAAAGGGGGCTGCCTCGGAACATTCCCCGCGGGCTTTTCTCGAAAACCAAATTTTTTCAAAAAATCAATTTTTTGGGGGGTTGCTGAATGAAATTTTGGTGGGAACTTACAAATTCGGATTCAGCGACCCCGAAAACATAAAGTGAGTCGAAATTCAGAACTAGTATTAATTTTGCCAGATAAAATCATCTATTGCCTGGACTTCATAATTTAGTGTACGTAGCGCCGCAGTGCATGTTTAGAGGCTGCCGTCACCCTCCCCGTTCATCCTAATTCATAATGTCATATATCCTATTTGTTGCAAATTTTGTCTATTTTCTGAATTTCGCAATGCTTTTCCCCTAAAACAATAAGAAATTTAAGTTAAAAATAACTATTTGGAGGGGTTTCGGGGGGAGGGGAAATTTTTGAGGGAAAATTAAAAATTCGGATTCAGCGACCCAAAAATCTTAAAGTAAACTTAAAAAGGAAGTTCGGAGAGGAGATGGGAGGGCGAATGTAAACGTGTGAGTGGCTAAGTGGAATTGCGCAACTTAGTTTACGCAGCACAGCGCGCATGTTCCGAGGCAGATCCCCCCTTCCCCTTCATCCTAAGTCATAATGTCATATATCTAATTTGTTGGAAATTTTGTCTACGTTCTGAATTTCTAGATACTTTTTCTCTAAAACAATAAAAAAAATGGAATTTTTTAATAAAAACCTTTTTTGGGGGGCATTTTACCAAAATTTGGGGAGGTTGCCGGGGAAAATTTTGGTGGGAAGTTACAAATTCGGATTCAGCGACCCAAAAAACATCTAGAAAGCCGATTTCCAGTATTACCATTAATTTTGCTAGGTAAAATTCCCTATATGTGGAGATGCGAAAGAACATGTTTTCCCTGGAATATAGACGTCGCATAGCTAAATGACTGCTAACAAGATCGAAACCTTAAAAATATAGACCCTTTTTTAACCCTTTCAGGGGCAAAGCGTTTTTAATTCTAAAGTGTTGAAATAAATGATTAACACCGGAATTTGCCAAAACATTCACTTGTAAATATGAAAAAGCCTATATTTCACATACTTATTAAATTGAAAATATTTTCCGGTGCCATTTGAAATACCATGTGGGTTTTCTGTTACGATATTTTAGTCATAGTGGACTGACGGTACTTTAAAGTACAACTTTAATTAATTACCTCTAGGTAATTAATTTTCTCACGAGTGAGTATTTTTTTTTTTATGTTTATCCTTTAATTTTGATTGTAGTAATTGAAAAAAAAAATTACATGAAGGAAAATTGCAGTCGATCATAATACAGTAGATAATGGGTTAATCGGAATTTGTAGTAGCAAGGAAATTTTGATGTTTGAGAAGCATCAAGGTATCGGACATATGTCTGCACTGATGATTATCGAAACTAGGCAGAATATGATAACATCCCTTATTTGGGTTCTAACTATTTGAAGGGCTACTTGGGGCAAATATAGAAACTGAGTTAGCAATTAAGGGGGAAGAATACTAATAGAAAAGTTTACAGAGCATCTTATCATTTTTATAACATTTATATATATATATATATATATATATATGTTTACAGGGTGTTTCACAAAGGACCCCTAACTTTAAAAATCAAGAATTTGGAAACGGTGATATATAGAAACATGAAACATGTGGTATGTTTATTAAAAAAATCGTAAGAATCTTATACATAAATTTCAAATTTTAGTTAAAAATAGCACTGACAGATAGCGCTGAGAGCGTTAAGAGTCATTTTAAAGAGAATTCAGAAGAGTAGAACGACTAGCCGTCGAAGATTTCGCCATTGAAATCTGAACGCTATTAGCGTATAGTGAAAATAATTCCTAAAGTTGATGTATACAGTGGAGGAACGTGTGTTTATTGTGTCAACATCACCGATTAAATCAGAGTTCTACTGACACAAGAAGAAGTTTTCAAACGCGATTTCAAGTCCAATAGGCCCAGATGGAAAAACAATTCGTGAGTTTTTCAAAAATTTTCAACACACACAGGCAACTTGGCCGATGCGTTATTCGGGAATGAGGGTCGGATCTATACTCAGTCGTTATTTATTTCTTTATAGAGATTTATGACATTTAAGTATTAGTAATAATAAACTAAGAATAATCGTGTTAGAGAGGCATAAAAATAATTTGTTTCTTAATCATCTTGGAAAGAACTTCATATAAACAACTGTCCCCTAAATGGCTAAAACAAATATGTAACCACTTTTGCGTAGTGCCCTATATTTTGTATGTTAGAAAAATGAAAAAAAAAACATGCTTGAACATATAATTTGACAATTTAAAAAAATATGTATTTCAAAGAAGTGTACAAGCAAAGTTTTTGATTTATTTATTTGGATCTTTTTTAGAAAAAACACAAATAAATTTACTTTTTACATTTCGACATTTTAGAAAATGAAAAATCTATAAACTCCAAAAAAAGCGGTGACATAAAACATTACCAAAAATAGAAATTGAATCCTCACAGGTTTCGCAAGACATGGCCAAACCCCATACTCCAAAAGTGCAAAAAATCATCAAAGAAACTTAAACTTTTAAAAATTTAACAAAACAAAACTGCTTCAAAACATAACCAATCAACCAATTCAAAATCTTTTTTTTTATATACATGATATAAAACTAGATTCTGAAGTCGAGGCTGGCGACATTCGTACTTAAAGAAAAAACACAGTTCTCCACACACTGTTTTATTAGACGTAGTAGACATCTTAGCCGGAGTTGCAGTCATAAAAGGCGGCGCCATCCTGGGTCAATCCGAGCAGCTCCAACCCCGTATGCTCCCAATGGCGGCTGGCCCCACCAGTGGCCGAGAGGTTATGCTCTCGAAGCTGGTAGACGGGAGGTGCTGGGTTCGATCCCAATCGCGCCCGTCGGCCTAATCGTTCGGAGTTTTCGTGGTTTTCTTCGAACCTTGGTTCTCCAAGCGTTAATACGGGTTAGGTTCCCTTAGAAAGACCTCCACGGAAGGCATTCCCCCCCCCCTTAGGGCCTATATCCCACGTGCAGATAATTGGCCGACATAAATACAACCAACCAACCCAATGGCGGCTCATAGGGTCCTGCGTGAATTTAAAGTTCTAAGAGAATATCACCATTAGAAGACTACTTTATTATAATTTATAGCCTTTAAATGTTTTATATTAGATGATCCTGAGTACCCAATTTTGTATAATTCGCTTTCACTTAGTATGATCGTGTTCCTGCTCTCCTAAACGTAAAAGTTATAATTGATAATTGAGCCATATGTTGCGAGTTACTTCTGAATTTAACCCTTTACCTACTGACGGTACTAAAAAGTACAACTCACTTTAAACTTTCATACCATACCGAATATTACTAATATTATAATTGTACTTTGCAAAATCATTCTTTTAACTCCACTTTATCCGGATATATGGCAGCAGTAGTTCTAGGTTTGTTATTTTAGCGAGAAAGGAGGCTATCTTCGACACAGTCGAAGTGTTTTGTGCCGACATTTTGTAAAAATTGTCACGCGCGTCTTTTTATAACTACAAACGTTTAAAGGGTATAAGATAAGTGTTGGATTTTTTTGTGTGTTTATTATGATCTTAGAATACAGTTTGACTAGCTATTTTAAGTGAACGGTGTATGTACTTGATTCTAACAGCTGAATTAATCGGTGGTACTTATAAGTACCGTCAGTAAATTAGGTGTTGGATAAAACATCTTGTTTACTTTTCGTCTGTGTAATTATCCATCATTTTCATCTGCTTTAAAATGTAATTACTAAAATGTAGTGCAGTAATGATTTCCCTGGTATTTCTTTTCTGTTTCATTATTATTTTTTATAGGAAATAGAAAACGTTTTAGCACCGGCTCGTTTTTTCTATGCTAGAAATGGCATTTAAGAAAATTCATTTATTGCTTATGTGGAGATGCGAGAGAACATGTTTTCCCTGAAGTATAGACGTCGCATAACTAAAGGACTGCTAACAAGATCGAAATCTTAAAAAAAATAGACTTTTTTTTTAACCCTTTCAAGGGCAAAGCATTTTCAAATCTAAAGTGTTGAAATAAATGATTGGCACAGGAATTTGTCAAAACATTTATTTGTAAATATGAAAAAATGTATATTTCACCTTACTATTAAATCGAAAATATTTTCGGGTGCTATTTGAAATACCTTGTGGGTTTTTTGTTACGATATTTTAGTTATAGTGGACTGACTGTACTTTAAAGTACAACTTTAATTAATTACCTCTAAGTAATTAATTTTCTCACGAGTGAGAATTTTTATGGGTTTATCCTTTAAAATTTTGATTGTAGTAATTGCAAATAAAGTTATCTGAAAAAATTTCAGTAGATCATAATGCAGTAGTTAATGGTTTAATCGGGATTTGAAGTAGTAAGGAAATTATGATCTTTGAGAAGTGTCGAGACATCGAACATATTTCTGCACTGATGATTACCGAAACTAGGCAGAAATTGATAACATCCCTTATTGGGTTCTAACAATTTGAAGTGCTACTTGTGGCAAATATAAAAACTGAGTTAGCAATTAAGGGGAAAGCGTACTAATTGAAAAAGTTTTTAGAGCGTCTTATCATTTTTATATCATTTATACACACACACACATATATATATATATATAGTGGAGATGGGAGCACATGTGTACAGTTCGTATAAATATAGTTTTTCTCATAACTGGATTAATTTCTATAAACAAAAACTACTTAATATAGTAAACAGAACATTCTTTTACACATGGTAATTTAAAAAAAATCACCTGTATAGTTTTTCTTACATTTTTTAATAGTTTTATAAATTCAAGAAATTGTTCACATGTGCCCCATCAGCGGGGTAGTTGTGAACACACGTGGGGCACATGTGAACACAAGGAAAAAAATATATTTAACATGCTTTTTATTCTGTTATTAATTTGTCATCGTAATCATTAGTTATATTACCTTTTAAATTCACCATAAAGAAATATATATGTTTAAGCAAAAGATTATAAAATGAAAATAAGTAGATTTGGAGGGAAATGCTTAGACGATTCATTAAACATTGGTGCAATAAAATAAAAGAATAAAAAAGCAATTTTATTAAAGAAATTAAAACTTTTAAATTTTGCTTAAGAGTTTTGTTTGGGAAAATTTTAGGGAGGAGGCATTTACATACTATTTGTCAGAAATCTGCCGAAATACGAAAGATTCTCACTCCTGTATTTGCCTTATTTACGTGTAAATTATAGATAAAGAAGGGTTTTTTAATGATTAAAAAAAATCTTGACTATAACACCCCCCCCCCTTCAACTTCTTTTGCTTTTGAAAAAAAGAGGGGGGGGGTACAATCGGGATTTTACGGTAGTTATCAGTTTAACAATTATACTTTCTTAAAATATTACTGGTATTTAGGGTTATGGTATTTTGAATGGATAGCTCCATTCAAAGCATCATATACATAACTGTTTTAGAGATGGAAGTAAGCCACCATTGCAAGGTTAGAACAAATGTAACAGAAAATATTGCAAAGTTGTTCAAGGTAATACTTTTGCATTAACAATGCATAAAAAATATTTTTGTAAACCGTTTAGTAAAATAATGTTTAACACTTATTGCATTTTAGAAAACATTAAATTTATTTAAAGTACAATTGAACGTAAACGAGCTTGGTTGATCTTTATGTATTTGCTGAAAGATGCGTTTGTGGAAGTTTCCAAACAAAATAAACTTTGTGTGAGGAAAATATCTTCTATTTCAGGAAAATATTAGATAATGGAACCTACATTATATCTCAGTAAGTTAACTAAAAGAAACAGCATCACAGAATGATTATTGGGACACTTATGAAATGTTCATATCTGCCCCAACTAGTCTGTTCACAAGTGCCCCACATTGCTACTTTTGTTAAATTGATAAATCATTAACATTTTTCAATTTTAGAAGAAAAAGAACATTATCAAAAAAGTTTATTAGTATTCATAGTATATGTTAAAACACTCAAATTCAAATAAATGAGCTAAATAAATAAAGATATTCCCTTATCAACTTGGAACAAAGATTTTACTTTTGAGATCTAAAAACAGTGTTTTGGCTACAGAGGACAAACAAAGTGTCATAGGGCTTCAAAATTTTTTGACCATATGTCTACAGGTGCTATCATCTTTAGTTATTTTTTTTCAAATAAAAAAACTTACAATAACTATCGAAAAATTGCGATGTTCACATGTGCCACGTGTTCACATGTGCCCCCATCACCCCTATATATATATATATATATATATATATATATATAGGATATGTAAATTACATGCTCTTATCCCGCTATATTTGAATCCAGTAATTATTGTATCTCAAAATATCTAGCTTAATGTAATTCATTTTTATATTTACGGATCAATGATGCTCATTCATATTCTCTAGAGCTATTATTAAATTTTTATTTAAAACAAAAGCGAAACTTTCAAAAGAATATAATTTAAACTTTTGTTTTAATGAATTTGAATTACAAAAGAAATCCTTAGACACGACGTCCTACTTTATGAATAATAAAATTCTCAAATTCGTTACGCTTATTAATCTTCAAATATTAAACCAAAAATTAGCAACCGTTCTTCACGCAACAGTTCCGATTTCGCTTGTAATTAATGACTTAGATTTATTTCGAAAAGGGAAAATACACAGTTTAGTTGCATTGCGAAAGAGCCTCATAAGAAAGATTCCAAGAAGTTTCTCTTTTATTCGCAAGTAATAAAAGATTTAATTGTGTGGGGAAAAAGTGTTTTATTTTTAACAAAGATATCTTACAGTGTCTTTTAGGCTATTTTATCCTATGCTGTTATTGTGTGTTTGAAATACAATTTTTATTTTTCGAACGATACATATATTATTTACAGGTTTTACATATTTACATATTTTTATACAGGTTTTACATATTTACATATTTTTTATCCAAAATATAAACTAACATAATTTGGAGAACTTTGAATCCTAGTTTTTGTACAAGTCTTCTTTATCGTTCATTTTTTAATTTATTTAACAGATAAGGCTGCTAATTTATTTTAATAGTGTAAATTTCAAAATGTATACAAATATATACAGGGTGATTCATAAATATTGAAACAATAGGCTATATCCTGAAATATTGCCCCTAGGCACACACTTCCAATATTTATTATTATGAAAAATAAACTGATGATTTTTCATTATGTAAATCAGCTTGAAAAGAGTTTTATGAAGTGGCAACAGCGAAGTGGCCAAACACCGTAATGGATGCCGATGGAACTGCTTGAATATATGAAAAGTGTGGATTAAAGACTTTATAAGAACGTCTACATTTTAATGACTGTCAAGTTAGAACTGAGATGACATGGATTGAAATTTATGTTTTTGAAGATAACGGAAAGACAAGTCTAGATGACGCTTGTCTAACTTGGATTATGGCCCTGCTTGCAACTCCTGCTGTTGGAGAGATGTGGAGCGTAGTGGATATTTTAAAAGTATCAAGTTTTTTCAAGTCTTCACGGGTCAAGGTGGGGGCATGGCCTTCTCACATGTTCAATGTTTTTAATTACTTAAATAATTCAGTTATACAAGAATTTTTAATTTGTTTGTTTTAAAATTAGTTCTATTGATTTTGAATTGGTTGGTTGTTTATGTTTTTAAAGCAGTTTTGTTTCGTTAAGTTTTTGAGAGTTTATTTGATGATTTTTTTTAACTTTTGGAGTATGGGGGATGGCCATATCTTGCGAAACCTGTGAGGATTCAATTTCTATTTCTTGGTACCTGTTTTTTAACTCCTCCCACTTTCCGAAGAGCAAGGAGTTGTTTGTTTGTTTTTTTTTTTAGTTATAAATATTCACTGATTTCTATTGTCGTTTTGCACCCTCTTCGTCATGGATTTCATGAATCATTTACTTTTGATAGAGCTATATTTACTTAGTGCATGTAAGAAGCTGCGTTGCGCCTGATGCACTAGGTTGTTTCTTTTACACCTTTTTAAAAGCATTATATATATATATATATATATATATATATATATATATATAAAACACTAAACTTTGACGTTTTCCAAAATTAATCTCAGAAATGACGATATAATTTTGCAGCACATTATAAATATTTATTTAAAAGCAATATGTTCCTCGTTCAATATTAGGATTATATTAAAGAAGAAATAATTAAAATGCAAAGTTATAATTGATTTCTATTCTCAATAGCAGCAAAAAAGGATATAAAAGAATAATCTTTAAAAAATTATAAAAGCAAATTTTATTTCGAGGAATTTAAAAGGATGGATTTAAATCTAAACTTACTGGACATTTTAAGTGTAGTATTACGCTGTCTTTTTTCTGTGTTTTTGTATGTAGACCGCATTACGATTCAAAAATTACTCATGTTTGCCAATTTGGCATCCATTTTTATTCCGAAAATCCGAATTCGTGCAAGAAATTAAAACTGGTGTTTTTTGCTGTATTTAATGACAGTAATTTTGTGATTAGATTAAGTAAAGATTATTCTTCCAATATTTCCGGTATGAATTTGAAATGTCAAAATAAAAATAGAGGTCAAACTGGCAACACTGAAAGGGTGAGTAACTATTAAAATATATTTAGCATTTATCTTTCGTTACAAGAAGGCGAAAAATAATGCGATATTCCGTATTAAATCTCCACAAATTACAGCCATATTCATTTAAAAACTCCAAAAGTATAATTCAGGTGTCTCAGGGCTCTTAAAATTGAAAAAAAAATGAAGCAAAGGACAATTTTTAACAGTTAAGATCTTAAAGTGTATATGATTTAAAAAAACCAATTTTTATTGGGATTAAAAGTCATAAGATATTTCTTTTCATTTATGTATTTAAAAAAATTCAAGATACAGAATAATTATTTATAGGGTGCTTCAAACTGTCAGAAATTTCTCGAACAAAAAGTCGGTATAATAGCTTACGCGCAGGATTACAAAGTAAATTTTGCAACTTGAAATTGTTTGTGCCTAATTATATTTCAGAGATTATAATAATTACCCTGAACCTAAATAAATTTGTATTTACAGCATTTTTATATTTTTAATGCAAAGTTGTCTATAGCTAATACAAAATTTTGAAAATTCCAATAGTATAATCACCTAAAAAAATATTTTTACTAAACAATCAAAAGGAAATTTTAGCTTCAGTTTATGCAGACAAACATATGACATTTTAGAAACATATGTTGATACATATGTTTATAAAATTTCATGAAAAAATATTCAGAAGTTTTTGAGATATCCTGCGTATTATACCGAAAAACGTCATTTGGAGAAAAATGACTTCAAAGTTTCGGAAAAGCCACTTTTTCTATTGAGTGTGTATAATTCTAATAGCCATAACTTCTGTTCTAATGGGAATTCCAAGGTTCTGAGACTTCTAAATTATTAATTAAAATAAAAGCGAACTTAGCTATAGAATATAATTTAAACTTTTGTTTAAAGAATCTGAATCGCAAAAGCACTCCTGAGATACGACTGCGTTTATTTTTTTTATGATTATTAAAGAACTCAAACTCGTTGCGGTATCTAGTCTTCTTACAGTAAACGTAATGTAAGCAACCATGCTGTAATCACCAGTTGTAATTTTGCTTTTAATTAAAGGATTTAGACTCATTTCAAAAAGAACAAATAATGAGTCTAAACATTTCAAAAGACATTCATGAAAAAGTTCCCAGAAAGTTGCTCTTTTCTTCTTAAGAAATGAGAGTTTAATTTTGTGGGAAATAGAAATTATTTTCCAGCTAGATATTTCTATTTTGCTTTTAAGTTATTTTTTACCATGCTTTAGATATATCCATAGCTACCAACATTCTGGTGCTTTAAGGGGACTAGGTAAGCGAAATTTGGGAAAAAATCGATTTTTACTTTTTTATATCATTAAATAGTTTAAACTTTTATCTTTCCAACGATGTGTCACACATGTTTATATATTTAAAAAAATAAGCGTTGAAATTATTCATTCTTTCTAAGAGTACTTCACAGCTTAGTGGCCATTTAAATCTTTAATTGACTTTTTCTCAAAACTTGGATTTTTCATGTTTGTGTTCTTTTTTTTTTCAATATCTATTAAACTTAAGAACTCAATAAAAAAAAATTATTATGTTATATTGCATACTTTAACACAGAGATTTAATGATTTGTTGAGAATTATTTAATTCAGGCATTGAAATCTTGCCAAAAATGCTAATTTAAAAATGCTTTTCAATAAATAATTAATAATTAATTTTTAGGTTCACTTAGAAAGAAAATTGTCTGTTAAAATACGTAAAGTATGTTACTCAAACTACTCTAAAAATTCTAGACCTCTATATTTCACCATTTCTGAGAAAAAGTAGATAAAGTTGGTGTATTTTAACATGACGGAGATAGAGTTAACCCTGTCCCTTTAACTAAATAATTATTCTTTTAACAAGTAGGCCTTTCTAATAAAATGAACCTTCTTCCTAGGTACTGTAATTGGAATATATCTATATGTGATTTTTGAATTAAGTAAAACTCCCCGGTTCAAAATAAATTTATGTGAAACAGTTTCAAATATCCAAGTGTGTAAAAAAACTCCGGTCCAGAATTCGAACCAGGGATGTCTTGACTGAAGCAGTCAATGCTCTACCATCTGAGCCATCCCGGAAGAATCTGGAGGTCTAATTCACCCAACTAGCCTTTTTAACGATCACAGCATCTGGTTTGATATCTGAATCAGCTTAAGATTCAGATATCAGACCAGATGCTGTGATCGTTAGAAAGGATATTTGGGTGAGCTAGTCCTCCAGATTCGTCAGGGATGGCTCAGTTGGTAGAGCATTGGCAGCTTCAGCCTAGACATAACTGAGTCAGATCCTATCTTGGATCGGAATTTTTTCACGCACTTGGAAATTTACAACTGTTATGATTTATTTACCAACTGAATAATTGTGTTAAAAAATTAACACTTTATGTACTGAAATATGAATTCATGAAAATTTTATCTTCCAAAGCATTTTTCGCGAATTTTTAAAACTACATTAGAAGATATATATATAACCATTTAATAAATTTTAGAAGGATTTTAAAAGGATTGAAGGATTTAGAAGGATTCATTAAATTTTAATAAATAGGGATTTTGTGCAATATTTATAACCCCACTCTAATCTTTTTCTTTGTATTTTGTATAATTAGGTAATTTACAACTAGAATGATCTTACAATAGAAATAGAGAAATATTTCCGAATTGAAAAATTCCCCCCACACCCAAACGCCAAGAAAGCTGAAAAGATGTAAAGGCAAAATAAATCATCCTTTTAAAAATATTTTTCTTTTGTGTAACCCATAATTATTTTAAAACAAGATAAAGTAATATATCATCATAAGATAAATATATAATATCATAAGGTAAATATACATCATAAGATATCTCATAAAGTAACATGTATAACTCATTCTAAACTGTATTACTACTATTCGTTGTATTAAATGAATTTTATAAAAGGTATTTTAATGGCACTTATAAGTACCGTCAGTAGATAAATGGTTAACCTAATATATTTATTTGGTTTAATAAAATGGGAACGGTTGGAGGTATGTATACGATTGAAATATCTTCACTCTATCATAAAAAAAAATAGAAAATACTTTTACTTTGCAATGAACTTTACTTGCTGTAAGAGAAAAAAGTTAAAAAATAAAATAAAAATGTAGACGTTGAATCAATGATTTTTTATTGATAAGTTTTGATACGCATAATAAAAAGTTATTGATGTTTGAGAAGTGGGACAAAATAATCAAATTAGGACCGCGGCGATTAAAAAGAAGTTAGGAGGACTTTGTTACACAAAATTGAATTAATTAACGCTATGTAAAATTACACCTGAATTAAAAGTTTGAAGAATCTAGAAAAAGTGCGGTATATTTATAAAATACATTCCAGACTGACACTTCGTCTTGAAATATGCTTCCTGTAAAATATATAAGTATATTTTAATTCAAGAAGCGCCAAGAGGAATATGACTGCTACCAAATAAATATATATCGATTTGAACAACAAATTTCTTTAAAAAAAGAGTTAAATATGTTTGTCGCACAAAAATAAGTTAAGTGTAAAAGTTCAGTAGCTTTTAAATACAAATTCTGGAGTAATTTTTTTTTATAAAATTTGAGTGAAATGTCCGGAGCTTCTAATGTTAAATATTATGGCATTTTAAAGAATTAGTGTTTATTTTTTAGCATTATTTAAGAGGACAGAGGACATTTAAAATCAAACCTTTTAATTACACAGGCCTGCGATGAAAAAAATACAAGGGAATTGATAGATAATCTTTATGTATTTTTTTGGTGCTAATTTAAAAACAAATAATGAAAAAATTCTATCACGTCATGTTTTCTTGAAAAATTCAATTTTAGTTGGATTTTTATGAACATTCCATCATCCATACGCCCCGTTCCTCATGGATCTGATGAGCTAGTGCCTTTGCCTTCAATTGAATTGCAAAGTCATCTTTTCAGGGACTTCAGACTCGGAACATCCAGAGGTTTAAGGTGCCGATAATGAATATAAGCCCTCTGGAAGAGATTCACCTCAGTCCATCTCTGAGGTTAAACTTAGTGATGTGACTAAAGATCTGGGATTTTTGAAAGAGGCAGCAGAATTTTTGGGCTCCAGATTGAAAGAAAAGAAACTTATTGTCAAAGTACAGGAATCGATAAAAGGAATTTATTAAGCAGTACTTTGAGGAGAGGGGAGAACTTGGTCTATTTTTCTGATGATCCCGGATTGATGAGCAATTTTAATATCACCTACGATAAAGATAAATGGAGGCTGTTAATACATTCATCGAAAAGGAGCCTTGAAAGTAACGTACGCCACAAACCTATCATTTCCACGAAACATACATCAAGTAAGTACTTTAAACTTTTTTATCTAACTTTAAAATCATTTAAGAAAATTTTAAATTATTTGTATGGGTTTTTGTAAGATTTTTTTGCAATAAATGCACTTTTCTCAAATAAGAAAGTGGAATGTCCGAATCGGGTAACGATGGAAACGCCGATTTTATTTTCGGTAAATTTATTTTTAAAGATGATTTGGTGTCCTGAAACGTATAAAAAGATATTTATTATAATGTTTTATCGTAAATAATTACCGTGTTTTGTATAAATAAAATGTATTTAGTACGCGTAATAATATAACTTGACTTGAAGCATGCTCAACTAATGTGTGTAGCGATAGACAGAATATGGCGACCGCTGCGATCGCTACGAAATTTCGGACATGCTTATTTAAAAGTATGATTTAAAATTAATAGTAAACTTCTTTTTTTATTTCAAAAGTAATTCTTCAGTGATCTTACGTGTTTTTATGTATTTTGCAAAGTTTTCTTTATAGCAAATGTACCCCAAAAGATTATTTAATAACAATGTCCAAATCGTGGGACGATCTAAACATTAATAATTTTAATTTTCTAAATACATAAATAAATCCATTGTTCTAACATACATCTTAAAAAATAAAATAAATATTTTTTGTTAAATTATTGTACTTGAGTTCTTTTTTTTTTTAATTCAAGGTTTAAGAATCCCATCTCCTTAAAATTCCATTCTTCCTCTTTATTCTGCCACCAAAATGCAAGGCAAATAAAATGTTTAAGCCAATTCGTGCTGTAACTTTCATAAAAAAAAGAAAAAAAACAGAAATTGACAGTATTTAAAGTATAGAAGACAGCCAGCAAAAACTGTTAAAGGTACTCAAAAGATTCACTCCGTACACACGAAAAACAAATTTGGTACTATTCATAGAAAGTATACTATTCTAAGAAATAGATCTCGTTTTTACAATCTCTGTAAAAAACAATCAAGAATGCATTACCAGTGGAGCTGGTGAAAAAAAATATTGTTTCTACAATTGACTCTTCACAGTTGAAAATAGATTGACATTGGTGACTGGTACTTTGTATTAATTCATGATGAAAACTTATGGCTAGGTATTATTGAAAATATCAGCAGTGATAATGGTGAACAAATATTTTCTATAAATTTTTTGACTCCTCAGGCAGACATTGATTTTAACAGGTTTCGTTATCCATCTAAAAAAGACAGCACAAATTTAAAATATGAAGATATTTTGTTGAAATCACCAAATCCACCTCACCCGGTGACAGCAAGAGGAGACTTTTCTTTTGATAAAGAAATTATACATATGCGCATTAAAAAAATGACAGTATAACTTTTTTTTGAGAAAAAAAAGAATAAATTATATGTTGGATACTTCTAATATTATATAAAGGTATGTTTTTTGCATAATGTGTAATTCCTATAAAATTAAGATATTACTTCTAAAAAAGTAGTAAATATTTCAATATCAGAAATTAACATTTGATTTTATTATTATTATTACTGGATAACAAAAAGTTAATTATACATATATATATGTAAACACATACAATTATAGGACAAATTTACTACATTCTTAGCCTTAAGACTTTTTTTAAATACTAAGCGCAACGTCCAAAATCTGTAACCCACGTGCGAAAAAACGTCCAAAATTTGTAACCTACACAACTGCTAATTAAATGCTTTAATAATTAATTTTCCAGAATAGTTGCTGTCTTTTAATGTTTGTGTATAATTTTGTAGACTTATATACTATACTATTAAAAAAATTGGCCTTAAATTTGAAAATTTTAAAAATTACATATAGTTAACGTTTAATGATCCCACCTTTTGAGAATCTCCCTATGACAACAAAGGAAAAATAAGCTTGGGTTGACTTCAAAGATTTTGTCAGCAAATTTCCTTGTAAGTACAAGAATCCTGACAATAAACCAATTGTAATTAATATGATGGACAAATTTCAAGCGTTTGGTTGCTCCATAAGTTTCAAAACACATTTTCTTCACTCACATGTGCATTTTTGCACCTGCAAATTTAGGATTAGTCAGCGAGAAACAAGGCGAAAGGCTCCATCAAGACATCAAATATATGGAGCGCTTAAAGGAAAGATGGGATAAGATCATGCTCGCCGTCTACTGTTGGATGTTAACACGAACACGAGATAGGCGTGAGATTGAACATAAAAGAAGAACATCAAAAAGAAGTTTCAAAGAAAAAGAGTACGTAATTAAAAAGAAACTTTTTTGTTTTGTTTTTTTTTTCTCATTTTAAAATTTGTTTGAAACTTTCATGTACACATGCATAATATTTCCTCCTCTTTATCAGTTGTCTATTTTATGTATTGCCTTAATAAAAATAAATTAAAATAATATGTAGATGAGCTAGGTCAGGGGAACTTGGCTAACACAATGCCGTGTGTCTAGATTCACCAAGCAACATTCTATTTTAATTTTAATTTCCTACAACAAAGTATTTGGCTGTCATTTTGCGGTAGAAATCTATATTTTAATACTGCTGTATTGAATGCATGTTTTGGAACGAAATGTATTGATTCGAAATTTTTATTGTTTCTGAAAAAACAATAATATCCCTTAAGCTAATATTAGAAAATTATTAAAATATCTCAGTTTGTTGATTTTCTCTGAGCAAGTAAACCCAGATAAATCCCCATTAAGTAGATAGGTTTACAATGGAAGTCTGTGGGAATTTGGCGAAATATTAAATATAACGCCAAGGAGGCGTCACATTTAGCGACTAATTTTGGTCGCCAAATTTGGCGATATATCACCATGTTGGTGAGAAATTTGGCGGTATTTGGCGACAGAACATTATCCCTTATACGGCAAATTAAAATTTCGCCTAATAGACGTAATGTTAAAGTAAAAATGGACACCTCCAGGTGGGTAATTCATTGATTTTCACAATTTTTTTTATTTTTTTCCTTAGTTTTATAGTGTAAACGAACTTCGCACCAAATTTGAAGTCTGTAGCTGCAGTAGATATATGAGATCTTTTTGATGAGTGAGTGAGTGAGTGAGTCAGTCAGTCAGTGATAAAATTATCGATTATCATACATTTTCAAATGTCATTATCTCGGAAACTAATTATGCGTTATTTCTAAAATTTTGGATTCTAGGTAATTAGGGTAGCCTTACTACACATTTCGTATAACACGTACTTAGGTTTCATAGATTTTCAGTAGTAGAGCATTGAAATTTGACGAAAACTGCTCGAAATTGTTCGTGTAATATAAAACACGGCTATGTCAGGCGAACTTGGCTGACACACTGCCGTGTGTTTAGATCATATATAGAAGGCCATATTTTTTAAATCAAAAAGAGGGTGCTCTATCGCAGAATATGAGAGAAATCACAGAAATAATCTTATAAATTACAATTAGAATTGCAAGACCAGTAAGAGGAAATTTCATCACCTTTTTGGTGATTTATGTAAAGCCCCAAATTTCGCAAACCTGTGGTTGCACGAGCTCAGAAATATGTGCATAGTTGTATAGATGTAAGCATGCATTTACGTACACTAAAGTAACATAGAAAGTTCTATAATTGGGCTCAGAGCCAATTCGAATACTTTAGCGACCATTGCGCAAAATTGACTCATGTTTTTTATATCTCTCTCATACACGTAATTCTTTCACTGGAGGTTGTTAATTGCAAACGTCTAATGCAATACGTACCAGATTATAAATAAAGGAAATGTTTTTAATTTGCTACCAGTATTGTTATGATGTCAGTGATACTGACGCACACGTTCTGTGCTTTATAGTATAAGGAAAATACATATTGGCTCTTTAAACAAGTTAGGATTTTGAAAAGAAAAATATTACTTTCATGTAAATTATGATTCCTTTACATCATTAAATAACAAAAATCTTTTTTCATTCAATACTCTTTTTGATGGCATAAATGAATCACGATATGATTCACTTCAACTTCCCCACACCAAGACACAATTGCATGCAAAATGTAACGATGTTTTAGCTCGAACGTGATCATTTGATATTTCGGAACATTTCAAATAGAATGTCATATAATATACTTCAAAAATTTAAATAATAAAAAAATATCAAGATAAGAACAGTAGATGAAAAGTAGTTAAATCGTTAAATATTAAATAATAAAGCATCACAAGCACAGCTTTTTAGATTTTCATTACCCACATACTGTCGGTTCTTGCAATTAAGCACAAAACAGTGGACTGTAGAAGTCGATGCGATTTATTTCGCAATAAAGAGAAAAGAACCATCATACGGTTTATTACATTGCAGCATTTTTTCACATTGCAAACAACAAGAATCAACGAAAAACACAGAGTGTTGCAAAATGCGGAAAGTAAGAAAAAAAAAGGTTACATGGATTCAGAACACATGAAACTAAGGAACATCCAGCTTTAGGCAATCTCGTTAAATATTTTGACATTTAGGTATTTGCTGAAGTTGAGACAGGAATTCCAGGCTCCATCTTTTCGAAAATAACTGTAGAAGGAACTGTATCACATGCCATTTATCAAAGTCACTCAAGGGACTGTGACTTAGATCTTGTTCGGGTATGACAGTTAGAGAAGTTCCAACTAGGAAGTGACCTGTTGTTAGAGCGGTTAAGTCTGTTGGATCAGACGATATGGGACACAGTGGCTTAGAGTTGAGACAAGTTTTATTTGTGTAACCAACAGGGCTGCAGAGTCGGCATATAAAAGGACGACTCCGACACCAACACCGGGAATTTTAAAAGATCCGACTCCGATTCCGATTCTTTTGCTCAAAAATGGGTCGAAACCGACCCCACTCCGACAACGCAGACCTGCTTGTAAAATGGACGACGCCGGGAAATTTAACAGATCCGACCCCGACTCCGCAGCCCTGGTAATCAAGGTTTGAATTTCAGGATAGGTTAACACAGTGTCACCAACGGTTTTCTTCAGATGTGCAATTTCAGTGATTTTACTGTAGATTCCCACAGTCCTCCAACGTGTGGAGCAGAAAGTGGATTAAATGTCCAAGTTAATTTCTCTGACGACAAATATTTGAGAATTTATTCATTCTACTTGCACTGTAAAAGATATTTGTTGCTTTTTTTTTTCACCGTTGAAGTTGGTTTCATACTTACAAAAATCGCTCGAGGTTTCCTTCTTCTTGCAATAAATAGCTTTAATGAACTTATGAATGCCTTTGTTCAAAGATCTTCTACAACTTCAAGATGGATAGCTTGGATGACGAAGCAGACAAATATGCACACATATAAATTAAATGATTTTAGTCCGCGTCCTGTAGGATATTTAATCATGAATGGTCCTGACAAATGTGTTCCAACACGATGAAATGGTCGTGACTACGTTACTCTTTCTTGCTGTAAAATTAGCCATTATTTGTTTTGCAGTTCTAAATTTCTGAAGTCATTAAATGCGTTAATAATTTTACACCAAATAAAATGTCAATTTTTTGTGATTTGTAAAATAATGGATCAGCTAATTTTAAATCACTGAAAGTATCTAAAATGGTTCAACGTAAAGATAATAAGGAATATTATCTGTCACCTTATCCATCCCAAATGCTGATGTTGATACACTAGGATCACTTTTGAAGTGGGAAGTGAGTAATAAATCGACTTCCCCATTACTCACAGTATTAAATGTTCCCAAACATACACATAAATAAAACTATCTTTTACTTTTAATCCTAAATTGTTTACACATTCTCTTGAAATAAATGACATTTGAAAGCCAGTATCGCATAAACATCTGTATTTAGAAAACTCTGGTTCATAATTTTGAACTTTTATGAATGCGGCACACAGCAAAATGTGACTCTTTTGATTACTCGTTGCGTTTGACCAGTAGTGATAGCCACAGACTGCAGACGAAGTATTTTCACTCGCTGACTCCACTTTTTTAGGGATAAATTCTTGTGCGTGTGGAGACATACTATTTGACTGAGTCTTATCCTTGAATTATTTACTATGCAAAAATACCAAGTTGTTTCTTAAAGAATTTATGGCACGTATTTAGACTCTTATATTTATCGAGGAAACATATATTAGATTGGCAATTGAAGGAATAATGATTATGTTTTGCGAAATCTATTCGTTATTGAACAGGTAAATTAAGAAATTTCGAGCACTTAGCTGAACCATGTTCTTCTTTACAGTAACCACAACCAAATGTAGCTACCTAAGCATTACTCTTATTCGAAAAAACAGAATTAGGTGCTTCATTTTTCCCTAGCTTGCTATTTTGAAGAGTTCTTGCGTAATTCTTAAGAAATTCAATTTAAGAAATTTAAGAAACTCAAGTGTTAGAATTTCATTGCTTTTAAGCTGACGTTTCCACCAAAATTCTGTAGCAGGATCCATATTTTGTAAAATTAAATAAGTCATTAATGTATCCCCAAATTTGTTAATTGTTTAGTTCAATACTTCTAATGAGGAAATGACTTCAGTAATGTTGTCAGCTAGATTTAAAATAGCAATAGCTGATTCTGTTTGAATTGTTGGTAAAATTAGAAATCGTTTAATATAGGCAAATATTTGTTCTAGCTTATTTTAATATCTTTCGTCTACTACATTCCATGCAATCTCAAAATTAGAATCCGAAATTTTATTCGACTGAATGACGCGATCCGCTTCACTTTTCAATAAAGCTTTTAAAATACAGCAATTTTTGAGCAATAGATATACTTCTATCCTTAAACTCTCCATTCTGTAATATTACCTTCAAAAGTAGGTAATGATAACCTAGGTAATTTAACATTCTCGAAAACGTTTTCTGAAATTACACCATCAGATTTATTTTCAAACTTATTTAACTCAGCATGTTGGATTTTCAATATTTTTTCACCTTGAAATTTCCACAAATCTATTTTATCTGGGATTTCCTGTGCGAATTCTATCTCACTTTCTAATTGTTTAGATTCTGTAATTAAACTTTCAATTTCCATATCAAGTTTTTTTAGTTCTGTTTCTTTCTGTTTTAACAGTTTAATTTTTTTTTTCTAATTCTGTTGTTACATTAATCTCAATAACTGCGATTATGCTTTCGATTTTCTTAACACTTCTACGTGGAGCAGTTCCTTTTATTTTAAAAGTTACTAATTCCCTCATTTGTACATAAATCAAACTCAAAACTAGTTTTAAAATCCGTTAATACAAAATTTAGTTTAAATCTAAACTACAGTGGCTCGCAAAAGTGTTCACAACGTTTAGAAATTTATAGTAAAAAGGCATTTCTCAGGAATTGAATTCGAACATGAAGTCCTATATTTTTCCACATCAACTTTTTCCCATCTATTTTCCCATCTATTTCCAGAAATACGAAAACTAATTTTAAGAAAAAATTAGAGGTAGTAGATATTAATTTAAACCTTGCAGGAAAATTATAGCGATTACCCTAGGTCACATAGTTTTTGAGAAAAGAGCATTTTTCATTTACACACAAATTTGGATTTGCGGGTGTTCAGCAAAAGAATTGAGGCCCGCCGGGGTACCTATCGTCGCAAAAGTATAAAATCATTGTTGATGATGCTTTTCGAGAAAAACTCGTAGGTAATTAGCCGAGATATTAATCCTTAAGAACACGGGCGATTTGGCCATACAAAATGACAGGAGCTCCATACTCTGTGCAGCATCTCCTTTTAAAGCTCGGGTAACAACTTTTAATGATATATTTGTATAATGCAATGACTAGGAGCCCCACCAATGGCTGAGAGGTTCTGCTCTCGAATCTGGTAGACGGGAGGGGCTGGGTTCGAACCCAGTCGCGCCCGTCGGCCTAACCGTTTCGGAGTTTCTTCGAAACCTTGGATTTTCCATGCGTAAATACGGGTTAGGTTCCCTTAGAAAGACCCCCATGGAGGGTACTCCCCCAAGGGCCTATATCCCTCGAGTAGATAATCGGCCGTCAAAAATCAACCCAACCCAACGCAATGACCAGGAGCAGTATAAAATCAATAAACGTCAAATTGCTAAAAACAGACTAATTTAGTTAGAATTAATCACATAAATCCCATGGGATTCGCGACGAGTTTGTATTTAGAGGATCTCTCAATGCGCCTCCCGTGTCTTTAAATGTTAATTGAAATTCTATCTCGAAAAACGCGCACGAACCAAGGCGACCTTGAAACTTTTTGACTTTCTTTTGAAGCGCACTTAGCACAAAGCCAAGTTTAAACTTTGAACAAGGGTTTTGTTTTAGCTACACTGTAATACAAAACGACTTTTACTATGCTGAATTTCGTTTTATGAAATGCCAGATTAAGTTTAAATATGCACTAGCTCTATTATTAATACCGAATAAAGTTCATCATAAACATATTAGGATATGATTAAAAAGAGAGTTATACAGAATAGCAATATTTGATATTTTTTGGGCTTCATATCTCTTTGAACTTTTATAGTATACCCATTCATACTTTTCTAGTATACAGTGTGTCCACGTATAACCTGACCGACCTTTATTTTCGCAACCGTTGGTCCTAGACGCATACTTCCAATTACAAAAATGGTTTAAATAAAGTATAGAATTATTTTTAAATCGATTTGGGTCAAGAAAAAAAATTATTAAAAAATTACGAAATTTAAATTTTTATACGGTCCCTGGTCCTATAAGTGATATTTAGTAAAACTTTACTGTGACACTAACAAGTAAGACAAAAAAAGTCCCATTCATCTAACATTAAAATTGACCGAGTTATGAAACTTTGAAATGCACGACTTAAAAACCACTTTTATGCATCTCAAAACAGATGATTTCTGCCATGCTTTCAGGGATCGTAATTAAAGTACTTAAACTTATTTCAAGGTATCTGCGCTTTGAAAGAAATCGTACAAATATTACGATTAAGTTTTATTAGTTAAGTTTCAGATTCGTTAAAATAATTGTATTTTAACATATGTTTTATTTTGTAAGGATTTGAGGGTATGATTTCTTTTAACTAAATTTGTGTTATTTTCATAAAGTTTTATTTAACTTGCAATGATCGTCTTTCCTGTTTAAAACTAGAACTTGTACTAGAACTTTAACTTACTTTCAAATGTCCGATCGAAGTTAAATTTTACATACTGACTTAAATCCGATGACAATGCAATATTATTATGATTTTCAACTCTTACCATCTTATACATACTTATATTAGAGGATAACACAAAAAAATTCGGATAGATTACCGTCAAGAAGTTTAAGAAAGAGTTTTAGATTAGATAACATAACCTGCGATGGTTGTGTTTTTTAAATTTTATAATTACATTTTATGTATTTTTTAACGCTGAATCAAAAAATTACCTTCATTTTCAACCATCATGTCAGGATCTTTCGGAAATCGTAAATTTCAAGATTTAAAAATAGCGAAAAATCTGATACTATAAAATAGAAGTAATACTTTTTTATTCGCTTTACTTTTATTTAATTCAATAATTTATTAGATTTTTTGGCTTATACTGGGTTTCTTACAGCTAAACAACTCGGGGGTCTGATGAAGTTGGGAGGGGAGGGGGGATCAATTTTAACTTTTAGCTTTTTAACTTTGAAATTTGCGATTTGAGAAAATTCCTGACGTGATGGTTTAAAATGATCGGTCATTTTCGGATTCAATGCTAAAGATTACATAAGAATCAATTTTCAAAAGCTAAAAAACATGCCACAACCCAAAATATGAAAGACAGTGCAATCTAACAGCATTTTAAAATATGTATCATTTTGTAAAGAATTGAGGCTGTTGTTTTTCATTCTTTTATTTAACAAAAAATCTGTTATTTTTATCCTCTTATGATGTTCAGTACAATTTGTGCATTTTGCAGTAATATGTCAGAATGATTAAAGATTTCAAATTTATATTGCAATGCTAATATTACTCTCAACCATTTCTTTAACATGTCTGACGAAATTATATTTCTACTAACTTTGTGAATGACCCCTAATATGCAGCAAAAAGTATACTCCAACTTTAAACAGCTATTACTCGGTCAGTTTAAATCGTAGAATAACGTGACTTTTTTTGCCTTACTTGTCAGTGTAACAGGGAAATTTTACTAAATATAACTTATAGGACCGGGGGACCGTATAAAAATTTAGATTCTGCAATTCTTCACTAAATTGTTTTTTCGCTCCAAACTTTTTTTTATCTTAACCCTGCACATACTTTTGACCATTTTTGTAATCGGAAGTATGCATGTAGGACCAACGTTTGCAAAAATAAAGGTCGGTCAGTTTATACGTGGACACACTGTATATAGCTATATCCAACCCTACGTTGTATAGTTTTTTACAAAGTCTTATTATTCTTTTATCAACTATTTTGTTTAAATAATGCAGTTAATAATTCATATATTTATTGTAAGGAACCCTCTGAGTGCGAGTAATACTCGCACTTGACAGTTTTAAAAAATAATGTTTTACTATGTGTTTAAAATATATTTCTTAGGTTTATTAAGATTAAGTTGTAGTTCTTATTAATAAATACTCTTTCTGAAATATTAATTTTAATAATGGATAGAGCACAATTTCATTGAAATTCGTAAGTGGACGAGCACTTAGGGGAGCCACTGTATATACTCTGACGATAATTACACTGTTTCAAACAGAAAATTCTTTTTACGTATGAAATATAATGTTCAAAGTTAACTTACCTCACAACCTGATGTAATCTTTCGCCACAAATGACCTCACGGCAGTTCAGCAAATGTACGATTCTAGATTTTTTTTTCGCTAGTGCTCCGGCAAGACTTATACCAAATATGTTTTGGCATTTTTCACTACTCATACACATTGCTGGTTCTTACATTTAACACGTTAACGCCGGCGCCGATATTCATGTTTTTCGCTGCGAGGCGGCTCTCGAATGCATGTTGTGCTTCATCTGGTGGCGCGGTATGTTCGCTTATTCAGACGCTGTATGTAATGACACGCCCCTCTCATATTTATCGAATTGAGCTCGAATATAACAAGCAGAGTTGATTGTGAATGTCTAATAATTCGTAAGGAGTAAGCAAATTACTTAGACATGATTTTATTGACTACATATGTACGAATTTAATATAAAATGTCGTACAATCTAGAGAAATATGGACAACATGATATAAATGCATTTTCTGTAAGGTAGAAGCCACGCGCTTAGTGAATGGTGATTTTTGAATGAAAACGAGAATTCTCGTTTCCTGTCGTGAATATATTACGTTTATTATATTGAATAGTTTTTATTATTTAATTTTCGAATATTCAAGTGTGATCCGCCTGTAGTGCACGCCGTCTATGGCATTGTCGAGTGTGACCCACCTGTAGTGAACGCCTTCTATTTAACAGTGGAGTGTGACCCACCGGTGATGCACGCCGCCTGATACGACCGTCAAGCGTGACCCACCGGTGATGCACGCCGCCCGATGGGACAGTCAAGTGTGACCCACCGGTGGTGCACGCCGGCGTGAACGTGTTAAGCACAACACAGCGGGCTGTAGATGCGATTTATTTTACAATAAAGGGAAGCGAGCCATTAAACGGCTTATTACATTGCACCATTTTTTCACATTGAAACCATCAAGAATCAAATTGAAAAATACAGAGTGTTGCCAAATGCAGAAAGTAAGGAAAATAAACTTACATGTATTCGGAACATATGAAACCAAAGAACATGCAGCTTTAGCTCGCTGCAGACGATACTTTCATAAACAACTACATATAATATTATAAATTCCATGGTTTACAGTTAATTGTCGCAATAGCATTCAGAATCTAGACACACGGCAGTGTGTCAGCCAAGTTCGCCTGACATAGCCGTGTGTTATTTACATGAACCATTTCAAGCTGTTTTCGTCAAATTTCAATGCTCTACTACTGAAAATCTATGAGACCTACATACTTGTTATACGAAATGTGTAGTAAGGCCACCCTAATTACCTAAAATCCAAAATTTTATAATTAACGCATAATTAGTTTCCGAGATAATGACATTTGAAAATGTCTGATAATCGATAATTTTACCACTGACTGACTGACTGACTGACTCACTCATCAAAAAGATCTCGTATATCTACTGCAGTTACAGACTTCAAATTTGGTGCGAAGTTCGTTTACACTATAAAACTAAGGAAAAAAATAAAAAAATTGTGAAAATCGATGAATTACCCACCTGGGGGTGCCCATTTTTACTTTAACATTACGTCTATTAGGCGAAATTTTAATTTGCCATAGGAGGGGACGCTGTTCTGTCGCCAAATACCGCCAAGTTTCTCGCCAACATGGCGATATATCGCCAAATTTGGCGGCCAAACTTAGTCGCCAAAAGTGACGCCACCTTGGCGATATCTCTAATATTTCGCCAAATTCCCATAGACTTCCATTGTAAACCTATCTACTTACTGGTGGTTTATCTAGTTTTACTTGCTTACAGAAAATCAACAAATTGAGATATTCTGTCTGTCACAGAGCCTGTTCTCAGAAACTATACTCGTTGGAGACTTGAAATTTTGCATACTTATAGCTGAGCACCACACATCATACGACAAATTATAAAATTTTGAAAAAGTCGTACATTTAACCCTTTGGACTCCCACATGTGTATTTTAAACAATTCTTTCTGTGTGAGCCTCTAACTAGGTTGGAGGCGTGAAATTTGGCATACTTATAGCTGAACACCTCACATCAAATGACAGTCTATAAAATTTTGAAAAAATCGTACATTTAACCCTTTGCGCTCCCACATGTGTATTTTAAACAATTCTTTCTCAGTGAGCCCTAATTAGGTTGGACGGGTGAAATTTTGCATTCTTATAGCTGAACACCTCACAACAAACGAGAAATCATAAAATTTTGAAAAAGTCGAGCATTTAACCCTTTGGGCTCCCCCATGTGCATTTTAAACAATTCTTTCAAAGTGAGCCTCTAATTAGGTTGGAGACGTGAAATTTTGTATACTTATAGCTGAACACCTCACATCAAACGACAAATCATAAAATTTTCAAAAAGTCGTACATTTAACCCTTTGGGCTCCCACATGTGTATTTTAAACAATTCTTTCTAAGTGAGCCCCTATTTAGGTTGGAGGCGTGAAATTTTGCATACTTATAGCTGAACACCTCACATGAAATGACAAACCATAAAATTTTGAAAAAGTCGTACATTTAGCCCTTCGGGCTCTCACATGTGTATTTTAAACAATATTTTCTAAGTGAGCCCCTAATTAGGTTGGAGGCGTGAAAATTTGCATACTTATAGCTGAACACCATCATGAGACAAACCATAAAATTTTGAAAAAGTCGTACATTTAACCCTTTGGGCTTCCACATGCGTATTTTAAGCAATTCTTTCTAACTGAGCCCCTTATTTAACTGCAGACTTGAAATTTTGCATACTTTTAGCAGAACACTTGAGGCCAGGCGACAAATCATAAAATCTTCAAAAAGTCTTACGCTTAACCCTTTGAGCCACCACATATGTATTTTAAGCAATTCTATCTAAAGGAGCCCCTAATTAAGTTGGAGACATGACTTTTTGCATACGTATTAGGGTGGTGCGAAAAAAGTGAAGTTGATATTTCCGAGTCGCTATAGTGCGGAAAAGTTGCGATTGGTAAATACAAGAAAAACAAACAAAAATTCTTCAAATTGGACTTTATCTTCCGATCCCGCAAACCGCCTAAAAATTCAAAAAAATTCAAAAATTTCGATTTTTTCAGAATTAATTTTTTTTAACGTTTATATATATATTTTTTATCGTTATAGTGAAATATATCTGCAGATTGTACTGTTTAATAATAATAATTAAAAAGGTTGTGGTTAGAGAATATCTTCCGATCGCGCAAGCTCAATAAAAATCGGCAAAAATTCCATTTTGAGTGATTTTCATGCAAAAAGAATGTAATCAACTGAGGTCAGTTTGCTGTCTGAGGTTAATATTTAAATGTTAATTGAGCATATTAGGTCATTTTTAAACAACATTGAGCTTACCACGAAGAGTTCGTTCCAGGTCTGAAAAGTTTAGTAGTTCACCCAACTGCCGCTAGCAACGTTTAAAAACAGTGCTGAAATCGGGTATGCGCTCCCATCTAATCTCACCTAACTCCATAAAATTTACAGCAAAAGTCATCTGGATTCAGATGAACTTACATGGTATATATTTCGACAGAAGAAAGGACGATACCCTAGTTATAGAAAGAATTGGATCAAAACAGGTTCGTCGAACTATTAAAGAGGAACACTATTCTATCATAAAAGAACGTGGCTCAGTTTATTTAGGCCATGTGTCTCTAAACTCTGGATCTACTAAAGGCATTGTACCTTTCATAGTGTCATGTCTTACTGAACAAGGGTTTCATGAGAATACTTAGATTTGGTAGGCTGTGATGCTACAAATACCAATATTGGATGGAAAGGTGCTGCTATCAAACAGCTTGAAGTGCATCTCGGACGACCACTTCAGTGGGTTGTTTCTTTATTCCATTTTGTTGAATTACCTTTCCGCCATCTTTTTCAACATTTGGATGGTGAAACAACTGGTCCAAGATCATTTAGTAGACCAATTGGGTAGAATCTCATTGTTGTGAAAAGTTCTCAGGGATAAATTTTCAATTGACTGATTGTGAAATTCCAGAAGTGGACAGACAATTAGTGAGCAAGGGCCAAAGATATCTTTTTGACGTAAGTCAAGCAATTAAAATTGGCAACTTTCCAAATGACTTATCAAAGTGTGACCCCGTCCCATTTTCACATGCCAATAGGCTCATTTGTGCAAATAGTCCTTCGACTTTACGCGAGCGTGGAAAACCCAACGGATGCCTTAAAAGTCATATTGACATTTATTTTAAAATCTTACATGCCAGTTTGGTTTTTTAAAAAATGCATTAAGTACATTACAGACGGGCCTATTCATCTGTACAGAGCAATAGAAACATCTGGATACTTGCGTGACAACCTGAAAACTGTCTAGTCCCTGTAATTGAACGAAATTCGTTCTTTTCTCACCCGGAAAACCTACTGATGGTAATGGTGTTTGATAAGAGGAGGCACATAAAAGAGCTAGGACTAAGAAGAGTGTTAAAAGCCAGGCATACTGTTTCAAAAGGTAAAAGAATCAAAATCTTTATTACTCCTACTTTAAACTTCGATGCGGCAGACTATATAGAATTAATTGATTAGAATGTAGAAAAATTATCATCTCCTCCTCTTTTTTGGAGAATAACCAATGAAGAAATACATTTATTCGTTCAATCATGTGATATCTCAGGCTGGGTTGATAAAAAAATTCCCCTGCCACACGCAAGCTGTCAAACGGTGCGTCAAATTGATAACAGAAGCATCGTTTAAGGTATGTGGGCCCCAATCAAGAGATAGATTCATCAGGGCCACACTGAAATCAATGTCTATGATACTAGACATTACCACGAAATCGCAGTACAAAGTTGCATCTAAATGTCAGACTTAAACAGAAGAAATAACAAATTTATATCTTATGCTGTCACGACTCTAGATTTTTAATACAGTGTTTTGACTCTATTATGAAAAATAATGTATTTAATTAGTGTAAATAGCAAACACCCTCATTGGTTGAATGAAAGGAAGGGTGTGAGTTGAACTCAAAGTGCAACTACCTTCCCGTGGTCAGTTCTGGGTTGTTTAAATATTATCAAATATCTAAACAAGCAAAGAGATGTACAATTTATATGCAAATGTTAACATTGGACCGCAAACTGACCTCAGGTGATTATTTTCTTTATTCATCAAAATCACTCAAAAATAGAATCTTTCCCGATTTTTATTGAGCTTGCGCGATCGGAAGATATTCTTTAAACGCAATTGTTTATTATTATTATTATTAAACATTACAATCTGGAAATATTTTTCACTATAGTGATAAAATAAATATATACGTAATTTTTTTTTAATTCTGGAAAAAATCGGAATTTTTCAATTTTTTAGAATTTTTAGACGGTTTGCGGGATCGGAAGATAAAGTCCGATTTAAAGAATTTTTTTTGGTTTTTCTTGTATTGACCAATCGCAACTTTTCCGCACTATAGCGACTCGGAAATAAAAACTTGACTTTTTTCGCACCACCCTAATACGTATAGCTGAATAACTCGGACCACACGACAAATCATACAATTTTCAAAAAGTCTTATATTATTTACTCCTCCGGGCTCTAACTTGTGTATTTTAAGCAATTTTTCTAACCTCCAACCTTTTCACCCGGGGAGCACTTTTCTAACTTTTGCCGACACCCCTTTGACCATTCTTTCATATTATGCACCATAGCCTTACATATTTTAGTTCCACTTTTTACCGCCAGGTGCGCCTACTTATCTCGGTGCTATCAGGGGGGTGCCATTTCCCTTTACTTCTGGTATCAAGGTTTCGGTGCGCATGACGTCACTGCGCGTGCTAAGGAGGAGTCTTGCAACAGAAAATAACCTATTTTCTTATTTAAAATAGAATTTATGCTAAAAAAATTTGTATCTTTGGTCAGAGGAGAGCATGTTTCTTCAAAATAAAACATTTTTCTTTAACGGAAGTATTTTTTTCTAGGAATAAAACGATTTAGAAGGGATTTTTCTCTTCAAATAGCCGTGTATTTTTTCTTTTCTAAGATGAGTTTTTATTGCTTCTTATCTTCAGTCGATCTTTAAAAGGGACGGAGGCGGGAAGTAAACATTTATTGTTATTTTCTTTGACACCCAGGGCAGTTTGCCCTCACACGAAGCTTTAATTGCTTCTTTAAAACAAGGTTACTATATCCATAATAAAAACATTTGTGAAAAACAGGACTTTTATTCGATTGAAGCATTTTAATCAAATATATTCATCAGAAATAAAAAAGAGATACGCTGCCAGAAAATCAAAAATGTGGAGTAAGTCAAATTTGATTGCATGATAAAACAGTACGAGAAATAGCAAATAAAGGAGCACACATTAAAATACATCTTCAAAATGCACCCTGTGATGAAATCAAATGCTGGAAATGAAAGCATATTCTGAGGGTAAAAACCTAAAATATATTATTTATTAAAATAATTTTATATAATTTTATCCCCATACAGCATTAAAATATAATTTTATATAGCTCTTTTGGAAGGTATTTATAAACGTATAGTGCTCTGAATTTCAAATTTTAACTTTTCTATATTGCATAAATGATTCAGTTTTAAATATTTGGCAATTTAAAAATTAAAATTTCTGTTATTTGTATTCTAAATCTCCTTTATAAATACTGCTGTCCTCATTTTTATTATATAAAAAAATAAATCAATTTAATATTTAATCACATTAGCTGCATCTGAAGAAAACAATAGTACATTTAAAATTAAGTTTTAAAAAGCTGAATTGTAATTTTAAATTTTAAATATGGCACTTTATTTGGATGTAAAAATTTAGTTTAACCCATTACCCGCTGGTGTTGCGTTCACGCAACAGTCAAAATAAATACACTTATTTAAGTTATTTACATACCCACCGCTATTTTTCAATTAAAAAATTGGCCTTACTTAAAGACATAAAATTTTAAGACCATATAAAGCGAAAATTATCTTTCAGAGTTTGTGGTGGCAAACGCCGTTCAGGTAAAAAGTTGAAAATTTCAACCTTATAGTTTTGGCGGTTAATGAGTTAAACGTTAAATTCACTTTAACGCAATAATTTGCCTTAATTTCTTTTAATTATGTATGCAGATTTATATTTATTATTATTATTATATAGCATTAAATTATTATTTTAAATAAACTTTATAATGTATTTATAAATTATATTAATCTGAATTTCAAAAATTATTTCCACCAAACCATATAATTATACCGTATAAATATTTCCGTTTAAAAATATTAAATATTCATATGTTTACTTATTAAAGTTTCTATTTTATTTGTCTTTTAAATCTAATTATTCAAAACTCAATCTTGTGTAATCTTGCTATGAAGTTGAAACGTAACTTATTATTTTTTAAGCCTTTTTTATGGGTTTTTATCAAAGACATATCGAAATTATAATAATATTAGAATTATCTTAGATTTCAAATTGAATACCAATCGAATATCATAAATACACTATATTAAAAATTGTTAACAAAATATTATCTGCAGTCGTGTAACGATGAAATTTCCTGCTTTTGTAGGTCTTTAAGATTTTATTTATAAAAAATATTATTTCACACTTTTTTTTTATGTAAATGAACTTTTCCATATTGAATCGTAAACGAAACTTAATGAAAAAGACAGCAAATTTAACAATTAAATTTCGAAGAGCTAAAAAGAGATAATAGCTTAAAATTTATATGTGATGTTTGTCCTATGTACAAAGAATATATTTTAATCGTTAAACTTCTTTTCACGCAAAAATTTCTACTGAATTTTTTTAATTAAAAATAGTGCCTTTCTAATGCAAAGTCAATTGGGAAACTCATCTTAGCACGCGCAGTGACGTCAAGCAGCGAGTCGCTCCCTATTGGCTACGGGGTGAAATGGCGCAACCTTTAGATATAGTAACCTTGGGTGCTATAGGCTCAATCCCCTCGACTAATATATCTACGGATTGTATGTAAAACAGAGTTTCGTTTGGATAAAGGTTTGTTTAGAATAGAGTGCGCCCCTGGTTGCGAAATGTGGAACTAAGATTTTTCAAAAGGATAAGGTGTTTTGAAAGGAATATTAAACGAAACCCTCTGTGCGATCTGCGATCACACTTACCCACTTGTTATTTTCAAAATCATCAGAGATAAGGATATTTCGTTAATTAAATTTGAAAATCCAGCGAGGGGCAATATCCTTCCTCTGCACTGCCTCTTTGCCGGCACCCATGGATGAATGATACATAGTGTGGCATAAGTACATAACTTTATTTTTCACTTTCAGTACAAAAAAGCAGGCCCAGCAATAGGATATTTAATTGGAAAATTTAATAGGAAAATTTAATATAGGAATTTAATAGGAATTGTTGTTTCAGAAACAATAAAAGTTTCGAATCAATACATTTCGTCTCAAAACATGCATTCAATGTAGCAGTATTAAAATATAGATTTCTGCCGCAAACTGACAGCTAAATAGTTTGTTGCAGGAAATTTAATTTATAATTGAATGTTGCTTGGTGAATAAAATAGGCACATGTAAACACATTAAAAAGAATTAAGTAAAGTGTCTAAATATATTGTAACTTTACAAAAAGTAATGATATCTAACAAAAACATAGCTGTGAAAAAAGGGAGCCAAGTTCTGTAAAGACAACGGCAAGAAAAGAAGTGATATCTAAGTGGGTGCCAAGTTCAAATAAAATTCACTCAAACTTACCTACTGAAGTATTATAGCATTTTTTAAATTGTTTAGAAATAAAAATTATTGATAGCATATTAATAATAAATCTAGAACTTGGCAAGTTTTTGATAAATGTTATGCCTATCAATTTCATGTCTTAATAAAATGGTGATGTTAATATTAATTTCAATGACATTACAAAAAAAAATTAATATAGATATTATTATAATAAAATGACTCATGTTAAAGATTTGATAAACCAATAAATACACAGATACACTCCCGCTCGTCTTTGGTTATCACTCTAGCACCCACCTCCAGAAACCTCAATGCAAACAGACTAAGATACCCGACAAAGAGACAGATACACTTACGCTTGTTCTTAGTCATTACTCTAGAGACTGCACCCCTTTAACCCTTTCAGGGGCAAATAACTTTTATTCGTGAAATGCTGAAATGATTGAATCACACCAGAATTTACAAAATAAATTTATTTCAAAATGGGTAAAAGCTTCTTTTCACGTATTTAATAAAATTAAACTTTTTAGTCCCGAATTCTAGTATCAATGTGGAATTTTGCAGTTAAATTAGGTGGGATATATTTTATCCCACCGCCCTTCAAGGTGAAGGAGCTCATTCAAATTAAGGCTTCCAATCATGAAATAACAAGATTTGATATGATAATGTCATTATTAAAAATAAATGGCTCGTAGGTAAAAACTTGCCAAGTTCTAGATTTATTATTAATAGGCTATCAATAATTTTTATTTCTAAACAATTTAAAAAATGCTATAATACTTCAGTAGGTAAGTTTGAGTGAATTTTATTTGAACTTGGCACCCACTTAGATATCACTTCTTTTCTTGCCGTTGTCTTTACAGAACTTGGCTCCCTTTTTTCACAGCTATGTTTTTGTTAGATAGTCATATTACGTTGAATAATACATAATAACATTAAGGGGATTACAGGCGGAATGATGAAACTCTTCCGCTAAAAATTCTTCTTTTAATTTCCTGCCATAATAAATTTGGCGGAAGAAAATGAATCATGAGATATCCGTTGATAATAGAATTTGAATAACTTTGAATTTACGGATAAACTTTATAGTCAAAGAGCCGACAGCACAAAAACCTATGTTATCAAGCACAAGAAAAAAATTTTTATTTTGTGGGAGAGTAGAAGTAGGGGAATCTAATGATCTATGTTTGCCGGAAGTGAAGTGGTGCATAAGACAAAAATTAATACCACCAGTGGTTAACTCGTAGGTCTATTATTGTGTTTGCCTTACAAACAAAGGTACGAAAACATGGATAATAGTTGTACAGCAAACACAATGATAAACCTACCACTGGTGCTATTAATTTTGGCTTATGCATCACTTCACTTCCGGCAAACAGGATCATTCCCCTACTTCTACTTTCCCATAAAAGAAAGGTTTTTTTCTTGTGTTTGATAACATAGGTTTTTGTGGTGTCGGCTCTTGGGCTATTAAAAATTATAGATCTTGCAAGCCACTAATAATACGTTACTCAAAAATTTTTATAACATTGTGAGGATGCATTAGATGATAGAATTAATTAGGAGAGACTACTGATTCACTATAATATGTTTCTGATATGAACAAAATACACAAATCAAATTTACAGCGAACTCTGAGAGATGAAATGCAACTGGTAGTTCAGATGAAAATGTGGTTAATGCAGTAGCAAAAGATTTATAATTTGCGTGAAAGTATTTTAGGTCTAGATAAGGATAATTATTTCGTTGATGTATTTAGAATAGGAAAACATAGGGTTTAAATAACATTTCAGGAATTAATTCATATTTTGAAAGTGTCCTAGCCGGGGCTTAAACCCGTGTCTTTTGACACCTTTTCTCTCTTTTGATGTACGCTTAGTTAGCAATGCAAAACTTATGTAACTAATATATTCAATATTCGGAGAGTAATTCATAACTACGAGCATTATACATGTATATCATGTAATAGATGCTGGGTTTGTTTCATCTCATTTTTGCCATCGAAGTTTCTAGCTCATGAAGAAATTCCTTCTTGCGCTGCGAATATGCAGTCTGACGAATACATGAATATGAGATGTGCCAAGGTGGGTATCGTCTGAGCGGTTCAGTTGATAAACCGTTGGTGCCCGGGTTCGTATCCACGTTTAGACACTCTTTCAACTCTTTTAGATTTACAGTTAGCAATACACAAGTTCATGCAACTAAAATATTCAATATTCCTAGCGTAATTCGTAACTACAAGCATTATATATGTATGTAAAATATTGGGTTATCGCAAAAGTTCATGTTGTATGTCATAAATGGCAGAAACTTGCAGTTTTGACTGTGTTGATGTTTCTTTTATAACCATATTATTAACTGAAATGTATCTACATGAGCCGTGAGTGATGATAACGTTAAAAAAATTTTTAAATTAATTTTTGTGCAAAATTAATTTTCAAAATGAAAAATGAAAAGTTACATTTTCGTCATGTTTTGTTATATTAATTTAAAAATGGAGTTTGTGTTGTACGTGCTACAAAAAATATTCAAGACGTTTATTTGGATCGTACGCCAGCTTTTAGGATAGTTTAAAAGGTGACTTGTCTATTTCGAAATGGTGATTTCAATCTAAACGGTAAAATTTGCTCTGGGGGGCGTTCTGGCATTCATAGTGATTAAATCCGTGAGTTAGTGAATAATAATCCACGGATTACTACTGTGAATATTGCTGAGAGACTAAATGCTGACAATTTGACTGCATTTTGCCATTTAAATCAATTTGAGTGCACTTCGAAACTTGATGCATCGGAAATCGGGCACGTACCTTTACAATCACCCAATACTTTGTGTAGTGACTGAAATATAATATTTCTCTTTAGATATCACTTTATGGTGAAGAATTATGATACACACACACTCACACACATATATATGTAATACATATATATGTGATACATATACATGTATATATATATATATGTATATATATATATATATATATATATATATATATATATATATATATATATATATATATATATATATATATATATATGTATATATATATATATATATATTTGTATTGAACACCCTAATAATCTAGTAGGATGTGTCAATCCCAAAACTTTCTTCTGCCTCATACATGTTAATACTTCAATATTCGCTATCACGTTGCAAAAAATAAGTAGCGATCTATGCCCATCATGAGCATTCTTAAAATATGAAATTCCGTGCATTAGTTCTTGAGATACTACACGTCTTGAGTACACGTCTTGAGATACTACACATCTTGCCCCAGTACTGGGGCAAGATGACAACACTGAAAAACTTTGAACACATTTTATCTCTTGAATATGTTACATGGTTTAGCAAATGATAACTGTGTTTTTACATCTTATAAAGTATCAAACTTGCCATTTTCATAATTGGAACATTCCTCATGCCACCACTCTTTGCATTTATAACACTGGATACATTCTTCTGTTGGTGGTTCAGAATATTCCTCATCACAAGCAGGACATCTGAAAACACCATCCTTTGAAGTTGATGCAACTGGACTGTTTGGCCTGGATTTAATAGACTTAGGGCTACAGAACTTAGTTTGAGATTTTTTACGCCCTTTTTTAGTTTCACGAGCTTCTTTTCTCTGTTTTTTTAAACTTTTCCGTTCTTCCTTCGGCTTTCCCCTTTGTTCTGACATTTCTTGTAAGAATGCTTGAGCTCAGTGTTTTGCTTTTTTTTTTTTCTCACATTGTGTTGCTTTAGGCAATGGTTTGAAAAAAAAATAACACTAACAGGCTTCTTTGGTGCACCGGAATCAGTATTTGCCATAAGTTCTGGTTCTTCTGGAGGTTTTATACGTTGGTTTACTACTACAAGAGTCTGTGGATAACGAGCTCATCATCTTGCCTCTGACTGCCTGTTTAAAAATATTCGTTTTCATTGCCATGAAGGAAAACGATTAATTGACATTTATTCATGGTAATAGTTAGTATTTAAACTAAGTTACTCATAAATATTAAATAGAAACGATATATCTTACCTGTATCTGTAGCAGAGCTTATTTACACATGCATAAAAGTTATAACGTGCAGCGGTAAACAATCAAAGCTTCACAACTAACACAAAAATGGCGATTTCAGCGTCTCTAAGCTATTTTTTAACGAACGGTCGATAGAAGAGCCAGTAGTGCCCGGTTGATGCTGCCACCTAGTGGAAAACGAAAAAATTAAGACATTCGTCATCTTACCCCGCTCTTCATCTTGCCCCGGTCTTCCCTATATCAGCGCCACCTGTTGTGCAATTTACACGAAAAACCAATCAGCTGGAATTTGTGTCAGAGACTAACTGATTATAACTTTTTAGTAAATTCTGTGCATTAGTTCTAGAGATAGAGGCCCAACAAAATTTGTGTCACATACAGACAGTAGCCTCGGGACATCTTACCCCTAAAACGTGTAAATCTGTCGAAATTCGGAATTCGAAAATTTTCACGAATCCAATTCTCTCTTCTTGTAAAGATAGAAGAAAGTAAAAAGAATTATTAGAGAGAAATGTCATTAAATCTTAAAAATCACAAAACGAATAAAATAAATTTTAAAAACAAATGTTCTTTCCGTAATTGTGTAACTTTAGCACATAAAAAGTGTATTTTTTATTTAATCATAATTAGGTAATCTCATTGAAGTTAGTTAATTACAGTAAGGAAAACTTTGAAGTTAAAGCGTTTTAAAATTGTTTTTTTATTTACTTTTATATTTCAATTGCACATGACTAATTCCATTCAAATTCTTTTTCTTCTCTATAAAATATCGTTTCGCCGATTTTACGAAAAAGAATCATTATTCTTCATAAACTTTTTCATCTAAAAAAGAGCTTGTGTGTATTTTATTATGTAGGATTAATTATTAAATGTGTTAATGAAAATGACGCTTTATGCAATCTGTAAGAAAATTTCTCAAATATAATTTTTTTATATAAAAGGCTAAAGGAATCTTTTTTTTAATCGTGAAAATATAGGACATTGTATTTTGCAAATATTTAAATGATTTAATGAAAAAAAGAAATTAAATTAACACATTTAGCCAGTGTTTTTCGACAGTAATTTCTGTCTCATTTAATGCCCATATTACACTTAAATTTTCTTATACCTATATTTCAGGCATTATAGTAGCCACCAGTATAGACACTTTTACCGCATTTGTTTTATGTCATCACGTACATCATTATATATTAATGTAAAACAAATGCGGTAAAAGTGTCTATACTGGTGGCTACTATAATGCCTGAAATATAGGTATAAGAAAATTTAAGTAAATTAACACATTTGGAGTCTTTTAAACTGCAGAAGATATGATTGTAACACATTACCAGGAAACATAGCTGCCATCATTTTCTCTTTTTTGTACCACAAAAATTTAATAGTAAATTTTACTTTCTTAAAGCGTCGTAATCTGCCGATTCACTAAGGTAAAAGTTTCTATAAAATTTTTATGGTACAAAAAAGTGTGAGATGTTGCCAGCTAAGCCAGAAAATAATCATTAAAAAGCCATTTTGTTTTAACGTTAACTGTAAAGATTTGAAGAATGTATAACTAATTTAAATGTTAAACTAAAATTTAATGATTTTTTAGCCCCCGATATACTATTCCTTTCTCCCGGCCATTAAAATGTCGTCTCCAAAAAATAAGTTTCCGTTGTATGCGTCAACCATAAAACAAAGCATATGCATTATTGTACGATTAAATACGCTACTGCAAATTTTTAAACTTCTAAGCATTGTACATTTTCAGTTTTTATACCGCCGTGTTGGAAAAGAGAAGTACTTTTAAATGCAATTTGTTTGAAAACTGCATCTCCATTTCCTTTTAAAATATTAATTATTTTGTAGTTTTTAGCCCTATTTGTTTAATTCGGCAACTCAAATACTCAATTTCTGTAGAAAGTAAAGGGAAAATAGTTGCAAAATAGAAATTATATTTTTTATTGCTACTTTCCCTTAACAACATGAAAAAAATGTAATTAAAATACATGCTATTTTCAATATATATATGTATAAATGAATGATTTCTGATAAAACATGGAGCTATTATAAAAGAAATTTAGCTTTATGTATCTATATTAATATAACAAACAAATGAAGGCATATGAATCATTATATAGTCGATTTTTTATGTCAAGTTTATTGAATGACGACATCTCTTTTTTGGATTTGTGAATTATTCAGCGATAGTGACTTCCTACGCGTACTTTACTGTACATATTGTTTCAGACTGGATCGTAAAGGAATAATACTTCAGCGTATGCGCATGACACCATTTTATGTAAAATAAAAGTGTGTGTTTTAAGTGTTAAAACTGAAATATGTTTTGTACTATCTATATTTATATACTATATATTTGTTTCATCGGGGGCGACGCTAGATTCTAAAAAAGAAGAAAATTCTGAATTCCTGTTTTCTAGTTTCATCCATTTTTTACGATCAATGGTAGTAGAAATGCGAAAATGTGAGGATATTAACTGAATTTGAAAGGGAGTGTTTCATTTATGTAATCTTTAGGGACAATTTTAATTTAATATGTACGTGTGATTTGTATAATTCTGTTGGCAAAAAAGCCGCCTCTGCTCTGCACAGTAAGGTACGCGCACTAATACTTAGATAAATAAATAAATATTATTTTGTTTCTGGCCATTAAAATACATTTAAATATAATAATAATATAGGTAATCTCTTACCTTTATGTTGTTGCTCAGCAATTCCTCAAACTTTGGCTTCGCACGGGTGTATATCCATATTGCATAATATCCTACACGGAAAAAACTGTTTTGTTGAAACAACTAAATTTTTATTAATATAGCTCCAACCGAATGTTTTGTTTGAAATGATCAAATTTTGGTTAGATTAACCAAATGATTTTGTTAACTCAACAAATCATTTGGCTAGTCCATCCAAAATTTGGTCATTCCAACCAAAATATTTGGTTGGAGCTATATTAAACAAAATTTAGTTGTTTCAACAAAACAGTTTTTTCCGTGTATAGTGTTGGGAATAGAAAGTGGATGTTTAATTTTTTTATCTTATATATAAATGATTCCACTCTTGACATATTTTCTTTGGTTTAAGAAATTATATTATTAAAACTAACTTTAGATTTTCAGTTAATAATTTACACATTCATTTAAATTATGCTGCCTTTTTGCAGCAGTAAATTTTACATTACATTATTACTTAACGGGATCTACACAACAACTAACTTAATAATAAGAAAAAGAGTTTTTTTTTTTTTGAGTCAGAGTTCTTTGATGACAATGATGTTGACGTCAGACAGCTGCAGCATGCGTGGGTTGATATATGAACAAATTTCACAAACATATTTCGCTTGTTAATATCATTATTTATTTGTAATTGTACAACATGAGTAGGATAATTTAGCTAGAATAGAAAAGTTTGTTTATTGCAGAATGATTTATTATTACTTATTGTATTTATTTACGTGTTCAAATGTTTGTATTCTTGAATGGTTTCCTATTTTGAAATCAGTTAATGATATCTGAGATGATTACGAATTGATTTACTGCTACTAAATTAGTTCAAGTATCATAAAGTTTTTATGTCCTTGAAAGTTATTGCTTGTTTAATGTTTCTAAAGTAGTTTACTGTCCATATCTGAGAGGGTTATACATCCATCACCCTTCCTTAACCATCTCAGATGCATCCGGTAATAGTTGCATGGATTCACGATGTTTCAGGAATTGAGGCTTGGCCAGTGGCTTGGTCAGCGCGTCTACTGTCATGTCTTGTGTTGGGCAATAACAAAGATCTAGTATTCCATCTTCTTTCATAACTTTTATTGCGTGATAGCGAACATCGGTATGTTTGGTTCGCTTTGAGAATTTTTCGTTCTCCACCATCTTGATGACGCTCTGGTTGTCTTCATACAGTATTACTGGTAAATTTTGTTTTAAGTCCAGGTCTGCTAATAATTTTATTATCCAGGCAATTTCCTGTCCTGCACTAGCTACAGAAACGAATTCAGCTTGTGCCGATGAATAGGCAATGCATTTTTGCCTTTTCGTGTACCACTGTAAGGGACTATTTCTCAGCATGAATATGTTTCCAGTTGTCGATTTTCTCGTTCTTGTGTCCCCCGCCAAGTCGGAGTCAGAAAAACCGATGAGTTTTGGATCGTGACTTATGTTTAATTTGAGGTTTAAAGTTTTTGTAATATTCAGGTAAATTATTACGCGTTTCACACCGTTCCAGTCTTTTAGGCGTGGAGTTTCACAAGTTCTGCTGAGTATGTTAACAGCGGCTGATATATCTGGACGCGTAGTGGTTCCTATATGTAACAACCATCCTATCGCTTGTCTGAATTTCGTATTGTTAGGTAATAAATTTTCTTCTTCTTCTAATTTGTGAAAACCGGCATCCATGGGAGTGCTTACAGGTTTTGCGTTTTCTAAATTGAATTTTCTTGCGAGCTCTTCTATTTTTAATCTTTGATTCAGTTTATACCCGTTTTCTGATTTGTTTATTTCCATCCCTAAATAGTGAGATACTTCCCTAAAGTCCTTTAATTCAAATTCTTCCTTTAAAGATTTTATTATGTCTGCAATCGTTTCGTTTTCATCACCTATCAAAATGTCGTCAACATAGATTATTATGGAAGTTGAAATTTTGTTCTCTTTTCGTGTATATAGACATGTGTCCACGGTGCTTTGTTGAAAGTTTAAATTTTTCAAAGATTGTGCGATTTTTTTATTCCAGGTTCTGCCTGCCTGTTTGAGTCCATAGATGGATTTTTGTCAGTTTACAGACTTTGTTTTCTTAATCTTTCTCAATGTAGCCCTCCGGTTGTTTCATGTACACTTCATCTTCTAGCTCACCGTAGAGAAAAGCTGTGTCTATGTCTGTGTGCCTCACATTCAACTTCTTATATGCGGCTGCTGCCAAACATGTTCTGACGGTTGATTGTGACACTACTGGGGCGAAAGTCTCGTCATAGTTTTTCCCATATTTTTGACTAAACCCTTTGGCTACTAAACGTGCTTTGTACTTTTGAGTGTTGCCGTGACTGTCTAATTTCTTTTTGAATGTCCATTTGCAACCTATAACCTTTTTGTTAAGTGGAGGATCCACTAATTCCTATGTGTTGCGTTTTCTCAGCGAATTGATTTCCGCTTGTGTGGCTTTAAGCCAATTTTCCTTTTCTTTGGGATTATTTATATCCAGTATTTCATTCCAACTAGTGGGTTCTGTCATATCATCATTTGTTACGTAACAGGCATATCTGTCTGTTGGTACCCCCTGTTCAATCTTTCGGATCTTCTTGGTTCATTGGTCGGTTGTTTGGACGCGGTTGGTTCTTCGGTTGTGTTGTTTAACTCCGTTTCAATGTAATTTTTGTCGTCATGTGAGTTTTCTGTCTCTTTACTTTCTTTTAGGTTAATTTTGCTATTTTCTATGAATTTCCCTGTTCTGCCAATTACAATTTTATTTTCTTTAGTGTATACGCGATATCATTTTGAGTTGTTATCGTATCCTACAAAAATCTCTTCCTGAGCCCTGTCGTCCAATTTTCCTTGATGTTGTTTATTCACGTATACGTAAGCTTTGCATCCGAATGTTCGCAAATAGTGTCAATTCGGTTTGCGATTAAACCATAGCTCAAATGGGGTTTTATTTGTCGATCTTGTTGGTAAGCGATTCTGTAAATGATTCGCGGTGTTAATTGCTTCTCCCCAAAATCTTTGTGGCAGATCTGCTTCTCTGAGTAGGCTTCGAGTCATGTCTAATAGCGACCTATTTTTTCTCTTCGCAATGCCATTTTGGCTCGGGCGATACGGCACGGTTAATTGATGTTTAATGCCCCTTTTCCTTAGGTAATCCTCTATCCCTCTATTTATGTACTCACCTTCGTTGTCGGAACTTATTGCTTTCGGGTATATCCCGAACTGGTTTCGAACCATATCTATATAGTCGATTAGTTTATCCTGTACTTCATCTTTGTGTTTTAATAAGTATATTACAGTAAATCTAGAGTAGTCGTCAATGAAAGTTACAAACATTGTTTTACCACCTATTGTGGGGGTTCCTATCGCTGTGCATACGTCCGTGTGCACTAGATCGAGTACTCTGCCTCTTTTGTTTCTATACACTGTTTTGGGATAGGAAGCATCACTTGTTTTTGTTTGTATGCACGTTTCGCATGTTGTTCCATGATTGCAATTATTTAGTTTTATGCCATAGGCTAAGTCGTTTTTAACCATTTCCTTTATGTAATTATAATTTCTATGCCCTAGGCGTTTGTGCCAAAGTTCCAGGCAGTCTTTATTTTTGCATTCATGTGACATATTTACTATATTCCTATCTGCATTTTCTAATAATTCAACTTCGTATAGGTTATTTTTCATTTTTGCCTCCAAATAGATTTCCCCATTTCGGGACAGCGTGCATTGATCTTTATCAAATAATAATTTATACCCATTCTTTGTGGCTTTACTAACTGAAATTAAATTAGATTCTAGCTCCGGTACATACAACACTTCTTTCAAAGTAATTTTATTTATGACTCCATCGGATGTTTTTGTCGTGAATGTAGTCTCTCCGGTACCTAGCGAGTTTAGAGTTTTGCCGTTGCAATTATGACCGTTGTTTTTTCGGTGTCATTTAATTTAGTAAAGTCATCTTTATTGTTTAGGATATGTGAAGATGAACCAGAATCAATAATCCAGGTTTGTTTTCCTGCTTTGTCTATTAGAAAGGCTGCGTCGCTGCTTTGATCTGGTTTTGTTTCCATTCTATAATTTCTCTTGTCTACTGATTCGCGATCAGTGTTTCCTATGTGGTTATCCGATTGTTGATAGCACAACGATGATGAGTAATGTTTGTTTTTGTATGTTTGTTGTTGTTTTTGTGTATTTGGGTAATTGTTTCGATTTTTCAAATGCCAACATTCTCTGTACGTGTGATTTCTTAATTTGCAATATGTGCACTGCTTATCTTTTTAAAAGTTATCATTAGGAAATATTTTCTGCGTTTTAAACGCTTTTGTTGAATTTTCACCCTGGTCTGTTTTCGACCCTTCTGTTGTACTCATCTGTTAATTTACTTCTAATAAATTGTGGTGTAAGCTCGTCCTCATTTCGTGATTCAAGGGCAGTGATCAAAGTATTATAACTAGGGGGTAGCGAACACAGCAATAAAGCTGAAAGATGGGAGTCGCTAATTGTTTCCCCGATCGCTGAGAGCGTGTCTATTAGTTCTAGAATATATGTTATATGTTTGATTAGGTTCCCGTTTTCTTGGAGCTTGGCTCCATAAAGCTTTCTTAACAAAAATAATTTTCTAGAGAGGTTCGCCCTTTTGTGTATCGTTTTAAGAGCGTTCCAAGTGTCTCTCGCTGTGTTTAGCCCTTTTACATGGACGATTTGAGAATCTTCAATTGACAGATTTATTATGGCTCTGGCCTTCTTGTCCTTTTTCTTCCAATCGGTTGTGACTGGCGTGGGCCTATCTTCGCTAATTACGTTAAACAAGTCTTCTCTAATCAGTAAAATCTCAGTTTTGAACTTCCAATTACTGTAGTTACTCGCGTTTAGTTTTTCTACCAACTGTATATCACGTGATGCGGCCATTTTTCTAGTTATTTATGTTTTACTTATGTGAGGAATTGCTGTTTTTATTTTATTCTATATAAAACTTCTTATTATTTAGTTTTCTTCAATTCTTTAACATTTCATTTATATCAACAAAAACATTCACAATATTCATTTTATCGTCAAACAATTGACGAACTATATTTTCAATTATTTTCAACAATTTCTTTTTAATGTGCATACCTCTATGGCCAGTAATTTTTTTTTCACAAATATTATTTATCTACTAAAATACAGACTTTCTCAGTCTCGGAATCAAATTGTTGGCAAAAAAGCCGCCTCTGCTCTGTACAGTAAGGTACGCGCGCTAATACTTAGATAAATAAATAAATATTATTTTGTTTCTGGCCATTAAAATACATTTAAATATAATAATAATATAGGTAATCTCTTACCTTTATGTTGTCGCTCAGCAATTCCTCATACTTCGGTTTCGCACGGGTGTATATCCATATTGCATAATATCCTATATTGTTGGGAATAGAAAGTGGATGTTTAATTTTTTATCTTATTTATAAATGATTCCACTCTTGACATACTTTCTTTGGTTTAAGAAATTATATCATTAAAACTAACTTTACATTTTCAGTTAATAATTTACATATTCATTTAAATTATGCTGCCTTTTTGCTGCAGTAAATTTTACATTACATTATTACTTAACGGGATCTACACAACAACTAACTTAATAATAAGAAAAAGTTTTTGTTTGAGTCAGAGTTCTTTGATGACGATGATGTTGACGTCAGACAGCTGCAGCATGCGTGGGTTGATATATGAACAAATTTCACAAACATATTTCACTTGTTAATATCATTATTTATTTGTAATTGTATAACATGAGTAGGATAATTTAGCTAGAATAGAAAAGTTTGTTTATTGCAGAATGATTTATTATTACTTAATGTATTTATTTATGTGTTCAAATGTTTGTATTCTTGAATGGTTTCCTGTTTTGAAATCAGTTAATGATATCTGAGATGATTACGAATTGATTTACTGCTAGTAAATTAGTTCATGTATCATAAAGTTTTTATGTCCTTGAAAGTTATTGCTTGTTTAATGTTTCTAAAGTAGTTTACTGTCCATATATGAGAGGGTTATAAATCCATCAAATTCTTGATTTTGAAGGGAAATATTTATAAATATTATGATTGGAAATTAAAAAAAGAATGCATGATTATGTAAAATATGTAAAAACAATAAACCTGTCCTTAAGAACCATTTAAAATCATATAGATTTTACATAATTACAATATTGTCAACAAATATACCGTTATTTCCGTTGTTATATGACATAATATGGAGTAAGTTGCATTTTACCTAGAGGATTATACTTCTCACCACTTTGACTTGATGTATGCGTTCAGTAAGCTATAGGTTTCACTGCAGTAGAAGCATTATTTAAGTTGGTATAATTCTAGAGATATAATACAGTTTTAAATGTTTCTGCATTAATTAATACTCCCAAGGGTTGTATTCCTATCTGTAATAAAGTTTTTTATTTCATGTTGAGAAATTATATTTTTTTCAGCATTTAAAAATAAATTAAGATGAAAAAACTTTACAATTTTGCCCTTTTGCTGGGCAGTCCGGGTTTCCGAAAAGTTTGCTTAAACATTAATGTTTAAATAACCTTATCAAATTATACAAAACCGTCAGGAGTACAATGCCTTAAAAATTGTCAAATATTTTTTTTGTTAATATTTTAGAGAAATCTTAACAATAGATAGTTTTCGTATATATTTTTTAAGAATGAAAAGGCTTTTCATTTGTATCGAAATAGCATTTACGTTATAAATTACTTAATGGGAGCATTTTATGTGTTTGTCAAGGAAATAATGTGATATTGAGTTTTGCGCCTCCGATCGGTTTCAGACATTTCAGAAAATCCAGTGAGGCGACGGTCGGCTCTCCCTCCCTCCCGCGACCGCAACTGAGTTGAACATTAAGATCGGATCCACTACAGACGTCTGATGGCTTCACCCTTCCCCTTTTTGGTGTTTTTAATTTAATGCATTTCTCTTTTAAATTTGTCCTGTTTCAATTTTGATTTTTTTTCTGGCTTACGCTAGTATCTCGGCATATGGGAGGCAGGAGGGACGCTCGGAAACGCCGAATTCCGCGAATTCGAACTGCCGCGGAGAGAGGTGTTTTCGCCCGTCCCTCTTATGTCCCTGATGCCGAGACATTAGTGGAAGTCAGAAAAAAAGCAAGAAAAAAAATTCAAAATTAAAACCGGGCAAATTTAAAAGAGAAATACATTAAATTAAAGACAATCCATCGTACAATCCCAGCGGCTTCGAGACAATTTATATAAAGTGATGTGTGAATAAGCATATATAATTAAAATTCAACACATTTTATGCGATGAAGAATATTTTTTTCCGCAATATCATTACAGAAATGCGTGTCTTTACTATGAACATATATTACATGAACAAGAATAAAGTTATTCTTTGTATGCAAAGATGAGGAAAATTTTATACCTTTTCACTATACGTGTGTTCTTTCATGCATGCAATTCAAAACAATTTGTCCAGACTGCACAACACTAAACCTACTGCGATAGGTAAAGCGAAACTTTATAAATTTTTGGCAGAATTTCTGACATACAACGTTATGAATTTGGCATTTGACATTAAGAATTTTGCTATAATTAACATACAGTATACTTTTCAATATTTATTACCCTGTTGTTATCCTTCTATATATATAAAAAAAGTAACGATTTGGAAATGGACGAATGAAAATCTGCGTAGATACTGCATAAACTGCCAAAACTGCATAAATATTAAGCGTACAATCTTAATGCTGGAATCAAGCGTAAATTGACACAGCTTCTGGACGGGGATGATAATAGTGGTGGAATGTGGAACTAACAGAATGCGATATTGTTTAAATTTGGAAATCTATCAAGGCGATCTGTTTTAAACTTTAAGATACTTTATAACACATAATATTTTTTTTTAAATGAGGTCGCGTCAAAAATTGGGCGGAAGGGGTGGAGAGCGTTTTTGCCAACTGGAATCTAAAAATTGAATGCATATAAAATTCTGGATAATAACATTATCAATAATTTTAAATTTGTTAGAAGTTTTATTAATAAAGTTTGCAAGAAAATATTTTCATTACTTCTGAGCATACAAGTCAAGTAGTTCTGGATTTGAATTATTAATTTCCACAGTAAAGTAGTAAACCTATTTTTTGATTACAAATATTTTTTCACATGCAATAAGTTCTTGAAATCGAAATAATTCCTTTTATAATAGATTGCACTCTAGTAGGTAACAGAATTTGCTTATATAGAATCAGAAATTTCAAAATTAAGAGGTAAGATATACTTCATCAATTAAATATCAATTTTCAAGTGCTTTTAACTTTTTGTATCAAAAAGTCTGGGTGACAGTTCTTGTGCTTATACCAACTATACTATTTGGAAAGCCTATATAGCAATTACAATGTCTTAAATTATTTAAGTCATTGAGTTATGTACATGTTATTTCGGCGTATTATAAATATATTTAAATTGGATGTACTGAGTTATTGAGCAATCTTGATAAAGAATCATATTAAATTAAAATTTACACTTGAAGTTTTCTAGAGTAAAGTTTTGTTTAAATTTTTTTTAGCTATATTTAAAACAAAACCAGAAAATTTATTCGTGTTTTGCAAAGCTGGCACCTAAATTATCAAATTTATTTTAAACCGAGAAAATACTGGAGAATAAATAAATTTTGCTTATGTTGAAGTAACCATACTTAGAAATGTAGTATATATTTGTTTTATTTTTATTTTTTTAAGATTGTAAATGTTGATTTCATTAATTTTCCAGTGGGGAATAAATCGAGAATAGTTATTGGATTTAACATGCAAGAAAATTGTTTCACAGACTTTATATCATCATTCCAAACTTCAAATAAAATCCACGATTATCAAATTAAAGAGGATTTAGTATTCGTTGTGTTCTTTTAAAAAGAAAAAAAAGTTATATTTTATTTCAAAGGAAATAGTTTCTATCCTTCAAAGATTTGTTATTTTTTTTGGAACTTATGAAAGATAAAGTCAGCAAAATATCAATTATTTATGAACTTCACAGAATTCATAAAAAAAAGTAAGGATTCATAAATATTTATATTATTATGAGCTATGCATATATTTCGGTTGGGTTACTGTAGTAAATGAATGAAATTATCTGCAGCTGTTGCACTTTCCCTTACTGTTTTATTAGGAAAAAAGTCGGTGTGATCCAATTTAACACACACTCCTCTTGTTACGAAAAACTATATCTACCTGCAATATATACCATAATAATAATTGCTATTGTAAAAATATCTTTTAAATGATAAGTAAAGCAAAATTTTATTCAGATTGCCTTTAAAATATTAGTCTGTTATACTAACGATATAGTAATTCAGCTTTCTTTAGATTTACATAAAAAAACCTTGTAATCCATATTGTAATAGTAATAAATTTTTTTGTTTCCAATGCTTACACTTAAATTTCATTTCATATTTAGATTCCAGAGTACATTTTTATTTTGGGTAAAAAGGTATAATTTACTCCGTCAAGAAGATCAGGAATTATGAAGATGAGCAGTGTTTTTCTCTTAATGCTAAATTCATTTACAACCATATTTTCTGCATAAGTTATTTTTATGGAAACTATTATGCGTAAAAATTATCCCTCTAAAAAAAAATTATTTGATTTTTCAGACACTTAAATTTATACATGTGTAAAATATGAATTATGAAATGAATAATCGAAAAAGATATGATTTATTACATATGATTATTTTTAACCGAAATATGTTTGTCGAATTGAACTGTATATTTCTCTTTCTTTCGTAATATGTCAAATTTCAGCTTCATCCCCCCATAAGTAGTTCTTGTGACACGGTTAATGAACCATCAGCGCAATAGAAAAACCATATACTCATTGAAAAAAATACATAATTTTATAACAGTTTTTAACAAAGGAAACAGTTATTAAATTATTTATTAGAATATGTAGACGAAGTTTAACGTTTACTGTTACAAACATGATATTTTCACAACAGACGACCCGATACATTTATACGTTTAATAAAGCTAACAAAGACTTAATTCCTAATTGAATAACTATTTTTTTTTAATATTTACGACAATGACGATTAAAATACATAGAGCGTTTCATTTTTTTTTCTTTTTTCTTGTCCGTCTGAATGTAAATGTTTTGAATTTACACAAAATGTAAAAAATATATACCGTTGGATTGTCGCATTCACCTTGAACTAAATGGAAATAAAATTGAAGAAAAACTTGCTTAAAGTGTACATTTAATATGTCAAAAATATAAAAAATGTCACAAATATAAAGGATGTTCTTACATAATAGTATAGTTTTTAAAAACTTAAAAACTTTCACAATTTCGCGCTGAGAGTTTTTGATCAGACCTTGATCATCATCAGGGCAGCTTTGGTCTGATTTAAAGGGCTCGGAGCGAAATTGTGGAAGTTTTTAAGTTTTAAAAAACTATATTATTATTAAATAACATTCTTTATATTTGTGATATATTTTATATTTGTGACATATTAAATGCACCTTTTAAGCAAGTTTTTCTTTCATTTTGTTTTTAATTTATAAAATCGTTTTAATTTAAATTTTCTCCATGACCTTCTCACATTTTTTTTTAATTTAAAAATTCCTATATCTAACAGAAGTACTGTAGATACTTGTTACTAAAAATGTGACTTTTACGAAATTTTCAATTTGTTGTATAAGTACTTAGCTACGCTTTTATAAAAGAAGTGTATGGTAACGTGAGTTTTGAATTTTTGCGTGCGATAGTGATGTCCTTAATTCTAATAACTGTTTTCCATTGAACTACCTTTTTTGTCATTTTTAAAGGTATGTTTTAAAGGTGTGTCTGAATCTCCAGGATTCTGAGTATCGCGGTTATTTTGGGAATTGATCTGCTAATTAGGTGGTTGTGGTTGTTTAGCTGATACAAATACTCAGGTAAGAGTTTGGTTGAAAGGATTTAGACATATCTCGGCAATAGATGCAATCTTGTCTGTATTTATTCCGCTTCTTGCTTTCAACGTTAAATTTTTCACATGCTAAGTAACCAGCGATAGTTTTCAGTAGCTGGTTTTGGTGTGGAAACCTGGACTATGAGTTCGCTAGCATGATAAAGTGTTAAAGATTGGTATTTGAAATAAAAGAGTATTGGAATACAAGGCGTTCACTTTGATACTCATATAGCGTTTTTTCAAGCAATCCTACATATTTATGGATCAAAACCCAAACACCACTTGTTTTATAACTTCTGTGCCTATGTAATGTATAGTACACTATATGGCCAAAGGTGACCGGTATCTTGCAATTTTAGACGTTCTGTTAAATATTTAGAAAAATGCATGAGGAATTAACCTGAAACTGCAGGTGTGTAAACAATATAGTATAAGTCATATATTTCCACGAAGATTTTTTTCCCGAAACCCCATAGGGGGTCGAGAACAAATTGAAAAAAACGAATGTCTTTTGGATAAACTTGTAAAAACTAACGTAGCAAAAGCGTTCAAACTCGAGATTATTAATAAGTGGCTTATTGTAATATACTGTGTTGGTTTTTATGAGGATAGTATGTATACTCGTAGAGAAACTAAGGTTTTTATAAAAACAGTCCCAAATTTCGCCAAGTTTTAATTTGCGCCAAGCATAATTTGCAGAGTTCCTAATATAAAAAAAAAAAAGTTCTTTTCAGAAAATATGATAAACAATATTGTGCTCAATACTGTGCAATAAGAATGAAAAAATAATAAAAATTGTATGAAAAATGAGCAGGTTTACTAAATAACGATTCACTGCGCATGCTTGAACGTAATCAAAATATAATTTGCCTAATGTGTTAACTAAATGTATTCGGAAAAAATCTTCAAGGAAATATATGACCTATACTATGCTGTTTACACACCTGAAGTTTCAGGTTAATTTCTCTTGTATATTTCTAGATATTTAACAAAACGTCTAATATCGCAAGTGACCGGTCACCTTTGGCCATATAGTGTACATGTCAACTAGTAAAATCACTCTTCACTTCACCTTTTATTCTTACTTAGCATAATACTAGATGTACCATTTGATTATTTCTAGTAATCTTTCTAGTAGATCTACGCAGCACAAGATGCTTTATACTGATGGCCCGGGTTGGAGTCCCGCCATGGAATCTTTTTCACTATGTTGGCCCTTTGCGCCTCTTAAGCAATTACTTTGAAATTTGATTTTCATTTGAAATATTGTATTAAGGCGAATGTTTCTCTCTGGAATACTTTCCATGTATTAATATAGTTTCTATCGATGCTGGATTTAATTAAGTTTCGAGTTCGCCCCAGGTCGGTAGCTCACGATAAATATCCCATCTTGAGCTGCGTTTGTAGCCTTGCCAACATATAATAGTGAGAAATTTTCCAGGCTGGGTATCGTTCCATGTGGTTTAGTCGATAGAACGTCAATGCGCTATACTGATGGCCCGGGTTCGAGTCCCGGCATGGAATCTTTTTCACTATGTTAGTCTTTGCGCCTCTTAAGGGGTCTCAGGACTCTTAAAGCTTTAAAATTTTCGAAATTTTAATTTTTTTAGATGTTAAACTCCTTTCTTTTCTGAACATTTTGATATAATCGTTTCCTTGAAATTCCTATTAGAAAAGAAGTTATGTCTTTTACAGTTATACACGTTCAATAGATGAAGCATCGTTTCGGAAACATTGAAGCCATTTTTTTCCAAATGACGTTTTTGGGCATAACGCGCACGATATTTCAAAAACTTATGAATATTTTTTCATGAAATTTTCAAAACATATGTTTCATGTTAGTCTGTATAAACTAAACCTAAAATTTCATTTTTATTGTTCAAAACAATATTTTTTTAGGTGATTATATTGTTGAAATTTTCTTAATTTTGCATTAGCTAAATACAACTTTGTATTAAAAAAATATAAAAAAATCTTTAAATACAAATTTATTTAGGTTCAGGGTAATTATTATAATCTGATGTATAAGTAGGCACCAAAATTTTCATTCTAGTTGCAATACTTATTTTGTAATCGTGCGTGTAAGCTGTTATTCCGATTTTTTGCTCGTCAAATGTCTAACAGTTTGGAGCACCCTGTAAATGCTAATTCTACATCTTGCAATTTTTCAAATATTTGAAATGAAAGAACATACTTGTATTTTTCATTCCCAATAAAAATTGTGTCTTAAAATCAAATACATTTAAAGATATTAAATGTTGAAAATGGTCTTTTTTTTCATTTTTTCAAATTTTAAGAGTCCTGAGACCCCTTAAGCAATTACTTTGAAATTTTATTTTCATTTGAAACATTAAGCTATGAAAATAGAATATATTTAATCTTGGATTTTTTAAAAGAATTTTTCAAACCTATAAAGAATATCTATACATAGTTGTCTTTCATAGTATCTAAAAAAAAAAATAAAAATAAAAATATGCAATTTGCTCAATTATTGTGGAACACATAGCATTTTGATTACACAGAGAGTAGGAAAAATGTGAACTAAGAACTAGTCGGATTCGCCAAAACCAAAACTTTCTTTTATCTCATACATGTTATTACATCAAAACTTGCTACACCATCATGAGGATTCTAAAGATATGAAATTCTATGCATTCTTCCTTGAGACATGATTACAGCTAAAATCGTGCAAACGTCCAAAAATCAGGTGATTTACACCAAAACATAATAAGCAACAATTTATGTCAACCTCTAACTGTATCTGATTTTTGATGAAAATCCGTGCATTATTTTTTGATGTAGACCTATTTCGAAAAAAAAAAAATCCAGCGTAGTAGCGCCACCTGTTGGACGATTGACATGAAAACGTAATCAGAAACAACTTGTATCACGTCTGACTGAATCTGATGTTCGATGAAATTCAGTGCATTAGTTCTTGAGATAGAGCTATTGAGGAAATCGTGAAAAATGCAACAACCTGTCGGGCGATTTACACCAAAATATAGCGAGCTCCAATATTTATCAAGCTATACCTGAATCAGAAGTTTGATGAAAATCCGTGCATTAGTTCTTGAGATAGAGCTATTGCGGAAATTGTGAAAAATGCAACACAGCAGTACCACCTTTTGGGCGATTTACACCAAAACATCGTGAGCACCAGTATTTATCAAGTGATACCTGAATCAGAAGTTTGATGAAAATTCGTGCATTATTTTTTTATGTAGACCTATTTCGAAAATAAAAAAAAATCCATCGTAGTAGCGCCACCTTTTGGACGATTGACATGAAAACCTAATCAGAAACAACTTGTATCACGTCTGACTGAATCTGAAGTTTGATAAAATTCAGTGCATTAGTTCTTGAGATAGAGCTATTGAGGAAATCGTGAAAAATGCAACAACCTGTCGGGCGATTTACCCCAAAATATAGCGAGCTCCAATACTTATCAAGTTATACCTGAATCAGAAGTTTGATGAAAATCCGTGCATTAGTTCTTGAGATAGAGCTATTGCGGAAATCGTAAAATGCAACACAGCAGTACCACCTTTTGGGCGATTTACACCAAAACATAGTGAGCACCAGTATTTATCAAGTTATACCTGAATCAGAAGTTTGATGAAAATTCGTGCATTGTTTCTTGAGTTAGAGCTATTGCGGAAATCCTAAAAAATGAGCATAGAAGTGCCCCCTGAGGGACGATTTACACCAAAACGTATCAGCAACAATTCATATCAAGGGTTAACTAAATCTGAAGTTTAATTAAAATCCGGTTATTAGTTCTTCAGATAGAGCTATTGTGGAAATGTAAAAAATGCAGCATAGCAGCGCCACCTGTTGGGCGATATATTCCAAAACTAAACAGTACCAGCTTATATCAAGGTGTAATTGAATGTAAAGTTTTTTGAAATTCCGTGAATTAGTTCTTGAATAGAGCGCCCACAATATAATTGCCACATACAGACTCACAGACAGACATTTTTCTAAAATCATCAAATCGTATTCAGGACCATCTAGAATGTATAAATCCATCGAAAACTGGAAGTCGAAATCTTTCAAGAATCCATAACTTTGTTTTTGTAAAGATAGAAGAAAATGAGTTTAAACTTTTCATTTAAAAAAAAGAAAAGAAATATTAATGGCCATCTAAATGTATTGACCATATCTAGCAATTAGTTTTTGAGATATGGATGTTCATTTGAAGTTAAAATCTAAAATTCGACAATTATATCATTTTTTGTAAAAATGAAAGGCACTGAGGCTCTAGAGTTTTAAGTTTCTTGACTGATTTAGAAAAGTTTTTAACTCTCCCCGTTTTTGTTTTAAAACTGAACATTTATTTATTAAAAATGATAACTCAAACACCCTCCTCGGTTCTGAAGTATCACATGTGATACTTCCGAACCGAGGGGGATATAAACTCAATCATTTTATTTTTTTTTTTACATTTTTAATTGACTTCTATATAGCTGAATGTTTTTGGCTTTGGATCAAAGCGAATAAATGGCAGCACTGATGCTTATTTCCTCATAAACTAAATGTTACTTTCATCTGAGTTTGCAAAATCTATTCCAGAGTGTAAGTTCAAGTATGTAAGAAAATTTCATAATTAATTCACTTAAATGCTTTACAATACAAAATATTGAGTATTTGTAAATCATTCAAATTATTAAAGGCCTTCAATTTGTCACTGCGTAAATTAGATTGTCAATAATTAAATTGATATTATAAAGGTGTTAGTCTTTTTAGGGCCGTATTTGTGAACCTAAATTACCAGCTCCCGAAAGTGTCAATTTCAGAAATACGACTTATTCTGTCATCTATGGTGTCTTTTTGGTTGTGCAAAGTCAATAAATGTCTATTCGCTGTATTGTTTTGATTCGGGTCTGAAGAGGATACATAATGATTTTTTTTCTTAATATTTACTTCCACATTCATATCATACGCTAAATAAGAATGGCATTGGTAATTAAAGCATTGTGTATTTGTATCTTCCTTTGGTTGTATCTTCCATTATAAAATTTTTAATGATGTCTAAATACTTACAGTAAATTAAATTCCAAATAAATACAAACTATACGACCTCATATATAAATCTTAAAAGAGGTGAAAGATGATTTATTGATATGTATAATGAATGATTGTATAATGAATTAAGTTTACATATTTTTAATGTAATTTTTCGTTCAAAAGAGTAATATTTTCCGTTAGAATGACTCTCATTCATTCAGCACGTTTATTCATCATATACAGGGTGGTTCAGAACTATGTGTCAAAAATATAAAGGCAGGTAGAGGCCACCTAAATGAGCAGATTTCTTATAGGCATGTTGTGCAGAAATGCAGCATTGCCGTAGTAGAAGGCGCTGTTAAGTTCGGAAGATGAATGCGCTTCGCTAGCTTCCATAGTCAATCCCTCACGAATTTCGAGCAACATGCATCGATACACCAATGCGGAGCTAGCCGACATGCATTTTATGGGACTAAGCACGGAAATGGTTCACACCCAACGCACGTCCAACAGCTTTTCAGCTTGTCGAAAGACTATCCTCTACTGTGCGTAATATTGCTTCTTCCACTGCAGGAATTCTGCGATATCTTAGAGTACCCTTATCACACCTGGAACCATAAAACGATCAATTCGCGCACAAACCAAATGAAAACATTCAAATGAGCAGAGATCCGGCAGAATACTACATGGGAATCGTTCAATCTAAATCCTTTCAATATCCAACCATTTCCTTGCGCAATCCCATACATGAAATGCATGTCGGCAAGCTCCGCATTGGTGCAATGACGTATCTTGTTCGAAATAAGTGCTTAAAATTCTCAAGCCAACAAAGAGCATTCAACAGCGCCCTCTACTGCCAGAACATTGTAATTTTGTACCCACATTCCTATACGAAATATGCTTATTTAGGTCCCCTTTATCTGCCTTTATATTTTTGACATATAGTTCTGAACCACCCATTATAATACACGCCGGTAATAGTTAAAATATTTATAGTAAAAAAACAAATTTCGTAATTATTTATCACTTTTATTAATATAATCATCTATTATAATCTTTAGTGCGTTATGTGAGCTTTGGCTTAATCCAGTTATTATTTTGATTTATATATATATATATATATATATATATATATATATATAAACGATTTTTTGTATAAATGACATTTTCTTTAAAAATTTACAAAACCATTATCAAGTTTTAATCTGTCAAAACAAGATTCTTATAAATGTAAGAAATAAAAGGAGTTGAAAAATTAGTTCTTGTCTTTATTATTGATATCTGGTGAAATCTTCTCCTTCAGACTTTTAAATGAGTTATAAATACGAATTCGGAATCTGCTTAGAGTGAGACATTCTTTATTTTTGATTGAAAAAATGGATAGCTTGCCGGATTCCCCATATAAAAATTATTTGTTGTCGTACGTTCTTTCACTTTTTATAGATCATTTCACATTTTTTAAAACACTTTCGATACATTGTAAGATTAATTTATGCAATTTCATACATGCGTTTTATTTAAAAAATTCCCCAAATCTTTACTAAAGGTTGACAAATCTTCTAAAATCATCATACATAGGTTCCTTTTTTAAAGTTGCGACACATTTAAATACTATGCATTTTACTCCTTAATTTGAAAATATGAGGGAGACAAAACCAGTTATGAAAAAAGATTATAGCGTTGCTAAATCTTAAATCTACACAATGTCCAAGTTAGAGGGCAGTTTTACCTATAAACGAAAGAGGAGGAAATGGCCCAGTGTGTGCGGTGTTCCCAGAATGAAGCCAGGGGGCGCCATCACAATACTTTTATTTAACAGTAAAATTCTCCACCTTTAATCTAATATATATAAAAAAAAATTGTCTGTCTGTAACGCTATAGAAATTCACAGTTTACAAGCCAGAATTGTAAAATGTTACGTACATGTGTATTAAATCACGGCCGAGGCAACTAAAGTAATCCGGAATCGGAATAAATTATAGTTAATTTTTAACTAATAAAAAACCATAAATTTGACAGCAATTTCCAGTCAAATTTAAACATTTTTCTTTATATCTGTTGCCAACAATTGAAAATCCACAATACGATTCTTACCACAACAATTACTTTTCTATTTCAAGGTTTCCACGTGAAAAAATGAAATAAATGGTTTGACGAATTTTAAAAAAGGAAATATATCATCATAACTTCTCTACTGCATGATTTCCACGTGAAAAAAATGAAAATAAAATAAATAGTTTGACGAATTAAAAACAAAAGTGATGTTACGTCATAATTTTTCTGTTTTATGATTTCTATGGGAAAAATTATAATAATTTAATTAATTTGACGAATAACAAAAATGGATTATTACGTCATATTGGAAATATAAATGATGTAGTGAATATATAACGTCCTATAGTGTGAAGAATTGTATTGAAGCATGATAAAAACTCGATAATGGAAATATGGGTGTATTTTAACGTTATTGCTCCAATGATGAATGGAAATAAGTTCATTTATAGCTGCATTATTTTGCCTCTGTTATATAAATTTATACATTTTTATATTGGGTTTTTATTTGATTCGTGTGTACAACATTTCGACTGTTTTTTTATTTGTTTTATGCTGGTATGTTAAATTTTGAAATTGGTTTTTCAAAACAAACGTTCTTAAAATTCCGTGCAACGTTGGGTACATCAGCTAGTAGTACATAAAACTAAGGCAAACTCTTCGATTAAAACATTATTATTCATTTTTAAAAGGAAAGTTGTTTAGTAGCAAACCACTTAGTCTCATTCCAGAAATCCACTGCCTAAGATAGTCTTTTGCAATGTTCTATATGTTAGTGACTAAAATAGTTGCATTATTTGTTTACATATGAATTTAAATTAAGAATATAAATAAATTTTAAAAGAAGCTTACTACTTTTGTCAAGATGATAAACCTGTAGTTCTAGCATAGCGTGAGAATCGCTTGCATGTGCCGATACCGGTGGTGAATGTTAAAAAGTCTTACATTGCATTTGAGGGTGATCATCAGATAAAGAATAAAAAGAATTTTATGAGAAATGTACGGTTTTTGTATTTCGATCAAATACTTCTACTGTCTTTCAAAATTGTGTCTAATTGATGTTGTAATTGGTGCTTCAACAAGTTTTTTCCACTTTCACTACTGCTGGAATTTTCGATAACAAAAACACTAAGCAGCGGTATAATGTCCCTAATATTTTGAATTAATTCTTCATCTGGTACACCTCTGGATCCCATGTTTGGGCTCAGTGCGACATTTAGGCGTTTTTTTAATTAATTAGCAACTAATTAACTCTAATTCTTATGCTCTTTGATTAGTGACCTTCATTAGGAAATATACTGTTAATGATTTTTGTTAAAACACAGAAAAACAACCGAGACACTCTGTAAGTTTTTACCAGTTCTCCGTTAAATGCATTTTGATTGAGTTTGTCGGTCACCATTTTACAGACGTTTTCCCTCTTTTTATATCAAACTCTCTGTACGGATTTCCATGTTTTTTATTTAAAGGTATTTTTATCTCTGTTATATCCAGTAATTCAGTGTACAAACTTTTAAAATTATTTTACCCGTTTATTAGTATTAAAGAAAACATTTGTTTTAAAATTGGTTCATTAAAAACTAGTTAAAGGACCCGTCGTCGCCCGGAATTTTAAGAATGTTTGTTTTGAAAAATGAACGATTGCTTGCTAATTTACGTAGTTTTCCCTCTTTTTTTTCATTTAATTCTGACGTCAGATTACCTACTCACTTTGTAAATATGATCTGTGATCTGGATTGAGACCGAGATTAAAACTTTTTGATGAAAAGTTATTTCCGAGGAATTTGTTATTTAAATAATATTTTCATGATTAAAAAATGGCAAGTATAAAAATTCTATGAATTTTATTTTTAAAAAATCTGAAATCTTTTTGTCAGTTCTTCACTAAGAATGAGCTCTAGGGACCTAACCTTTGTGGGAATTCTAATATATACGCATACATACACGTATACATATGGAATACATTTAAAAATAGCGAAAACACATTCAGAGAACCTCACAATGTTAAAATAAGCCAGTATTTCCATAATTGGGTTTTTATAATGTTTCAATATGTTTCTTTAAACACACAGGATGTTATATATTCACCTGCTGGCGTCCATTATATTTCCAATATGACGTAATATCCACTTTTTATTTTTAATTCGTCAAACTATTTACTTCATTTTCAATTTTCACGTGGAAATCTTGAATGAAAAAAAGTTATAACATAATATTCACTTTTTTTCCGTCAAACTATTTAATTCATTTTCTTTTTTTGACGTACAAATCTTGCAATATAAAGTTAATTGTTGTAGTAAGAATTTTATTGTAGATTTTTAATAGCTGGCAACTGCTATAACGAAAAATGCTTAAATTGGATAGGAAACTGCTGTTAAATTAGAAGGTTTTTATTAATAAAAAATGAACTATAAATTATTTAGATTCCGGATTACTTTAGTTGCCTCGGCTTGTTTAATACAAATGTGCGTAGCATTTCACAATTCTGGCTTCCAAATCGCGAAATTGTGTAAAAATACAGACAAATTTTCATTTTTATATATTAGATTAGAATAATTTGTAAATAGGAAATTCCTATGTGTGGAGTTACATGGGATTTTTTTTTATCGACAGTCACTTTGAAGGTGTTTCATTCGCCATGTGCATGGAGCTTCGTAATGTTAAACGTAAATTAAAAATAAATTTTAAGTAAAAGTATTTATCGGCGAATCATAAAGTCTATTCCTTTGCATACAGTAGTAATGGATCCTGTAGCACAGGCAGTAAGGTAATTATCTCCGGTTCAGAGGAATCGGGATGGAATCCCGGGCTGGCTAAATCTAAATATTGTAAAAATTAAATTAAATAATACAGTAGTTCAAATTCACTCGAAAAACTTTAATTCTTCGAAGTTCTTTCAAAAAGTAAATAAAATTATTATAATTAAAAATAAATAATCTGAATAAATTTACAGAGTCGACTGTAAATTAATCAAATAATTTCTCTGTTATTTAATATAATTTGTTTTCTTAATCTTTGTAATTTTACGTAAGACTTAAGATAATGGATTACCAGTAGATTTTCTGTAATTTCGCAGAAAAGTTTTAACAGTATACAAAGAGATAATATTTGAAATCTGTTTTAAAAAAATAATTTGTTAACACCAAAACAAGTACAATACAAGGCTAGTTCAATAAATATGGTCCCCAGTTGTGTATAAAATATTTGTACTGCGATGGTTGATGTGGAATATTGGAGCCTAATATCTTGGATGTCTATATGCTCAATTTCAGAATCGTAGCTGCTATATTAACATATTTATTTTCATTTTAGGTGTGAGAGGTGGCACCTAGCTTTAAAGGAGGAGTTAGGGGGGCAGGCTGGTTTGGATATTATGGGACCAAACCTAAAGCTGATCTGTGATAGATTTGTGACAATGGATGGGACGTGTCTACTGTGGTTTGGACCCCGGAACAAAGTGATGTAGCCACGTCTCATCCACTGTCACAAATAAATCAGAACTGCTTCAGGTCTGGCCTCATAAGCTCCAAACCAACCTTCCCCCCAACTCCTCCTTAAAAGGTAATTGCCACCTCGTGAACTTAAAGCTAAAATAAATCTTAATATAGCAGCTACGGTTATGAAATTGCGCATATAGGCAACTAAGACATTAGGCTTCAATATTCCACATCATCCATCGCAGTACCAATATTTTATACAAACTCTGGACAATAATAATTGAACAACCCTCATACAATGCGATTTCGGAGAAAGTCTTCGTGAAGCCTTGTCAGCGCGAATGTCAGTCACGTTGCGCCCGACCGAGCAATAAGAATTTTACATTTCAGGATTGTAATACTCTTGCACTGAAAAAAATAAGAAAAAACACATTATCTTATAAGTTTTTCCTATGCAAAACATTTTCTAATATTTTTTATGCTACTAAGAACAGGTATACTTCCGGAAAATATGATAATTTTGATATTCATGCACCTAGTATATTTGTATTTTTGAACACAATTTTACCAACAAAAAGGAAGAAAACTGTGCGATTAGGTTATACATAGTCTCAGTATTCATATTTCATTAAGATTATTTTTAACTACATTAAAAAAGTATTAAATACATTTTTGTCATGTAAAATGACTGAATTAACAGTTAATAATACTTTCATAACAATGTTGTAACAAAATGTAAAAAAAAAAAAGAAAAAAGTTTAATTTGCTCTAGTGGGTTAGCAGTGGTATTCAATTTAACAAAATGAATTTAATATAACAGGAAGATTAAGAAAAGAGTAACGTATTTAAGAGAACTAGCTGCAATATTATCATTTTTCTATTAAATATATATGAAAAGATGATTTGACCCTTTAACCGGCTGGTCCGGATTTTTCCGTTTCTGGAAATCCTGTTAAAATGGCTGTAGACAAAAATACTTTAAACAGAATTCTATTTTGAACCCTATTTAGAAAGCAGCGATATTAAAGATATTATAGCATCAAACTGCGATTTAAAAAATATATATTCTGGGATTTACAAGCATTCTTATCAAAATAGTGGAAAATCCTCGGACAGTGAAAGGATTTTAAACTTCTTGAAAATGCTTCATATATTTTTTTAAAGAAAAAAATGTTTCAGGAAATTTAACGTCTTGTACATATTCGTGAAAATATTTAACACTTTCTGTCTCGGAGGATTTATTTTAAAATAAATATTATTTTCATCATCTTTTGTGTTTTTCTTGTGAATTTAAAACCATCTAAATTAAAGTAGATATTTCAAATTTTGGTAAAATGTTATGCGTTAAAATTTCTCTCTTAAAAATTCATCATATTACTTTTTCAACTAAAATAGTACTTTGTTCAAATTTAGAATTTTAAATAGTATTTAAATAAGTTTTCCTGTATAGCATACTGGAGGATAAAATAACACAATTTTTATTTGTGTACTTTATTGAATAAAGAACATTTTTGTTTTCCATAAAATCTACAATTGCTTTAATATTGTAAAACGCACAAAAAAAAATGAATGAAACTTCTCTTCAAAAACATCGAATAAATCCAAAATTGTACCACCGAAGCTACAATGTTATATAATATGCAGAAACAAATGATGGCATATCTATTAACTATGTGGTAATGCATAGCGAAAAATGTGTTATTGCAAACGTTATGGATAGTTTAAATTAAGAAATGAAAAATGTCACATTCGGTGTAAAAAAATAAAAAAAGTCAAAATTTAATTCAACAGGTAGAATTCGATTGTTAGTGTTGGCAGTTGTTGAATTTCTTTTTAAAAATTTTGCGCTTTCAACACATAAAGTTTGTCCGTTAGAGCATGTGAACAGTAAAGGAATTTAATCATTAATTAAAAATTGGATCAAGTTTTCAAAAAAATATGGTGAAAAAAAGCATTTCCAGCTTAAGAAGGGGACATCTTGTTCTAAAATTTTGTGCTCCGGCTGAATCGTATACTTTCGCTGGTTGAACCACAATATTATATTATCTTCAAATATCAGAATTTTAAACTGAAAACTGTTAAAATGCTGAAACATAAAGTTGTTATAGTAGCGTTTGCAACGAAGATTTAATCACACCGGATCCTACATATCTATGAAGAGAATTACAACACTATACGGACATATAACATTTTCATAAAAATATGGTGACAAAAGCATTTCCAGCTTAACCCTTTCAGGAGCAGAAGAATTCTGTTCGTAAAATTATCAAAAAAGTGACTGACACCAGAATAATCAAATGAATTCATTAGAAAATAAAAACTCTCTATTTTGCATTTTTATTACAAAAGCAAAATTTCTTTAGTAAATAAATAAATAGAAATGCTTAATTCATCTTTAAAAGTTAAACTTAAACTTACACTATGTGCAACATTACTTAAAAGATGACGCAGTATTTAAAAAAAAAATGTTAAATTATTTTAATATCTTAGTACTTTCAACTATAAAAACATAGTCTTCTTCAGAGGAATATAAGAAATACAACAGTTATTGACGCCTAATTTTCAAAATTCACGTAGATGGTGACGAAAGGAGTGAAAGTGGAAGTTAATTTATGGATCCGGAAGCATTGGGAAAATAAAACATGGATATAGGGAAGTGGAAAATTACTCGTTTTATCATTCTTTAAGCAAACTGAGCTAAATAAAGAATGATAAAACGAGTAATTTCCCACTTCCCTATATCCATGTTTTATTTTCCCAATATTTCCGGATCTATAAATTAACTTCCACTTTCACTCCTTTTGTCACCATCTACGTGGATTTTCAAAATTAGGTGTCAATAACTGTTGTATTTCTTATATTCCTCTGAAGAAGACTATGTTTTTATAGTTGAAAGTACTAAGGTATTAAAATAATTTAACATTTTTTAAATACTGTGTCATCTTTTAAGTAATTTTGCACGTAGTGTAAGTTTAAGTTCAAAATTTTATTAAAATCTTCTTGGTGCCAATTGTCAGTTTTGGAATTCAAATTGGATGGCTAGACCGTCTAGTCACCGCCCTTGAAAGGGTTAAGCAGGGGAAATCTTGTTTCAACATTTTGTCCTCCAGTTGAATCATATATTTGTGCAGGTTGAACCACAATATTATAATATTTTCAAAAATGACAATTTTAAACAGAAAACTGTTAAAATGCTGAAACATAAAGTTGTTATAGCAGTGTTTGCAACCAAGATTTAATCTCACCGGAACCTACATATGCAGGAAGAGAAGTAAACATAATACGGACGTATAACCCCGTACCTGTATTGATATATGAATCCTCCTTATTTGTATCCCAGCATTTTAAAAATAAGGCAAACCTGTGAATGTTATCGTGTTTTAAAGCAAATTATTGGAATTTATAGAACTATTTGTTGTTTGGCAATTAAATATTCACATAGTATAAAATAAACTAGAACTATTGTTTAAAATTTGATATAGAAAATAGTTTTGACAAATCAAGTGGACAGTGTTTTCTGGTTTCCAAATTTTTTGCACCATTAAGTAGTTTCATTTTGTTAAGAAACTTTTCCAGTATATACCTGAACACTAAAACCTATTCCAAATAATTCATCTTGCAAAAGAATATGAAATAACTTTAAATATTAATAAATACAAATTTTAATTTAAAAAATCAAACATGCTTTCATTAAAATTCACAAAAACGTAGACAAAATATATATTTTTAAATGCACTAAAAAGTAGAAAAGTCTTGAAAAAAAACCCTTAAATCCGCGGAGTTTAAATCAAAATGCGGTGAGTTCGATTATGGAAGATCAATTGATTAAATGGGAATTTCGCGAAATTAGTCAGCTATCGCCAAGATGGCTTACTTATCTGACAATTTAATTTTATCGTCAAATTTGGCGATATATCGCCAAGTTGGCCGAAATGTTTCGGATCGATATTGCGGTAAACCCGTCATTACTACTTTTCATCAAACACTCATTGTTGAAGCTGATTCTGATATCTCCATAAAAAATCAAACTATAATTGAGTAGTCATTAAGTAAATTTACCCGCGTTGCAACTTTTAAGGATCGAATTTTTAAAAAAAATCATTGTCCAATTCCTGCATTGCTTTCAGGAATACATATAAATTCCACGTTTCAAAGCTCTATTTTAACAGGAAGTGAGTGAAAAATGCGTCACAAGATCTAACTGTCCATACAAACATGATTGTAAGTTAAAAGAAAGCAAGTAATAAATGAGCATGTGATAAAATAAAATCATCCTTCCCTCCGAGGCTAACGAAAAAAGACAGGCTGCCGCGGTGCTTTATGGGGTATCATTTTTTAAAGACCGCGGGAGTCACATGATGCTCGAATGCACCAATGCAGTTGGAAGAAAAGAGCATCACGTCACTCTAGCGGTCTGTAAAAAAAAACTCGTGGAATGCACTTCAGTAGCCTGTCTTTTTCGTTAGCCTCGCTTCCAGCTGACTTACGTTTTAGATAATACACTGCATTGAGATAAAATTGCAAATAAGAAAAGAATGTGCCTACGGTAGTTCAATTTCAATATTAAGTTAGAAGGAATTAATTTTAATTTCGACGTATTATTTGAGTATTTCGTTAGTAATAGTAATGCATTAATAAGTCATAAAGTCTATACATTCTTTTAAAATATTAATGAAAGTAGACAAAGTTTGCTTAATAGTTTCAGGTTAATCATTCAACTAGTAATTTACTCTCGTTCAGTATGTTACATTTTCAGCAATGATTTATAAGGAAATTGCTTTGTTTTGCAGAATTGTTTTTTAAAAGAAATTCAAACAAGAACAAATAGTCATGCGTAAGACATAGGTATTCAAACACTTCACAACATTACCAGAATATTGTTAAAAATTTTCCTTTATCTCAGATAATGAAATGAGATTTCTGAATAAACAATTTAAACAATTTAAAAAACGCATGACTCAGTAAACATCCATTTTCATGAATTGCTGCCCATAGCCAGTAATGAGTGTGAGATATTTGCTGCAAACCTGTACATAATATCTCGAGCGCACGCACACCACGCAATACATATATATATATATATATATAAAAAAAAAAAAAAAAAAAAAAAAAAAAAAAAAAAATCCCTGTCGACTCTTCCTACCAGGCACATGTATATTTAAAAGTTCAGTACTAATTTCACCAACACAAAGTAAATCTAAATTAAAGATAAACCCAGTTTAACAATTTTATCTAGCAGAATTTGACGAATTTTTAATTTCCTTTTTCTGTAACAGTTGGTTTCATCAGAACCACGTTAATATGAAAATTTTTCCTTCAGCCCCTATTTTTTCATCTCTTTTAGTATTATTATCCATTAGTAGCGTTCATCCTTTCAAAAACTTCTCTCCACAAAAGTTATGGATAATATTAAGAAGATTTATATAATAAATATAAACCATGTTGTGATTGTGTCATTCAATGAACCACACACTATATTTTAAATTATGACGTTTTTTTTATTGAGACACGCTCTCGTTTAATAATGCAACCCTACACACAGCATCTATGAGGGTTGCCAATTATTGCCATCATGCCAATGATACCTTTTTATCACCTTAGTGGCGGATTAATGGAGATGTGATTTTTGTTCTTCTACAACTCCCCCCCCCCCACACCCTTTTTTTTTTTTTTTTTTTTGCTATAAGAGATGGTCCTGTCAAAACTTGTCAATATAAAAGCTTTTGATAATATTAAGAAGATTTATAATGAATTTCAGCGGATTATAAATCTTGTGATTTGACGAAATTGTGTTTTTTTTTTTGTTTCCTTAAACCCTCCCCCTTTTTTCTGTAATAATTGCTCCTATCTAAAACTTGTCAATATAAAAGTTATAGATAATACTAAGAAGATTTATAATAAATTTAAGTGGTTTGGCTATTTTGTGAATCGATGAAGTTATGAATGTTTTTCTTCTTAAAACCCTTTTTTCCGAGAAGTTTTGCCCCTTGATTTATTGTATCAGTTTGGAAGAGTCTTGTGCATTTTATGAAAGTTATAGTGTCCGTAAAAAAGTTATATATATATATATATAGAGAGAGAGATAAAGTTATCAACTCTGGGTGGTTTGTATTCTAGAGGACAAGATCAGAGTAGATCTGCAAACATTTTTCTGAAATTCCAACATATGGAAGAATGTAATAGGTAGTATTTCTTACGAAATCTATCTAAAATGTATGCCACAGCTGAATACGTAGCTTCATCAAATACTTTTCATAGTTAGTTTTGTCGAATTACTTAGTGTAGCTTTGTAATTGTACGGTAAGTGCTACGCTCTCAATAATCATTACAAAGAATGTTGTAATTCACCTCAGTGATGAATAAAAATTTCATTTTCTTAGAAGTACTCAAACCTCACTTTGATTCTCTGCAAAATTATTTTTTTTCATTTATCTTAATGTTAGGGGATTGTTTTCTGCTTCCCAGGAAACGAAATATAACATGCTACCTACTTTATTCATGAAATATAAAACACGTTTTAATCCATCTCATTGATACATATCAATTTCATTATGTTAGAAATAACATAATGTTGTTAAATTTCACCATAGACGATTTCTCTACTTATACAGAAACGCAGCAAAGTTCTTTTATGCTTCCCTCTAAACGAACTACAAATGCTGCACATTTCAATCTCAAAAGAAAACATGTCATTGGTATGTGGTTTCGTTTGTTGACTTCATTGATATGTGAAATATCAATAATATACATCAAAGGCATGATAATCCCAGTATATTTACTGGAGCTAGAGGCCGGAGTTTCGCAGACAAACAGACGGCAGGCAGATGGATAGTACATATATGGTAAGCAGACAGACATATGGAAGTCACACACACTTTTCCCCGATGCTGGTAAATTTTAAAAATAAATATTCTAAAAGTCATTTTCAATATGTGTTTTTTTTTTTTAATATCGTTTGTTTGAATGTCTTTGGTGTTGTTAATTTTTTATGTTTCGGCGAAATGCCTTTGAAGTAGTAATCAAATTTATAATAATAATTCTAATAATAATTTATTGTTTATAATTAAAGTCTGTTTATGTTTATATAATGAAACGTGCATTAGATCTAGTTTATTTACATTCTTAGCTCTGAATGAGATTTATGAGTAATATAATGATTTTAAGGTCATTTAATATAGATTTAATAGCTTTTATAATAAATTAGGATTCTTGATGATGATTTATTAGTAATTTAATGACTTTGGGATTTCTTGATATAAATTTATGATTTTTATATTGATTTTGGTATCATTAAAATAGATTTATCAGTTTTATAATTACTTGATGTCATTTAAATGAATATTATGGCTCTTTATAATAATTTATAGCTAATTTAATGTGGTTTATGATATCGGAATTAAAGTAATTGCAGATGATTTTGTATCCTGCATATTGTAATTATATTTTGATGTGTTTTTTTTTTTTTTGTTATTATATGTATTTTCTTGAAAGTTTTTTAGTCCTGACTCTTAGACCGGGAGCCAGCAGCACAAAAATCACCTCGTGGAGTTCACAGTTGAAATGCTATGATTAGTTAAATCTTGATTTGCATATTAAAACGCAATAGATCTGCCGTCATATACTGGTGCAAAACACCTAAACACACGATTTTAGCAGCTGACTCGTAGGTTTACTATTGTGTTTTCCTGCACCAAAAGGTATGAAAACATGGAGGACTGGGAGCAGAAAAACACAATGGTAAACCTACGAGTCAGTCGCTGAAATCGGGTTTTCGTGTGTTTTCCATCAAGATATGACTTGCAGACTGAGTGCGTTTTAATATGGGAATCAAGATTTAACTAATCCTAGAATTTCATCCGTGAACTCGATGAGGTGATAATCTGTGCTGCCGACTCCCTGTCTATCTGTAACCACATAAAGAACATGTGTATCTTGGCTCTGTTGAATACAGATAATTTGTGCTCTGAAGAAACATAAATATAATGATTATTTTCTCATGATACATGGAATGAAATACCGTATTTCATTTTATTAATAAAATATTAGCCAACTATTTACTCTCCAAACCTAACTGGTGAATTGTCGTATTCTTGAATTTTTGGATAATCACTGTCATATACGATTTCACTACCACGAAAATTAAATGCACGGATATACACATATTGACTTTGATACATGATACACTCTAAAGTATTAATATTTGAATTGCTATATATAGAGGGTGCTGCAGGTATTTGAGAACACACGTTATAAGTGAAATATCCCCCCTGTGTATCATAGATACAAATCTTTTTATGAGAACCGAAGGCTACCAGGTATCATGTGGCAAAAGTTTCATGCAGAAAACGAAATTGACAACAATATGAAATGATCAAGACACTGGAATTCGTCAGTCAAGTCAATAAAAATCCTACAAAGTCGATGAGCGCACTTACTCGGGAGATGCATGTTAATGAAGCCACAATCTAATGTGCGAATCATAAGGACATTTGTTAGATGTCGTACGTGATTAGAAGAGTACAGTTCTAGCCCGAGAGAACCAGGGATAACAGCCAGACCAGAGAAAAATTGCCTTCTTGACAAGCTGAAAAAGTAAGAGAGTCAGAAATGCTCTTGTTTCTTTCCAGTGAGAAAAACTTTGCCCAAGTCACGAAAGTGAACCTCAAAAAGATCGGTGACGGTGTGAAATTTCTGAAGAGACAGACGTTCAAAAAATATCCAACCTCACTGATGATTCCGCGGTGTGGTAAAAAGCGAAGGAGATCTGATGCCTCCACATTTCTTTCTTCAATGTGCCAGAATCAATGTCGCTGATACAAAGGTGTTAAAGCACTACATTACTTCTTTAATACATGGGAGGCTGTACGTCTTTTAGAAAACCCTGCATTATCCAATACAGCCTAGACAAACCAAAAATGGATGGCCAAAACATTTATGACCCTATCATCCTCAACTTGTTGGTCTCCCAGCTTACCAGATATTAACTAAATGGCCTATTAAGTATTTAGAGTAGTTGGGGAGATCTCCAATAGTCAATCACAGAACAGTGCTGTCGCTCTCAAGGCAGCCGTAGTGTATGCAGTGGTATTTGTTGCCAACAATTATCTGATTCTTACCTGCAATCAGTTTTGACAGACTGTAGAGGCTGTTATTGCGTCTGGCAGTGGTTTCAATGAATGATGTAATCCAGTGTGTATGCGGTCACTTGTACAGGGCATTAAAATAAAAAAAAATGCTCTTTCTCTATTATATATTCCTGGTTGAAAGCAGGCCTTGACTTGCTCTCAAATACTTGCCACACCTTGTATAGTGCGTAGTATTGTAATTTGAAGAATAAGTGAAATAATTTGAAGAATTTTCAAAATAAACATTTACTTCTAAACATGACGGAATCAAAACCGGGCATTTATGTATCATTTGAACATTTCGGCTAATAAAAGATTTTTCAGTTAACTTTTACTTTTGTCGAATGAATTAAACTGCAAAATTATAAAACAGTCTTTGCCATCCTAAAAATATTCTTTTCGTGCTTCACCGTGCGTCGAAAATCGATAACGGCAGATAAAATAAAATTTACATTTTTACCTCATTCTAGTATTAGTAAAAACTTTTCATAGTTTATGATTGATAGGAGAGAACTGGAGGCTGCCAGGTTTCATTTGGCAAACGATTCATGCAGGAAACGACATCGTCAGCAATATGAAGTCATCAAGACACTGGAATTCGTCTGTCAATTCGATAAAAATCCTACGATGTCGATGAGCGCACTCGCTATGGAGATGCAAGTTCGTGAAACCACAATCTAATGTGCGATTCATACGGACTTTTGTTACAGGTCGTACGTGATTAGAAGAGTTTTATTCTATTTTACTTGTTTACAAATAAAAAAAAATCAGAATATGCAAAAACATTTGGTTTTTAAAACAACCTCAAACTCACTCTTGCAAGCATTCATTTTGCTGCATTTATAAGCGTTTTACAAGTTAAGATATAAAACAACATTTTAAAGATATTTTTTTTAAATATAAATAAATAATTCGTATTAAAAATATGAACTAAATTTACACACTCTAAAAAAAATGCGACGAGTTTTCCTGTAGGAATCGGAAAAATAGTTGCCCTTATCGTACCGGAAAAATTTCCGACCCAACTCGGACTAAAATCCGTACAATCTGAATAAAATCCGTGAAATACCGTTTTATTGACTATTTTCTTTTTTTTACGGATTTTATTCCGAGCTGGGTCGGAAAATTTTCCGGTACGATAAGGGCAACTATTTTCCGATTCCTACAGGAAAACTGGTCTGATTTTTTTTTTTACAGTGCTGAACAAAAAGCAAGATTAAAATAAAGTACAGAAGTATTGAAACTGAATTTCAGATGAACGATAATTGTTCTGTTTATAAAGAATGCTTTTTTAACATTAAAATTATTTTTGCGCTATTATTTATGTCGATTATTAAATAAATTATATAAAATAGGACATCTCTATTAAAAAGCGAACTAGAAACGGAAATAAATTAGTCATATGTGCCAGTCCCAAAACTTTCTTCTTATCCCATACATGGTAATAATTCTCAAAGCGTATTTTTTTTAAATTATGAATGTTAGATAGTGTGATGATTATTTTCTTTTATTATACTTTACATTTTTCTGTCAATAAATTTTTTAAACCCTTGGAGGAGGTCTAATTCATAATGAAGTCAAATCAACCGGTAATATATCAAACAAATAAAAAATTTTGTTTAGTAGTTACATGGAAATTAAACCTAAGTTGGAGAATTGGGTGATTTAAAGCAATTTTTTTCAACAGCTCTCGCATCCATCCCTAAAACTGAACAATATTTGCTGTTATTGTTCAACATTCTCCAACATTTTATGGATGCATCGGTCTATTACATTGCATCAAAATACAAAATCGAAAAATAATCATAAATTCTTCACCTTAACAGCAACACATTAAAAATATCGCACAAAAAAATCACTTTCATAACGACCCCTTCTGTGGTGGATAACCTCATCTGACATGGGATCTGGCGTCCATACTAAAAAACATACATAAGAATTTTTTCAATTCTATGTATAATTTCATACGCTTTACGCTGATAAAAAGAAAATCGCACACCAATGTCAACCACAGCGCCCCCTTTGGAAAAATGCCCATAATTTCATCTGGGACATGACCGCCAAAGTCAAGAACATGTATATGGAGTTTGTTTCAGTTGTATGAATAAGTTCGTATACTTATCGTTGATAAAATAAGGAAAATGGCACGAAAATCTCGATCAAGCACCACTTAAGGCGGAATATCCCCAATTTCAGCTACGACCTTCTGGCCGTAGCCAAAATGTATAGCCATATGTATGATGTTAATGTAAATATTTCGTATAAACTACATATAAAAATCACTTCAAATCTTCAGCGTACTCAATAATTGCTAAAAGTGATAAAACTAAATTTAAAAAATACAAAATACGTTTATTTATTTACATTTCGACATGTTTCATTGCATCCGATGGCAACGCTCTCAATAAAATAAAACGATAAAAATATTTTCGCAAAATTCAAATTGAAAAACTAGTAAACAGAAACAAAAATCACTCGAACACAAGCATAATGAAATTAACTGCAATATTAAAAATGGAAATTTGTGAACGTGAATTATTATATATAATTGTTTTCCTTATTCTGTATAGCATTTCTTTCCAAATTTTAGGAAGCTCCGCGGAGGCTGAATCATTGAAAATATTCTCCTGGCGAAATAAGTTCTCTATTGATTCTCTGATGATGGATGGCAAATACGATCTTGATGGATAATTTATTCTACTATTTTTACAATCTATTCATAAAGGTTCTCTGTTATACGGTAGGGACAGACCCGTAGTTTTCCTGTTGTATTTGATGTCTGCTATATATTCTTTGATCCTAGTTTTGAAATATCTATTTGTCATTCATATATGAAATTGCACTTCCATCTTCTTTGGATTAATTTTTCATTTACAGGAGCACTCAAAACTATTCCATTACATTATGGTATATGGGGGAAAAGTCGTTTGTAGAGTATTTTAATGACATTATGCTATTTCAAATGTATTGAAACTGATATAAATTACTGAATTTCACTGCGATCACGTTAGAATAGGGCATTCATAGCATTTTTTATTCATTTACAGGGGCACACAAAAGAAATCGGTTACAGTACAGTACTGTCTTTGAGTAATAATTGCTGGAGTGTACGGTTTAAAATTCGGTATGCGATTTTAAATTTAATTATTTTTTTGCATCTTGTTCGTTATATATAAATTCTATACCTCAAATACAGGACTGCATAAAAGTATCCACGTACCGTTCTCCTTATTAGAGGAAATTGCTGAAGGTAAATTTTCAACTGAAGTATATGCATCTCTTAAGTGAACTAAATATTGGCATGCATGTAGTTAATAGATTCAAATGTATATATCATATACAGGGCTACTGACAAAATTCGCATAATTTCCGATTCAGGATATGAATAGCTGAAATCGGGTTTTGAAATGTATTATGCGTTTCCATATGGTTGAATTAGACGTAATATTTTAATTGTTTAAACTGTGCAGTTTTGTTACATTATTCTGAATGTGTCGGAAAGGTGTTTCATAATCTATGCTTGACGCATGATTTTTTCTTACTTCTTATTAAGTGTTTTAATTTTTTTAAATAATTTTTCTCAAACATATATGGACAGCTTTTTTGTTTTTGTGGGGGGGGGGGGGGGCATAGTTAGGTATTTACGAAATAAAAGATATATTCTTAGATACGGTAATATTTTTCTATATATTTAAAATGAAAATGAAAATTGCAATAATAATTTTTATTATATTCTTTTGTACAACATTTTTTAAATACTAATAAATGAATTATAAACATATACAAAGAAAGTACTACTAACACCCTTTGAATATTTTATCTAAATACTAAAAAAGAAGGCAAACGTTAATAAAAATATATAATTCCTTCCGCGATGAATAACTTTTATTATGTATTAATACTATAAAGACATATCTTTATTTTGAGTAGTTAAAAATGTGAGCGTCGTAAAATACACAAAATTTCGTATAAAACTAAATTTGAATTTAGTATTTTATATATTCAATAAAAGTTCATATATACTTAAGATGTAATATTTTTAATTATATAAAATTTCGGTTTTAGAAATTACACAAAGGTTAAAAAAAGTTTTCAGAAGATAAAATATGAAATACTTCAATTACATAGCAATATTACTGAAGTTCTATAATTAAAAGTTTAATTAGTATGGGATGAAAGCCCTTTATTTAAAAATAAAGATCAGAAATTCGTTAAAGTTTTCTCGTGTTTTTTTATAAAATTTGGAAACAAAATGATACTCTCTGTAGCTAAACGCTTAATATTCTAAGAAAAATTTCACAGAAATTGTATATTTTCAATGTGAAACATTTAAACTATAGTACAACTTAAAAAGTAAATCCATATTTAAAAAACGTAAACCACTGTAGTTTTTTTAAAAATTTGAATTAAATATTTGAGATCTTAAAACTACGTTAAAAACACAGTAATATGTTTGAAAAATATCTGTTTTAAAAATAGTGCGAGTAATACAACTGAATGAAACCGAACTTTTGTGTTGTTGTTCTTCTGTGAAAGGGATATTTATATATAACATTTTTTTAAATCTACCAGGCAAACTATCCTGAAAGATTCCCGGTAAATGTAATTCATAATGTCAATAATATACAGTGATTATAATTAAAGTTCAACTTTCAAAAATCTGTAAAAAAAAGACTCACTATTTATAATGATCTAAAATTTGACCTGAATTCCAGATAATTCAAACAAGTAGTTAACACCCGTGACTAATACACGAGAAGAAGGGGGAAATGCTATGGCATTAAAAAAAAATGGTTCGAAATTTTGGAAATAGATGAGACTTGAATAAAGATATTATAAAGTACCTTTATAGATATTATAGGCTTGAATAAAGGTACATGGTTTTAAGTGTATTTTTTTATCGCATTTAGCAAATATAATCTTAGTTTGAATGGCGTTAAGTGATTTTTTCATACATACTTTCATAAGGATATGTGTTTTAGCCGTCGAAAGACTTGATCAAGAACTATTGGATATACTATCCGCCGTTTTCTGCCTCAAGTTGAAACTGAAAAACAGCGTGTTCCACAACAAATCGGAGTATATAAATGGTGACGTTGTGAAAGTGTTGCGCAATTGGTGTCTTCAATTCAGCTTAGTTTGCAATCGGACACCTGAATAATATATTTTTCAGATAACCTCACAGTTGCAAATCTCAAGGATTATGATCAGGTAATGTTGTGTGCCAGGCCGTTGGAAAATTAGGACAGACAATGTTTTTATTTCGGAAATCCATGTTCAACATCTGGTTCTCTGGATTTTCAATGCGCCCATCTTGTATAAAATTATGATACTCACACATGCATGCTGTTAAAATGTTGTAAAGATGTATTTGCGTAAAACAGTTTCAAAGTGTTCACCGTTGAAGGTACAGGTAACGCAACCCACAGGACTCGAAAAAGTATAGCCATATGATAAACGATGCCATATACCCTCACCACACAGTTACTATTTTGCCAGAAAGAAGAGGGTCTGGTTGAAGTCCGAATATATTTTCCGTTGCCCATTTTATTCTACACCTCTGAGTGTTGACATACGTTTGAAGATGCAAATGGGCTTATTCTGCCCGCAAATTGTTTCATGGCGATTCCTTATTCACTGGTATGCCAGCAAGAAATTCTAGAGGGGAAGTTTCTCATACTAGCACGTCAGCTCTGTGCAACTTCTGAACATGGGTATTTTGAATAGATAGTAATACAGGATGTTGCGTAAAATTTGATGCATCGTGCTCACAGGCATACCTAATGATCGGACAATTTTCTGTGTGCAGCAGCTTTCCATACCACTGCTCCTCTATTCCTGCAATGCTGTGGTAATATTCTTTCTTCTATTGCCATTGAATGAATTGGTTTCCTCCCTTTGCAAAAATTTCTTTCCAAATAAACTTCTCCCTTCGATTTTTTTTTGCCATTTTCGCAAGCCTGTTTGCAGACATAGGATCAAAACTTTTTTCGTACTTTCATACAATCGTTTACGGAACTTCAACAGAGCTACTGTAGCATAGTTATTGTTCTTCTAAAACAGCTTCACAAGCAGAGAATTTGCTATATTAAAAGACTCACGATCTTCGCAGACCCAATATTAGGAAAACAACAGGTAACCCCCGTTTTTATGTAATGCGTGTTGAGCATAACATGTTTTTTATTTTGCATATTATGGCGAGAAAAGCGCCATCTATTGCTAAATTTCCGAACAATATTTTCTTTTCTTGTGCCATACAATTTTCCCCTTCTTAATGTATATTCTGTTTAAATTTCAGGGTATTCCGACCAGTTGTTCTTCATTTTACAGCTTTTTAAAAGTTGAACTTTAATTATAACAACCGTGTACTTATGAATTTCGTGTACTGGTGCCTTAACTATCAGTTTTCTACAGTACAGAAAAGTTTTCACTTTAACCCGTTAGTGTCAAGCGTCCCTTTTTAGGGATGGTTTTAAAAATGCATTGCAATCTCACAGAATTTACTGTTTCAGCATGTATTTTTCAAAAAAGTATTTTTAAGTATTCATTTCTTTTATATTCAGCAGATGGCCGCACTAAACAAATATTTAGTTTATAATATAATCGTTTGTGTTTCTAGTGAAGCAAAAAACTGTGTTTTTTGCAATTTAAAGAAAAAAGGATAAGTATGTTTATTTATTTATTTATTATTGTTTTGTTCGGAGAGTCATGTCCGTTTGGGAAAATTATTTCGTACCAGAAAATTCTGCCCGGTAATTATTAGAGATTAGATGTAGGAATCAATGCTAACAATTAAATGATAGAATTTTCCGGTACGAATTGATTTTCCCAGACGGACACGACTTTTCGAATGGCCCAAAAAATAACTTTTATTCATTGATATATCAGTAAATACAATTATAAGAATATGTATTTTTGGAATTTCACAAAAAAATAAAAATTGATAATTGGCATTTTAACTAGGTCTCTAAAAAGGGACACTAGGCAGGTAGGGTACGTTGTTTTACCACAAGGGACGGATAGATGACATTTTTGTTCTCAATTAAAATTTCACCGAAACGTTAATTTGATGTATTAACCCTTCACTGCACGACGTGCCATATCTGACACACCTAAAGATCTTATAGTTTTCATTATGTGCCATGAGTTTGGCTAATATTATCACTGTAACTGATAAAGAACAATCCAAGACACGTAATAACACATATTTTGTCCGTGTCAGACGGTTTCATTATACAAAAAAATTAGAATTTGTTCTTCGGAAACCAAAAAAAAAAATGTCAATCAAGCTATTAAGATAAGATTTACTTTCATTATTTTTACTGAATACTTAAAAATATTAATATAATAATAGTTGCAGAGTATTAAGCAGATAAGAATTAATTAATTTAAGCTCAGTTATTTTCAAAATATAGCAATACAATATTTTAAAACCCTAAATGTGTACATATGGCAGACAGCATAAAATATAAAATTTTAGCTGAAATTTTATTTTATTTTATTTTATTTTACTATTTTTCCCATTATTAGATCGATATATGGATTTTAAAGAAAAACATTTCATAAAAATAGAAAAAATCCGTGAAGTGAAGGGTTAAAAATTATAAATAATAATAACATTGTATTTTAGTTAATTACATAGATATACATTTAATGATTAATTTTAAGCATCAATATTATAGTTCACAATATTATGAAAATATATACTTCCTAATCAACTTTATTTCCAAATTCAAATTATTGTGGGTGGTTATATTTCTTTATATACAGTCGAAATATTGCTAACAGATATCTATTTTGTTGCACTTAAAATTAAAATCATAATACGTATTTATATTTTAATAAAAAATATTTAAAAATGCGAATACGGTACAGTTTAGGTTAGTTAAATTTAGATTATAAAACATAGTTTTTTAAAGAGATTTCATAATTCAATCATTTTTTTCATTTCTCCCAATCTAATCGATTATATATCACATAAATGATTTAATATCACTGGTACAGTTCGTTCTATCCGTACTGATGGATGCCCGCTAAAATATATTAAATCATTAAAGAAACGCAAAAGAGGAAATTTTGAATATAAATTTGATTTGAAGGAGAATAATGTAATTTTAGTTAGATGGAATGACAACAACGTTGTGACAATAGCCTCAAATGTGCAAGGTGTTTATTCATTAGTGAAAGAAAAGAGGTAGTCAAGCAGTGATAAAAAAATAATTCAAACTGATCAACCGAAACTGGTTCAGTGGTATAATCAGTGCATGGGTGGTACTGATCCGATGGACCAGAATATTGCCAATTATCGTTGTTCTATTCGCAGCAAAAAGTGGTGCTGGTCACGTTTTATTTTTGGATTGGAAACTGCTATGAAATATGCATTGCTTTTATATCGTCTTTGTCTATCATCAAATGCAAACCCTTTGAATTTTCTATAGCTCCGCTCACAGATTACTCTGTCTTATTTTCAAAGGTATGCTGGTGATAAAAAACTGCAATCAGGGATACATCTGGGCATACCAGACATTAAAATCAAGAGTTCCTGATTCTGTGAGATGTGATGGAGATACAAATTACGTTATTATAAATGCAACGCAGGTTCGATGCGTTCAATGTGGCAAAATATTGTACCATACCGTAAATGCAGCAAGTGTATGTTAGTTCAACATGACAAATGTTTTATGGCATTTCATATTTTAAAATATAAAGTAAAATATTACTTAATATCAGGTTTCTGTCCTTTATCTTAATATTTAACATGCTTGTATTATAAATGTACTCAAACGAATTTTAGAATAAAAAAACAGCTCATGAAAAATCAATATACCCTCTGGTGCCTTTGGCAGCGTCCTTTATTAGGGACGTTTTAAATTTATGAAATGAAACATAGAATATTCAGGTATGATTTTTTTTTACTATTTTTCCAGTTGATCTCATGACATTTGACAACGGCATACCAAATATTATTGAAAAAATGCAACTTGTGCATTAATGGGTTAAATAATAACGTATTTTAACATTTTATTAAACAGCTCCCAAAATATAGCACATTATTAATATTATTGATTGATTTTTACTTACTACTGATACATCGAAACAATACAATTAAATTTATCTCATGTATACAGTAAACTACTAGTTTTATTATATTTTTTTTAACTAGTAGTTTGCTTTATACTAATTAAAAATATTTCTTATAATTTTTCATTTTATATGCTGTACACTATATTTATTTTTTCATTTTGATGAAATATTTTCACACTGTAAAGCAAAATCAAATTGTTTATATTACGTTATAATACGGTAGCTGAAATGCTAGTTTATAACGGGGAAAAAGGCAGTAATATACCGTCTTATAAATGAATTAAACCGTATATTACTGAATAAAATACAGGGTTATTATAATTAAAGTTTCACTTTCAAAAGGCCGTAAAAATATCCCCACTAGTTAGAATGATCTGATATTTCATAGGAGTATACGTGAAGCAATGGGAAATTATTTTGCGAAAGAAAAGAAAAGTTCAAACGTTGACCGATAGAAGGCACTGTACCCGTCTTAAGATGCTAATTGAAAGACGTAACATGCGCACAGCACATTACATTTATGATAAAAAGCGGTGAACATGCAGTTCCAGTTATTCTGCGTCTAAGAAGGTAGTCATGACTCTATCATTGGAGGATCGGGTTCTGCTTGGGAAGTTTTTTTTACAAGAATGGTAACTGTTCGACAATTGCTTTGAAAGAATTCCGAACATTAAAAAACCTAAGAAGCGGCTTTTGCCCGATTTTTTGCCTGCATTCGATCTGAAGAAGTTGTTTGAGAAATTCAAAGAGATGGTTGATTTTACGTAAAATGTGGCAGTGGGAGGAAAGAAATTATCCGACGTCAATGGAGGATGTAGCTACAGCATTAAAGGAAGTCTCAAGCAGTGCTTTGAGAACGTGCAGTGCACGCGAAATTTCCCGAACTTTAGACATGCCTGTCAGAACGGTTCGTAAAATTTTATGAAACATCCTGCAATTCTATCCGTACAAAATTACGCGTATAAAGGAGTTACTTCCTACTGAACTGCCAAAACGAGAAGTTTTCGCCCTGTAGTTTCTTGCTCGAATGGAAGTGGAGAATGCATGGCGATGGAACATTTTGTGGACATATGAAGCCCATTTCCATCTCCAAGATTCCGTCAATACTCAAAATTTCAGAATGGGCAAGTGAGAATCCGTTGCAAATTCAATCATTTCCTCTTCATTATGCAAAGGTCACTGTGTGGTACGGGTGTGCAGCATTTGTCATTAGCCCTATCTTTTTCCAGGAAATTGCTCTTTCGCATCCTGTCACCTATGCAGTCAATGGGAGACGTTATGAATTTGTTTTCACAACCAGATCATTCCAGCAATACAACAGAGCAGATGTGTGGATAGCACAATTTTTTTGCAAGATGGCGCTCCTCCGCACATTGCATCACCAGTGAAGCAGCTGTTGAATCTGCATTTAGGAAGTGAAAGAAGTACAAGTCGACATTTCCCAACAGCCTGGCAGCCACGATCATCTAACTTGAATCCTTCCGACTCACAGTGGAGTATTTGACTCAAAAACCTGGCCAAAAATGCAAAAATTAAAATTTCGTCAACAAGTGTAAAAATCTATTTTTTAATAGCTAACTAATTGGTGCATCGATCTATGTCTATTTTAGGAACCTGAGTTACATCCGGTGGCTCCTGCCCTCAGCTGAAGAGAAAGTTTCTTTCTGAGAAGACGTGGTTTTTTGTTGTTTTTTTGGCATTGTTGTTATGTTTAAATATAATTTTTTTTGTCGCTCAATGATTTATTGAATTGAAACTAATCAGGGCTTACGTGTTTAACAAAAGTCAGAGCTTAGTATTAAACTATGTGTTAATTTAAATAATTTAGTTTTTAATGTAATAAAAACACATTAAAAGTGTAAAAGGGTTATTTTTAAAGCGTTTTTGGCTCTAATTTATACATATCGAAAGCTTTTTAAATATGTGCCGCGCTTTTCCCAGCCATGTTTGAATTATAATCGTATTAGTTATAGTCTTGAGTGTCAATTTATGCAAAAAAATCTTCCGCATATTGTTGCTATTTTTTATATAATTTTTTTTCGGGGGACTACTTAAATCCCTTTTTTTTTTGCGGCAACCGAATTGAAGAGATAAAAACTATATTTTTAATCTCGTATTGCAGGTTTTTAGCTTACAGGATATTGCCTGAGAGCTTTTGCCCCTACAGATTCTGTATGTATGCATGTACGTACGTATGTATGTATGTATGTAAGTATGTACATATGTAAGCAACTCGATACCTCTTGATAGAAATGTCAGATCGGCTTCAAATTGTAAATACTTATTTACTGAAAAAAGTTTCTCCAATTAGTTTCGGCGCTCATAGGTAGAAAATAAGGAAGAAAAGAGGGAATTAAAGAAGTCTGGAGTAGACGCAGAAATGATTAAAAGGTTGTAAGTAATATTGGAAGTCATAACAAGTGGGCATCGCATTAACGAAAAACAGTTCCAAACATCTGCTGATGAAACAGCAAGACTGTATGTGAACCTTTACAATTGGTACCCTATGAATCCAACAATGAACAAGGTTTTGATTCACTGTGGCACTGTAATTAAGAAAGCAGTCGTACCCATTGGGCAACGGTCAGACGAAGCTGCAGAGTGCAGAAACAAACACTTTAGACAGTACCGTACAAAGTACTCAAGAAAGTGCAATAGAGAAGTTCGCAATAGAGATGTTCCAAATTGGCTTCTTTTAAGCAGTGATCCTTTTATAAACTGCTCTAGACAAGACCAAGGAAAAAGAGCAACCCATAGAGTAGAGAGACCCTACAACTTCTTCTTCCAGCTAGGTCTGATGGTAGTGCTGATAAAAGCCAAGAAGTATGTGATGAAGAAAATTAAAAACAGAGTTCTGAAGAATCAGATTGAAGCTGCTAATCTATTAAATACACTGAAAAACCAGCATCTCTATACTGTAGAGACTTCACTTTATTAAATGTAACTTTATCAAATGTAAATAATCTTTATTAAATGTAAATTAAATGTAATAATTATAATTAAAGTAAATTAAATGTAAATAATAAATTTTATAGATAGCATAATTAAATACATTTAATTAAACATTACTAGTAAATAAAAAAAACTATCATTAATTATTTTTCTCTTATAAACAGTAAACATTTAAGGCTGCTAGTCACTCAACTTCCTAACTCCCTTCGGTAATGTTAAGTCTATGGGTATGTGATGTACTCGTATTTTTAAAATATCTACTTAGTAAATTAATATTTTATCTTCTTTTTTCTTTGTGCTCTTCTTAAATGATGTCTCTTTTTTTTTCTTAGTTGTCAAAATATTTATAAAATGTATTCTTATTATTATGTGAAGTGTTAAAATCTTACTTACACTTCGTCAGCTTTTAAGATATAAAATATTAAACTAAGCTATGGATTTGTATGTATACTACATCGTATGCTAAAAGTTAGTTCAGTGAAGCGCATAGCACAGTTAAACATTTACATTCAGCCATTTCAGTGAATAAACGGAAATGTACTTGATAACTTTTGTGCAGCCCTATATAGGATCTATAGAATGTATCCATACCAGGTAATATTAAAAAATAAATAGTTCAATTTAAAAACGTATATCACAACTACAAACGCACTTCCAGCAATTATTGGTCATAGACTTCAATAGTTAAATTTATTCTTCAGCCAAATTCTTTTGTCTGTCCCTGTAAATGAACGATATATTTTATGCACACCATATTCTACAATAAGTGCTTTAGTACATCTCAGTGATGTACATAAATTTCAGCTCGTTTAACCCCTTGGGGACGAGCGGCACGTATACGTGCCGCATGAAGCGCTGAGAATCCTTGTTTTTCCTCACCAGTAAAATTTTACTGAAAATTTTGCCTTATTTAATCAGCGCATTTCCTCGATTCAAGAAGACACAAATTTCTGTTTTTAAAAAACGGTGACAAAAGATTAAAAATTTCGTAAAAGGCTCCCGTCCCGAAGTGGTTAAAAGTGTGATATCATTAAAATACAGAGCAAACGATTTTTCCCCATAGACCATAATGTAAGGGAATTATTTTGGGTGTCTCTGTAAATGAACCGTAAACGCTATAGACTCCATTTACAATACCAAACATGCCATAGTGATACCCAATAACATCTAAGAATTTCAAGCCAATCGGACTATATTTACATCGAAAAATATTTGCGACCGGGATTTCGGGTCAAATACTCCACTGTGCGACTGTTGGTTGTGGGGTTACCTAAAACAAGATGTGTACGGGGGTCCAATTGCAAACTTAGGTAAATTGAAAGCACGGATTACGCAACACATTCACAATATCACCCCTCAAACACCCGGATCTGTTCTGGAGCATGCTGTTTTGCGCTTTCAGCTCGTAGAATAATACGCTGAACAGCATATTGAACATTTCTTAAGCAAGTCGTTACCAACTTCCTTTTCTTGATGATTTCATAGGTTTTTGCTTTTTGTACGGTTTTCGACCTAGGGACAATTAAAAGCCGATTTCGTTTTCCTTTTATTGTGGTTTTTGGCCTAGGGACATACAAAAACCAATTTCGTTTTTGCTTTTCTAGGGTTTTTGGCCTAGAAACAATTTGGTTAATTGTTTTGAATTTGGTTAATCACTTTTTTTCTTTTTTGCGGTTTTCGGCATAGGTCCAATTAAAAACCGTTTTTTTCCTATCCGCTGTGGCACCACCTTGTCGTGGTGGATAGGCTTTGAACAATGATTTTTGCAACTGTATGTCACGCCTTTTGTTTATCATTTTTTGACAAGTACAGCGCCATCAATCGGTCAACTTTACAACATTTTTTTTTCTTTCACAGAACAAATTCCTATCCCTCTCAGGTGGAATATCACGTTATTCTGACGAGTTACCCCTTTTTAACAGCCTTTTGAAAGGGCAACTTTAATTACATTCACCCAGTGTTGCCAGATTGGGGACTTTTTTAATTCAGCTTATTTGTCTGCTACCACTTTTTAAAATAGTATAATTTGCCTTATTTTTCAGAATTTGTAATCCATTTTTGAACAGATCGAATATTTCCATTTAAAAAAAGTGGTGTCAGTCAACAATCTGGGGACAAAAAAGTCCCCAATCTTGCAACACTGTATTCACCCTGTATCTTAAATTCTTATTTTACGATTTATTATTGTTAATTTTACAGAAATAAACTAACACACCATCTGCCATTATTAAACCGGAAAATAAACAATTTTTTGGAAGTGCGTGAGCAACACATTCTTTTATTAATTGAAATTCTCAAATTTCATTTACAATTTACAATTTGATGTGCGGTGCAGAAATCTTTTAATCAGATAAAAACTTTAGAGCACTTTATTTTAAAATTGTTTAGAAGCAGAGTTTTGTAACTTGGAGTAAATCTCACTTTACTTTTGAAAGTTTAAATCCTAAAGCCAATTTACTAGCCAAGTAGAATTTTCTTTGTGCAAAGTTTTGAGAGCATAGCTATTCTGATGACTAAATTTACAACACACTGAGTAATAAACTTAGCATTTTCGTTCATTAATTTAACAATTAACTTATTATAAGATCACAAGCTTTAATTAAATTAGTTTCCACGATATAAACAAATGAAGTTGTGGGAAAATCCTGAAAACTTTTAATATACCTTTCTTATGTACTTTAAATCAGGTGGAAGTGCTTCTGTCAAACTTGAGAAATAAATCGCAATTTTTTAAAAAATATATTATAGTTATAATGTTTCCAAACTGCTCTGTTAACTAAAAAAGATGCATTTTGTTACTACATTTTTGCCCCAAATTTTGAACACGTATGTGTGCATGATTGCCGGACTTTTGCGTGTGTATTTGAGTTTATGTATGTATATATCTCGATACTGAAAAGTACAGATAAAGTTCTATGATCGGGCCTATAACCAATTAACATATTTTAACATGTGTAAACTGGTGCGTACTTAATTACACTGTTTGCAGCATAGCGTTACTGGCACACACTTTAAAAATACAAGGGGAGATTGTCGATTGACATCGCTTTTGTGAAATAGAAATATTCGGCCTGTTTAAAAATGGATTACAAATTCAGAAAAATAAGGCGAATTATACTATTTTAAAAAAGTGGTGGCAGACAAATAATCTGAATTAAAAAAGGACCCCTATCTGGCAACACTGGTTTACATACAAGCTACCTGGGCTTCAGAACATATCGCCTGATGTGCCATAGTGAAACTTTATTTTCATTGATAACGCTAAAAAGATTTCCTTACATGTAATATATTGCTAATAGATTGCCCACCATTTGCAGTGACCTCTCACTTATGCGCCTCTCATTTATATGCGTCTCTCAGTTATACGCAGTTTTCGCAAGGTCCCGTCACGAGGAATAGGAAAATAATAGGTTTTTCACTTATAAGCACCACTTTGAATTGTCTCTCTCAGTTATACGCGGAAATAACAGGTTATTTTTAGACTTTTTCAAGGAATTTGATGTGAAGACGGCTTAAAAAAAAAAAAGAAAGAAAAGCTGATATTTATGAATCAGTGTCCCGCCCATCCTTCATATCTACCATTGCTGACACATACACGAGTTATATTTTATCCTGTAAATTGTACTAGCCGACTCCAGCCATTAGATTTATTTATAATAAGGTCAGTTAAAGCGCAGTATAGGAAAGATTTGGTGCGGATAAAGAAGAATGTTTATATCTCAGAACAGGAAAAGGAATTCATGAAAATTTGAATTCAGGATGCTATGCATATGTTCGTTTCTTCTTGAAATAACGTAACAGCCACAACAACTTCTAACTGCTTTAGAAAAGCTAAATTTATTTAATTAAAGGATGTTGAAGCTATTATATTATAGGAAAGTGTAAACAACAGCAATTATTTTAACATAGACGAAGAAGAATGGAACAGCATAAGCCAAGATTATCTTTCTTTTGAAGATTTCATCAATGTTGATATTAACGGTAATAAGAGATATTGAAACTGTTGGTGACATGACAGCTGAAAAAGAAGGAGAAAATGATGATAATGATGAAACTGAAATTGTAACTGTCCCATCTTATGCTACTGCTTTAGGAGCCCTGGACGCTCTGAGATGTTACCTTCAATATGCTGATGTAGCATCAAGTACAATGACCCATTTTAACCCTCTCGCTGCGCAGCCCGAGATATACTCGAGCATGCATTTTTCCGTCAAAATACTATTTGGTTATACCACCAGTAATGTTTTAGCGAAAACTTTGTCTGATTTAATCAGGACATTTTCCTCGATTACGATAGTCAAAAATTTCTGCTTTAAAGAACCGGTGATAAACGATTAAAAATTCTGTTAAAGACGCTCATCGCGAAGAATTTCGTACGCAGCGAGAGGGTTAATGCATTAGAAAGGTCGTTGTACAAACGCGGCTTAAGCAAAAACAAACTAACATCGATGACTTCTTAAAAGAGGACTAATTGGCATATCTTCTATGTAAAATGAAATTTTACGTTTATTGTATTTTTTAAACTAAATTTTATAGGAAAAGTGTAAGGATTTTAAGTATACTATACTAACGTTATACCTCTTTTATTTCATAAAATGTTATTAATCATAATTATTAGATTTAATTTTTTCCCCATAATGTGTTTAACCCTCTGACAGTCTTGGAAAAGGGCAAAATTGTAATGTTGTTTTCTCTGCATTTTATTTTAAATGCCAAAAAAAGATGATTCTTTCAACATTTTATAAAAAAAAAAAAAAAAAACTTAATGACGAATATGAATGCAATCCTTGGAAGTATTAATCATTGTTCAATCTATTAAAAATTCATTAAATCAATCGAATTATATTACTTTAAATATTGCTTGTATTGCAGTGAAACCTGGAGCTTAGTGAACGTATTAACACGGACTTGTCAGTGAGGGGAATAAAGAATTACAACATACAACATCCGCGATTTTAAATCAATCCCTTCAAATGCGTATAAGTGAGACTGTATCTTAAAAAGTTTTTTCACATGAAATATATACAATAAGAATTAGAATAGTAAATTTTTGGAGTTTATTAACCTTTAACTGATGTGACTAAAATTTGTCACACAACTGATGTGATCCGGTCTCTCAGACCCCTCGAATAAAATGAATAAAAAAAATAACTCAAATGGTTGAATTTACTTAAATTTTGTCCTAACAATATCGTTGTACTTCTCTTAGGAGCATGTGAATTAAATTCCATGAAAAAAGTATTTTATTCATATTATTTAACTTCAGTAAAGGAAAGTAAACAGCTGTAAAAGTGTTTACAGCTGGGAGTCGCGGGGTCTGGGAGACCGCGTGACATCAGTTAAAGGTTAAAATAAAAAGTGTGTAAATAATATAAACAGTCAGTATCCTTATTTCCTTTATAATCTATCAATATAAAACTATTTCAAAGGAATTAGTTCAGTCTTTTTTCGGTGTGACAAAAAAGAGTAGCTGTTTTTTTATGTTGCGTAAGGGAGAACTTTCGAAGTAAAGAGAGAATCTTCGTAATTATGCTTGGAAATAATTTTTAAATTAAAACAATGAATTCACCTTGCATTACAGTTCTCAAACAAATACTATTTCAAAGTACATTTCTTTCTCTATTTGTGGGTTTACAAATTATGTGATATTTGGGGCATGATAAATGTCCATTATAATAGAACTCGATAGCGGAAGTTGTTATGACACAAGCTTTATTTATTGATACATTTTTACTTTATTTTATAGATAGCTTAAGCCCAGTAGCGTAGCGGTCAGCACGCCTGTCTGCCGCACTAGAGACCGCGAGTTCGACTCTAGCTGGACAAGGTTCATTCAATCTTTCATCGCTTCGGGGTCGATAAAATGAGCACCAAGCTTGATTGGGAACTAAACACCGAGGGTCTCGCGTTGGGCTTACCACCCGGACGGGGCACATGCTGCATAGCACCTCGGAGCCCAGAGTCAAGTAAGCAGAGTTGGGTACTGTAGACCCTGATCCTTCATGGATTGTGCAGCCACAAGTTTAGTTTTTTTTATAGATAGCTTTAATATGGTAACCGGTAAATAAACTGCAGTGATTACACTTTATTTAGTACGTTTTTCATACCAAACTGAGAAGCCTTTTTATGGCTAATATCTTTCTTTCTATCCGATGACAACGTCCCTACATGCCGGGTAGCCCCTGCTGAGCCGGTTTGATACCTGGAATAGGGCGGATGCAACCTGGTAGCGGCAATAAACCTGACGAATGCCTAGATCGATATCTTATCATCAGCGCCTACTGCTTACTTGTGAACTATGTTATGCCGATTACTTAATATTTATATCTTGCTATTTGACACCTGCACATTGCTACACAAGTTGGTCTCGTAATTTAGAACCTTTGTCATATGACGAGACAGTCACCTGGCAAAGCACCTCTAGAGGTATAATTCATAGGTAACTTGGAGGACTTTGCACCCATGACGGATTTTGCATGCACCAGGCACCATTGCACCGCCAGGCACCAATGCGGAATTTAGCCGGCCCGGAATTTTTTCCACAGACTTTTCAGCTGCGAGTTCGATGCTCTGCCAATTGGGCCATTGCTGCCTGATTGACTAATATCTATGTATGACTGTAACATTTATTTGAGATTCATATAATAAATTTAAGAATAATAAGTAATTATTTTTTATTAGTACATTATTGTTAGTAGCTATTGCTTTTATGTTCTGTGTTATCCATAATAATAAGGGAAGAAGTTTGTGTGTGAGTGTGTGAGTGAGTGTGTCGACGGTGTTCTGAAGGGACCGCTACACGTACAGCTACAAAATTTGGGGAAAAGGTACGTCTATATATGAAGTTTTGCACTACAAAGCCCGATTTTCGATTTTTTGATTAATTTTTTTTATTTAATTTTTTATGCGATGTGAAAAGAAAACGGTTTCTTTCTTTTAACCTAATATAGTAAATTTTGCTCTCTTTTCAAAAGTTTATTCGGAATTCGTACAGCGATTTTTGAATTTTTAGCGAATTTTTTTTGCGATTATTGAACAGCATTTAATGCATCCCCATACCTATAAGGGGATTACCGTAGGGAGGGTATATAGTTCTATCGCCAAATTTCGCCACATTTGCCGCCAACTTAACAATATATCGCCAAATTTGGCAACCAAAATTAGTCGCCAAAAGTGACACGAACTTGGCGATATCTCTAATATTTCGCCAAATTCCCATAGACTTCCATTGTAAACCAATAGGTACTACTTGCTTACAGAAAATCAAAAAATTGAGATATTTTAATGCAACAAAAACTAATATTAACTTAAGGGATTATATTAATTATATTTAAGGGAATCCCATAAAATTAAATTGTGAATAAAAGTAACATGATATAATGCTTAGCATGCTTTCCCAAACATAAATTTTTAGAGAGCCCGCAGATCAAAGGAATTAGATTTGAAACTTTTATCCAATTGTAGTAAATTTTGACTTTCGTGATTTTTTAACTTTTTGTGATTTTTAATTCGATTTTTACGTTTCTTCGTGATCTGCTGCAATTTTTTGACATTTCATTTTTGACCTATAATACTAAAGTAATTTTTGCCCTCATTTCAATAAAGTTTATTCGGATTTCGTATAGCAATTTTCGAATTTTTCGGGAATTTTGTATGTGATTTTTAGGGTATTTTAGCGATTTCCTACCATTTTTTTCCACATTAGTGAAAGGAATCAACTTTCAACCTTCGAACACAATATATATATATTTTTCTCTTTTCGAAATTTGTGCAGCGATTTGATATTTTTTCGCGATATGTTTTTGTGATTTTCAGAGCTTTATCACAATTCGTGCTGTTTTTTGACGTACCTGGGCAACGACGGGCAAGTTAGCTAGTATATTACATAGTTTAAATGTATTAAAAATTGTGCTTTCTTAAATCATTCCTCTAATCAAAAAATGTAGAAATTTCATTTGAAAACTAAATATGAAAATAGCTTAGGTAAATAATAAAAAGAATTCAAATTATTAATTTTTGAGTAGCCAGTTTAAATATGTTATTACATACTTGGAATATATTCCACATTTTCGTACATAAAATGTGCTTTTAGGGCAAATATTTTTAAATCGACACTGCGCGTGTAATGTATATATGTTTGTATATATTGCTCAAGATTATAAAATTCTCTGTGTTGCTGTATCGAGTTCAGTTTTCGAGTTGCCGTCGAGTTTCAGAACATATAACTTTTTATGGATCATAAAGTTCCCCATAAAGTTAATATTTTATATTGGAATATTTTAAGCATGAATATTGTATGTCTGTTTATTTTATGTTATTTTCCATAAGTCATAATATTCGTGCGATATAAAATGTTTTCACTAGGTGTGGGATTTAGCTTGGTTAATCTAAGTTTTTTATCGATTGCCCGACGAATTAATCGGATATTAAATCGATTTCTATTTTGTTCATTTGCTTTTAATTCTCATTTAGATAATTAAACCTTTACCAAAAAACAAAGTTAAAATATATTTGCTAGTATTTAACAACAAAACCATAATTCTATTGAACATCCGTAAACACACTTTTAATTTAATTTTATTAAATGCATTTCCGATTTAGATTATTTTTATATATTTTTTATTTAACAAAACCTGTTTTTCAATTCCTACAATTAGATCGACCTCTCCCTATATTTATTTATTTATTTATTTATTTAATATATATTTCTTGTTCAAATTTTCAATAGTTAATAAAATACATATTTTTCGTCCTATCAAGTTGAAATAATTTTTTTTTTAACTTGTACTGAATGACAATTGATGTTAATACAGTTTTTTCAAATATTAATTCATTAATTAAATTTTAATTAATTAATTTTAGTTTTATATGGGAGACAAAATGTCGGCCATTGGTTATTGAAGCATATAATGCATCTTCATATCTATAAGGGGGTTACCATAGGGGGGACCCTGTTCTGTCGCCAAATACCGCCAAGTTTGTCTCTAACTTGGCGGTATATCGCCAAATTCGGCGGCCAAAATGAGTCGCCAAAAGTGACGCCAACTTGGCGATATCTCTAATATTTCGCCAAATTCCCATAGACTTCCATTGTAAACCTAGATGCTTATAGAAAATCAACAAATTGAGATATTTTAATGCAACAAAAACTAATATTAGCTTAAGGGATTATATTAAATTTTTCTTTGATGAACCAAGTAGGAATTGACTTTAAAAACAACATTTTTATATTATTTTTTTATGTGAAGATGGAATTTTGCAATCAATTTTTAATTCAGTTTGTTCTACGCTAAAATTATACAAATTATGTAAAAAGGGGTATTTTTTATGAACATACAACATATTAATATTTTTATAACATAATTAGAAATTAAAGCATTAACTTTTAAACATTCTTACATGAGATATCCATAGGCGATAAATCGTCAAATTTTCACTGAAACTTACAAATTATGCAGGAGTAGACATGGCAATGGATTTAATTAAGCGCGAATAAACTCTCGCCAATATATGCTAAATTGGCGTGAAGTTGCAGCAATTAAACATTTTAAAGACTAATACGTAGAAAATAAATTATAAATAAAATATTAAGAGTGTAATATTTAGTAAAAAAATAGTTAAAAAAACTTTTTATCAGTGAATTATTTAATATTAATTAATTTTTGATAATACGTTGAGAAATCAATACAGAAATCCCCAAAAATTGTTTAAATCATGATTCTTTTTCTCCTGTTGCGCATCTTAAAAAAGAAACACAACAGAAATTATACATTTTTTAATAAATTCACTTGTTAGCGCTTTCCAAGCGCAAAAAGTCAGTAAATGTTTCATCATAAAATTCACACGCCAAATGATTGTATTAACGAAAACCTTTGGGAAAAAACATTAATGCTATAAAAAGTAAGGCTTGGTTGTCAAGATCGACATACCCTTCATCATTGGCCCTACGCTCTATAATTAAGCAACGTATAAGGATGTGTTTAGATTAAACATTTAAAAAACAAATTACCCAACAAACAACGTAAGTTGTACAAGAACCTGCCAAATACAACCTGAGTTATAAGATATCGGAATGAAATACGAATTAGCGTTTTATATACAATATGCCCACTAAAGTCTCTTGTTATCCTTTTAACGTCGGAACTGCTGCTGCTATATTCATGAATGTATTGTGGAGCCTACATATAGTATAGTATTCGCTACAGAATGAAATCGCCTAAGGCACAACTTAGAGGGAGACTGCAGAGTTAGCATTTCTATCTCGAAAACGGAAAGAGATAGGGAAAAATGGGATTTGCACAGTATCATCATTAGTACGAAACGACACCTTGTGTACATTAATGCGAATAATAGAGCTGTTAAAACTCGCATTTATTTTTTCGTGATTTTCAACACTGCGACGTCACGAAACTTGAACGAAAGGAGAAATGATTATCTTTCGGACAAATGTGTATTCAAATGTGCATTGCAGCTGACGGTGAGCAGTTTGAACATCTCCAATAAAAGTATATCGTTATGACTTGTTCATTTCTTTTCTTTCTCATATCGTTTTGTCACGTCACGGTGTAGGAAATCACGAAAAAACAAATGCGTGATTTAACCGTTCTATTTTCTATTCTCTATATTCGTTCTATTGTCCACAAGGTGTCTTTTCATACTCAATAAATGATGCTCTACAACTAAAATGTCTTTTTTCCCTAACTCTTTCCGTTTTCGAGATAGAGATGCTAACTCCGCAGTTTTCCATCAGGTAGCGCTGTAAGCTGTTTCATTCAGTAGCGCATGTCTACTTTACAACTCCTAGACACCGCTTTTATGAATCTAGCAGTAGCCGTTCCGAAGTTAGGAGGCTGGTAAGGGACTTATTGGGTATACTGTATATTTATAGAAGATGATGGCCTGATTTTCTGTAATTTTCTGTGATTTTCGTTGTCAAGTTTTAGTTTCAGAAAGAGCAAAACAAAAGAGAACCTTGCTAAAGAGAAGTCCCGATTACCCACAAAAAAGTACCAAAGTAACATAGAAAGCCTCTTCAAAATAAATGTAGCAAAACTCAAATTATAAAAGGTCAGAACGAAATAAAATTTTTCATTTTATATATTTATAGTAGATGTAGCCTTTTTTATTGCGTTCTGATGGATTTAGGGTAAACGCACCGGTAGTGGGCCACGTACCTGTAGTGGGTCACTAACTTTCAAAGTTTAAAAACAAGCTCACTATCCATTTCAGGAAAACGACTGAAAGAAATCTGATTAGATAAAGTCCTTAAGTGTTAACTTTCCATACACAGTTTGGAATAATTGTTATTTTCCTGTAGATATATTTGTTTATCTTCTGGAATGTCTTCAAACTCAGATTTTTTGGCAAATTCTTAGTGATTTCATTAAGAGATAAGGTTTTATCTAAAGCGCTGTTTCTTTAATATTTTGTTTTATTTTGAATTAAAGTGCCGTTGATATACTCGATTACATTGTAAATAATTTGTTAGATTAGCTGAAAACTTAAAAATTGAAAATTATATTGATTTTAAGGGGTGGCCCCTTTCTGGATCACAACTTCTTAAATTGAACCAATAGTGGGTATGGTGGTCCACTACTGGAGCACATGCCAATTTTTTTTTATGTTTAAATTATTTTAATTAAGTATTTTTTGAGGTTCTAAGACTTTGTATATAATTTTTTTAGTATTTTGTTCATCAGAACCAGTAGTGGGCCGGGGGGCCACTACTGGTGCACAAGTGGCCCACTTCTGGTGCAGCAAAAATGCAATTTCACTAAGCTATTAGACATATGATTATTAAAAGAAATTAATATCTAAAATAATTTATACTTAAAAGGTTCAATACTCAATAAAGGTTTAAATTTTTGAGCCATATTTAAATAAGCATTGCATAGAAAAACCTGTAGTGTTATTTATGGATGTACATACTTCTCACATGTCTTTGAATCTAAGAATCTTCGGTTCGGTTCATGGGGTTGAAATGGTAGCTTTGCCCCCAAATTCCACATACCTAATGCAAACAATGAACATTTCTGTTTCCCATACTCTTAAAAGTGCTTGGCAACAGGAAGTAGTGCACTTTAGAATAACTCATGAAGGCAAACAGATGCAGAAACATGAGTTTCCACCAGTCCTAAAAACAGCACTAGATCGTTTAACTCCTGCAACTATTGTGAATGGATTCAAAGCAAGTGGGCTAGTTCCATGAGATCTAAAGAAAGTAAAAGTTGAATCCACGCTAACATCAAAGAACGTGATGATATCACCAATAAAGGAGGGAGAAATGGCTTCTTTCTTGGAAGTTCTTGAAGATAAAATTGGAGAAGAGAAATAAAATCTTTCTCAGAAAATAAAGGCAAATTGAAAGGTTATGTGTAGCAAACAGATCTTTACTACTTATGGTTGGAGATAAAGGAAACTTTGAACATGGATCCAATTTCTCAGGTAATCTATCGCAAAACAATTTGGGTATAAAACACTTGAGTATATATTTTTTGCTATTATTTATTCCAGTTTTACATTTTACTTGTTATAGGGTAAACCAGTCATATCTGTTGAGGCGGCGTACACTGAATAGCCTATTGACACTGTTGATACTGAAACTATTGATCAGGAGCAAAGAGAAATTGTTGAGGATGCTGAGGTGAACCTTTCCATTCAAGAAGGATCAAATAAAACTGGGAGCCATTTAGTGCTTTCAAATGGTGGGCCATCTAGAAATGTACCATCTCCCTTCAAAAGAGTTCTATTTTGTCCAGAAGGGGGAGATAACACAAAGAAAAAGAGAGAAAATTCCTGCAGTTGTGGCTTCTATCTAAATGCTTCAATATTATAAGAATAGAGAAGGCCTTAAAAATGCTAAAGATGCAGAAAAAGAAAAAAAAACTGAAAGAGAAAAAAGAAAAATTCAAAAGGAAGAGTTAAAAAAATAGCCGATGGAAAAAAAGGAGAGTCAGGAAATTATCGCCCCAGTCTGATGCCTCTCTTTCACTGTAAGTTTCAACCTAAAGTACTGTTTGTAATAAATTGACTATAAACCCCTATCACATTTTGAGATCTTTTTCGTTTTTGGATAAATCATTTTGTTTTTCAGTCATTTCAGCTTTTAATTATCCTGTTTATTATATTTGTCTTATTATTTATCACCAATGCGAAATAACAAATTGGGTGAATTTTTTTTTAAGTTGCAAAATACAACAGACTTTTATTTAGAGAAAACAAAAGCTATGCATTCGATTTAAATAAATGTTGCTAAATTGTGTACTATTATTGTGGATAAAAACTGATAATTTTTTTTCTACCATTTATATCATTCTGGTACAAAACACAGAAAATGAATTTTAATGTCAGAAATCGTTGAAAATACATAAAATTAATTGTAGCACAATTCAGAAAGTCTTGATCACAGACTATGGGAATATTTACTGTTTAACAAGTGAAAGCATATAAGCAGATTTTCTAAATATAACTTATAGATCACAAAGACTGTACAAAAATTAAATTTCGTAACATTAAGAAAATGTAACTATTTTCATGGAAATGGATTTTCACATGATGAAAAACATGTGAAATAGTTCAGCAATTAAAATTATACCTCTAAAACTAAGCTTCTTGGGAATTAGCTATATATTTAAACGATACGAAAGGACACCCTATATATAATCTAAAAAATTACTTTGCAGCTTGTAGGACATTAGCTTTTATGTAAAGTGAGATAAAATGAAAATTGATTTACAGAATTGAAGTTGAGGCCCCTGATCTGCAGATTTACTAGTGAGATTAGTGTACGTAATCATCTAAACTTCTATGTATGATTTCATTATTGTGAACATCCTATTCTAGAACTGTAAAAAAAGTATAACTTCAGTATTTTCACACTAAACTCAAAACTGGAGTGGCCCACTTCTGGGGGGGCCGCTACTGGTGCATCAAAAATTTACTATACCCACTACTGGAGCATCGAGGAAGGTAACTTTTTTATTTTTCATTTTTTCCAAATAATATATTTTGAAACTTTGAATATTTATTCCGATACATGAAGGTTAGGACTACGTTAAAAATATATATATCATTTAGAATTCATAAATGCTTTAATAATAATAAGATAAATGTCCTTAAGTGGCCCACTACCGGTGCGTTTACCCTATAACCCTCTCAGATACGAAGAAATTGATTTCGAAACAGGAAACCAAATCAATAATCTTCAAGGACAAAAACATTTTGATACTTAAATAAATAGATCAAGTAGGAATCATTCATTGTGAAATCAAGAAACTCTTTTTATATTTGCTAAATTATACTATTCAAAATGAACAATAACATTCATAAATAAAATACGTTTATAGATTTTCCCACGCATGAAGCAAGAGTCCGACGTCATCATCATCATCATCAAAAGAACTCAAAAATGACTCATAAACATTTTTATTATTAGTTCAGTTGTTCTGTAAATTGCATTAAGAAAGCATGTAATGTTTAAAACTGTTGCTGCAAAAAGCAGCAGAATGTAAAAGTATTACTTAAATCTATAAGATAATGTTTTAATATAATTTTTCTATAAGCAAAGAAACCATGTCTCAGGAGTGGAAGTCTCAAGTCTCAAGTCTCAGGATTAAAAAAAAAACCTATATATTAACCACAATTTTTTATTTTAATACTATAGTGCAGGAAAAAAATCTTTAAGAATTCCGTGCAAAAGGATACATGGTACTGGATTGAAATGGAGCCAAGCTGTGAACCGAGGAATGCTGCTGAAGAAAGATAAAGGTAAGAAATTACCTATATTATTATATTGCTGCGTACACAAGCGGTGGTTTCTTTTGCCAACATAATTTGATTAGAAGACTGAGAAAGTCTGATATTTTAGTAGATAAATACTATTTGTAGAAAAAAACTACAGGCCGTAAATGTATGCACATTAAAAAGAAATTGAAAATTATTCAAAATATAGTTCGTTAGTTGTTTGATGATAAAATAAATATTGTGCATTTTTTTGTTGATATATATGAAATGTTAAAGAATTGAAGAAAACTAAATATATATAAGAAGTTTTATATAAAATAAAATAACAGCAATTCCTCTCACAAGCAAAACCTAAATTACTAAGCAAATGGACGCATCACGCGAAATCGAGCGGGTTGAAAGACTTAACGCTAGTAACTACAGTACGTGGAAATTTAAAACGGATATGTTATTAATCAAAGAAGATTTACTCGATGTCATTACCGAAGATAGGCTCACGCCAATCACAACCGATTGGGAGAAAAAAGACAGGAAGGCTAGAGCTATAATTAACCTTTCAATATATGACTCACAAATAGTCCATGTAAAGGGGCTTAACATAGCAAGGGACACTTGGAACGCCCTTAAAACGATACACGAAAGGGCGAACTTGTCTAGTAAATTATTTTTGTTAAGAAAGCTTTATGGAGCCAAGCTCCAAGAAACTTAATCAAACACATAACATATATTCTAGAACTAAAGGACAAACTTTCAGCGATCGGGGAAACAATAAGCGACTCCCATCTTTCAGCTTTATTGCTGTGTTCGCTACCCCCTAGTTATAATACTTTAATCACTGCCCTTGAATCGCGAAATGAGGACGAGCTTATACCACAATTTATTAGAAGTAAATTAACAGATGAGTACAATAGAAGGGTTGAGAACGCAGACCAGGGTGAAAATTCAACAAAAGCGTTTAAAACGCAGAAAAGATTTCCAAATGATAATTTTAAAAAGAAAAACAATGCACATATTGTAAATTGAGAAATCACACGTACAGAGAACGTTGGCATTTGAAAAACCGAAATAATCACCCAAATACACAAAAAACAACAAACATACAAAAATAAACATTACTCATCATCGTTATGTTATCAACAATCGGATAACCAGATAGGAAACATTGACAGCGAATCAGTAGACAAGAGAAATTATAGAACGGAAACAAAACCAGATCAAAGCAGCGACGCAGCCTTTCTAATAGACAAAGCAGGAAAACAAATATGGATCATTGATTCTGGTTCAACTTCACATATCCTAAACAATAAAGATGAGTTTACTAAATAAAATGACACCGAAAAAACAACTGTGAGAACATTTTTGGCAGCAGCCGCATATAAGAAGTTGAGCGTGAGACACATCGATATCGACACAGCCTTTCTCTAGGGTGAGTTAGAAGACGAAGTATATATGAAAGAACCGGAGGGCTACATTGAGAAAAACTCAGAAAACAAAGTCTGTAAACTGAAAAAATTCATCTACTGTCTCAAACAGGCAGCCAGAACTTGGAATAAAAGAATCGAACAATCATTGAAAAACCTAAACTTCCAACAAAGCACCGTGGACACATGCCTATACACACGGAAAGAAAACAACATTACGTCTTACATAATAGTGTATTTTGATGATATTTTGATAGGAGGCGAAAATGAATCAATTGAAAAAATAATAAAAGTTTTAAAGCAAGAATACGAATTAAAGGACCTGGGGGAAGTATCTCACTATTTAGGGATGGAAATAAAAAAACTGAAACGGGTAAAAATTGAATCAAAGATTAAAAATAGAAGAACTCGCAAGAAAATTTAATCTAGAAAACACAAAACCTGTAAGCACTCCCATGGATGCCGGTTTTCACAAATTAGAAGATGACGAAAATTTAATGCCTAATAACACGAAATTCAGGCAAGGGATAGGATCATTGTTGTACATAGGAACCACTACACGCCCAGATATATCAGCCGCAGTTAACATCCTCAGCAGAAGGTGTGAAACTCCACGATTAAAAGATTGGAAGACAAATGGATAATTAGTTATCTAAACATCACGAAAAACCTTAATCTCACATTGAATACAAATCACGAACCACAACTCATAGGTTTTTCTGACTCTGACTGGGCGGGGGACACAAGAACGAGGAAATCGAAAACAGGCAACATATTCATGCTGGGAAATAGCCCCATACAATGGTACACTAAACGACAAAATTGTATAGCCTACTCATCAGAGGAAGCTGAATTTGTTTTGGCAGCTAGTGCAAGACAGGAAATTGCCTGGCATATCAAACTATTAGCCGATTTAGACCTATAACAAAATTTACCAGTGTTGCTGTATGAAGATAACCAGAGCTGTATAAAGATGGTGGAGAATGAAAAATTCTCAAAACGTACAAAACATATTGATGTGCGTTATCACGCGATAAGAGAGATGAAAGAAGACGGTATACTAGATCTTCGTTATTGTCCGACACAAGACATGATAGCAGATTGTTTGACCAAACCAGTGGCCAAACCTCAATTTCTGAAACACCGAGAATCCATGCAACTAACACAGGATGCATCTGAGATGGTTAAGGAGGGTGATGGATTTATAACCCTCTCAGATACGAATAAATTGATTTCGAAACAGGAAACCAAATCAATAATCTGTAAGGGCAAAAACATTGTGATACTTAAATAAATAGATCAAGTAGGAATCAATCATTGTGAAATCAACAAACTCTTTTTACATTTTCTAAATTATACTATTCAAAATGAACAATAACATTCATAAATAAAATACGTTTATAGATTATCCCACGCATGAAGCAAGAGTCCGACGTCATCATCATCATCATCAAAAAGAATTCAAAAATGACTCATAAACATTTTTATTATTAGTTTAGTTGTTCTGTAAATTGCAATAAGAAAGCATGTAATATTTAAAACTGTTGCTGCAAAAAGCAGCAGAATGTAAAAGTATAACTTAAATCTATAAGATAATGTTTTAATATAATTTTTCGATAAGCAAAGATACCAAATCTCAGGAGTGGATTTAATGAAGAAAAAAAAAACATATATACTAACCACAATTTTCTATTTTAATACTATAGTGCAGAAAAAAAAAAATTTAAGAATTCCGTGCAAAAGGATACATGGTACTGGATTTAAATGGAGCCAAGCTGTGAACCGAGGAATGCTGTTGAAAAAAGATAAAGGTAAGAAATTACCTATATTATTATATTTAATTGTTTTATCATAAATTGGCCAGAATCATATTTATTTATTTATCTAAATATTAGCGCGCAATTACTACTCCGTACACAAGAGGTGGCTTCTTTTCCCAACACGTTCATCTGTCCTATCACTTTCCGAATAGCTCTATAACTAAGCAACTTAGAATGATATATTGTACACTAAAACAATTCTTGATAAGTTATCTAGCTGTGTAACCCCCCTAAAAATCTGTTCAGTATAATTTAAAAAAAAGTTAAACTTTAATAATCGGAGTCACTTAATATTAGAACTTTTTTTTTCCTATAGCTTTATAACTAAATAACGTAGAAAACAATGTGTATAAACTAAAATATTTCCAAAAACATTACCTTCGTTCTTAAGAGTACCATTTTTTACTTGCATCAGTTCCGAAAATATTTGAGACCCACCAGTGGCCGAGAGGTTCTGCTCTCGAAGATGGTAGACGGGAATTGCTGGGTTCGAACCCAATCGCGCCCGTCGGCCTAATCGTTCGGTGTTTTCGTGGTTTTCTTCGAACCTTGGATATCCAAGCGTTAATACGGGTTAGGTTCCCTTAGAAAGACCCCCACGAATTGCATTCCCCCCCTTAGGGCCTAGATCCCTCTTGTTGATAATTGGCCGTCATAAACACAACCAACCAACCGAAAATATTTCAGCATATAATGCATTCACTCTTAAGTTAATTTGAAAATACTGAATGTGCTATGGATGCAATATTATTATGGGCAGACACAAAACAGGAATTATGAAAGTTAACCGTAAAAGTAATCAGACGTCTTCTGGATGCTGGACTTCGTCAGAATAAAGAAAATTATGAATTTGAGAAAATTAAAATCAAATTATTGGGTCACATATTTAGATCAAATGGAATCGAGGTGGATCCTGCAAAAGCGAAAGCTAATTGGAAAACTGAAAATATCAACGTATTTAGCTGAATTGCTGCGATTTCTTGGAATGGTGAAGTATGTCGAAATGTATACCTAATGTCTCTAAAATTATGGAACCTTTACGTAGATTTTTACACAAAAGTGTATTGTGGGAATGGTCTAGAAATCAGGAAAACTCTTTCTCTAAATTAAAATAGGTTTTTAAAGATATGCTAAAGTTGGCCTATTATGATGTTAAGAAACTTACAAATGTTTCATTTGAGTGTTTCCAGTTTTGTTTCAGTTCCAGCTCACATGCTGTTGATGCTGTCGTTCTTCAAAATGATAGACCAATTGCGTATGAGACTAAAACAATAACAGATTAACAGCAGCGTTATCGCCAAAATGAAAAGGAATGCTTTGCTATTCGTTTTGGATGTAAAAAATTCCACGATTATATGTATGGAAAACAAGTTACTATTGAAACAGGTCATAAACCTTTAGAGGGCATTGCAAAAAAATCCTTACAACTCTTTTGCCCGTCCTCAAAGAATACTTTTGATATTCTTCAATATCCTACCAAGATCGTTAAAGTAAGGGTAAAGTTATACCCATTCCAAAATATTTAAATCGTAATTGCATTATTGATCTGGTATAAGATGAAGTGATAGAAATTTGTGAAGTTGTATGCGATGTTCTTCTTCCATTATTTATTTTTCAGAACTGTTGAATTCCTTTAATGAAAATTCTGAATTAAAAGAGTTAAGACGTTTAGTGGGACCGGGAAAGCCCTATCTCCGCCATGTTAAATTCTTCAACTTTGTACCTTTTTCTCAGAAATGGTGAAATATAGAGGTCTAGATTTTTTAGAGTAGTTAGAATGACATGATTTACGTATTTTAACAGATCATTTTCTTTCTAAGTGAAACTCAAAATTAATTATTAATTATTTATTGAAAGTCCTTTTTAAATTAGCATTTTTGGTAAGATTTCACTGCTTAAAATAAATAATTATCAACAAATCATTAAATCCATGTGTTAAAGTATACAGCATAATATGAGTATTAAAAATATCTGTGTTTTAAATAGATATTGAAAAAAAGGAACATAAAATGAAAAATCCAAGTTTTGAGAAAAAGTCAATTGAAGATTTAAACGGCCATTAAGCTGTGAAGTACTCTTAGAAAGAATGAATAATTTCAATACTTATATTTTTTTATATATAAACATGTGTGACACATCGCTGGAAATATAAAAGTTTAAACTATTTAATGATATAAAAAAGTAAAGACATTTAGACACCTAGCATTAACTCAGTTTTCCACAACTTCGTAATTAGTCAAACTTTCGAGAAAAATTAACTACTTATGAGAATTTATTATTCAAATCAGAATGTTTTATAATTCCATGTGCTTTAAAATTAAAGTATTTCAATTTAATTCATCAAGGGCACTTAGAAATAATTTTTGCATCGGGCTCGATAAATTATATTTTGGCATGGAATATGAACCTTGATAGCAAGCTCTTTATGCAAAAATGTCCTGTTTATCAACAGACAACTCGTTCACCAAATACAGTACCTGTTTCTTAACTTCCGTGGCAATGAATAGCAACTGATGTCTTCGAATTTTTGGGAATCAATACCGACTTATTGTTGACAGTTATTCAGGATATTTTGACTTAAAAAAAACTAGTGAATGCTTCATCACGGACTGTAATAGAATATTTTTAATATTCATTTGGAATTCATGGAATACCAGACGTTTTAGAATCTGATAGCGGTCCGCAATATTCATCAGAAGTTCTTCGGAGGTTTACTAAACCTTGGGAAATACAGCATATTGCATCTATTCCGCGTTGTCCTAAATCTCACGGCCTAGCAGAACACTACTTTGAAATAGCAAATATCTTTTTATGACGATGTTCTCTAGATCATACAGGTGTCAGATTAGTACAGTATACTCTGTCTAAGGCGGAATCGATCTGCACCGAGAAAGTTTTCCGTAGAAGACAATATTCTGTCACAAATTTTACTCTGTATCTATAGATTTGCTGTGACTTGCAAATCTTTCCAAGTTAGACAGATTTCTATCTTACACAGAGTCCGCCTTACAGAGAGTTTACTGTACTTCTAAATTGTAGAAGCACACCACGTGAAAATTTGCCTTCTCCAGCTCAACGTATGTTTGGAAGACCTACTCAAAGTTTAATACTTACACATCTCTTATTATGTTTAGCTCGAATGTCATGTACTGTTCATCTTTAATTAAGTAGAGCAAAACAACTTGCAGCTTCGACAACTATCTCACGAAATCAATCTCCAGTACTGACAAAAGGCCAATTTTTTAAACTTCAAACTGATCATCGTACTTGGATTCCGGCTACCGTGTCAGACGCGGCGTATACTCCACGTTATTATTTTGTTATTACTCCGACACGCAAGACTCTATGTCGAAACAGTTCGCATCTCCATTCAACAAAGGCTTTGTTGTACAAGACCGCCAGTTTGCTGTTAACCCTTGAGGATATGATGTTCGATCGGAGAATTCGGATAATATTACTTCATTTGACCCTCTTGATGTTTCTCGTCTTCCTGCTGAAGCTTTAACTCACAGACAATAAAATCAGTAGCAGATATTTTTTTCTTTTCGAAACGTTCGCATTTTTTTCTAATTGTTAATTAAACGTTTTAATTTTTTAAACAAAGTATTGATTAAAAAAATATTTCATTTGAGTTTCTTCCGTTGCTATATTAATGAATGTACTGCAGGAATGAATATGGAAAAATTTTCATTTGTAATGATAGAAATTTTTAGATTTCTCTCATGAATTTCATAATACTACCTAAAACTGCTTCTGAGATACGGTGAACATAAAACAACCGATCCCCTTTTAACCTCATTGTGGTTGAATTTTTAAAATCACTGAAATATGTGTTTAACTATTTGATATGGGGAAAGGTACCTAAAACTTCCGACATCCCATTTAACCCTTTAGGGAATGGAGATTCTAAAATCGCTGAACTACGTGATTAATTATTTTTTTAGTAGATTTCTGATGCTGAATTTCACGATGATACATAAAACGGTTGCTGAGAAATAGCGAAATGACTTAAAACGCCCGACCCCAACCCCCTTTACCCTCTTATGGTGAGAGTATTTCTAAAATAGAGGAATTACGTGTTCATATATTTTTATTGTAGTTCTGTTACCATGGTTTTTTTTTCTTCTATCCAAAAGTATTGCTGGGGTATGGAGAAATGCCTTTTAACTTGCGATCCCCATGTAAATCCCTTAAAGGATGTGTTCGGACCTTGTGCGCATGCCGAACGAGCTCCGTAGCTTTGCGGTCATGTGACCCAGTTCAGTTGTTGCTTAGCTGCCATTGCGGCACGTTGTGTTTTTCGAGCGGGTCTTATCCCCAAGTATAGAGTTGTTCTTGAGCTGCCATTGCGGCACATTGTGTATTCGAGCGGGTCTTATCCCCAAGTATAGTATGTTGTTCTTGAGCTGCCATTGTGGCACATTATGCTATAGCGGGTCTTAACCCCAATTATTCTGTTGCTTATAGCGGGAGTATTCCCCAAAAGATGTTTTATGAACGTCACTTGTTCTAACAGCGGGTTATTACCCCAAAGTCACCTCATCATTCTACATGTTTTTCAGTGTTTGTGATTGTTTGTAACATTTGTGTGCTGTGTGATATAAAAATGTGAAAAAGAAAACTATTTGTCTTCAATCTTAAAGTTACACACAGTATTCACATACATTTTTGTGGTCCGTCGATTTCGCAGCGAAATAGCTGCTATGGAAAAATTAAATAGAACAAAAGGTGCTCTAAAAGGCGCTATAACGAAATTAGAAAATTTCGTAAAAGATAATACAGACGAAATTAATTACTCGAGTACCGAGCTCGAAATAAAGATTCGAAAATTACCTGAACTTCAAGCAAAAGTATCGGAAATACGGGATAAATATTATGATATCCCTGATATTAAGGACTTACCAGAAATCGAAAACGAGTTAGATGAACTCGAAGATCGTCTCGAGAAACTTGAGGTAAGTCTCAACATATTTCTTAAAAATCTTAAAGTTTCTGAAATAAATGTGCATGCTGATAGTATTGAATCTATAAGTTCGAATAATATTAAAGTTAAGTTACCTGAAATCCCACTACCAACATTCAATGGTAAATATGAAGAGTGGTCAATCTTTAACGTACAATTTACAAATTTAATCATAAATAATGCTCAGTTAAATGACGCTCAGAAGCTGTTTTATTTGCGAGCATCGCTAAAAAATGAAGCAAAACAACTAGAGAGTCCAGACGATTCCTTTGAATCATTGTTTACAGCACTTACTGAAAGATTCGAAAATCAACGTTTGCTCATTGACACTCATTTATCGGCCATAATTAATTATGAAAAAATACATTACGAGTCTTCTAAAGAATTGAGATCCTTTATTGATTGTGTAAATAAAAATTTGAGGGCCTTAAAAGTATTACAATATGAACAAAACAATCTGTCTGATGCTATCCTTATCAATATTATATTGCAAAAGGTAGATAAGGAATCTCGAAAATTATTTGAATATTCGATTAAAAAATCAGAATACCCGCAATTTAATGAATTAATGTCATTTTTGGAAAACCGCAGTTCTACGTTAGAAAGCGTAAATAGATACTCTGCTTCAAAACCCTTAAAGAAAAACATTCCTCTTTCGAACAAACAAAAAATTTCATGCTAAATTCGAATGATAAATCGAATGGAAAAACTTGTATTCTGTGTAAATTGGCTTTTCATAATTTGAACAAATGCTCTCAGTTTCGAAAAATGAATGTTTCTGAACGATACGATTTTGTGAAGAAAAATAAGCTGTGTATTAATTGTTTGAATAATTCTCATTTCATAAATTCTTGCATTTCAAAATATAATTGTAATACCTGTGGATTGCGACACAGCTCATCGCTTCATCGAGAAAAAGAAAATAAATCCAAAAATGAATTGGCTTCCCCCCAAATTTCCTCCCCTCTTGCAGGTGCGGTAAATAGAGAAACGAAGAACATTTCGGTAAATAACGAATCATTAAAGACCTTGAATAATATAAGTAAAGAAAGAAAATCAATTTTATTGAGTACATGCTTTGTTTTTATAGAAAATAATTTCGGAAATAAACGAAGGTTTAGAGTCATTTTGGATAATGCTAGCAATGTCAATATTTTAACTAAGGATTGCGCTGACATGCTGAAATTTAAAAAAAGGATAATTAATGTATCCGTTACAGGATTAAACGGTTATACTTATAATGTAAAACATAAAATTTCGAGTGTAATTACAAACGAAGATGGCTCTTTCAGGGAGAATATAGATTTCTTAATTGTTCCCAAAATCACGGATGTAATTCCATCAAAGCAATTAAATGTATCGGACATTAATTTACCGAATATTGTGGAATTGGCAGACCCCACATTTTTCAAACCGGGAAAAGTTCACGCATTGGTTGGCGCTGAATTATTTTATAGAATTTTAAAGCATAATTCAGTTAAGATAAATGATAAACTTTTTCTGCAAGACACTGTATTTGGATGGATCCCAACTGGGGCGCTAGAGGAGAACACGCAAACAAACAATATTACTATGTGCAATTTCGTTAGAGATTTCGATGAAATAAATGATAATTTAAAACAATTTTGGGAGCTTGAGTCTATAGGCATTAAACATGGAGATCCGAAAATATCGGAAACTGATCAAGCACAACAAATATTCGATAAAACTGTCAAATTTGTAGGCGATCGTTATGAAGTTCAGTTACCCTGGAAGAGAGACTGGAAGGATTTAAATGATAATTTTAATGTTGCGAAACAGCGTTTGGAAGGTCTAAAAAGAAAATTTTATCGAAACCCAGAGCTTTTTCGACAATATTCTGAAATAATCACGGAATATTTAAAGCAAGGAATTATAGAGCAGGTGCAAGAAAATGAACCTGTTTTAGACAGGGCAGTTTATTATTTGCCCCATCATGCGGTCTGTAAAGAAGATAAACTTACTACAAAGGTCCGAATCGTCTTCGATGCCAGCTCTCATGATAACAATGATTTGTCCCTTAATGATTGTTTATGGCCCGGCACCAACTTAAATCCACTTCTATTTGATATTTTAATCCACTTCAGATTATACGAAATTGCCTTTTCTTCTGATATCGAGAAGGCGTTCCTTCAAATCTCACTAGCTGAAAAAGATCGGGATTCTGTCCGTTTTCTGTGGTATGATGATGGTTTAAAATCTTTCAAGGTCTTCAGATTCAAACGTGTTATTTTTGGAGTCAATGCCTCTCCATTCCTCCTATCTGCTACAATAAAGGAGCACATCAAGCGGTTTACGAACCTACACCCAAGAACTGTTCACCTACTCGATAAATATATTTATGTGGACGATTTTATATCTGGCGAAGATACGCTGCAAGAAGCTCTTGATGTTTCCCTGAATGCTAACAAAATAATGTCTGAAGCAGGAATGATTCTTCGAAAATGGATAACCAATGATGAAGCGTTACTGAAGTGCTGGCAAGAGGAAGGTTTAAATATTCAAACAGAACATGCTGCAATAAGCCTAGGAAGCAATCTAAGCAAGGTATTAGGAATGTCCTGGAAAACAGAAGAAGATTGTCTGACATTCGAAGTCAAAAGTTTAATAGAATTCTTGTCATCGCAAAAAAGCTCAAAACGTCTACTATTGCAAGCAGTTGGTAAAATCTTCGATCCGTTAGGCATGCTGACTCCATTCACCATTAGAATAAAATGCCTGTTCCAAGAACTATGGCTAAAGAAGACAGCATGGGATGAACAGTTACCAACTAATGTGCACGAAAAATGGTTAAAGTGGCTCGAAGAACTTCCAAATTTAGCAGAATTAAAAATTCCGAGGAAAATTCTTGGTTGCTTGAATCAAGTAATAGCTGTAGAAATACACGCCTTTTCTGATGCTAGTAAAAAAGCGTATGGATCTGCAATTTATCTGAGAATAAAAAGAGAGAGTGGTGTGGAAGTCAATCTCGTGACTTCAAAGAGTCGTGTTGCACCGATAAAGGAGATAACTCTGCCTCGGCTAGAACTTCTCGGAGCCTTACTAAGTGCAAGACTGACCAATAAAGTAAAACCCATCCTAGATCAAAAAATCACATCGAAGGTGTACTATTGGACAGATTCCAAAATAACCTTATTCTGGATCAAAGGATCATCAAAGCGATGGAAGCAGTTTGTGGCAAACCGTGTCATAGAGATTAATGCACTTTCAGATTCGAACTCTTGGTATCACTGCTCTAGCAAGGACAATCCTGCCGATCTCTTGACCAGAGGTGCGAGTGTTAATTCTCTTGTAGAGAATCCAATGTGGTTTAGGGGACCAAAATTCCTAGCAGCTGATGACTTAGTGACTGAGCAAGAAACTATTTCTGTGCCAGAAACAGATTACATTCCAGAGACTAAATCAAAATATAAAAATAACTGTAATGATTTCAATTCTAATATTTCTCTTTCTCTTTTCAGGAATCCTGAAGAAGTATATTTTTTTCTCAACATAAGTGGTAAATACTATAGTATTCTTCGCATACTGGCATATGTTTATAGGTTTTTTCACAATTGCAAATGCAAGTTAGCAGACCGGCGCAGAGGCAGCCTCACAACCCCAGAAATAAAAAATTCAGAAGTTTCTCTAATTAGATTAGTACAAAATTCAGAATTTCAGGAAGAGATTAAGGGTTTAAAACGGGAATCAAGGGTTCCCCCTTCCAGTAAAATTAAATGTTTATCCCCCTTTTTGGATCAAGATAATATCTTAAGAGTTGGCGGTAGGTTGGAAAATTCAGATTTAAACTTTGATAAGAAGCATCAAATCATTTTGCCGAAAGGCCATAAGCTCACAAAACTCATATTTGAGCATTTTCACAGGAAGTATTTTCATATTGGTCCCCAAACTTTAATCCATTACGTACGTATGCGGTTTTGGCCCGTAAGTGGAAAAAATTTAGCGCGAAAAGTAGTGCATGATTGCATTGTCTGTTTTAGGAACAACCCAGTTACTGCTAAACAAATCATGGGTGACCTCCCATCGGAAAGACTAACTCCAAATTTTACGTTTAACCATACAGGAGCCGATTTTTGCGGCCCTTTTGAGATTAAATATAAAAATCAAAGAAAAGGGATTTTTCATAAGGTTTATGTCGCGATTTTCGTTTGCTTAGTAACAAAGGCTATTCATTTAGAAATAGTAACGGATCTAACTTCTGATGCGTTTATCGCCGCACTTAAACGCTTTGTTTCAAGGCGAGGAAAATGCGCTTCTATTATGACAGACAATGCTACGAATTTTAGGGGTGCTAAATCAGAATTGCACAAACTTCATGAGTTAGTCCGTAGACCGGATGAAAAATTAGCTAATTACCTTACTTCAGAAGCTATTGAATGGAAGTTCATTCCTCCTAGATCGCCCAACTTTGGTGGTTTATGGGAGGCTGGTGTAAAATCTTTCAAGTATTATCTTAAACGAACATTAAAAGGTGCTAGATTGACTATGGAAGAATTCCAAACAGTCACCACCCAAATCGAAGGGGTACTAAATTCGCGTCCCTTAACTCCGTTATCGACCGATATAAATGATTTTAATGCATTGACACCAGGCCATTTCCTAATTGGTCGGCCTATCGATGCCATTCCAGAACCTCAGTTGATTGATATCACAGAATCGAGATTATCTAGGTGGCAGAGAACCACTAAATTCGTCCAATTAATTTGGAGAAATTGGCAATTAAATTACTTGAGTCATCTCCAAAATCGTTCAAAATGGCAGGTAAAAGGGGAAAACATCAAACCAGGGGCGATGGTAGTCATAAAGGAGGACAATTTACCTCCCTGTAAGTGGATGCTAGGACGAATCTTAGAGGTTATACCAGGAAAGGATGGTAATGTTAGGGTTGCAAAGGTTAAAACAGCCTCAAATATCTTTCTTAGATCCATATCTAGATTGTGTGTCTTGCCCATTAATGAAACCTAATGTACATATCTTTTCTCATTGTCTACTTATTTTAAAGTGCACCTAAGATTTACATGTTATTTTACATTCAACTTTTCTTAAGAATACATCGAACTATTTTTAGAAAAGAGCTTAAATTTTGTAACAAAGAATTTAATTTTATTGTATTGTATAGTCCTTATTGTTGCTACTTATTATTATTGTACTTGTATTGTAATATTATTATGTGGTATTGGTATTTTATTTAGTTCTTGTATTTATAGTGTATTTTAATATTTTGAATGTGCTACGCACATTGCAACGCGGGGCGGCATGTTCGGACCTTGTGCGCATGCCGAACGAGCTCCGTAGCTTTGCGGTCATGTGACCCAGTTCAGTTGTTGCTTAGCTGCCATTGCGGCACGTTGTGTTTTTCGAGCGGGTCTTATCCCCAAGTATAGAGTTGTTCTTGAGCTGCCATTGCGGCACATTGTGTATTCGAGCGGGTCTTATCCCCAAGTATAGTATGTTGTTCTTGAGCTGCCATTGTGGCACATTATGCTATAGCGGGTCTTAACCCCAATTATTCTGTTGCTTATAGCGGGAGTATTCCCCAAAAGATGTTTTATGAACGTCACTTGTTCTAACAGCGGGTTATTACCCCAAAGTCACCTCATCATTCTACATGTTTTTCAGTGTTTGTGATTGTTTGTAACATTTGTGTGCTGTGTGATATAAAAATGTGAAAAAGAAAACTATTTGTCTTCAATCTTAAAGTTACACACAGTATTCACATACAGGATGACTTTCTAAAATTGCTGAAGTGTGTGTTTAGCTATTTTTTTAGTTGATTTGTTAACCTGAATTTTACGCCTCTACCTGAAGCTTATACGGAGATATGGCGAAATGACGTAAAACTGTCGACTCTCAGGCTGGCCCAGATTATTCCGTTTCTAGGAATCATGTTAAAATGGCTGTAGACAAAAATATTTAAAACATAATTTTATTATGAACCATGTATATAAAGAAGTGATATTAAAGATATTATTGCATCAAACTGCGATTAATAAATATATATATCCTGGAATTTACACGCATTTATATAAAAATACACTAAAACCCTCGGACGGTGAAAGGCTTAACTCCTTTTAGACGATTTTTAAATTCACTGAAATACTTGTTTAACTATATTTTTAGCATTTTATACTACATTATACTATATTATACTACACTATACCATACTATACTACACTATATAGTAAAGTTGGGACAGACGCCGCAGAGATTGTGTAGGCGACACTAGCGTTCCCTAGACTAATTTTAGAAGTGCGTTGTGTTCATCTGTGCTGTATGATGTGTTGTATGTGTTAATTGTCATCGCTTAATTGTCAGTATTTACATATTTATGGCAGTTTTTATGGCTCGAATCTGTGTGGTAAGTTGCTAAAATTATTCTAATGAAGTTTTATTACATATTTTAAGAACAATAAACAGAGATTTCATCCCAAAATCGATTGAAACTATAGACTAGATCCTCGTAGAATACAGACATGTGCTTGCCTTTCTCTCGCGTCGCTCACATGACACAAAATGGCGGCACGGAATCTTACCCGCCACTATGGGACAGATGCCGCACCGAGGTTGAGGGACAGATGCCGCAAAACATATTTTTGTTTTTCGGTTCAATAAATTCATCATTGCGATTTAAGTAGGAATTACATTTAAATGAATATATATTAGCGCATTCTGCTACTTATCAAAATATTCTCAGCAACAATGTTGGTTCACCATATAGTCCAGGCAAATTAAAGTAAATACACCTTCAACCCGGACAAAATTGCAATAGAAGCTCTGTTAACTGATTTTTAATCCGTAACCATTACTGAGAAATATATCCAAAATCAGACAAAATCCGATCACGGGAACACCCTTAAAATCGGATTTCAAAACGGACTGAATCATATGCCGTTTTGCGTTGTTGTGCTGTTGTATAGCTTTTAGTTGAGACGGAAGACGACAGAGGGCAGCACTAAACAATTTGGACTGCGAATACTCATTTTTTATCGGACAACTGACAACCAATAATGCTTTTGGAACAAGATAAAGTAAAGTATCTATAACTCATTCTAAACTGTATTACTACTAGACCGATCTCCTAACAGTCATCCGGTATGCGGTGAGTTTTTCAAGCTCCGGCGATGAGGAGATATATCTCCGGCTTCAGGCAAGCCCTATACTATATTTTCTTTCTACATATTAAGTCTTTCTGAACATTTTAAGCCCTACCGCATCAAAATCGGTCCAGTGGTTCGCGAGATATAGTTCTTTTAAATTTCTCTACTTTCTGTTAATCTCGTTCCTCGATCTCATGTCTCCAAAATTGCAACTGGCTCCGAATCGATTCCAGTGCTTATAAATGCTAGTTGTGCATAATTTTCCCAGGCATCTGAACATTTTTAATAATATGCTTTAGGGAATTTTTCAGGACGAATATCAGTATTTTTTAATAGAAGAATAAATCTAGCTTAAACGCGCGAAATTTTACCTTATTTAAGAATTAATTTTCTATAAGAAAATACTGGTACCGAAAAATTTCCTGGCTATAAAATTTCAGGACACGTACGACCCCTGCATTTATGGACATTTCATCACCAATTTACTTTGTTAAGGAGACTTTAAGCAAAGATATCGATATTTTTTATACATGCTGTGCTGTGATTGTGATCTGACCAGAGTAGTTTGTCATGTCAGTGTTTTTCAAGATTATATTTATGGTATTAAATGATTATTTAATCGCGGATTACTACATTATTTGTGTAATTTGAAGCTTATACAACACTAGTGAGTGAGTTTTAGATTTTTTTTTTTTAATAAATTTTAGTGTTTTAATGAGCCTCTGAAAAATACATGCTTTACCATTGTGGCCATTTAATAATGCATCTCTGTGGAGATTATTGTTATGTTAACCTTTTTTAATTAATCTCTAACCTCTAACATACATAATAAATGCTATAAACAGCTCCATACTGTGCTTTTTATTAACGTAAGTGTATATACTTTGAATTCAAAATATCAATTTTAAGTGTACTAAATGATGTTTTGAAAATAGTTAAAAATTGTGTTCTATGCTAACGTTTAGCTTCAAACTCCCATAGGAATAACATTGGGAGTGTGTAACTTTTATAAAATTATCAAAAATACCTATAAGGGACAGCAGACAGAAGAGGTTCAGCAATGACATTTAAAAAGTGGCCGATGTATTGGAACACATATCGTCATTTCATTCTGATTCTACTCTACGCAAAATTGTTACAGGCGTAACAGCTAAAAAAGAAGTTAATGTTGATGAGTTGCACTTATTTGGTACGATCATCATCTCCAAAATGATAGGGAAGGATATATTTAGGTATTCGGCTAAAAGGCCAAAGAAAGTGAAAACTCTAGGATCTGCTGCCGCCATCTGTAGTTATAAAGATGACTTAGATATACAAATAGATCCAGCGCTCCTCTTCCAAAGAATGATGATTGCTGGCACTTGTGGTGAAATGAATCTCGGAGATGTCATGCGTTATGAACCGTGTGCGTACCCTGCAGCATTATTTGAATCACCAAGTATGATGAGGAATTCAGACAAATCTCAGTTAGCTCAAGCACTAGTCAAACACATTAAAAATTTGCACAATGAAAAATATGACAACGTGGAAAGTACAGAAAGGTACATATTGGATGGAGGATCTTTCTTGCATCGCATTTCCTGGTGTAAAAAATGATACATATGAAAACATTGCTATGTCTTACGTAAATTTTATTGTTAAAAAATATGGAAAACCTATCATGGTTTTTGATAATTACATTGGGTATCCAACGATCAATGATGTGGCTCACAGACGACGCTACAAAAAAGAGTAGAGATATTAATTTCAGCCCATACATGAAATTTATTGGAAAAAATGAAGAGTTTCTGGACAATGAAAAAACAAGCAAGCAATGACTTCCCTCATAGGCGAATTCCTTAAGAAACAAGGCTATACTGTTCACAACGCAGATGGGGATGCCAATATAGACATTGTTCGTGCTGCAGTCTCATCTTCAGAACATGTACATGCACATTCCACTGTAATAGGTGAAGATACCGACTTGCTGATTCTCCTTCTTTAACAGGCAAAGGATAATGGCTTCAAGCTATACTATCGCAGTGACATAAGACGAGGATCATGTTCCAAACCAGTCTATCATATCCTCAACATGCAGTCTCTGTTAGGTCGTGAAAATTGCAACTTCCTTCTGTTTCTGCATGCTTTCACGGGCTGCGATACAACATCCAGAATTTTTTCGATTGGGAAATTCTCATCATTTCACAAACAGATCAACAAGACAGAGCTCCGTTCTATTGCCAAAATATTTTGTTCAAATTCAAGCCTACATTCAGATATGGCTGAGGCTGGAAGAAAAGCAATGCTTCTGTTTTGTGACTGCAAGGCACTGGATTCTATAGACAAACTACGTCACCAAATGTTGGTAGGGAAAGTAACTACAGTAAAATCATTTATTACACCTGAACGTTTGCCTCCGACCGATTCTTATACAAAATATCATAGCTATCACACTTACAAATGAATATCGGAAGAAAGAACCAAGCCAGCAGAATGGGGCTGGTATGTAAAAAAACACTCGTGCTACCCAATACTCTGCGAGTGACTACCAGCTACAGATTATTTACTTAATATGATTCCATGTTCTTGAAAGACAAACTGTGCTACTTTACGATGCGGATGCAAGCGTAATTGATTGCCCTGTTCTACAGCTTCTGAGGTGTGCCAAGTCAATGGATGTAACAAGAACTACCTAACTTCTAACTATAAATATGATAAAAGCTATTGATACGTTTTTTTCTTCACTGGAACATTTCTGTAAAAATGAACTTAAGCAGTAATTTATCAGAAATAGTAGACTTTTGTGTACTGTTTATCGTTTTTGACTATACTTCAAAGTTAAACTGTGAAAATAAAGCGATATATTTCCGTAAGCGATATATTCTTTGCCTTAGTTCCAGAAAATCCCCTCCGCCATTTTGAAATTCGTATATAGGGGTGTTCCCGTGCTCAGATATTGTCTGATTTTTAGTATGCTATTAAGCAGCAGTTCCTGATTAAAAAATTCTGTAAAAAGCTTCTATTGCAATTTTGCCCATGTTCAATCACAAAATGCCTGGACTAATATGTGAATAAGGAAAACGTAGGCCGTTTACTATTCTCACCATCTAAACTGTTAAACAAAATATCTCCTACCCTAATGGTCAAAAGACCTATACAGCCATGTAAGAGAAAGTAAAAGGATGCAAATATTACAAGCACAGAGATTATAAACAATAAAAAAGAAGAAGGAAATGAAAAACAATAGAAACTAGAAAGCGTCAATGAACAACAACTTGGCGGAAGTAAAATGCGTAAAAAAAGGAAGGGAAAGATCAACTTGAAAACGCCTTACTTGATGAAAAAACTAAAATATGAGTCATGTTCCGACAATGGGTAAATTGTTCCTCTTATTGATTCTGATGGCAGAACTGAATTGGAATTTGATGACTCTGTATATGTTAAGTGGATGGAGTCTTATCAATGAGCAAAGTCTAAAGCGAACAGGATTCATTGCATCAAATTCAATCGATAGCTGCATGAAAAACGCTTACTTTACATTTACAGCCCGGTAGTGTGGTGTGATTCTGAGCGAATGGAAATACAAAATCAGAGAATGGGAAGAAAAGCCAAAAATAAACAGACTAGTGCCAAAAGAGAATAGAACTAATACTTACATTAAGTGCAAACTGCAATGTTAGCCTGGATGTAAACCAGTGATTTATATCTTTTTGGAATTATGCTGTCTATTGTTTCCAGTAATTATGCTATCCATTCATGTAAATTCAAATGATTTTCTTTTCATTTTCACATTTTCTCTTAAGTTTTGTTTATAGAGATTACACTTTTGCATTTTCGTTAAACTTTTCACAATTTAGTGATATATATGTATAATTTTTGTAAGTTTACTCTTATTTATTTTCTTCTTAAGTAGTTTGAGAAAATAAAAATGTGATTTGCTTGAAAAAAAAAACAGCCTAGCATTTTTCTCCATGCGGCATCTGTCCCACACCCCATGCGCATTTTATCCTGCACAAAAATGATGTAAAAAAATATGTTAAAAAATGACCTGTGGGAAAATAATTATGGTTACTTTATTAAGAGTGTTTTAACTTGTTTAACACAGAAATTAGTTTCTGAAGGGTTTGATTAATGATTTCTGGTAATTAGTTTGTTATTTTTTGCTTTATTGTACATTTTACAAGAAGAAAAGAAAAACTGCGGCATCTGTCCCCACTTTACAATATACTATATTATTTACTATAATAGTTATTTTTATGTAAATGGCTGTTAAGCTGGTGAAGGACAGCAACGTAAGCAGTTTTTAAATTACAAACATTCTTTAAGAACTAACGGTGTAAATATTGAATAAAGATAAGAGGGAAACCCCGTATATGTGCGCTATAGTTTAAATGTCCATTTGTGATATAGCTGAAATATTCAACAAAATCGTAAAACATGTTGTATCACATTTATAATATGTATTATAATTTGAAAATAAATTTAATTTCCCTCACCAAATGTTAGACAATGTTGGCCAACCTTGTGAATTAGAAAATATTCTCCCGCTCTTTCTATATTTAAAAAAAAAAAAAAACGTAAAAAATAGACATATCTCAAAGATAAATGGATTCCATAATTCATATTTTATATCACACAGATATAAAAATATATGGTGTAACTAAACACTGTTTTGTATTACATTTTTGCAGATTTTACTATGACAATAATTTCCGAAATTGATTTAATTTTAAAACATCTAATGTTCTTTGTTGAAAATATTTACTAAAAATTACCGTGTATTTGAAAAGAATGATCAATATAATATACAAAATTGTATAATTAATGTTATGCTGTCTTCGTTATTTAAAAAAAGAATTCATTTCCTGAATAAAGCATTTTATCTAACGAGTACTGTTTCTGACATTCAATGAAAACTCATTAATAAGTATTCTAAAAAATTCTTCAATTATTAGTAACAAGGAATAAATATACGAAATTTTTTTCTGATTTTTTTTTTTTTTTTGAGAAAAGTTTGTTCTGTTTTATAAATCTTAAAAAAGAGCTTTATTTGTGATCAGAATAATTTTCCAAAATAATTAAACACCATGAGATATAATAAACAATACTAGCATAGAATGTAGATAGAAAAACCTCAGTAAATAATTAAAAATATAGGGAAATGCAAAAGTAGGAATTTGCGACAAAAAAAAAAAAAAAAAAAAAAAAAAAAAAAAAAAAAATTACTCGGCGGAGGTTTGTAATTGATCATGTTAAATGTGCTTACCTCTGCTGTTAACATATTCGTGCCTGAATTTTTGTTTTCTCAAAATTTTTGGCAAAATCTCTTTACCGTATTGCAAAATGAACTAGAAAAATACTAAAAAGAACATGCTAAAATGTTTTTGTATTTATTTGATAAAATGTAAGTGTATATGGGAATATGCGCAACATTTACAATAGTATAATATGCATGATTATATGTTTTTTCTAAATTCATATAAAATAATCTTTTAAATTGTATATTATAAAGTATAATTAGAATTTTTATGAACTACGTAACAAATATATTTATTTATTTACAGAGACTATTAGCATTATAAGTATTAGTAATAATAAACTAGGGATAATTGTATTTGAGGCTTAAAAACAATTTGTTTCAGGATCATCTCGAAAAGGACTTTACATAAATAACTATCCCCTAAATGGCTGATAAAATTTTGTACCCAATCGTACCTAGAAACCTACATTTTGTACGTCACAAAAATGCATAATAATTCATAGGCTTGAACACATAATTTCACAATTTAAAAAGATACGTATTTCAAAGAAGTCTATAAGCTATGATTACGACTTATTTATTTTGATCCTTTTTATTTTTTCAAGTAAACATACTTTTTACATTTCGCCGTCTTGAAAGATGAAAAATTTATAAACTACGAAAAAATCCTTCATTTAAGCAAATAAATATTCATCTTATGCTGTTATCTTTCGGTATGATAGAGACAGACAAAGACAGATAAAGACATTTATAGATAATTATTTCATATAATTTTCATGATATAAAGAAGAAGAAAATTATAAAAATGTGTTAAAATTCGAAGAGTCCCTTTTTTGTGACGCTAGGCATAAATGGGTTACCCGAAGAACAGTAGTGTTTAATCAAGCCAAGAATAAGGCCATCTGTGTCACTGTGTGCTATGAATGCCAACTAACGGAGAAGGCACGCTTATTGCTACGATAGGGTCAGAGGATGGTGAGGGATTGAATGTAAAAGTTCCTTTAGCATAATAAGTAGAATAGTTTACTCCTGATGATGGTTTTAAAGATTAAATCGAAACGTTGAGTTTTATTTTATCCATGATTTTTTTCCATTATTTTTAAATTTAGGAACAAAGTATACGTGAGATAGCAATATCTATTTTGTTCTTTTGTTTAGTATTCCCTTAATATATCTTGAAAATGTTCAGTGGGAATCATTTCTCTTAATCGTCGCGACCATTCCGTAGAAAGCGACTTTCTAGCAAGATGACACATTTTAATGATCATATTTTGAAATGAAATATCTGCACCAATAAAGTTTTAGGCATCAAAAATCTGAATTTTCTATTATCTTATTTTACTGATTGTATGGAATTTTCTTTGCACATTTCTTGATTAATACCTTTTATATTGCGATGATCTGGGAGAGTATCATGTATTTCTGATTTTTAGTTTTCATATTATCCAATATTTTCACTTTGTTGTGTAAATTTTGGACATCAGTGTATCTTCTTCTGCATCGACACCGATTTGTTTGTAATTTCTTCCTCAATTATCGGCTATTACATCATTTGCTTTTACCACTATTATAATAAGTTTACAATTTTAATTATGAAGTTTTCAGAGTTTTACAACATTTTGCATGCATTACTGAATGCATTGCTGTTCCTTGAAATGTCTTAAAATATTATTCTTATCCAAACATAGGCTAAAATAGTAGTTTTATAATATGTAATGTTAGCGCAACTATTAATGTCTTCTGTGATATCATGTTCTTATGGTTCATATCTGAAAATTGGACAATTTGCGCCCACTGCCAATAATGTTCCAGTAATTATACTAAAACCAAAAACTGAAAAAGATGTATAAATAATTAATTTTAAGCTTTAAACAAAGTAAACATCATTTTAGACCCGGTCCCCAGGTACAAATATCCAATATTAAATGTATTCTGTAAACATATCTATAAATATTATTAACTTTTACTATTATATATTTATACCTATATACACATACAGTATGGGAAAATATAATTCTGCTTTTTAGTACAGAATGTATAGTAAAATATTGAAGTAAATATATTTGTCCATGAGGTTGACCATCATCTCAGTTTCTCTAAAAATTTGTTTAGATTAACAGATACTTGGTGGCACTGGCAGAATTATTTCCATTACAACAGCAACTTAAGTTCAACTAGACACCTTGAATGAAGCTAAGTTATTTTTCTCTTTGTTTCATATTTAAAAATATTTAGTTTTTGTTCTGAATACAGATGAGTATTTTTTATAGCATCATTCATGTCCCAATATTTAACTTTTTATTTATAAACAAAAAGCTTATAGCAAACTTTATTTATGTAACATACAAATGTCACATGGCATATTAAATAATTTACATGTGTGCAAAATGATTCAACAAAATGGCTGTGCAGCTTTTAGCACTAAAACAACACCTCAATCCCCATCATCCCAGTCCCAATTATTAGACACTGATTATGATGTTAACATACACTTTCATCCATTGAAGTTTATCCTACGAATGAAATATACATTCTTGATTTCAATGTACTACAGCATTTAAATGACAAAACATAAATCATAGTATATAATTGTATGTGATAGTTGTTACATTAATTTAAAAAAATTAAAATTTTGGAATGAAATTTTCCGGTTTTCAGATATTGACCCTTATAGCTATTCATTTATTCAGAGATTAATTAATTTTATAGTGGTTTAGAGGATAATTTCCATTTAATATCTCTCTATTCTATAAAAAATTAACTACCGCTGTCACCGCCGCCGCCGGTTTTGAATTTTTTGTGACCGGAGATCTTTCTTCGTTAATATTTAGAAAAATAATGCATACAAAAATATGAAAATCGGTAGTATTATACAGAAATGTTTAATAAACACGCTGATGCAGACAGTTTTGAAATCGAAGAATTATTTTAAGAGATATTTAATGCTAAATTTGAAGAAAATCGTTCCACTAAAAAGTTTTATAGGAGCAAAAACTATACATCGCAATTTAATAATTTTTAGATCATTTTATGCGTTATAATTTCCCGGTGTGCAGAATTCATTAATTTTTTTTTAATTTGACTCATTTTTCGAGGTTTCATTTCTATTTTAAATTCAAATTTTCAGCATTTCGAGAGATATTTTTTTTACTTATTTTGGAAAATTGTACTAATTTAACCTGTTGCCAACTGTATAAACAACGGAAACAATAATATTTGCTTCAAATTAAAAATTTATTTACACGTGACTATTATAAACAGAAAAGATACTTTCAAATTAAAATTAAATAATTGCGTATAAAAAGCAGGAACTTATTGAAAATTACTTCATATAAAGTATACACGTGAATTTTAAAAGAGGAAGGATATTGTAAAATAATAAATTCATTAACATGCGTTAGAAGTCTTAAATAGGAGAAATTACGTCATATTTACGTCACATTACAGTTATTACATAAAATGGACACAAAATATTGCAAAACAGTTTAAATTTAGAAATTGCGCTAGACATTTATTTGATATTTTGAGAGGATCTTTTCAACTATTTTTGTTAGGAAAGAGCAAATAATATTTCATTTCTAACAAAAGTATTTTCACGTGAATATTTAAAAGAGAAAGAATAGCTTGGTCAAATCTACGTCCGATTAAAAACGATTAATTTAAAATGTCTCATTTAAAAGAACTTTCTTTTCGCTTTGATAAAAAATACCAGGAGACAAAGACTGTTTACTTAATTCCTTTTATATTAGCTTATTTTGAAATGTTGTTACACGTGTCTACGCCATCAAGTTATTTTTATTTCGACGTTTTATTTGTATTTTTATTAATGTTGTACTAATTTATTTGTTCTTTCGTTATTTAAAATAAAAATTATGTCAATTTGTATAATTTGGCGAGTGGTTTGGCGATTTATATAATTTGGCGAAATTGGTCGACGGGATAATCAAGTAGTAGGATTTGGCGTTAAAATTCCCCAATCAAAGAGAAATAAATAGAAATCCGTTTATAGGGAGATCGCCACCGTTTTTTAAATTATAATCCAATCTTTCGAAATCTTTTTAAAGCCGATCAAATTAGCGTGCATTTAGAGTCTGCGGTGTCTGAACGGGGGTTGGCGAGCGTAGCTCGTAGGGGGCCGAGCCCCCTAGTTATTATAAACGGAAATACACATACGGAGCCATACAATTACACAATGTTTTATTTTCCACTTCCATTCTTATTTAGAGGAGGATATAAATTTTTGAAGTAAATTTTTAAAAATATATGTTTATGTATATGAGTGAATTACTCATTTTTTTAAATAAATGATGCTTCTTTTTTAAATCAATAATTGGAGATACATAAAGTTCAAGACCTTTTCTAATTTAGTTAGAATAACTTTAAAATAACTGACAAATGGCCATGTGCACATTAGGGTGAATAGAAAATAGCGACATTTTTCATATCAACTTATAAAAGCGCAGAAAAGTTGTCTTTTGTAACTGGAAGAACTACTCAAAAAATATTTTTGAAATCTGTTAATATCTTTAGGTCGCGCATCGCACTTGAATTTTGAAAAACATGATAAAGATTTACTACACTGTTAAAAATTTGCAGCATTCTGTCCAGTCATTTGACCGTTTTTTTCCGAAAAAGTTTACACAACCGTAATTTAACATTATTCTGACTATATTATTGCCCATTTTATGGTCAGAATATAGTTAAAATACGATTATGATACCGTGTTTTCAAAAAACGGTCGAATGACTGGACAGAATGCAGCAAATTTTTAACAGTGTTTTGAAATTTATGAGGAAAATTTAAAAATATTCAGACCAACATCTAATGATGCGTAAATGTCACTTGTAGTTAGGAAAATATGATCAAAATTGGCTACTTTTGATATTAAATGATGGAAATGACAAAAAAATATTAAGACATATTTCTAATAGTGCGTAAAAGTCAACCTTTGTAAATAGTATAATAATGGCATTTGAAATTCAGAAAATATTGTCAAAAAGAGCACATTTCTGTAATTCATGTGTCAGGTTCAAAATATATTGGTTATATTACTACTACAACTACAAGGCAAAAATACAGTTTTATAAGCGCTGTTTTATATCTATACAAACAGAACACCTCCTTAGATGATGTCTTTGTAGTTCGGTGTGACGGTACTCCCATCAATACAGGATTGAGAAAAGTGGTTATTCGAAATTTAGAAATGCCTATAGCGAAACCCTTGCAATGGTATATTTTCCTTTTGCATTTCACTGAATTACCCTTTCAGGAATTATTTTTCTGTCCTATAGGTACAATATTAAAAAATTCAGCTTACGCTCCAGTCATTCGACCGTTTTTACAAATACCTATATTAACCATAATTTTATTTAATCCTGGTCGTAATATGGTCAATAACATAGTCATAATACCTTCCAAATACGGTCAAGTAACCATTATTTTCAAAAAAGGTCAAGTTACTGAAAAGTTTTCTGCCGATTTTTAAAAGTGAAAGCCACCACCCGGAAGTTCAATACAGTTTGTTATCCAGTTTCAATTAAATAAGTGTAATACCCCAATAATGACTGTTAAAAAACCAAATGATTTCAGTTAAGATTTAAAATATATATCGTCATGATATATGCAATGCTGCACGATTGGCTTATGTCCTGGGAATGTTGCTGCCCAAAATCGAGGATGATTTCTGATTAACAACCGCAAACAGGACAATCAGATATGTGCTGTGCGTATCCATTGAAAACTCTGCTAATGAATTGAAACAATTTGTGTTATTCGCAATGAACACATATGCGTGTGTGTCTGGTTTCACATTAAGGGGAATCATTCTATTTTTTAGTTACAATGCATGCTTTTAAGACAATCAAATATCGCGTCACTTACCAAAAAAATTGCAGTAGATGATAGACTCTCTTACTGAGCAGAATGCCTACTTTGCTTATCCCAAAAATCTGTTATTTGCAATGAAAGCAGATGAATGAGAGCATATAATGTCATTGAGATTCAGACTGATCTGGAAAGCTATGCAATCTGTGACCGAAAGAGCTATAAAAACTGGGCGAAATTTTATTGCACCAAGTGAGAGAATTTTGCCTCATTGATTCAAAACCTCTTTCAGTATTTGAACTGAAAAATATAAAGGCATTTCCGTGCCACATACAAAGCTTTCGAACGAAGTGTGAAACCTTTGACTGAAATTTCTGAAAAACTATGCGGTCGAAATAGCAACTGATATGTTAGATTAGATTTGCTTTCACAATCACTAATGCCAAAGTTCGTTAAAAAAAAATATTATCAGTACAAGTTATTACATATCGTAGAAAATGTAAATAAGAGAGGATTTCGCAATTATTTCAAATTCGTTTAATGCACATCGTTTAAAAATTTTTCAACGAATACTGTTCAAAATTTCTTTAATAAGCAGTGTTTTATTATTTTTCCAATATAATTGTTTAAGTTTAAATAAATAATTGATAAGACCCTTTACAAAACTTTTCATTATATTAAAAACAATGCACAACCATAAATTATTAACCTAATTTAAAATTAGTTTTATGTTATGTTTTTATGCTTATGAAGCAATGCTTTTACATTATTAGACGTTAATGAAAAAAAAAAAATATTATAAAAACTTTTTAAAATAACAGACATTACATTACGTTACAAGATAAAAACACTAAAAACAATATAAAAGGACGTTTCGGATTCATTCAATCCCTCATCAGCTAATTCCTAACGTAAAAGTCATACTAGATTTTAAAGTTCAACAAGTAGAAAAACATTACATAAAGTTACAAAAAATTATAATTAAAACAAAACTGAATATTCTATTGGTAGAGATGCAGCCTCGTTAATTGCTAAATCAGCAGTTCTCGTGTATCAAGCCTCCAAAAACATACGACTTGCATAAATTCTGCTCGTAATTTTCACATAATTTAAAAAACAATAACATGGCAAACAATGTCACGAGACATCATGCATATTGGAAAACATTGTAAACCCTGAAATAAAAATAAAATTAACTTGGCTATTTACGAGCTTGGATTAGTTTTTACTATTGTTACTAAAATGGCATCTCTTTCCAAATTTTGGGTAAAGCATGGGACACTGAATCATTGCAAATATTCTCGTTGCGTTGGTCTCGTTGTGTTGCGTCTCGTTGGACAGATAAGTTTAAATAACACTGGCAGTTTGCAAGACAGTGATTCGCACGGGATATGCCACAAGTTAACGTTTTAACATCCAGCAAAAATATGTTGGCTATACTCTTTGAGTTAGAACATTTACGATGAACACTAAAATTTTGAGTACGAGATTTTCCGAGTGAAGTGAAATATAAATCAATCTCTCTTTCTAATTCATCTGGTAAAAACCATTTATCGCCTTGTCTCATAATGATGTGGTATCTGTGTCTGTCTATTTTTTTACATAATTTATTAGATACTATGACGTGAAGCAAAGTGTACACGAGAATTAGGCTGTTGAAGCGCATGTCTATAAAGCTATAAACAATAACTAGGCGTATTGGTTGGAACCCTCTTAAAACTAATTATTTTATTTGTTTTTTGTAATTCTCGCCATCATTGTCATGCAAGTAAGTGATTAGGTTAGAAGCTTTTTGCTTAATACATTTAACAGAATATATGCTTTTATTGTACGAAAACAATTTCAGTGTTAAAAGCTTCTTCTATACTAGATAAGAAAAAAAAAACATCCTTCAAGATGTACAGGAATTTTTACAGTTAAATTTCGAATTCTTTTTTATCAACTGATCTAACCATTAGGAATTTATTTTACTTTCACTAATATTAGATTCAGTTTCATATCTAAGTTTAGCCAGTTCCAATTCATTCTTTGATCGTTCGAGTTTCTTTTTTGTCATTGATCAATTATCCTTTGCTTCTTCTGTTTACGATTTTCAATTATAGCGATTGTTATGTCTGTAACACATTTTCGTTTATTTTAATATATCTCACTGTTTTCAATACTCTAAGAAAAATCAGCAATTGTCCATTTATCATCAATAGTTATATTTCTTCCGTGTCTATAAACCTCAACTTTTCTTTTTAGAGGCTTTGAACATTATTACTTTCTTCTATCTTTACAAGAAGAAAGTATTCGATTCATGAAAATTTTCGAATTCCGGTTTTAGACAGATTTACACGTTTTAGGGGTCAGAGAACCCCAAAAACATGTTTTTACAAAATGTCTGTCTGTGAGTCTGTCTGTCTGTGTGTGACAAACATTTTGTGGGCGCTCTATCTCAAGAAGTAATGAACGGAATTTAATAAAAATTTGTATTCATTTAGTCCCTGATATAAATTGGTGCTGATTAGTTTTTGGTGTAAATCGCGCACCAGGTGCGCAACTATGCAGGATTTTTCACGATTTCCACAAGAGCCCAATCTCCAGAACTAATGCACAGATTTCCATCTAACATCAGATTCAGTTAGTCCTTGACAGGAATTGACATTTTATGCATTTATGTGTAAATCGCTGAACAGGTGGTGCTGCTATACTGCATTTTTTGTGAAACCCGCAATAGCCCTATCGCAGGAACGAATGATTGGATTTTTAACAATCTTCAGATTAAGGTATATCTTGGTATGAATTACTGCTGTTTATGTTTTGGTGCCAATCGCTCAAAAGGTGGCGCTGCTATGCTGCCTTTTTCAGAATTTCTACTATAGCTCTATCTCCCCGTAAGGCATGGTGACGTTACGGCGACGTCGTTGTGAAGTCACACTGTGACTTTGTGACCGTCGATGTGACGTCACGTGACGTCGATGTGAAGTCACAGTGACTAGAATGTGAGGTCGTTATGGCCGTTTTAGAGCTCATTTGTGACGTCACATTGTGACCAATTTGTGAAGTCACGGTGTGACCAATTTGTGAAATATGTGTCATTTGTGACGAAATTGTCATTAACACTGTGATGATTCTGTGACGACAGTGACAATGTTGTGAAGTCACATTTTGACAATTTTGTGAAAATTGTGTAATTTGTGACGATTTTGTCATTATTTTTGTGACGAATATGTGACTACAATGACAATGTTGTGACAGCGTTAAGATGCAATACATTTATTGAAAAATGAAATCGCTATTCGAGTTCAATCAATGAACTATGACAATGGAGGCAGGAGTGATTATGAGTAAAAGAAAATTCTGAAGTTCGCAGAAAAATTTCAGAATGTTTTTTTCACGATACTTTGTCGAAATTTACGTTTTTTTCGAAATCCTTCGGTGAAATTCACCTTATTTGTACGATTTATTGACAAAATGTCATGTTTTTTCAGTATCATTTGACGAAATTCGCTTTTTTTTTCGCTATGCTTTAACAAAATTTGCTTTTTTTCACTATGCTTTGACGAAATTTATGTTTTTCTTCAATCTCTTGACGAAATTGTGATTCTTAGATGAAATTCACGTTTTTGTCCACGACCATTTGAAGAAATTTAGATTTTTTCGCAATCGTTTGACAAAATTTGCCTTTTTGCGCGATTTATTTACAAAATTTCGCCTTTTATGCGGTCCATTGATGAAATTCACGTTTTTTCTACAATCTTTTGACAAAATTTGCTATTTTTTGATGAAATTCGCTTTTTTCCCACGATTTTTTGACGAAATTTGCATTTTTTCGCAATCTTTTGACGAAATTCACGTTTTCCTTCAATCTCTTGACGAAATTGCGATTCTTAGATGAAATTCACGTTTTTTTCCACGACCTTTTGAAGAAATTTGGATTTTTTTCGCGATCGTTTGACAAAATTTGCCTTATTTACACGATTTATTTACAAAATTTAGCCTTTTATGCGGTCCATTGATTAAATTCGCGTTTTTTCTACAATCTTTTGACAAAATTGCTATTCCTAGGTGAAATTCGCTTTTTACCACAATCTTTTGACGAAATTTGCATTTTTTCGCGATCCTTTGACGAAATTCACGTTTTTTTTTCCCAATCTCTTGACGAAATTGCGATTCTTAGATTAAATTCACGTTTTTTTCAACTACCTTTTGAAGAAATTTAAATTTTTTTTCGCGATCGTTTGACAAATTTCGCCTTATTTGCGCGATTTATTTTAAAAATTTCGCCTTTTATGCGGTCCATTGACGAAATTCGCGTTTTTTCTACAAAATTTTGACAAAATTTGCTATTCTTAGATGAAATTCGCTTTTTTTTCCATGATCTTTTGACGAAATTTGCATTTTTTCGTGATCCTTTTACGAAATTCACCTTTAACCAATCTATTCTTTCTTTTCTATAAACATCATAGCAAGTATAAGAAACTTTTGAGAGTAAAAGAATAATTAGGTAATATTTTCTCATTCTGCTTTTGCAATAATAAATTTACAGCAAATTGGAGCTAAAGAAGAAGGAAAGAATGATATCTGCTCAACAACTACAGTATTTACTCGCGTAATAGTCGCACTTTTTTTGCCAATTTTTCATTCTGAAAGTCTAAGTGCGACTATTATGCGGGGAAATCTACTACACAATATTGTACACTCTAATGCTAAAACATTACTGGTATATAAAAAAAAACACATTATAATAAAGTTAGTAACTTATCAAATGTTTCCAATCTATGTGCTGTTTATTAAATACCATTTTTCTTTTTATGGTAATATTTTTATAGACGTAAAATTTACAAATAATCTTTGTTAAAATTTTGACAAAAAATTCTCATAATAAATCACTTTCACTGAAGGTATCAGTACCACTATTGTAATATGAATCGGTGTATGAAGAATCTCCGTCATTCCATGAAATGTCATCTTCACTTCTGTTCTGTCCAAAGCGTCGGAGATTAATAGTATTATTCCTGTGTACAAATGCAAGATGAGCTGCAAACCATATTTGCTTGTTTTGTTATTTGTGCCACTAACTAAATTATATTTATTTGCTGTTTTTATTAATTCTGAAATTACTGTTCCATCTAGGCCATTTTTTAAAGTTGCAGCACCCTGCTCTTTTTAAAATGAGCGAAATACATCCTTTTTTTAAAAAAATGAAATTCTCCTTTAGTTGCAATTGGAGATTTCTTGTAAAAAACTTCCCCATACCACAGTATTTCTAAATCAGTGTGCCCAAGACCTTGCAAAAATTATAGAACTTTATTTCTTTAGAAAATACAAGATATTGTTAAATCATGTCGTTATTTAATTGTATTTTTCAATTTGTAATTCATAAAATCCTTAAAAATTAATGTCACTTTATTTATCATATTAACAAATTATATACTTTTTTCTTATAACATTACTAAACACATTACTAATATTACATTTACTCATGAAGCTCTGTCATCATGCTCTGACTTTACTGAACTAGCACCTCTTTTTAATACATTTGACTAAAAACACCAAAAAGCATTTTTATATGAAAAATATCAATTATTTATTCAAATAAAGTTTTGAAATTCAATAGCGATACTTTCATATTAGCAACATTCCAAGAGTTTATAGTCGAAGAAATCGCCAAAGATTTTGCTACCTACAGCAGTTTTTTTTTTTTTTTTTTTTTTTTTTTTTTATAAATTCTAATAGTTTTAGTAGTTTAAGCGAGCTGTTCGATTACATGTTTATTAAATTTGTTTTATTTATGTACAATTTTTGATGAAGTTTTTAATTTACTATAAAGGTTTTAGAATAACGTGTGGTGAAAATTTTATATATACAGTCTGTTACAAATGCATGTAACCATATTTACTATTAACTTTTACATGACGCAGTAAAATAAAAAATAATGAAAATAATATAAAATAGTTAGCTATTTTTATGTGAATAATGTATAAAAATTCAAACCATAAGCACAAAATAAAAACACACATTGATTCATTATTACTATTATTATTTTATTTACAGGATTAGATAATTATAAATAACAAGCCCCCTTTAACCCACATTGTACCGCTGTCCTATAAATAGGACAGCTAATAAAACATTTTTTAAAATAAAATTGGTAAGGATTTTTTGGATGCATTTTATTATGACGTCTTTAAAATACATAAAAATATAACATATAAACAAAAAAAAAAAAAAAAAAAAAAAACAAGTAACCAATTAAAATTTAATTGAAAAAAATCTATTTAAAAAATTCTTTAAGAATTGTGATCTTATAATCTAGAATTTTACCGTTATTATTATCTTTTTATTGGAGAAATCATAGAGTATTTTTGTACAACAGAAACAGTTTTTTAAAGGAAAATAAAATATTTGCTCATAAAATTATTTTATGTATGCATTTTATATGTCCTTACTATGTGTCCTACTAATATGTCCTGTTTAAAGGACAACTAGTTACTTAAAAAATTAAAACCTTTTTTTTCAAAATTTTGCTGGTATCTACTTAATTACACAATATTAATGATGTAATTGAAGTTTTAAAATTTTTCAAAAATATTTAATCGGTGTGCTTCAATATGGGTTAATCAGTCTGTTTTCTAATAAAGTGTATAGTATAACTATTTTGAAGTTTATGCGTATAAAATCATTCAAGAAGTAAAATATTAAAAGTATCCAGGAAAAAAAAATAATGAAATATATTTTACATTTTAGCTTCCTTCATTCAAGTACATGGATGTGTTTTTAATGATTAAAATATTTCAATAAAACCATATTTAAATCCTCACTGGGTTGCATAATTTCTATATTTATCAACAAATTGAGACACCGGTTTACGTTGAAAACTTTTCGTTCATAATGTTTAACTGAAAAGTTCTTACCAACTAAGGATATCTCTTTATAAATTTTTATAACTTTTGTCACATCTAATAATATTTATTGACACTGATTTTTCCCTCTTAATACTACATTTGCATGATATCCTTTAAATAGTACTTCTCCATTAAGTAAAAAAATTCTTATTTCTTTTAAATAGACTATCTTCTTTTCTTCTGAACATATATTAATTTTTAAATAAAAATATGCAACGCAAATTGCTTGAGACTATCAAAAAATTTTATTCCATAAAAAGGCCTTTTTATTTAGTACGTTAAATACATTTAAATATTTGGTAATTATGTTAAACTTTGATTATAATATTTTTATATGTCATTTTAAAGTTTGAGAAAATATGTGATTTTATCCTATAATATTTTAAAAGAAAACAAATCTGATTAAAATAAATTTATATAATTGATTTTAATCATCTGATTAAAATTGTTGATAGACAGTTATTTATTTCAAAAAATTAAATATTAAATCTACTAAACTTTATTAGGTTAATGAAATGTCTATAAGAATATACTAAAATCGTTATAATTTAAAGAAAAGCAAACTCTGGAATAAAATATTTTCCATACCTTTTTTTTCCCCTTAACGTCGTTCTTTAAATTCCGATGTAATCCATGTTTTAGGAAGAACAAATTTTGGAAGTAGAAACTATGTGTTCAGTAATACATACAACAGCAATGATGGGAATCATTTAAACCACACCAAAGCTGGTGTAAATATCTCAAACTCATACTTTTGTCTAAAGTATTATCTTGGGATGATTATTCCTATGAATTTTTTAGGTTAAATGTTTATATCTGACAGACTGCATGTTCATAACGCTACCTATTGTCCAGCAAAAAACTCCATCTGCCTGTTCTAAAGATTAAGCGCAGTATAGTTTTATCGTCTGCGGTTTTTAGCGCTGTTTTGTTTATGAAAGCAAGAACAGATGGCTTTTCCGTTCTTATACATTTATATGACATAAAGCATACTTCCAATTAAAATTTCTCGTTTCTAGAATTTTTTGATGCATTTAACTTTTTTTATGTGTTTCAAAATAGTTCAAGTTTTAAGTTTTGTAAAGCTACTGTCGAATATGACAATAATTAAACTAATATTGGGAGTGTAACAAATTAAAGAATGTTTAAATTTTTAGAGTATTTAAAATTCATTTTAATATGCAATAGTGCAAGGTCTTTTGAAAATAGAAAATTAAAGTTTATACTATAGGTAGTAAATGCAACATAAAAAAGAAATAAAATAACTGGAGAAATAATGTTTTTAGTGGGGGAGTGTGGGGGGGGGGGGATCAGGCAAGTGTCATTTTTTTCTATTTTAATTTCCTGTAGAATAAAACATCTAGTAAGATAACAGTATTTTTCAAAATAAATTTCCAGAAACGAAAAAAATATAAATAAATATGAATAATTAATTACGCCACGTGTTTTGCATATATTTTTTATATTTTATTTTATATTCGGAAAAAGTTAAATTTATTTAAAAATTGTGACACAAGTAGCCAAATTTATTTTTTAAGAATTGCTACTAAAATTAACTAAACACTAGCAGAAAAGTTTATTACTGAAAATATGCAAGTGTTTTTATTTATATAATAAAACATTGCTTTATTGCAAAACTCCGTCCCTTCCCATGCCCACACACAAACAAATCTTTGCTTTCTCCACCTGTATATTAATTTCTGCCATTTCCGCTGATAAGAATAATTTATAGATAACAAACCAATTTCCCGGATTATAGAATACAGGGTAAAAACATTTTCTTATTATTGAAATCTCTACAGTTAATACATTTTTCTATATTGACCACTAATAACCCCAAAAAACATTTCTATAAGAAAAATATCAATTATGTATTCAAATAAAGTTTTAAAATTCAATAGCGATACTTTCATATTAGCAACATTCCAAGAGCTAATAGTCGAAAAAATCGCCAAATATTTTACTATTTACAACAGTTTTTTTAATTCAAATAGTTTTAATAGTCTAAGCGAGTAGTTAGATTACGTGTCTATTATATTTGTGTTTTATTTATGTACATTTTTTGATGAATTTTTAATTTTGTTGTGGAATATTAGCCGGGAACAAACACTGAATTATTTTTATTGTTTGAAGTGGGAAGTTTTAATCTTAACATATGTTTACTCACACAGTGAGTTTACAACATGGTAGGGTTTTTTGTCACATAATGAGACGTACGTTACATGTAGTGTCATAACAATGACGTCACAATTTTTTTAAAATTGACAGAAAAATATTTTTTACGGTAAAGAACATGTTTTAAAGAATTTTTGTAATTTTTAAAAGTTTTCTAAGAAGTTCACATATCAGTCACAATGTGACGTCGCTTAGTGGTGGCATTTTGGTCACAGTTGTGACGTGACCACAGTGACTTACAGTGACGTCACAATGACGTCACTGTGACCATGCATGCTATGAGGGTCAATTACTAATGCTCGAATTTTCATCAAACTTCAGATTCAGGTATACTTTGGTATCAAATAGTGCTGTTTATGCTTTGGTGTAAATCGCTCAACAGATGACGCTGCTATGCTGCATTTTTCATAATTTCCGCTATAGCTCTATCTCAAGAACTAATGCATGAATTTTCATCAAATTTCAAATTCAGGTCTACTTTGATATGAATAGGTACTAAACTGATGTAATTTTTTGTATTATTTAAATGATTTATATAGAAGAAAGTTTCGTGATGGCCCCCAATATACTGGTTTTTACTTTCTTCTGTCTTTACAAGAAGAAAGTATTGGATTCGTGAAAATTTTCGACTTCCAGTTTTCGACGGATTTACACATTTTAGGTGTCAGAGATTCTAAAAAACATGTTTTTACAAAATATCTGTCTGTGAGTCTGTTTGCCTGTGTGTGACATACATTTTGTGGGCGCTCTATCTCAAGAACTAATGAACGGAATTAAATAAAAATTTATAGAATTTAATAAAAATTTATATTCAGGTAGTCCCTGATATAAATTGGTGCTGATTAGTTTTTGGTGTAAATCGCCCAACAGGTGCCGCTGCTATGCTGCATTTTGTAGGATTTCAGCAATAGCTCTATCTCAAGAACTAATGCACATATTTTTATAAAACTTCAGATTCAGTTACTCTTTGATATGAGTTGGTACTGTTTACGTTTTGGGGTAAATCGCCCAACAAGTGGCGCTGCTATGCTGCTTTTTTCAGGATTTACACGATTTCCGCAGTAGCCCTATCTCATGAACTAATGCACACATTTTCATCAAACTTCAGATTCAGTTAGTCCTAGATATGAAATGATGTTGACTACGTGTTGTTGTAAATCGCCCAATAGGTGGCGCTGCTGAGCACGATTTCCTCAATAGATCTAGCTCAAGAACTAATCTGCGAATTTTCATCATACTTCAGATTCAAGTATACCTTAATTAATGTTGCTGATGATTATGTGTTGGTGCAAATCGTTCAACAGGTGGCGCTGCTATGCTGCATTTGTCATAATTTGCGCAATAGCTCTATCTCAAGAACTAATGCACGAATTTCCCCCAAACTTCATATTCAGTTAGACGTTGACATAAGATGATGATGATTAGGCTGTGGTGTATATCACCCTATAGGTGGCGCTGCTATGCTGCATTTGGCTGGATTTACACGATTTCAGCGATAGTCATATCTCAAGAACTAATGCACGGAATTTCATCTTTTCAGAATGCTCATGATGAGCATAGATCGCATTTAATATTGGCACAGGGATAACGAATTTTGAAGTATTGATATACATGAGATAGAAGAAAGTTTTGGGATTGGTACATCCGACTAGTTTTTTATTTAGTATAGGTACAGATAAGAAGAAACAGATCCACTTACTTCTGAATTAAGACTTTGAACTAACTCATGCCGCAAGAAATTTTGTTGACATTGATCATTTCGCTTAAATTAAAATTTTAATAATGTCCGAAGCTTAAATTACTCTTTACATTAATCCAAGGCGAATCCTTCGTAGCTCGGTGGACAATGTTGCTTACTCATAATTTAAAGCACATCCATACTTAATAGAAAACTGAATTCAATACCTTATTATATTTAATTTTTTTCACAATGAAACAAAAGGCAACACTCACGGCTACCTCAGAAAAACAATTTCATCGAATGACTCGTAAATAGAACGCAAACGATAAAAACACATTGCCAAAACGCAAGGCATAAATTGAATCGAACAGTGCGCGTGCCCGCAGACTGGTATAAAATTTGAACTTGGGCACTTTTCGCCCCAGATAACTGTGCTGTTTCATCTCTAGTAGAAAAATGTTGAATTCTGTCTCCTTTCCCCCGATAAGGTATTTGTTTGTCTCGTTAACCTATCATAAGAAAGTACAGTAAGCAATAAAATTATTTCCTACTAACAACAGTATATTTTACTTTCATGTATATTTTACTTTCCATAATTTCTCATCGTCCTAGAAATTGGACAGCACACATAAGAGGACGCTATATAAATTATTTTGACTTTTTTAATTCAAATTAAAGACTATTTGTTATTCAAGAGTCATTTAACGATATATTTTTATTTATCACAAATTTAAATTAATGTTGGATGTGTTTTATTAAATTTTAAAAGAGCGATTTTTGTCGTTTTTGTTTGTTTTTTTTTACTTTTTCAGCGTAACGTTTTTTAACGTTTTGAGCTTCAAGAAAAATACACATATAAATTTAATGAGCTATTATTCCATACATTTATACAAGTAAAAAATCATTGTAAAAAAATTATCTAGGAAGTAAATTTTCCTTGCATTTTCGACTGTTCTTTAAATAGGACGATGGTACAATCCACTACTTCCTAACCAATCATAAGATAGTAATGGCGATAGTCCTTTCTTTCTCCGCTACATTCCAAACATTGCTACTCTACAACTAAAACAGCCGACTAATAGTCTGTCTGACAGGTTCACATCACGTGCCAGACAAGTGTGCGGTGGAGAAAATAACAACTTGTTCTCGAATACCAGCTCATGAAGGTATGGAAATTCATAGAAGCAAACCTACTTTCTCTCGTTTTTGTATACTTGAATTTTCTTTTTTATCACTTTCCAACAAAGTTGAAAAGTGTTTATGACTTCGGTTTGTCTGTCCTTGTGGTACGCGCTCTAAATCTCGTAAATATACTCTGATTGCCCTGAAATTTTTGGACGTTATTGTCGTTTACAATAGAACGATCCCTATTTCAAATGAAGTTTGTAGCATGTTTAGTTCATCTACAGGGTCAGGCAAAAGTATTCCGTTACATTACGACCAATGGGAAAAAATCGTTTCAAATTATTTTTAATGTTGTTACACGCATCCAAACATAGCAAAATTTATATGCATTTATGAAGTGCGTTAAAATATGCATTCTGTAGAATACACGGTGCAAAGTATAGTTATTATTCATTTACAAGGCCACACAAAAGGATTCCGTTACATAATGATATAGGGAGGGGTGGTGGAATTGTCTTCGGCGTATTTTAATTATTTTAAAATATTTCATATGTAATGAAATTGATACACGTCGCTGAGGTTTACTATAAGTTATTTCATGTATCATACGAAGTGCATAGTATTCACAGGGACACAAAAGATTTCAGATACTATATTGTATCAGAAGTTCTGTACATTAGCGGTGATCGCTGGAAATGCATTCAATTATGATATGCGCTTTTATGTTTCACTATATTTATGTATACTATATGGTGTGTATGAATGCTATAATTTATACACAGGGCTATACAAAAGAATTCGTAAGGGTTTCTGTGTATGAGCGCAAATGGCTTAAAGATGGTTTTTAAATGATGCATTTTTACGCCTAACTGCATTCAGTTTATTAAGAAATTTTTGTAGAATATTGATAAAATGATATACAAGGTCACGCAAAGAAGTGGATACATGCCGTCTATAAATGATAACTTCTGGAAATGTGATTTTAGTAGCTTTAAGAGTGTTTTAGTTTGAATTAAATTTTAGCTGAAAAGTGGCGTGTGATAAAGGTACTAGGTAAACTAGAGGGCTGTACAAAAGTATTCATGTATGTTTCCATCTATTAGTATAAATTGCTGAAAGAGAAATTTCAACCTGTTATGCGTTTTCTTGCTAAACTAAATTTTCCCACCATTATATACTATATATATTAATCTACTGATAAAATACAGGGCTGATCAAAAAATTTGGAATACATATTTGGCTATGGACGGTAACTGCTGAAAACAAATTTTAATATTTACTTAGTTATCTTATTTACTTTATTTCCCTAAATAACGAAGTTTTGTTAAAACATCCAGGGAGTGTTGAAGGTGTTCCGTAATCTATGTTATACGCATGATTTTTCTCTATTTTTTTTTATTATTTTGATGCTAGTATTTTAAAATGTCACGTACATTTTTAATTAAGTAGGAAGACCTGGATTTTTTGTGGACTTTAAATGACAATGATGACTGTGATTTAGTTGGCATAGACAATGAAGTAGTGAGATTTTACCTCCAGATCCTGATGCACTGATCAACACTGGCAGGGTTGTAGTGGGTAGCTTCCCGGGTACCGGGCCAGCTACCCGCCCTGGCAGGGTTTTTAAAACCATAAGAGTCGTAGAGGGAGCTGCCCGGCTAACTACTGGGCAGTTTTTTTCTAAACCTGATTTTTTACCACCCAGGAAACTGGGGAGATTGATGATTCATCTACAAAGAAGATAGGAGTAACATTGTGTTATGAAGCACGCCGAAAAGAAGTTGCGGGCATGGTTGAAATTTCACCAACGAACAGCATAATGTAAATCCCACATACGAATCATCAGCAGCTTATTTTAATTCAATTCAAAGAAAAAATGTACTGGTCTTTATTTGTTAATACATTTGAAACAGCATTAGATGATTCATTAAGTTCAATGAGCTATTTAGTGATCATAGTCTGAGCCTGGTTGATTTTCGTAGCCATAAAATAGTTGTCTATTTTGGAGTTTCTAATCCAAGGATACAATTTTTCAGAAAACTGGGAATAAAAATGTTTTTCAAAACAAAATGTACAGCAAAACCAACAACTACCTGCAAAAAATGTAACGTTGAACTATGTCTAAGATGTTTTCTCCCATTCCACCTAAGTAACAACATATAGCAGCTGATTGTAGCATTGTCCTATTTTGACGACTGCCTGTATCGATGACACTAATAAAAGTTTGATAAGTGTTTTGATTTTATGCGTATACATAGCATTAGAGAAACACTTATTTAATTTTTTTTTTAAATACATTATTTTTTTAAACATTTTATCTATTGATGGCACTTATAAGTACCATTAAAATAACTTGTTTTAAAATTCTTTTAATAGATCATTAAAATTCTTTTAATAGTACTAATACAGTTTAGAAAGTATCATAGATGCTTTACTATAAATTGTCCCAACTGTATAATTGGTTACACAAAACAAAAATATTATTAAAACGACGATTTAATTAGCGTTTGCATCTTTTCAGCTTTTTTAACGTTGAGGGGGGGGGGGGGATTTTTCAATTCGGAAATATTTCTATATTTTTATTGTAGGAACATTATATTTGTAAATTTCCTAATTCTACAAAATACTAAGAAAAATATTTAAAATAAAAGATTTAAGTTGGTTTATAAATACTGCATAAAATCCTTATAAATTCAAATTTAATCAATCCTTCTAAATCCTTCAATCCGTCTAAAATTCTTCTAAAATTTATTAAATGATTATGTAAATCTTCTAACGTAGTTTCAAAAATTCTCGAAAATGCTTTAGAAGATAAAATATTCATGAGTTCCTAATTCAGTACATAAAGTGTTAATGCTTGGTACGATATTGATTAAAGGATCATGGAATGAAAATAAAAATGATATCAAACATGGAACATAAATTTCAGAGAACGCTGAATACTTAACGATGGAAACCTCTGAGATTTCTGATGAATAAAAATTACCCTTTTTCTCAATGTTACATACATGTTCTGTCCTAAACTTTTGACTTAAAATTTCACATAATATTTATGAAATATTTTTACTCATTTTATCTTGCACAAATAACATTACTTATTCTATTCTTAATCTCATAAAGTAAATTTTTATAACGAGTTAAATTTCAAATAGAAATAACTAATTGGAAGAAAATAAATGGTAATGTTTAGGCAGGTACTTAATCCAAATTGAAGCATTTGATTAAAAAAAATTAATTTATACATTGTTACAAGGATTACTGAGTATACATTTAAACTTCTTTTGTGAATAACTATTATTTATAAATTTTTATAAATAAAATTAAAGTGTGTTTCAGTGAATTACTAAACTTATGAATTATAATTGATTCCTGAATATTTAAATATTGAATAAAAACTGCAATGCTCTAGGGCACATTTAAATTTCAATATAAATTAGATTTTCTTCTCAGAAGGGAATGGCAATTGCTTTATTGCTTTCATTTACACCTCAGGCTCTGTAGCCAATTTATTAAATTGGAGAAAATATTTTATTTTACATGTTGTTTCTTATAATGTAACATGATGGATAACAAAATATTGAAAAATAATAATAATTTCTGAGAAATAATTTTATAATTATTCCATGCCAAGGATTAGAGATTCTACCTAACACTATTTTGAAACAGTATTACTCATCTTATTTAATTAAATAATTCTGCGATTTATTTAAACAAGGATTCATTTTTATTAAAAGCTTTATCTTAAATACAGAATAATTGAGACCTATCATATTGTATAATGTTTGCATATGAATTCTTTACAAAATATATTTTGACTATTCTCAATTACGAATGTATTTATGTTATTAATTAATTGTATATTTTGACTAATTTAAAAACTTATATTTAAATTGTATATTTTGACTAATTTAAAAACTTATTATTTAAAAACTAATTTAAAAACTACTTCCGACATTCATTTTTCAACGCATATAAATTTATTTATATTTTAAATAATATCTTGAAATCCTTGAATCTTTTATTTTGCCATTTAAATAATAAATTTCTAATTTATTTTGGATGTATTGTATATGATTTTGAAGACAGGCAATATGAAACACTTTTAAATTTAAAACTAAAATTTTTCATTTTAAGTTTTATATACACTAGCATGGTTTCAGTTGTGTAAGTATTTATGTCAATGTAGATTTTTCAGATTTATGAAATGTGTTTCTGGAGTAATAAATACCTGTTATTCTTTCAACAAACTTTATATAAGACTAAGGAAGTTTAGAATATATTTTAGAACAGAAAACCGCTTTTCTGTTCGCTAATATTTGTAAAATGTTTACATGAAAAATATGATTACATTTTTTATTGATTAGATTGCTATTGTTAAAGTAAAAGTGTTGTCTGAAGGCACAAAATATTATTTTTTGTGTAGGAGTAAAACATTCATAATTACTTTTAAATATAGGCTTGCTATAATACAGAATAATGTATTCAGGAATAACAGGCTCTTGCGCGAGAACATTTTACGGTTTAAGAAATGAATGAAGAAAAATCGTTTAGGAGAAAAATACTAGTAGAATAGTAGGTTCAGTATTTGAGATGGGAACCTAATAGTTACAATTGAGTAAAACACTTATTAAAATTTCAAATGGTGTTCAATACAGTGTTTATTCATTCCAATTAGTTCACCAATATCTAACATTTAATTACACTAGTCGGCAAAAAAATTTAAATTTTCCGCCTTGAAAAATAAATATGAAAAGTGTACATATCTAATATTCTAAATTCTAAATGTGATATCCAAATTTCTCTAGCACGTATCATTTTTCCAAGAAACAGTTTTATAATAAAAATAAATAGTAAAGGATTGTTATAAGTTATGTGCAAATGTTTAAGACCAGCAGCCGAATTTTGGCATTTTAACAGAAAGCATCATTAACGCCGAATGTTACGCCACCTTTTCTGTCGATTGCGTCAGATTCGTTCGCCTGTTATAAATAACTTCCCCCGTCTCATTCTTCGCCAGTTCTTTTATGGATTTAATCGTAGACGGTGCTGTTTTTTACCACTTTCCAACAAAGTTGAAAAGTGTTTATGACTTCGGTTTGTCTGTCCGTCTTTCCGCACTCTAACTCCCGTAAATATACTCGGATCGATCTGAAATTTTTGGATGTTAGTAACCTCTACCATAGCACGATCCCTATTTCAAATGAAGTTTGTAACATGTTTAGTTCATCTACAGGGACAGTCAAAATGTTTCCGTTACATTATGGCCTATGGTAAAAAATCTTTAAAATTATTTTTAATGGTATTACACTGTTTCAAACATAAAAAAATTATGTGCATTAAGGAACTGCACTAAAATATGTATTCTGTAGAATTTGCGGTGTAAAGAATAGTTATTATTCATTTACAGGGCCATACAAAAGAATTCCGTTACATAGTGATATATGGGTGGATGGAATTTTTTGCAGCGTATTTTAATTAACAGCAGCGTATGATGAAATTGATATACGTCGCTGAAGTTTACTAAAACTTGTTTCATGTATAATACGAAGCGCATAGCATTTACAGGGACACACAAAAGATTTCAGACAAGTGTATTCTAAACGATTTACTGTACATCAGCGACGATTGCAGGAAATGCATTTTTAATTATGATATGAGCTTTTATGTTTCACTATATTTATGCATACTATGTAATATGTATAAATGCTATAATTCATATACAGTGCTACACAAATGAATTCATAATGGTTACTAGGTATGAGTGCAAATTGCTTAATGGTGGTTTTTAAATGGTTACGCATTTTTACCCTGAACTGTATTTAGTTTACTAAGAAATGTTTGTAGACTATAGAAAAAATGCTATACAGGGTCACGAAAAAAATTGGATACATGATGTTAATTTATGTAGTTTTAAGAGTGTTTTAGTTTGTATTAAATTTTAGCTAAATAGTGGCATGTAATAAAGGTACTAGGTTAATTATAGGGTTGTACAAAATTATTTAAGTATGTTTCCAACTATTAGTATAAATTGCTGAAATATAAATTACATCTTGTTATGCGTTTTCTTGTAGAACTAAATTTTCTCATTATGTAGTATATATATATATATCAACCTACAAATCAATTACAGGGCTGTTCAAAAGAATTTGAATACATATACATATTTGGCTATGGACAGTAAACTCTGAAATCAGTTTTTCAACTGTTTTATACGTTTTATAAAATGTTTACTTAGTTCTCATAAGTACCTTATTTCCCTAAATAACGAAGTTTTGTTAAAGCATTCAGGAAGGGTTGGAAAGTGTTTCATAATCTATGCTTAACGCATGATTTTCTTTACTTGTTAATCTTTGTAATGGAAAAAAAAAGTCACTTTCAGTTGCAAAAAGCATAAAGTTGGCTTTTCTGAAGGTGAAATAGCTAAGAGGGTACATGTGAGCAAGACTGCTGTTCATTAAGCTGTCAGTAAATTTAATATTTCGGGAAAGTACACTGACCTGTAGAAAAGCGGTCGGCCAAGAAAGACTAGTGCTCGCGATGATCATGTGATTTCCTTGCAGTTTTGTAGTATAATAAATCAAAATTTTTGGTCAAACGTCATCAAATGGTGCTCAAACTGACGTCGGTGCTCTTTGCAGCCAGATTATGTTTACCCTACTTGTAGGAGGCTGGTGGAGATTGCATTACTATCCTTCAGATCTACTGACCATCACAAGTTTTTCTTGGCCAACCGCTTCTCTTCAGGCCAGTCTACTTTTTCGAAATATTAAATTTACAGACAGCTTGATGAACAGCAGTCTTGGCCACAAGTACCCTTTTAGCTATTTCACGTTCAGAAAAGCCAACTTTATGCAGGGCAACCTTTTCTGCCCCTTTTGCAACTGAAAGTGACGATTATTTACCCATTACAAAGATAAAAAAACTGCACCGTCTACGGTTACATCCACAAAACAACTGGCGAGGAATGACCCAGGGGAAGTTATTTATAGCAAGCGAACGAGTCTGACGCATTCGACACATAAGACGGCGTAAAATTCGGCATTAATGATGCTTTCTGTTAAAATGCCAGAATTCAGCTGCTGGTCTTAAACTTTTGCACACGACTGAATTAAATTGCAATTCTGCATAAAATTGAAATCATGAAAAAGTGCTTTCACTGTCTTGGAAATCAAATTGATAAAATATAGCATGGAAATCTAGTTTGTTGATACTTGTATCGTGTATTTTTCTTTTTTCACGCCCCCCCCCCCCTTTCGTGTCCGAAATTACTATTTGCTATCCACCAATATATTTTCATTTCTTATGCAGATAGAACTCAGGTAATCATATTTATAAATTTATTTACATGTACTTTACATATTATCATCAACATTTTATGATTTACAAAATTTTCACTTATGTTTTAGCAATATATAAAATTCCTTAAATTTAAATGCAAACTCTCCTACCTAAAGAATGGTACATGATACAGTAATACCGTTACCATATTTTTATTTAGCAGAGTGAAATCTACAAGAACCAACTATTATTTTCACAGAGAGGATTTTGGTGCCGAAAAGTGTTATTAGATTTAATGTTATGGCTCCGTCACAAAATCGCTTAAAATGTTCTTCTTCATGATTCATTAAATTGCTAACTATTGGTTCTACACTTAGTAATATGATAAATAACGTTTTAGTTATTCAATAATTTCGAGAATAATTTCACTGTTGTAAATTAAAACATAAAATTGTGCACTTTTATACGACCAAAACATACAGATTTATGTTGCTTTGATTTGTATGTTATTGTCAGCATTTTGTGGAGATAAAAAAAGCGTTTTTCCGCTTCAAGTGATAATTATGGGTCACATGAATACAAAGTACCCCTAGAGAAAAAAATATTTTCTTCAAAAAATATATTAATAGTAAATAAATATGTCGAATAAAAAGTCAGAGATATATAAATTGAAAAAAAAATGAAGAATTATCGTTTGATTCCAGCTATATCTGATCTAAAATTTCCTTTCACATTTTTTTAATTAAATTTATATAAAAGGTGATAGTCCAGAAATTCATATTATAGTGCTACGTAACTCGTAAAATAATAATCAAATAGCTATCGGAAACATAACGTGTTCTTTTATAATAAGATTGGTCCTTTGTCATTTAATTTCATCCTTCAGATTTTTTCTTGCAAAATACTGAAAAACATTTTTTTTTTAAATTTATTCTGTCTGTTAGAAAGCTTTCTGTACTCAACAAAAAGTAAATATATCATATTCTCTCATAAATCCTTTTGTCAATCTCAACTCCCCGAATATCTTTGTACATCAATAGGTTAACCAAGAATAAAACTAAATTACTTAATAAATGATTTGTGATCGTATATTTCCTTCTAGGAATCTTGGATTGCAGAAACAAATCTTCAATTAAAATACAAATGCTCACCTAAATTGACATTTTTTTTTATAACTGTTTGGAAAGATTTTTGCGCTTAACAAAAAGTAAATATATCATATGCTCTCATAAAATCTTTTGTCAATCTCAAGTCCCCCGATACCTTTGTACATCAATAGGCTAACCACGAATAAAACTAAATTACTTAATAAATGATTTGTGATCGTATATTTCCTTCTAGGAATCTTGGATTGCAGAAACAAATCTTCAATTAAAATACAAATGCTCACCTAAATTGACATTTTTTTTTATAACTGTTTGGAAAGATTTTTGCGCTTAACAAAAAGTAAATATATCATATGCTCTCATAAAACCTTTTGTCAATCTCAAGTCCCCCAATACCTTTGTACATCAATAGGCTAACCACGAATAAAACTAAAATATTTAATAAATGATTTGTGATCGTATATTTCCTTCTAGGAATCTTGGATTGCAGAAACAAATCTTCAATTAAAACACAAATGCTCACCTAAATTGACATTTTTTTATAACTGTTTGGATAGATTTTTGCGCTTAACAAAAAGTAAATATATCATATGCTCTCATAAAATCTTTTGTCAATCTCAAGTCCCCCAATACTTTTGTCCATCAATAGGCTAAGCACGAATAAAACTAAATTACTTAATAAATGATTTGTGATCGTATATTTCCTTCTAGGAATCTTGGATTGCAGAAACAAATCTTCAATTAAAATACAAATGCTCACCTAAATTGACATTTTTTTTATAACTGTTTGGAAAGATTTTTGCGCTTAACAAAAAGTAAATATATCATATGCTCTTATAAAACTTTTGTCAATCTCAAGTCCCACAATACCTTTGTACATCAATAGGCTAACCACGAATAAAACTAAATTACTTAATAAATGATTTGTGATCGTATATTTCCTTCTAGGAATCTTGGATTGCAGAAACAAATCTTCAATTAAAATACAAATGCTCACCTAAATTGACATTTTTTTATAACTGTTTGGAAAGATTTAAGCGCTTAACAAAAAGTAAATATATCATATGCTCTCATAAAACCTTTTGTCAATCTCAAGCCCCCCGATACCTTTGTACACCAATAGGCTAACCACGAATAAAACTAAATTACTTAATAAATGATTTGTGATCGTATATTTCCTTCTAGGAATCTTGGATTGCAGAAACAAATCTTCAATTAAAATACAATTGCTCACCTAAATTGACATTTTTTTTTATAACTGTTTGGAAAGATTTTTGCGCTTAACAAAAAGTAAATATATCACATGCTCTCATAAAACCTTTTGTCAATCTCAAGTCCCCCGATACCTTTGTACATCAATAGGCTAACCACGAATAAAACTATATTACTTAATAAATGATTTGTGATCGTATATTTCCTTCTAGGAATATTGGATTGCAAAAACAAATCTTCAATTAAAATACAAATGCTCACCTAAATTGACATTTTTTTTATAACTGTTTGGAAAGACTTTTGCGCTTAACAAAAAGTAAATATATCATATGCTCTCATAAAAACTTTTGTTAATCTCAAGTCCCCCAATACCTTTGTACATCAATAGGCTAACCACGAAAAAAACTAAATTACTTAATAAATGATTTGTGATCGTATATTTCCTTCTAGGAATCTTGGATTGCAGAAACAAATCTTCAATAAAAATACAAATGCTCACCTAAATTGACATTTTTTTTTTTAACAGTTTGGAAAGATTTATGCACTTAACAAAAAGTAAATATATCATATGCTCTCATAAAACCTTTTGTAAATCTCAATTCCCCCGATACCTTTGTACATATAGGCTAACCACGAATAAAAATAAACTACCTTATAATTGATTTGTGATCGTATATTTCCTTCTAGGAATCTTGGATTGCAGAAACAAATCTTCAATTAAAATACAAATGCTCACCTAAATTTACATTTATTTTATAACTGTTTGGAAACATTTTTGCGCTTAACAAAAAGTAAATATATTATATGCTCTCATAAAAACTCTCGTCAATCTCAAGTCCCCCAATACCTTTGTACATCAATAGGCTAACCACGAATAAAACTAAATTACTTAATAAATGATTTGTGATCGTATATTTCCTTCTAGGAATCTTGGATAGCAGAAACAAATCTTCAATTAAAATACAAATGCTCACCTAAATTGACATTTTTTTTTATAACTGTTTGGAAAGATTTTTGCGCTTAACAAAAAGTAAATATATCATATGCTCTCATAAAACCTTTTGCCAGTCTCAAGTCCCCCAATACCTTTGTACATCAATAGGCTAACCACGAATAAAACTAAATTACTTAATAAATGATTTGTGATCGTATATTTCCTTCTAGGAATCTTGGATTGCAGAAACAAATCTTCAATTAAAATACAAATGCTCACCTAAATTGACATTTTTTTTTATATAACTTTTTGGAAAGATTTTTGCTCTTAACAAAAAGTAAATATATCATATGCTCTCATAAAACCTTTTGTCAATCTCAAGTCCCCCAATACCTTTGTACATCAATAGGCTAACCACGAATAAAACTAAAATATTTAATAAATGATTTGTGATCGTATATTTCCTTCTAGGAATCTTGGATTGCAGAAACAAATCTTCAATTAAAACACAAATGCTCACCTAAATTGACATTTTTTTATAACTGTTTGGAAAGATTTTTGCGCTTAACAAAAAGTAAATATATCATATGCTCTCATAAAATCTTTTGTCAATCTCAAGTCCCCCAATACTTTTGTTCATCAATAGGCTAACCACGAATAAAACTAAATTACTTAATAAATGATTTGTGATCGTATATTTCCTTCTAGGAATCTTGGATTGCAGAAACAAATCTTCAATTAAAATACAAATGCTCACCTAAATTGACATTTTTTTATAACTGTTTGGAAAGATTTAAGCGCTTAACAAAAGGTAAATATATCATATGCTCTCATAAAAACTTTTGTCAATCTCAAGTCCCCCAATACTTTTGTACATCAATAGGCTAACCACGAATCTAAATTGCTTAATAAATGATTTGTGATCGTATATTTCCTTCTAGGAATCTTGGATTGCAGAAACAAATCTTCAATTAAAATACAAATGCTCACCTAAATTGACATTTTTTTTATAACTGTTTGGAAAGATTTTTGCGCTTAACAAAAAGTAAATATATCATATGCTCTCATAAAAACTTTTGTCAATCTCAAGTCCCCCAATACTTTTGTCCATCAATAGGCTAACCACGAATAAAACTAAATTACTTAATAAATGATTTGTGATCGTATATTTCCTTCTAGGAATCTTGGATTGCAGAAACAAATCTTCAATTAAAATACAAATGCTCACCTAAATTGACATTTTTTTTTATAACTGTTTGGAAAGATTTTTGCGCTTAACAAAAAGTAAATATATCATATGCTCTCATAAAACCTTTTGCCAGTCTCAAGTCCCCCAATACCTTTGTACATCAATAGGCTAACCACGAATAAAACTAAATTACTTAATAAATGATTTGTGATCGTATATTTCCTTCTAGGAATCTTGGATTGCAGAAACAAATCTTCAATTAAAATACAAATGCTCACCTAAATTGACATTTTTTTTATATAACTTTTTGGAAAGATTTTTGCTCTTAACAAAAAGTAAATATATCATATGCTCTCATGAAACCTTTTGCCAGTCTCAAGTCCGCCAATACCTTTGTACATCAATAGGCTAACCACGAATAAAACTAAATTACTTAATAAATGATTTGTGATCGTATATTTCCTTCTAGGAATCTTGGATAGCAGAAACAAATCTTCAATTAAAATACAAATGCTCACTTAAATTGACATTTTTTTTATATAACTTTTTGGAAAGATTTTTGCTCTTAACAAAAAGTAAATATATCATATGCTCTCATGAAACCTTTTGCCAGTCTCAAGTCCGCCAATACCTTTGTACATCAATAGGCTAACCACGAATAAAACTAAATTACTTAATAAATGATTTGTGATCGTATATTTCCTTCTAGGAATCTTGGATTGCAGAAACAAATCTTCAATTAAAATACAAATGCTCACCTAAATTGACATTTTTTTTATAACTGTTTGGAAAGACTTTTGCGCTTAACAAAATGTAAATATATCATATGCTCTCATAAAAACTTTTGTCAATCTCAAGTCCCCCGATACCTTTGTACATCAATAGACTAACCACGAATAAAACTAAATTACTTAATAAATGATTTGTGATCGTATATTTCCTTCTAGGAATCTTGGATAGCAGAAACAAATCTTCAATTAAAATACAAATGCTCACCTAAATTGACATTTTTTTTATAACTGTTTGGAAAGATTTTTGCGCTTAACAAAAAGTAAATATATCATATGCTCTCATAAAACCTTTTGCCAGTCTCAAGTCCCCCAATACCTTTGTACATCAATAGGCTAACCACGAATAAAACTAAATTACTTAATAAATGATTTGTGATCGTATATTTCCTTCTAGGAATCTTGGATTGCAGAAACAAATCTTGAATTAAAATACAAATGCTCACCTAAATTGATATTTCTTTTTATATAACGTTTTGGAAAGATTTTTGCTCTTAACAAAAAGTAAATATATCATATGCTCTCATAAAACCTTTTGCCAGTCTCAAGTCCCCCAATACCTTTGTACATCAATAGGCTAACCACGAATAAAACTAAATTACTTAATAAATGATTTGTGATCGTATATTTCCTTCTAGGAATCTTGGATTGCAGAAACAAACCTTCAATTAAAATACAAATGCTCACCTAAATTGACATTTTTTTTAATATAACATTTTGGAAAGATTTTTGCTCTTAACAAAAAGTAAATATATCATATGCTCTCATAAAACCTTTTGCCAGTCTCAAGTCCCCCAATACCTTTGTACATCAATAGGCTAACCACGAATAAAACTAAATTACTTAATAAATGATTTGTGATCGTATATTTTCTTCTAGGAATCTTGGATTGCAGAAACAAATCTTCAATTAAAATACAAATGCTCACCTAAATTGACATTTTTTTTTTATATAACTTTTTGGAAAGATTTTTGCTCTTAACAAAAAGTAAATATATCATATGCTCTCATAAAACCTTTTGCCAGTCTCAAGTCCCCCAATACCTTTGTACATCAATAGGCTAACCACGAATAAAACTAAATTACTTAATAAATGATTTGTGATCGTATATTTCCTTCTAGGAATCTTGGATTGCAGAAACAAATCTTCAATTAAAATACAAATGCTCACCTAAATTGACATTTTTTTTATGACTGTTTGGAAAGACTTTTGCGCTTAACAAAAAGTAAATATATCATATGCTCTCATAAAATCTTTTGTCAATCTCAAGTCCCCCGATACCTTTGTACATCAATAGACTAACCACGAATAAAACTAAATTACTTAATAAATGATTTGTGATCGTATATTTCCTTCTAGGAATCTTGGATTGCAGAAACAAATCTTCAATTAAAATACAAATGCTCACCTAAATTGACATTTTTTTATAACTGTTTGGAAAGACTTTTGCGCTTAACAAAAAGTAAATATATCATATGCTCTCACAAAAACTTTTGTCAATCTCAAGTCCCCCAATACCTTTGTACATCAATAGGCTAACCACGAATAAAACAAAATTACTTAATAAATGATTTGTGATCGTATATTTCCTTCTAGGAATCTTGGATTGCAGAAACAAATCTTCAATTAAAATACAAATGCTCACCTAAATTGACATTTTTTTTTATAACTGTTAGGAAAGATTTTTGTGCTTAACAAAAAGTAAATATATCATATGCTCTCATAAAACCTTTTGTCAATCTCAAGTCCCCCAATACCTTTGTACATCAATAGACTAACCACGAATAAAACTAAATTACTTAATAAATGATTTGCGATCGTATATTTCTTTCTAGGAATCTTGGATTGCAGAAACAAATCTTCAATTAAAATACAAATGCTCACCCATCATGCCCTGCGGCCAACCACGAAGTTTCAACTTCATCATGCAAACCGTTTAGAAGTTATGATGGTTTAATTCCATATAGTTCAATAACTCTCACCATGTATTTATCTGAGATTTGGTTTTGGAAATTTATTTGTGTTGTATTCCGTGGATTGTATCTATTTAGTTATAATCATTTAGTTATTATTATTGCACCACTTAAGTAGTTTATCACAAATTGTATGCATATATACTTGGGAAAATCACACCTCTGTATCTGTTCTGTAGCTCTTCGGGATCCATCCTGAAGTTCGGTAATTTTTGCTTTCATATAGGTTTCAAAATGTGTAAAACAGCAAGTAATATTCATTTTATAAATATTACTTAATTGTAAATTATTATTTGGAGTGTTTGTTCCTTGGCAGTACTGTACAGTTGTGGGAAGAAAAACCCACCGCTTACTAACTCTAAAACAAATTAATTTAGAAGAACGTTATTGGTATCAAACGATTGGAAATAAAGTCTACTTTTTAATGAATATATAAATTTTGCTTAGGGAGCCATCTGCATATTAAAACAAACCCAAACATTGTGTTTTTTTTTCAATAGCAATACCCATGTTTGACACCATAAATAAATTCTACGCGCTTCAATTTGTCTAAGAGTAAATTTTCGTGAAATTCGTACGATTAGTTTAAGAGAAATTACTTATTTTAAAATGAACCTATTTTAGGAGCTGTATACAAATTAAAGTTCGGTACTCGATTGTTGAAATACTACAAAATGACTATGTTGCTATTATTAATTATTATTACTTTTATTAGTGTTATTTCTTGCCAATAAGACCATTTCACTCGCTTAATATGTTTCAACTATTGTCCGCCCAAATGTTTCAATAAAATGAGTAATATATAAATATTTTAAGCATATTTTTAAAGTATGCTTCTCTGAACATCATAGAAAAGATTAAAACTTAAAGCATCATTTTGACGTTTTTTAATCATAATTCGAAAACTTCTTGGCTGAAAAATTTGAAATTGAGAATTTGCATGAAGCAGGACATAATAAATATAAATCTATCAAAAAAAAAAAAAAAAAAAAAAAAAAAAAAAAATGTCGGTTGCAATTCATGTTTTTTTTTTCGAATATTAACTTCATAATTCATATTATTAAATTTTTAAAATTACAAATTCAATGTATTTGTGACGGTGTTTTTAGTATTCTAGTCCACGCAAAACATTATCACGTTAGGATTATATTTTCAGTAGATATTAATAAAAATATGAAAATGCAATTTAACATTAGAAGTTCTACATTTTAAATGTTTATAATACAAAAACGTATCATCTAATCGTTTTCAAGTGAACCGAAGATTTAAAATAGATTGTCAAAATTGGGTGTTGCTATTGAAAAAAACAATGTTGTCTTGTTTTTATTTGTAGATGGGCCCCTAAGCAAATATTATATACATAATTTAAAAGTAGACTTTATTTCCAAGCGTTTGATACCAGTAACTTATATATATGGGTTTTATCTCTTTCGCAACAAGAACATTTCTTGATTTAAATTATAAGAGAATGTATTTTATTAACAATGGAAACTATTTTCTGGATTATATAAAACGTCGTCGTTTTTCTAAGTTTTTGTTAAAGTTTCACGTACAACAGCTATAAGTATTTATTTTTGTGACATCGTTTTCGTTTGAGTACCTCAATAGTAAGATTTAGAGATTAAGGGTGGCTAAAGCCTAATATATTGTTCAGATAAATCCTTAAACAAGTTGAAAATTGTACGTCAAACGTCGCAAATGAGGTGCGTTCGTACTATAACGAAGTTTTACACCTTATGAATCCTTACGAATTCGTTTGTGTGGCCCTGTATATGATCTACAGAATTTACACACACAACGTAATATTCAAAAATTTAGTTAAACTTAAAAACTCATATCATAACTAAAAATGCACTTCCAGCAATCATCGCTAATATACAGTATTTCCTTCACAGTATAGTATCCAACATCCTTTGTGTCTCTGTAAATACTATGCACTTTCTATTGTACAGGAAGTAACTTGTCGTAAACCTCAGCAACGTATATCAATTTCATTGCATGTGAAATGGTTTAACAAAATTAAAATACGCCCCAAACAAATGTTTCCCTCTATACAATTATGTAACAGAATACTTTTGTGCGACCCTGTAAATGGATAATTAATATTCTTTGTACCGCATATTCTACAAAATGTAAATTTTATTGCACTCCATAAAAGCATATCAATTTTATTTTGTTCGAAAGGGCGTGGCGTTATTAAAATGCACTTGAAATTATTTTTTATGGCGTTATACCTTGTTTTTACGGGGTAAAAATAAAGTCACTTTTATAAGGGGATACGGATGAGTCATCATTTCAGAAAAAAATGCTTTTTTAAAAAATTTTATTAATTTTGCCATAATGTACAACAATCCTCCTTTTTTATGGAAAATTTACCATGATTTTATTAATGCATCAATGATATGTTCATGTTTTACAAAAATCATTGTTCATGGACAGTTTCTTTTATCTAAATTTATTCCTTACCGATTAGATTTATATCTAAGTTAACTCTTGAAATTGTATGCAACTTTGCTATTTAAAAAAAAGTCCGATTCCTTTTTCAATATCTTTAATAATTCATGTTATCTGTACATTTTAGGGATTTTGATGTTTTCTTTAATGCATAACTCTATAAAGTATTATATATATAATATTACATTTCAGTTTACAGAGCAAAATGTAAGGAACTGTTCCAATAATGATCCGGATAATGACAATAAGCCAGACGGCCTACTATTGGATATGACCATTGTCTAACAGATTCGAACATACTACATGTCAAATGAAAATAAGAAATAATATATAATAAACAAAAAGCTTTAAAAAAAACTTTTGTTCCAATTCATGGACAACTATGGAAACTACTTAAAAAACAAATAACCTAAAGGAGACAATTCTCTAAAGGTTATAATAAAGTTATTTCGCATGTAAAAAAATAATAAACAAAACATTTCGTAATTATTAAATTCCATTTTTATTGTATATTATCTATAGAATTTATAATTTTAAACAATATATATATGAATTTGATACTCACTTTGTATGGAAACCAGTTAGAAATGACAGAAATTGTACGCAAATTGCAGGAAAATGACTATCTAGGCTTGATGACAGTTGTTTCTTAAACACTTTCCAACATGTTAAAATGTGTTTGTGAATTCGGTTTGACTCGACGTCTATCCGTCTGCCCACGCGTAAATAAACTGCAATTTTCATGCAATTGAAATGTGTTAATGATGTTTACCATGGTATTTCAGCATTGGATATGAAGTGCCTAGCATTGATAGATCAAATAATACCACATAAAAGGAATCCCGTAACATTATGGCAATGGGGAAATTCGTTTGCAGTGTATTTTAATGACATTTAGCTATTTGAAAAGTATTAAAATTGATATAAATCACTGAATTACGTAAAACGATAAATACTAAATAATAAGGCATCGATAGCATTTATCATTCATTTACAGGGACTCACAAAAGAAATCGGTTACAATACTGTCTATGAGCAAAATGCTGGAAATACGTTTTGAATTTAGATATGCACTTTAGAAAATTTAACTAGCGTTTTGAATCTTACTCATTGTGTATAAATTCTATAACTCGTATACGGAACTGCACAAAAGAATTCAGATGCCATTCTCCATTTTAGCGGAAATTGCTGTAGGTGAATTTTCCACTGTGATATGTATTTCCTCACTGAAAAAATTTCAGAATAAATGTAGTTTATAGATACATATATATATATATCATATAGATATGATATATATATCATATATATATCATATATCTATTTATATAAAATCCAAATCTCTGTGTGTCCCTCACAATTCCGGTAGGACCGCCTCATTGTAATGAGTAATTGTTGAAAATTACTAATGTGGGATTACCATATTAGCGCCATATGCTGACCAACTTGGCGAAGTATCGCCAAATTTGACGAATCATCGCTAAATTTGACGAAGCATTGCTAAATTTGGTGGCAAAAATAAGGTGTCATATATGAAGCCAACATGGTGATAGCTAGATAATTTGGCCAAATTCCATTTAGAACCATTAATATTTCATAATCGGGGTCACCGCAATTTAATCTAATCACCGGTCTTTTAAGGGGTTTTATTTCATAATCTATGGGCGAGAATTTAAAGCGTAATATACGCAAATGTACGTCTTTACATCTTCATCCCGATGCTACTAATAAAACATAACAGCCAATAGACGACGTTGTACTGTCTGAGCTCCTGACTGCCCGATTTTAGTGTGCTTTAGGTACTTCTCCAGTATAGAGGTCTTGGCGAGATAGAGAAAATGAAATTTGGCGTCATATTTTCTAGCAACTCAGTCACTGTTTCGTATGAAAAAGTAATTTTTCAATATTTATACAATTTATTTAATATAAAGAAGCCATACATCTAACTTTATAATATAGACGTGATCTGTAATCCGCAAAAAGTCACAAATCTGCACAATACTTGAAACCAAGCTGTGCGGATTAGTGGTCTTCTACTGTATTATAGTTTTTCATAAGGGAATTTCGTTTTTTAAAATCATCACTGTTGAATTAGCGAGAAAAACTCTTGCACATATGTTGAATATATCTTTTTATCTCATATTCCGTCATTTTTGACGGGCTATCTTTCTAGTATATATATATATATATATATATATATATATATATATAGCTGCTCAAAGAATACATTTCCGACTGCAGATGGCCATGGCTGAAATTGGGCTTTCAAATCAGTTATGCTTTTCGAAATGATTCAACTGGATATAATATTTCCACTTATAATACTGCGACATTTTATTACATTATTCTGAATGTGTTGGAAAATCTATTCTTGGCGAATGAATTTTTCTTTTTTCTCGTTAATTTGGTGTAATAAATTTAAATAATGGCCTGTCAATTTAGTTGCTTCTGACACTGTAAACTAGTGTGTTGTGGCCATCACAAAACTTTCTTCTATATAAATCACGTCAATTAAATCATTTAAATAATACAAGAGATTACGTCAATTTAGCACCAATTCATATAAAATTGTATCTGAATTTGAAGTTTGATTAAAATTCGTGCATTTGTTCTTGAGATAGAGCTATAGCGGAAATTGTGAAAAATGTAGCATAGCAGCACCACCTATTGAGCAATTTGCACCAAAACATAAACAGCACTAATTGATATCAGGGTACAAGGTACATTGTTACAGATGTCTATATTTCAATTTTATTAGTTCAATACTATATTAACTTTAACTTTCATCTTAAATTTCTGCTTCAGTCAATTAATCGGAGTAAAAACGAGTTAATCTCGATCATGATATTTATTAAAATCACGAATAGTAGGCTTCTCAGAATGGGGAGTTACCGTCGATTCACGAGCCACTGGTGTATAATCGAACTACGATAAATTAAAAAGATTACACAAAAATCGCTATTACAGCGCCCTCTTTCGGCACGATTTTTCCACATTCAGGGAGAACCTTCTTGTCATGCCCAAAAACGTGCACAAAAAATTTGGTTCAATTCTATGCATAACTTCATACACTTTCCGAAGGTACAATATTGAAATTTGCACAAAAATCGCTATTACAGCTAAAGGCGGATTTTTTCCAAATTAAGGAAGGATTGGCTTTCCATAGCCAAATATTTTGAAAAATTTTTTAGTTCAATCCTATGCATAAATTCATCACTTTCCGATGGTACATTATTCAAAAGCGCACAAAAATCGCTATTACAGCGCCCCTTCTGGCGGATTTTTTTTAAATTAAGGGAAGATCTGCTTGCTATAGCCAGAAACTTAAAAAAAAAATTGTTCAATTCTATGCACAACTCAATACCACTTTTCGATGATACAATATCCAAAATCGACAAAATATCACTATTACAGCACCCCTTCCGACGGATTTTTTCTAAATGAAGGAAGGACCTGCTTGCCATAGCCAAAAACATTTTAAAAAATGGTTCAATTCTATGCATAAAGCATACACTTTTTGATGGTACAATGGTGATAGACACACGCACACACGACAGACATACATTTTCTATAAACATGTTATTTGGTATCTCTGATCCTTAAAAAGTCTAAATCCGACAAAAACCAAAGTCGAAAAAAATTTCAATTACCATACTTTCTTCTATTAAAGATAAAAGAAAGTAAAAATTACGGAAATATTGTTTTTAATTTGTTCATCGCCCTAAATAAAACTAAATCCTAGTCTTTTTCCTATAAATTATTTAGAAAAATGTTTTAAGACTTTAAACATAATTATTTTATTAACGCTAAATGTTATTCATGCTTCTGGTATGTAAAGATAGCCTAATGAAGAATAACATTACACGGTGAGGTGTTAAAAAGATTTAATCCGATAAACACTTTATTGTTTTATTTAAATTTATGATTGCAAAATGTTAGATTTTGTAACATTACCTTCATTGCTCTTACGCTAAGATAATATTTTTTAGGTAGATTTTGTAAGAAATACTAACTATTACATTCTTCCCTATGTTGGAATTTCTGAATATTTTTTGCAGATCTACGCCAGTTATGACCCCTAGAACCCCAAACCACCCCCCAGTTTAAAACTTTATCTATATGTCTAGCTATATATATATATATATATATATATATATATTACGAAACAATTTAATGGGTTAAGTCGAACAATCACGTCAGTGGCGTAGCTACATATTCAGCGCCCTGGAGCAAGTAAAGTTTCTGCGCCCTCTCGTCTCTCAAAAAAGTTCTGTGTAATTTTGTTTGGAAGTTACATATATACACACGCGCAGACACACACATATATATACACACACACACACACACACATATATATATATATATATATATACATATATATATATATATATATATATATATATATATATATATATATATATATATATATATATATATATATATATATATATATATATAGCTGACCCGCCCGGGCCCGTTATTATAACGTAAACAAAACTTAAGTTTGTATGATTTTATTTATTCATAAAGTTGTTCAAATGAACTTGGTTTAAGGGGTGGCCCACTGCCTTCGGCAGCGTCTAGTGTGTTCCCGACGAGCCTCTTTCAGAACGAACCTGTGGTCTGGGTCCCCGCTACCAAAGGCAGTGTATGCCAGGAGTGTTCCGCACTAGCCGGAGACAATCGAAAACCAAGTTGAATGAGTAAACCCCGTAGTAATCGAACCCATAGAACCTGAATTAAGAATGAGAATCCTGGCGGTGGAACTATAATCTTTAAAACAATCGTAAGCTAAATTGAATGGACCAATTTCTGTTGAAATAGAGCCCATAACAACCGAGAAAAGAATGCGCCGTTAATGTTCGAAAATGGTGGTAACAGAAGTCTAAGATAAACTTTCACAATGCGAAAAGTAGCTGATTAGTAAGCTAAGCTTAATTATCTATTAACTGTTGAAATAGGACATATTGAACCCGAGAAAAGAATTTGCCATTAATGTTATAAAATGTTGGTTACTGACAAACTAAGACAAACTTTCATAATACAGAAAGTAGCTGAATCGTAATCTAGGTTAAATTAACCAATTCCCGTTGAAATAGGGCCCCTAGAACCCGAGGAAAGAATGCACCCCGAAGCAGTGGAAGGTTCTTGTTGCCCCCACCCCCTGTAAATTTAACGAATTACCTTTAACATTAACGTGATATTTAATTTACGCATGAAATCCCATCCCCTCTAAAGTTAACCACTTACCTTTAACAGTAGAAGGATTTTTAATTCGCGGCTGCCGTAAAAGAAGATTAATACTTGAAAAAGCTGCTAGCTGGAGTAAAAGAAATTTTTTATTGGTTTCTAAAGTAGCCGGATGACCCTAGAACTATGCTAAAGAAAATTGGAAGGCTATCAGATAATTTTTAAAGAAACTGCACCAAGGACCCTAAGAAGGCGATTAATATTAAAAATTGGTGGTAGCTGAAGTGTGAGTAATTTTTTTGTTATTCACGTAGTAGCTGGAGGACCTAAGAAATAGTTAGGGAAAAAATCCTAGTGAATCGGGCCATTTTTATAGGGGGACCAAAAGGAGCTTACTGATAATTAAGAGCAAGGCCTAAGATGAAAACACGATAAAAGGTCCTAGTACTTAGCGCTTTAGATTTTCCATTAGTCGAAATTAAGTATAGGTTATAAGTATTAATCATTAGATAAAAATTTCAAAGAAATGTTTTAAAAAAGAGCCCTAGAATCCCAATAAAAATATGAAAGTGTTGGCTCGGGGAGAGAAGTCCAAGACTCAATTTTGAAGTTATGAAATGAGAATGACACAATTAGTGAGTGAAAAATGCATGGCGCACAAAATGTTACCCTAGGATGCCAGTGTCTGAACTGAAATGTAGAAACAAAAACAAAAAAAAAAAAAAAACTAAATGGAAAAAGAGCCCCAAAAACGAAGGTCTGATTAAAAGGGGCGATTTATTAACAATTTAAGGCACAAAAACTTCAAGTGGCCTTGTACCAAGCCCCAGGTGTCCAGGGTCTCAACTGGAATGTAGCTGAGCAAGGGCCCCAAGAAGGTGATTAATTTTGGTGGTAGCTGAAGTCTAAAAAAATTTTATGTTGTTCGTGTAGTAGCTGGATTTTCTAAGATGTTGTTACAAAAAAAAGTTAGTGAATCAGACCATTTTTAAGGGAGATATAATAGGAGGTCCAAAACGAGCCAACTGATAGTTGAGAGCAGGGCCCTAAGAAGATAACATGTTAAAAGGTTCTAGTATTTAGCACTTTAGATCTCAATAAGTCGAAATTAAGCATAGGATATGTATTATTCATTCGAATAAAATCTTAAATAAGCGCGAAAAAGAAATGGGGGAAATTCTTAAAAAGGGGCACTAGGTGCCCAATAAAAATATGAGGGTGCTGGCCCAGGGAGAGGAGTACAAGTCTCAATTTTAAAGTTATGCATTGAGAGGTTGACAATATTAGGGTGTGAAAAATGTATGGCGCAGAAAAATTTCAAGGGATGATGTGAAGGAGATGATCTGGTGGTTCAAGGGTTCGATGAAATGGTGATTAAAAAAAAACTCCAACATATAGATGAAAGTACAATCACTTTTTATTCATTCTCAATACGAAGGAAGACATCTCATAAAAAGGGAGCCTCAGATATGAAGCTATGTAGAAGCACAGATTAAATATATCTCTATGTGTGGAAGTGTATCTGTTCATGCCAAACTGCTCCGCAACGTCACAAAAAGAAAAAAAAACAACAGCGGTCCTTTAGCGGACCTTCCAGCAGGGTGGTCGGGAGCGAACTGTCCTTAATGTGTACTGAATCACATGACTTGGCATATTGCATTATCGCAAACTAATAAAGTTTTTGACGCCGATATTACAGAGACAAAGCATTGGCGGCAGGTTTAGCAGACAAATAACGTGGCAGTCCCCCCTTTCAGCGCACCCACAGGATGTGAAGCAACCCTACATGTTTCAAGAATAAGTGCGACATAAAGTCTGGTTTTTGTTTACTTTAACAAAAGATTGCAGTTAACCCTCCGACTGTCCTGGAAAAGGGCAAAATTTTAATGTTGTTTTCTCTGCATTTTGTTTTAAATGCTAAAAAAAAAAAAAAATGATTCTTTGAACATTTTATAAAAAAACTTAATAACGAATATGAATGCAATCCTTGGAAGTATTAATCATTGTTCAATGTATTAAAAATACATTAAATCAATAGGATTATATTACTTTCAATATTGATTGTATTGCAGTGAAACCTGGAGCTTAGTGAACGGATTAACACGGGCTTGTCAGTGAGCGGGTATGTGATTGGGTAACCTTTAACGAATGTATGTAGCATAATGATAAATGAAATATAATGTGAAACTGCAATTCCAATAAAAATACTTTTTTCTTCATTTCTTTTTTTACCCGTCAAATTCTAACAGGAATATTAAGAGTGGTTTATTTAAAACGCAGATAAAACACGATAAAGAAAATGAACCGTTAAAAGAAAGTGCAGATGCACGGAGGTATAAATGTGTTCTTGATTGCTTTTAAATAAAGACCGTTGAGGGAAAAATAAACAAATATGCGAGAATGAGAATTTTGAATAAGTAGAAAAAAAAATGAAATTATAAATCTTTATATGTGTTGAGTAAAGTTCATTGTGAAAGGAGAAAGGAAAATAAATAAATAAATGAATGTAGAACTATGAATTGTTTTAGGAAAAAAGAACTCCTATAGTGAATTTACTTTTTCAAAGTAGATGTTACGAAACGGGGGGGGGGGGTGAAACCGATATGTTGCAGATAAAATCTGCCACATATCTAGTGAATTTACTTGTTCAAAGTAGATTTTGCGAAACGGGGGGGGGGGGGTTGAAACCGATATGTTGCAGATAAAATCTTAAAATCTGCCACAGGTCCAGTGTCTTAACTGGAATGTAGAAACGGAGAATAATTAAATGGGAAAAGGGTCCCCAAAACGAAGAAGATCTGAAAAAAAGAAGGGGCAAGTTCTGAGCAATTCAGGGGATACAAACTGAAAGGTGCTATGGGGGCGCCGGTCATAAAAAATTTAAATTCTGAGCTCCAGGTGTATCAGGAACTGTCTTGGACTACACTCATCCAAATTTTCAGACTTCTACGTGCAATATATTTCACTAGCCACCACACACAGAGCGAAACTTTCTTTTATTATTATAGACTAGCTGACCCACCCGGTGTTCCCCGGGCCCGTGATAATATTCTTAAATGAACCTGAAATTTTTACGATTTTATTTCAAGGTGGCTGGTCACTCAGCTTCCGATTTCCCCCCACTAATGTAAAGTCTATGAGCATAAGATGCATTCGTCTATTTAAAACATCTCCTAGGGAAATTAATATTTTTAACTTCTATTTTTTGTGTACACTTCCTAAAAAATGTCTCTTTCTTCCTTAGTTCTCAAAATATTTCTAAAGTATAGACTTAATTTTATAGGAAGTTTTAAACTATTACTCACAATTCGCCGCTTTTAACACACAAAATATTAAATCCAGCCTAGATTTTAGAAATATTTTGAAAACTAAGAAAAAAACAGGCATCCTTTTAGAATAGTACACAGAAAAGAGATGTTAAAAATATGAATTTCCCGAGAAGATATTTTAAATATACGAATCCATCAAAAGTCCATAGATTTAACATTACGGAGGAGAATTCTGAAGCTGAGTGACCAGCTCTCTTAAGGCTGTTCTTAAATCCAAAGGGGCAATTTTATGAAATGCATTTTAACTAATTTTTGCTGGACAATTGGCATGTGTTGTTATTCAGAAACTGTAATCAAAAGACGTTTTCCGGACTTTTTGAAAACACAATAGATCTCACAGAAAACATTGTCAAAGATGGTGTTTTCAACGGAATTCGGGGAGGAGCTATTCAAATTTGACATTTCATACATTCGATATTTTTTATTCTTGTTTGAATAATACTAGTACTAGTATGTACACTATATGGCCAAAGGTGACTGGTCACTTGCGATTTTAAACGTTTTGTTAAATATCTAGAAAAATACATGAGGAATTAACCTGAAACTGCAGGTGTGTAAACAGTATAGTATAGGTCATATAATTCCGCGAAGATTTTTTCCCGAAATTTTTATTATTTTGTTATTCTGACTGCAGAGTATTGTGTACAATTTTGTTCGTCATATTTTCTGAAAAGAACTTTTTTTTTATATTAAGAACTCTGCAAATTATAAGCAAGAAATTTGGGGAAATTTGGGACTGTTTTTATAAAAACCTTAATTTCTTTATGAGTATACATGCTATCCTCATAAAAATTAACACAGTATATTATAATAAGTCACTTATTAATAATCTCGAGTTTAAACGCTTTTGCTCAATTACTTTTTACAGGGTTATCCAAAAGATATTCGTTCTTTTTTAATTTTTTGACGGTCCCCTATAGGGTTTCTGGAAAAAAACCTTCGCGAAAATATATGACCTATACTATACTATACTGTTTACACACCCGCAGTTTCAGGTTAATTCCTCATGTATTTCTCTAATATATTTAACAAAACGTCTAAAATCGCAAGTGACCAGTCACCTTTGGCCATATAGTGTACATACTAGTACTAGTATTATTCAAACAAGAATAAAAAATGTCGAATGTATGAAATGTCATATTTGAATAGCTCCTCCCCGAATAACGCCTTTAAATGAATTTTATGTATTTTACACATATTTGTGAAAATACTTACATGTTATATCTAATACACCTTTTCGGCATTCATATAAAATATACGTGCAAATATGGGGAAAATTTTGGCAGTAGCACTTATAATCAGTAAATTATAAACATCAGTATAACTTTGAGCCGGCTCAAAGTTACCCTGAAAATGTGGTAAAGTATTAGTGCCTTCTTATTTTACGTTTTATCAATTATTAATGAATAAATAATCGAAAAATATTAACACATTTACAACATTTAGATAAAAGTATGTCTGATAAATCAGGAAATCGTTACTTACTATAAAAATTTAATTGGATTGCAACAACTTCAAAATAGCATTCAAAATTAACTTGAAAACAGTACTTCACAAAAATAGCTAGATGATGCAATTAATTGCGTATAATGTTGCTAATTTATTTTCTAAAGTAAAGAGTAGAAATCCCAGTTTAGAACTTTGCCAACAGAACACAGTTCTGGAGCTTATTTAGTCTTTTGGAGTAAAAAATATTGAAAATTAGGAGGTGGTGCAAAGTTACACCCCATGGTTCAAAGTTACCCTGAATGATTGTACGCTGATTGTAACAAGATTCATCTATATAATGTGTGATTAATAATGAAAAAAATAAGCAAATATTTTAAGAAATCTTTATTTCGTTTTTTTCTAATTTTGCGCCCTTAGGATTCGTGCGCCTGGAGCAGTCTGCTCCAACTGCTCCACGGTAGCTACGCCCCTGAATCACGTCGTGCTTTTTACGACATATTACTGGATTCGTACCACCTTTTAATCAGTCGTTGGTGAGGTTGTATAGCAGGCGTACCACTTAGCGCAAGCATCGCTAGTGGAGGTGTCAACTCTGCGGAAATTTAGCAGCTGTGGAGCGATGTTCACACAGTTTATACATCTTGCATTTCCGACAGATAAAACTTCCTCCCGAGAAAATGGCAAACCATGCCGGGTTTCTCTTTTGGTTTTTCTTTTGAACGGGGGAGAATTTGACCTATATTCGTTAACTCCACTAACGCTCGTATTCATGAATAACTTCGACCGAGGGTTAAACCGCGGGTTCAGTAACCCCAGGTTGATATTTTCAACCGGGAGTTAAAAACTCATATTCACCGTTTATTTCGGATGAAAAGTTACGCAACTCGGGGTTTCTCGACCTAGGTTGAACGAAATGTGTTTATTGGTTAAAAAAATCACATGCCCTGTTCGGTTTCGCGTTGAAACTTCGTTTGTTTATGTTTTGAAAGAAAAACGCCGATTAAAAAAAAAAAAAAAGAAAAAGAAAGAAAGAAAGAAATGACCGATTCAATGTAGGATTTTTTTTTTTTTTATCCCCACAAAATGTATGGACAAAATAAAAACCTGTAATCACTAAATATGGATCAACTTAATTTAATTTCTTGAAAGTTTTAATATTTTTTAAACAATTATTTTTTTAAAATTATTAATGAGTTAGGTTAATGATATGAAACGTGTCAACTGCTAAAATAAATGTTAAAAGGTTCTTTTTCAAAATAAATTTTCGCATAGTTGCTAAAAAATGGAACTTGATTTGGGCCAAAACTAATGAAACTTGATTTGAATAAAAACTAAAATTTTATTTCAACAGCAATTATGATGATTTCTATTATTAATAGCTCTAGTTAGCAATTAAACAATTTCTGATAATGAAAATATTAAAATGGAGAAAAAGGGAAAAAAATTAAGAAAGTAGTCTGTTGTACTTTATATATACTATTTCTTTTATTAGTATAGATGGTATCCCAGATGTATTAATTTTATTGTTTGGATTTTCAGCGAGCTAATTAAAATGTTTAATTCTAATTAAATTAGATAGTAATTAATATTCCAGGTTGACAGGAAAAAGTAGTGAAATAATATTAACAGAACTGCAGAAAAAGCGGAACAGGTGATCCTAGCGGTGCCCTGGCACCAGGTACCAAGCCGCAGAGGCGCATATATTTATCACTTCCGAGCGATTGATAAACATTTTTCATTTAACTAATCGCTAAATAAAACTCTATACTTCCTTTAAGTTTAAACTGTGTGTAGTGGAGATATTTTATAAGAAATTATTTTAAGGAACACAAACACTTTAAACTTTTTAAGACTACTAGTGTATAGAGTATGAATTTCCGTTCAACACATATAATCGAATAAGACCTTTCCTAAATCATGATAAATGTATTCTGAATACTATCTGGACAAATAAATGTGAAATATTACAGAAAGTTGAATTTTTATCGGCCAGCTTTTAGGACCTATCCCCACCTCTTCCCCTCCAGCCATTTGTATGAGAATTTTTCTATTATCACATTTACAAGATCAAAGCTATTCACTTGATTATCTTTGACTATTTTTTGATAAATTAGCCTAATAATTACGAAATATTATTACATGCACGAAGACACTTGTTTTTGGTTGCAGTGTTGCATTTGAAAAAATGTATTTATTTAGAAAATGTTATTTTATTTTCTATATTTTTTCCAGCTTCTTAATTTCATATTTTTAACTCATTTAGATATCACTTCATTAGATGTAATAAGAATCTCATTTAGAATAGAAATTAAAAGTGTTTTTTTTTTTTTTTTTTTTTTTTTTTTTTTTTTTTTTTTTTTGATGACTGATTAATGATAGATTTCTAGACTAAATATGCAGAATAATGATAGTTTGTAATCTAACAAAACAACTCAAATTAATTATTAATAATTTCATATAATTTTACATTATCTAATAAATAAAATAGCTGTCTGTTGTTTGTGAATCAGTGGAGAAAAACAAGTTCCCATTTGTACAACCCTACCCATTCCCTCTATTTTTTTTCTCTTTTTTTGGTGTCATTCTTTAATTTAAGTAAATTAAAAGTTTCTCAAGATGCTGTGTAAGATATAGAAATAAAAAGAAAGTTTGAAGTACATATTAACAAAAATAGGAGAATATGTGTAATCTCATACATACACATATATATATTATCTATACATTTTTTGACTGGTTTGTTTATATTTATACATATCGCCTTCATTACATCTTGAATTGTTTGCTTTCATAAATACTCATGATCACGAAGAATTTATTTACCTTAAAAATAGTCATCATAATAGTCATAATGCAAGGGCTGATAAAAAATTTTTGGTGTGGGGTTATTTTAAAAAAAAAGGAAAGTTTTTTTTTTTTTACCGGCGTATTTCAACTCTTTAGTAATTTATTTTAATTTAGCTGTCAATTAAGAAGCAAAAATTATAAGTGATCTCTAAAAAAAGTCACAATTTCAGGATGTAACATTGAAAAGTTATTCATTTTAGGATTTATTATTGCCATTATTATTTTCGTATAAAATAGTACTAATGCAATATTTTATATTATGTATAATTTTGAAATTAAAATACAGTTGAAAAATAAATGCAATAAAAATAAGTATTTCAAATTCCACAAAAATTGGGAAACATACGTAGAAGCTTACAAACAATCGTAAAAAAAAACAATAAAGAAATAAAACTCAAATTGTTTAAATTTTAAGTTAAAATATCTAATTTATAGATCTTATTTATATTTATCTCAGTTTGTACATAAACAATAATATATCTTTTACACAATTGACCCAAAATTTAATTTTAAAACATTCTATAAGTACTGATCAAAAATCTACAGAGAATCTATGGATATTCTAAGATAATCTGTGTATTTCTTTACTTAAACAAAAATGCAAATTAGCCTGAGTCTCACATTTTAATTAGAACTTATGCAAGTATGGCGTTTATTTCGGTCCTGTTAAAATACATTTGTGAATTTTTTAACATCAAAATTTCAAAAAAATAAATGACCTTAAACGCGACAGTTGTTACTTTAGAAGCAATTATTCGGCTGTTTAAGTAATATTAGCTATTTTTAAGGCAAATAAATTTTTCGCGACCACGCGTATTTATGTAAACAAACAATTCAACATGTATTCAATATATAAGAGTCTATATACATAAATATAAACAAATCAGATAAAAATATTGAAGATAATTACATATATATGAGATTACATACCTTTGCATAATGTTATTCCGTTTTATTTAATAGTAGAAGTTCTATATTTTACACAGCACATTCTATCAGCCATTGTAAAATGGCGATCCTCTCCCTCTCCTTCCTCACTCTCACCGCTTGTTTTTCGTTAAATACGCATGCTCGGTTGAAAAATCCTGGGTTGAACCACCTGTAGACCAAGGTTGGGTTACTGAACCTGGCGTTAGATTTCAACCTCGAACAGGTTCATTGGGGTTGACGGTGAATGCCATTTGAGTTTTCAACCCGGGTTTTCTGCATAACTCCGGGTCGAAGTTATTCGTGAATACGAGCGTAACTGTTCCGCAGTTTCTAACTCAACCCCGGGAGACGATAATTTTACCATAACACAATTAGATAAATCTCCCTTTTTAACTAACTCTGGTTGTTTTATTGTGTTTTGGGGTAATTTATCGCTCAGGATATTAACTGTAGGATAATCCAAAGTTTGTGATTCTTCACAGAACAACTCTGGTTTAGACTTTAAATTATCTACCTCCACAATGTGATTTTCGGTATCACACTGATCTAAATCTTGTAATTCTTTTAAATCGGAATGGCCCGCATTTCGCATGAGCTCCTTTTGATTACTTTCCACACAATCTATCAAATCTGGTTCATATTTTGGGTCTTCTTTCAAACCTTCTCCAGTTTTAAATTCACTTGGCCCTGCGACATCAACCATACGTTTTTCCTCACATTTTTATCTACCATGTGCTTCTCTCGCACATCTTTATCAACCCTGTGCTTTTCCCGCACACTTTTCTTGGAATTTCTCCAACTCGTATGCATGCGATCGTCTTTCCTCAAATTAAATAATCGCTTACAGACGCGAGGCGTTACAAACGCTTGACAATTCAATCCCGGCACTATCGCTGCCGTAACATAAATCTTGGGAGAGTTTTCCTTTCTCTCGTTCCATAAGGAAACTGGTACTTTCACCAAATCTGCCCTATGAATTTTTCCTATTGCGGGGACTAAATCTTCTGCTCTCCCGTTTTATATTCGTCTGGAATTAACTCACTTCTGAAAATGGTTAATTCCGTTCCGGAATCATTTATCCCATTAACTTTTTGTCCTAAAACATTCAGATCAATGACTGGTAAATGATTATTTTGCACGGGTTTTCCTTTCTTATCCCGAAAACCTCTAGAAGTTAACCCTTCTACGCGCATATAGCTCACTCTACCTTTTGGTATCGTCTCATCTTCTTCGACAGTATTTACCGATCCTGAATTTTTATTTTTATACAACTCTGGACAAAAACTCTTTAAATGTTTATCCGAATTGCAAATGAAGCACCTACGGCTTACCTGTCTTTCGAATGCCCTATCGCGAGCAGTGGCTCCGCGTGTGTCTGACACACTAGTGAAGGGAGTATAATTTGACTTCGCTTCTCTGAGCAATTCTTGATGCGGCGGACGCGGTTTTTCGAATTTTGTGTACTGATCTTTTCCCATCGACGCTCTGATACTTTCAAAATTATCTAAGAGCTCGACTATTTCGGATTCAGTTTTAACTGACGGCCACTTATCCAAGAAGTGTTCTCTCATTTCTGGCTTAGCGCGTTTTTTAATTTGGTCCGCAATTAAAAGATCGATAAGTTGATCCATCGATTTTATTTCCAAACCTGAAAGTCATTCTTGCAAATAATTCCTTAACTCAAAACCGAAGTCCTTCCATGTGCCATTCGGACGTTTGACGTGCTGTAAAAATTTAATCTTAAATGATTCTGGATTTAATTTATATCGTTTTAAAAGAAATTTCTTAATATGGTCGCAATTCTCTGCTAAATCTTCTGATTCACGAGCTATAATTGTAACAACATCAATTGGCAATAAACTAATTAAATGGGACACCCAATTTTCTTTATTAATTTTAGCCCTTTTAACCTGACGTTCAAAAAGAAATAAATACAAACTAATATCTGTTTGATTCGGATCAAACTCGGGAATTAGTTTTTTAAGGCTAGGTTCCTTGTTTATAGGGCTGTTGATATTCGCTGATTGTTCGGAAGCCGAGGCACCCGATTCAATTTTCAATTTTCTAACTGAAATTGATTATCCAATTATTTTTACTTTAACTCCCTCTCCGCATTTTCTCTTTCACGCTCTAATTCCAAGCGTTTAATTTCTCTGTCTAAATTTTCCTTCCTAACTAATTCCTCACGTTCCAAATTCTCCTTTCTAACTAATTCCTCACGTTCCAATTTCTCTTTACGAATTCTAATCTGCTCCTCTTTATGTAATTCTTCCAGTTTCTCCTGGATAATAGTATCATAAAGGGAACTCACGAAATCTTCAGCGTAATCTTCTAGGCTCGTAATTAAATTTTTTAACTGTAATGGGGCTTCATCGCCTTTTAAAGGTATTTCTAGTTCATGCGCCAATTTAATAATGTCTTCCTTTTTTTCTTCCCAAGGAAAGACATATTTCCTCACTAATTATTATCAATAAAATATGAATAAAAAATATTACAGAATATTACAATAAAAATTAATTTAACACTTAGCAAAATTAAAATTCCTATCAATAAAATAATTTTACTAAAACATATATTCCAAGAAAATTCGACATATACAAACATCAGAAAAAATATCAGATATTTTATACACCATAATATATAAGGGAAACTTTCCTTAAAAGATATTGCGTATACCTGTAATTAAATTTAAGTTCAAAAATTTATAAATTTTTCCCCAACATATATATATTTAAATACAAAAATAATTATTTTCACACTCAAGAACTTTTTGAAATGAACTGACTTACCCCACTAGAAGCCTTTAGACACGAACGAATGGTAATCCAAATAGGCTGTAAACACTTCCGGAATCTGTATCAGAAATACACAATATCGCGCACAATTCACAGAATCACACTGCACTGGGGGAACACGAGTTGTTGTTCTTCTTTTCTCACAAAAATACAACCCTTTTTCCACCACAGCTGACAAGGGTCAAGGGTCGAAAAACACCCTCACTGTTCTTCACTCGCACACGAGCTACGATCTTGAATTTCCTTGCTTCTGACAACACTAAGAGAAGGGAAATCTTCGTTCAACACAGAGGGGTCCGAGAGATGAAATTCCGTCTTCGGCAAGATGAAACTTTCTTTTCTTTTCCGTCTGCAGAAAGAAAAAGCGAACAGCAACTTCGGACTTGGTTTCTAATAGAACCTATGAGCTTCTTCTTCTTTTCCTTCACTAAAAGAAAATTTCTTCTAGAATTCCTTCATTAACTTCTTCTGAATAAAAAAAAAATAAATCACAATTCGATGACACCAGTTTACTTGCTGTACCGTCGTGAGTCAGGAATGCAGGATGGTTTAGCGACAAAAAGCACTTTATTAAAGCAGCACGGCACAGCTACAAACATATTCAGAAGTTAAAATGAAGATATTGGGTTTCACAAATTAGGGCTTAAGTAAGCCCTGTCCGCAGTATTGTCAGTACCGCGCGTGGGTTACAGCTTAGAGTACTCTGTACTCTGTCCGGAGATATTAGCTCCGTAACCTGCCCTAAGCCTGGACAGACCTACGCCGGGAGCGTAGAAAAGGAAAGTCTTCACTTTCGAAGTTTTCAGCCGAGAGACCCCGAAACGGCCTCAGGTCTTTAGGTATACGTAAGTCAGATTTCTTTGATATCCGGCGGCACTTGAAAATGCTTGAAGAGTGTTTCAAGTATCGTAAGAATTATTATACCCAAAATGCCTAAAAAGCTAAGATCTTGGCTTAAAATATGATTTCCACTCTGACAGTTGGAGAGAGTTGCAGTGGAATATATTGCAAGTTTAATTGGGTTGTTAAAGATTTTATGATACACAAAATGTATCGGTCTTGCAGCAAAAGAGGGATATTTAGGAGCCACATCTGCCTTTATTGACAGAGTGCTATTGAATAAAACCAGGACTTTACAATATATATATATATATATATATATATTGTTATATATATATAACCTTTATAATAAAGTTATATATAATAAGGTTATATATATATATATATATATATATATATATATATATATATATATATAACCTTTTTATGGACATGATAAATCAACTAATTCTGCACAAATCTCTTCCAAACTCATACATAAAATCAAAGGGTTCAAAATTTCGGTCAAGTTCGTTAATGTGCAAAATCGTTCCAAAAGGGTGGACATGGGGGGGGGGAGGAGGGATGGAAAACAGAAAAATAAACTCACTTCTTAATTATGATACATATCGAATCAGTTTAAAATTATTATTATTGCTTCTACAAAACTAGGCAAAAATTTATTTATGAGAGATTTTTATACCATTAGAAATGGTCTCTGGGGCGAAACATATAGCGGTTTAAGAATAAAAAAATCATAACTTCGCTTATTCACAGGATATGAAATCCTCTTTGATTTATTATACATCTTCTTAATATTATTTACAACTTTTACTTTTACAAGATTTTGATAGGACCAACTCTTACAACAACAAAAAAATGGGGGGGGGGGATTGAAGAGAAAAACAATAACTTCGTTAACTGACAAGGTATGAAATATGCTGAAATTTATTATTAATATTCTTTATATTATCTGCAACTTTTAAATTCATAGCTTTTTGATAGAAAAAACTCTTACAAAAAGAAAAAAAGCTGGTGGGAATGGGAGTGTGGCTTGTAGAATAAAAAAAAAATCACAGTTACGTTGATCCGCCACTAAGAAGATAAAAAAAGTATCATTGGCTTGATCAAAATTTTTGACAATCCTCAGCGGTGCTGTATATAGCGATACATTATTAAAAGCGAGCGAGTATGAATAAAAATAACGCCAGATTTTAAAATATAGAGGTGTGGTTCCTTTAGTGAAACAACCACAACAAGCTTTAAATTCAATGTATAAATCTTCTTAATATTATGTATTACTTTTGTAGTAATACGTTTAAAGTTTTAAAGTAGTTTAAAGTTTTTGATAAGATGAACTCTAATAATAGATGATATTATTAAAGATATTCTCAAGGGATGAAAACAATTCGAGTTGAAGAAAGAATTATCGTATTAACATGATTCTGATCAAATCAATTCATACAGAAAAATTTAAATAAAAACCCGTCAAAAGCGGCCTGATAAAATTATTAAACTGGGTTTCTATCTAGTTTTGATTTATTTTTTTATTTTTTATTTTTGGTGAAAATAGTACTTAACTTCAAAATCTACCTGTGCTTGTATACCGAGCCAGCAGGGATTTTAAAAATTTAGTGTGTGATTCATTTAATGAAACAATCACCACACGGCTTAAATTTAGTATATAAATCTTCTTAATATTATTTGTAACTTTTGAAGTAACAAGTTTTGATAGAATGAACTCTTACAACAAAATTTTTGGGTAGGAGCATTTGTAAAAACATTAAAACCACAATATCTTCTTATTTATGAAACATATCGAATCTGTTTCAAAATATGATTACTTCTCAGAAAAGGACTAAAAATTATCTAAGTTTATCTCTAGATTTAGTTTTGCTCGTAAAATTAGTACTAACTTCGAAGACTACCTGTGCCTGTATGTGTATGCCGAGCCGGCAGGGATTTTTTTTTTTTCAGTGTGGGGAATTATGGGGACAGTGGACCAACCTTTCAAAATGCATTTATTTTCATTTATTTTATCTTTGCATATATAATCATTAAAAGAATTATATTAATAAATATTTTCCGTCTCTAATCTTATAGTCAAAGTACAATTAAATCTTTCTAAAGGAAGTTTGTTAATTTTTAACAACAAAAAGTACAATTTTGTTTCTTTAGAATTTTAGATTTTTTACAAATATATACTAAACGTGTGGAGGGAAGAACAAAGGAAACCAAAGATAAAGCGGCCATATATTTTCAAATCCATCCAAAAATTTTATTAGTAGTCTTAATTAATTATTATTATAATTATTTTAATAATAAAAATTAATAATAATAATTAATTAATTTGTATTAATTATTAGCATATTTGCTCAACTCGGCTACTCCAACCTTGAAGATGATTTAGCCAGATTAAAATCTTTCCTTCTCTTTCTTATGACCTAATTACATAGCATGGAGCTGTTTCCGTGTTATTAGACACTTTCATGAAGGGCTATGAAACACCCGATGCAGTTCGCACCCATGTTCAACAAATAGTAGTAAATTATGACAGACAGGTACCGTCCGGATAGCTCAATAGGTATAGTATTGGTACGGCAATTCAATATATCCAGATTCGAGTCCTGATCCGAACCTTTTTCGCTGTGTTTGAATACATCTTACTGTGCCATTCCAACCTTGATGAAGATATGGAAAATTGTTCTTTTTTATAAGAAAAAAAATGCTTTAGAGCATTTTTCGTGTTCTATGCATACATGGTATGGATGAATGGTATGCATATGGGGCACAGATTAGTATCCTGGTAAAGTATCCTAATAAATAACAAAACAGTGCGCAAAATATATAGATAAATAAATGAATATATATAACGTATCTTTAAATATTTTTTTTATTATACAGATGATGATCCATAATTCATGGCACAAGATTTAACCCTTTAAGCGTCCTAACCGTGTTTTTTCGTCACATAACCTTTGATCAAGGACTGATTTATTACAAAATTGATATTAATGTTATTTTTGTGCAGTGTGTAAGATAAATAAGTATGTAATATAATCAAATACTTTTCATAGCTATTATTTTATGAATCATTGAAAATATATCAAAATTTAATCAGGACGCTTAAAGGGTTAAGGGTTGGTTCAGAACACTGTAACAATCATTTATTGTATACGAATGTATTGGTGCAACTGACGCAGTGAAGCACAGTCACAGGAAATATGACATAATAAGGAAAGACATTTATTGACAGCTTCGTGGACAAGTGCGATGCTTATAATAATCAGGTCCGGCTAATTTTTCACTCCTCTATGGCATTAATTGCGTTCAAATCTATATTAATATATGTATCTTTAATAAAAAAAGGAATTCAGACGCTAATTTAAATATTATTTATTATATACTGTGGATCGATTGAGTATAAATTTATTCATTGTATTTTCCGTCATCGTGTGCTGTGCGATTACCTACCTATGACGCTCCCAAACATGGCATATTATTGAGAAATTACCGGCTTAGTATATCCGCTAGGGTAGCTTAGTGGTTATAGCAACAGGACGGTACGCCGTGGACCCAGGTTCGAGTACTGGCTCAAGATAATTTTTCACTCCTGTTTGGTTATGGTATTAATTGTTTTCAAGTTTTTATAATTATATGTGCTTATTAATAAAAAAATGAATTCAGACGTCAATTTGTGTGTGCTTTAACTTATAATAACTGTTCAAAACTGCGTCCAACAACAGTGATATATGACTGAGGCATCGGTTGAGAGACTGGAGCACACTTCCATATATTCCAGGTATTTCACGCACCCGTGCGCTTTTTCAGGAAAGCTCACGTTTTCAGCACCAGCCTTGGCGAGTTGGCGAAAGCGAGAACGTTCAGCCAGCCCTAACACCAAACGTCGTCTTGTGTTTCGTTTTTAACCGAAATGGCGAAAGACAAACTAGCGTATTTTAGAATAAGTCCTACCCAAATTAAAGAAATATTTTCAATTATGTGTTCTAAATGAAAAGAAATCTTTTCAAAAGAAACTGTATTACGAACTGTTATAGTGTGTTTTATCAAAGGTCTTTATTACTTTTGATGATATAGACTGAAATTTTGATTATTTAGTTCCCTCAAAAATCTACATTTTCATTCAATTGAGTATTATTAATTACATACCTGTTAAACAAAAACTCGTTACCTTCATAAATCTAGATATTTGATTGCATATAAAGATGAATTTATGGGGATGATGAATTAATGCATTTTAAGTGCATTTTGATGTATATAAACACAGATTTTAAAAAATACCTGTGGCAGAAAATTACTATATTTTCTGCCATGAACTTATATAATTAATTTAATACCAAATCATTCCGCAGAAACAGTCCCCAAAGTCGAGTGAAAATAGGTCAAACCAGAGGGAAAAAAAAAAAAAAAAAAAAAAAAAAAAAACTATTACACCCCTAAACAGGATGTTTAGAAATTGCCTTTTTAATGCGAGATGAAATTCTTAAGAGGAGGTGGGGGAGAAGGAATATTGAATGACTATCTTTTGTTACTTCAAAGTAACAAATAAAATCACTAGAGAAATTTTCAAACTATGTATGATAGTGAGGGCTGTAGATTTAAATAGTTAAATTTATCAATTAACAAATAGAAAAAAAACAAACCAAAAAATTAAACTTTTGTGGGGATGAAACAAAAACAAGCTTTTCTTTTTTTTTTCGGGTGTGTGTGTGTGTGGGTGGGGGGGGGGTAGATATTTGGTCCTTTACTTATAGTTACTTCAAAGTAATAAATAGAACAGATTTTTTTTTTAAATGTAAAGAATTGCGTGTGCACAACGGGTTAATACTGATTTTTTTTTTTCCCTATCAATCAACAGATAGAGCAAAACAATAAACTTTATGAACTGTTACGGATAAGTGATAAGCGAAGGGATAGTTAACATTTCAGGCACAATTTTAACTGATCTTTTCTGCAAGGCAACAATGAATTTTAAATGGTCAAAAAATAGTGTGCTGGAGGAGAGGGGGGGGGGAGAGAAGAGAAAATTCGAAATGGGAGGTTACCTCAGACGATTTATCATTATTTTATTGTCACTTCAACTTAATAAAAAGTGCAATATGTGTGCAGAATGACGAAAAATGGAGTGTGTGTGGGGGGGGGGGGGGGGGATTTCATTCGAGAGAAGAATTTAGAGGATTTATTCAAATATGACGAATTACTATTTTAAAATAGCAAATAAAACAACTTGGATGAAATAATATTTTAAAATATGGCAAAAATTTTAAAATAAACTGAAGAATTTTAAAGATTTTTAATTTTGTGCATTAGGGGCAGACCAAACGTTAAAACTCAAATAATGATAAAAATTTAACAGTATTAAAATATAATAGTAATTGATATAATTGCATGCATCAACTTGCAATTATTTTAGCTGATTGATTTAACTGCAGAATACAGCTAAATAATTTATGATTTATCATTCAATCTAATTATAATCGAATTGATTTCAGTTTCAACTTCCTATTAACTTCTAATCGCAATTAAAATAAAAACAATTAATTTTAAATGAATTATTTCAGTAAAATTGTTTTATTAATGCAATAAACACGTCACACAATTATGCCGCTTAATAATAATAATAATAATAATAAACTAAATTAATTCAGTAGTAATGCTAATAAAACTAAGTTCAATTGTGTCATAAAAACATGAATAGAGTTATATTTATTACAAGAAAATCTTTACGTGTGTTTTATTTTTCCTAAAAATTAAAATACGTTCTCAATTTCTTCGAACATAGCGAATTAATCAAATAAATGAATATTATTGAACTGAAAAAAATAACTTATGTTTGAATTATATATATTGTGAAATTAAAAGCATTTCAATCCGAAAAAGCTCTTTGTTGTTTTGTCAAGGTTTTAATTGTAAACCACGGTGAAATAACATTTCGTCATACTTTATTCTCTGATTTATAGCGTTTTACATTTGCGGAAAAAAAAACATATCTTTGCTCTCAACAAAAAAATGGGGGCTGCTGTTCGCTACGCGTATGACGTCACGAACAAGAAAGGGTGCGTAGTGTTGAATTCATCTCCGCGCCAACTGTTACTCTGGCGATAAGGTGCTCAAAACGTGAGCCTTCTTGAAAAAGCCACCCGTGCAGCAGATATGGATATTCGAGCAACGAGATCGTCCTGTAGTCGCAAAAACGTGCAATCCCAATCCATAGCGCCCCAAAAGTGGCATTCAATTACTTGTACAATAGCAGTGTTGAAATGGGTTGCCGCCCCATCATGCTGAAACCACACTCGCTTACGAATGGTGATCGGAATACAGTAGAGCGCCGATTATCCGAACAAGTCGGGACCGACCCTAGTTCGGATAAAAGGACAGACAATTTAAGGGATGTTCCTGGCTATACTAAAACCTTCACAATTTATCCAGTCTTAGGACTCTCAGCATAAGTTAGTGCTGGCGTGTTTAAAAATTGTTTTTTTTTTTTTTCGTTTACTTTTTTATTATTTAAAATTTTCTTTTTCATTTTTACCATCTTCTAAACTTCATATATTATAATTTAAACAAAAAGGATTTCGATTGTTGCTTGCTTCGAATAAGACATTTTCCTCAATGCTGTCATATCCGAATTATTCTTAAATACGCAGTTGAATTTAGGATCAGCATTATTCTGAGCCATTTCATATCTATTTCCAAGCATTTAAAGGCTTCGTTATGTTATGGACCTGGGTCATTTTCAAAGCATAAGTTTTCATTTTCTTCAATTTCCTTTTCGCTGTTAATGCTCCCAAAGATAGCCTATCGATGATTCGATTTCGCATTCTCAATCTGAAGGGGGGGGGGGATGAGAGAAGCAGACTGTTAGGATAATTGTAAGTTCGGTTAATTTCTTTTCTTTCTTTTGAGAGAAATAAGCTGTTCGGATAATTGTAAGTTCGGTAAATTGGAGTTCCGATAATCGGCACATTACTGTATCTTGAAGTAGTTCTGGTAAAAACCCTTCCAGAAAAATACGATAAAAACTGCCTTCCTTAGTGTGCTATAGTCCCTTCGCCACCTCCTTCTTCCGATTTATTGATCCTCGATTTCATCTTATGGACAAATCCAAAGAGCTATTAGAGTTTATGCAAATCCTGTTTACTCTGTTGACGATCTCTTTGCTTGAATATCCGTTGCTGCTGCACGTGTGCATAAAATTCCCAGGATCTTTGAATATGTACGCCAATCGCTTCCTTGACCTTTCCATTGCATGTATTACTGTTGGTTGGCACAATTTTGAGCAATTATTGTAAACATGGAACTTATCTACGACTTAGTCAATAAATGCTTTGTCTTTACTTCCATGCCCCTTTCCTGGGTTTGTGCCTCAGTACGTCACTTGCGCCTATACTTTCCTATACAATAAATGATTGTTATAGAGTCCTGTACCAAGAATTAAAGTTTGTACCATGAATTAGTGATCACCCTGTATGCATATTATTTATTGATATATTTATGTGTATTTTTCATTTATATTCCAGTTATGTTCCGTTAACCCGCATTTCATTAAAAAAAAAATATATATTAATTACGGCACACAAACATATACTTACAGCATAAAATATGTATCATAGAAGAAGCTTAATAAGAGAAAGGGTTGGGTAGATGTCACAACAATATTCTGAATACAAAGAAAAATACAATTGCTGTTCACTCCATAACATGTAACGCCTCCTTCTGTTTGCCCAAGACCCTACCTCTTCAATAAGAAACATGAAATTCCGCACATTATTATACGTAATGCATCTATGAGTGAACAGCTGTGAATGAGTTTAGATATTATGATTTTTATTTCTATTTCAATTTAAAACTTTTTCCTCGTTCTCCACAATTTCTTTGCTTAAAAAACAAAGACTGCGAAAATCATACAAACTCTTTTTTTCCATATAATTACTTTTCTCGTAAAATAAGTTAGAGATAAAAAATAAATGACTATATGTAAAACGATTATTCCAATGAAGTCAAAACAAACAGTAAAATGGTCTCAAAAGTTATAAGATTTTTTTTTTTTTTTTTTTTTTTGTAAGAGGCAATATAATTATGTCTGTTTTCAGGATCAATTAACAAAAGAATAAGAGAAAAAACTCCTTTAAATTAGTGTGTTCACAGAGTAATGCAAGTTGTTTTATTGTGCAGCCACCATACGTCACTGAGCGTTATGTCTGCTTAGTCTAGTCGGAGGGGAGAGGGGGGGGGGTATAGCATTGCGCTCAAATTCAGTCTGCTCCGAGAAGTGGTTGCGTCAGCATTCTTGATTTTGTGAACGTCATCTCAAAGACTCTGTCACGATGCGGCCTTTTTCGACGTAAAGGTGTGGTCCAAAAGGAATTTTTACCTCCAGGACTGTCTTGTCAATGCTGTCTGCTACGTGAATGTTCTAAAATAATTGAGGCCAATAGGCCCTCCGTGTGTGAAAGGAGATCGCTGCTACCAGGGTATTCCATCCTTACAATACTTCCAGCCACACCGTTGTGCTCTTTGGTGAGTTTCTGACGAAGCACAACTTGACTCCCACAGCCCCCTAGGATTAAGACCGTCCTGAAACGACACCGTGTGAATGACAATGAGTTTATATAAGACGCTCGCTCTGAACGAGGTTCCCTTCGAGGCTATCTAGGTCGCGAACCGTGACGGGGAAAGTAGCTAGACAAAATGTGTAGATATTTGAGAGGTGTACTGTGAAAATTTCTAAACGTTTGTAACTGGGAATGTCCACGGCAGAAAAAAAATTTTCCTGAAATTTTTTTAACGGAAATATAAGTGTGATACATCAATTTAAAGGTAAAGAGTTGAAGTATATGAATTTGTAAGCTTTAATTTCATAAGAGCAAGTATTTACTGAAAATGAGCTGGATACTAACAGTATAAAACTACATTTACATTTGAGCTTAAAATACAACTTATTGAAATGTATGATTTTTTTACTTTTTAGAATTCAATAAAATTACTTTGCGTTCAAATCAACAAACTATTATCATATCTTTAAGATCTACATAGATAAAACCTTTTAGATAGTGTCTTTAATATATTTTTGGCTGTATTTAAACATTAATACTTAAATGTCACAAGAGTAACGGAAAACATACAAAAGTTTCAATAAATAAAAAACTACTTAAAATTTTTACCCAAAACTTCTAATTCTCTGATTTCGAGGTATAAGACATATTTTACATTAAATATTTAGTTTATGCTATGCATGGAATATGCTGTGGGGTGATGTCACAAGAGTAACAAACGTCTGTGTCACAAGAGTAACACATAATACTTTTGTCGATAGTTTGATATAAAACTGCGTTACAACCAAAACAAACAGAATGCTTAAAATTTTGTTGTTTTTTCTCTGTTATTAGGGCAGTTCTTGAAATAGTTTTAGCTATAACTAAGGATATTTTGTAAATTTTAAGGAAGATAAATTATCTTTATTAGTGTTTTTAGAGGGTGATTTTATTTTTATTCATTTTTGGTATTACTTAAGATTATAAAATAATCATGATAAGTGATTAAAGATATAATAAAACAAATCAACTCGTGTCATTTTTGTGCGCTTTCTTTTGGTTTGAAGCACATGGTCTTTGATTAGATATTTTATAGTCTTTGTAAAACTTCGTTTACTAAACTCTGCTGTATAACCTACAGAGGTTCTTATAGTAGATCTTGTGGAAAGTATTCTGATAGTATATTTTAAATCCAAGATTTTAATACACGTTTCATATATACGACATTGTTTTAAAGAGCAGGAAAAATTCTGCTAAGCGCCAAAAATTGTAGAGAAAAATAAGAATGAAATTGAATATGTTGTTGTGAGAAAGAAACAAAACAAAATATATTACGATAAGGTGAAGAAAAGTCTTAGAACCAGCAAAAACTTCAGCAAGAAATGGAAATATTAAGAAAAGGAAAAAGTAGAGAACCTCAGATTCTGTAACGGAAAAAATCTAACTCCACAGCTTTGGAGAATTTTATGTCGATGAAGATTTAAGAAGAGGTCATTCTTCAGCTTGATAGATCAAACGTTGATAAACGTTTTGAAAAAATTAACAGTTAAAGAAACCTTTCTGATTGTTTAAAAATTTTCGAAAGCAATTAAATCCATTTATGTGGCAACATTCATTGAAACTTGTACAAGGAATTACTTTCGTAATGCAAAAAAAAAAAAAAAAAAAAAAAAAAAAAAAAACTATTTCTCAAAGAATAGTTATGCCAGTGGATTTTCTGGAAACTGATTTATTTTCATGCCAAGACGAAATTTTGGTATGAAACACTACATTACTGGTCAAATCCACAAGCGACTGTATTTTCAGCTTTTTATTTAGTGTGATCCCAAATCTTATGCTATTATTTTAGACAATGTAACTCATAATCAATTTTTTGTAAATGCTTTCGTATGTAAAATTTCCACATTGCATCTTTAAGGGAATTTGTATTTTCCTAAAATGTACCTGTTTTACTTTTTTATATGATGGTTGTGCTTTCCAAATAAAAAAATGAATATAACTATGCAAATATGCCTGAAATGAAGCAGACTTCTTTCTAAATTAACTTAAATGGGCATTTTTTTTTTTTTTTTTTTTTTGCAAATACTTCTGGTATAGAGGCTGTAGATTTATTTTGTGTTGTTGTATAATGATATATATGGAATGAAGTGCGTGCTAAAAAAGCAATTCTAAGATATACTGCTTTTTTTGTCAAAAGAAATAAAACAATAAAATTTCATTACTTTTCGAAAAAATACCAACAGCGAAGGGCATTCAACAAATACAATTTGTTAAACCCATGAAAAATGACACTATCTACTACAAACCTTACAACTAACATGATTTATACAAAGAATTTGTGTTTCATTAAGTAAATCATGATAAAGTAGAAGTTGCACGTGATATTATTGATAATGAAGACAATGACTTATTCTGTTAAGTAGCAGAAACTGAGAGGTTGCTTTGTGGTTATAGTGTTTGTTAATTTTAGAATTTTTTACATTATTTTATGTTATTTTAAAATTAATCCATCATTAAAAGTTGTTCTGTATGGAAAATAATTTTTTAAAACTTATTTTAATTATTTTGTTTAGTATTTAAACTGAATTTTTGCTAAAATTACATTATGGAGAAAATGTCACAAGAGTAACACTTAGCATTTTGCAAAAACAAATGTAACTAATTCATGTGCTATCAGATGAGTTCAATGATTAATGCTTTTTTAAAAGATACAATTATTCTGCTATATTCTGTAAATTTTATTTCTATAGTCTCATATAATTCACAGGATTTCTGCGTCAAACACAATTTTTGAAAATTGTATTTTTTTGTGGTCACAAGAGTAACAAAATTTTAATTTATTATCTAGCCAAGTAAAATGCTTTTTGTTACAAACTGTATATGGTTTATGAAAGTAGAGTACGTGTATTTTTAAGAAGTTGCATCAAATTTATCTTAAATATATTTTGTAGTAAAATAATTGGAAATATATATGGAAATTTGCTCTGGTGGTCACAAGAGTAACAGTGGACTTCCCAACTATATCTTGCAAAATTTGTTTTTTATGACAACACTTGCGTAACTGTTTTAACACAACATGTATTACTCATATGTGTGACAACAAAACACTAATACAATTTAATTTCTTTCTTAAAGGTTCTTATACTTTACAATAATTTCAAATATTTATTTACTCTCGATTAATCGTGATCTGCCCCATTACTATTTTATTTCAGAAAATAGACTACCTTGAATATAACGTTTTCTCGGCAGACAAATCCGTGAAAATCCGTAATGATGCATCACAGATCCCGCTCTAAGTTACAAAAACACCTGCGCATACTCACGAGAAAAAGTGAGGAAAGTTTATCTCATTGAATTGAAATTAAAATAAAAATCATGGGAATGCATGGGTACAGTAAAGAGCCTGCCAAAGTGGGACATGTGTGTAACAGAATCGTTCTTTAAACAGGCAAAAAGTCATCCCAATAAAAAAAATACAATACATTTACTGTTTAAGTAAAATAATGCTATAAAAAGTTATAAACTATCTTTATCTAGATTGACGATAAAGATATTTTATCACTTTTTATAGCATTATTTTACTTAACCTGTTTATAAGTGATTATTATACATGTTGTTGTAACATTTACTGTTATTAAATTCTACATTCTAAAATTATCACAATTACAATGATACGTTTAGAAGTTCTACATATACTATTTCTTAAAGTTGAATAAGGTGTACTTGTAACTACAAGATACATACAGTCGTAGAAAAAAAAAAAGTAAACACCCTTATTAACTCTGGAACGAATCATAATAGAAGAAAGTTACTGGTACCAAACGATTGGAAATAAAGTATACCTTTAAATAGTGTATATAGGATTTGCTAAGGGGCCATCTACATATCAAAACGAGCCTAAAGTTTGTTTTTTAAATGGCAACACCCAATTTTGGCGAAGTATTTTAAATCTTCGCTTTAAACTATGCCTAGAAACGAAATTGTAAGTTATTTGGATGATAAGTTTTGTAATTATAAATATTCAAAATTTAGAGCTTCTAATGTTAAATTATATTTTCATATTTTTATTAATATCTTCTGAAATTATAATCCTAATGTGATAATTTTTTTGATGTGGATATAATACTAAAAATCCCAAACATAAATAAATTGAATTTGTAATTTTAAAAATATTATAATATGAATTATGAAATTAATATTAGAGAAAAATATGAATTGCAACCAGTTTTTTGATAGATTTATATATATTATGTCCTGCTTTATGCGAATTCTTAATTTCAAAATTTTCTATCAAGCAGTATTCGAATTATGATTAAAAACGTCAAAATGATGGTCTGTGATGTGCAGAAAAGCGTAATTTGGAAATATATATTTTTCTTATTTTGTTGAAATATTTGGGTTGTTAATAGTCAAAACACATTAAGTGAGTGAAATGGTCACATTCGCAAGAAATGGTACATTAATAGAGGTATCAATGTCATTCTGTAGCATTCAACAATCGAGTACCGAACTTCAATTAGGATACAGCCCATAAAATAGGTTCTTTACAAAATAATTAATTTATCTTAAGGTAATCGCACGAACTTCACTAAAAGTCTTTTTAGGCTAATTGAAGGGCGTAGAATTTATTTATGGTGTCAAACATGTCTATTTTTATTTAAAAAAAAACAATGTTTGTGTTCGTTTTGATATGTAGATGGCCTCCTAAGTGAATTTTACAAACATCGTATCAAAGTAGACTTTATTTTTAATAGTGTGGTAATAGTAATTTTCTTCTACAGTAAATTTTTGCAGAGTTAGTGTGCGGTGTTTACTTTTTTTTCCACGACTGTACATGCGTAGTGAAAGAATATTTATTAAGAAGAAATTCTACGTTTAAATTTTAGATAGCATTAATGCATTAATGTAGCATACGTGCATTACTAAGAATATACCTAATTGTGTTGAAACTCAACGATGTAGACAATAGATGTATGAAAAGAAGAATATATATTTCATTATTTTATCTAAATCATTTATGATATCAGTAGCTAAAAATAATGCATAACTCTGACCTGCGAATTTCGTCCTAAGATAATCATACCTTTTGCAGATTACAGGGAGGCGGGATTTCGAAAACAAATGAACTTTGGATGTCACCACAGAGTTACAAATGTACTCTAACATTGGCGTTGTCAAACGCGAGAAAAATTAGCGCATGCCCTTACGAATTTAAGAATACCCTAGTATTGGTGTCTGAAGATAATCAAAAGAACTCACACCACTGAAAATATATACAAGCTGTTTCACTAACAGACCGAAAAACTTGCAGGAGGTGTAGGGGGCGCAGAGACAACTCGGAATCACATAAGAATGCAGAGTAGAAAATGCCGTAGTTGCGAGCTATGGTTCAAAGAAACAGAGAAAAAGAAGAGAAACAGTAACAGATTAATGGGACATAAAACATATTATTGAAAGGTTGTACTGCAGAATATGTTCGAAATTACGACCGAAAGTCATCCGGCTGGCTTGAGAGCGGCGCTTCGATTCTTGCGATAGATGGTTCCGAACGAAAGGTCGCTCGAATATCTGTAGCTGCTCGAATATCTGTAGCTTCCCGAAGGTACACGACATGCCAGGAATCTTCCAGAAGGTAAGAAATTCCATTCGGGGCCACTGTCAAGCCTTTCTGGAGACGTCTGGTCGCAATTTCGAATACCGTCTGTAGTACAACCTTTCAATAAAATGTTTTCTGTCCTATTAATGCGTTGCTGTTTCTGCTCTTTTTCCTCTGCTTCTTTGAACCATAGCTCGCAAATATGGCATATTCGACCCTGTATTGCTATGTGATTCCCAGTCGTTTCTGTGTCCCCTACACCTCCTGCAAGTTTTTCGGTCTGGTAGTGAAACACACCTGTATAAACACTTGATTATGTTAACTCAAAAGAAAGTTTTTATCCAATTTCGGAGATGTTTCAACAACGTATTTTAGGCGAAATTTATTTCACATTTTTTAAAGTGCTACGCAGCCTTAATATCACAAATACAATTCTGCTATAACTGTTATCACTTCGAAAAATTTTATTTTACAGAAACTTCTACAGCCTCGATTTCAACACCCGAGTTGTCTAAAGGTTTGACATCAATATCAGACATTTTACTTAACCTTCTTTCTAGCAACATGAAAAATCATTATTATCAACCACTTCATTTTCCCCCGTATCTTGGCGATTGTTCCTAATAAAGCGTGCTCATCGATACATGTTTTGGATTGCACATTCGAATGTAAATTCATTGTTTAAGAAGATATCAGAACGAAAAAAACAAAACAAAAACACAAACATTTATTTTTTGGTTTCAATTTGTTGTTAAAAATATCACAAATACCAATACATTGCAGAATCTATACTTAAAAGAAACTGTTTCTCGTACTCCATTTGTTATCAAATCTAATTAACGAAAAGAATATATAATGCATTTGAAAGACACATTTCTAAAATTATTCACCTTTAAACTTCTAAATATAATTACATTTTTATTAAAAGTTTACAATATTGTTAAAGGACGATCTTGATATACTCTACAAGGAATCGCTGCATCTATTTCGAAATGTTGGTTTGTTAAGGATATAAAATTACACTCATGTCCAAAATTAAGCTCACAAACATAAAATATGAGAAAACGGATGAACTATTCTCTGTGTTGACAGGAAACTTGGCACAGAGGTATGTTACAATGGGAGAAAGAATATAGCGTCATAAAAATATGGAAAAGATTTTAATTGTGAATTAAGATACAGGGTATATCATAAAGTGGTAAATCATGAATCAGAGATAAAGCATTTATCTCGAGAAAAGTCTGTCTAACATGGCGTATGGCCACTGTTCACTCTTATAGAAGCCTCAGAACGAGCTCTTATACTGTTTATGGGGGTGTCAATAAATTTTTGTGGCAACAAAGCCCATTCTTTCAAAAGCGTGGATTTTAAATCCTGCCAGGTCTTGGGAGGGGCGTTACACTGTGCAGTGGCTCTTCCTAGACCATCCCAAACATGTTCAATAGGATTGAGGTCCGGAGAACTCGAGGGCCAATTCATATGGCAAATATCCTCTTTTTCAAGAAAACCATCAACAATGTGAGCTCGGTGTGGCTGCACATTATTGTCCATAAACATGAAGTCCAAGCATATGCACTCCGGAACATCCTCACATAGGCTTCAAAGACCTAATCCCTATCGCCCAATGTCCAGTCGTGTATGTCCCTTTCACTGCATCCAACAGGAGAGCCGGTTGTTGTGGAGCCGAACACATCAGTCTCGAACACAACAAGAATGGGGGTGTGTTCTTTTCATATTGAGTCAAGATTCACTATGCTGAGTGATTCTCGACGAATCTTCATCTGGAGAGAACATGGAGCTCGCTATCATCCCTCCTACGTAAAAGAAATCGACAGATTTGTTGGTAAAGGAATCCTTGTCTGGGGCGGCGTAATGTTTGGCAATCGTTCACCACTGCACATCTTCGATGCTGGTACTGTCAATGCACATCGCTATAGGGATGTACTCCTTGAAGCCTATGTTAGGTTGTTTCGGGGTGCTGTAGGCCCAGGCTTATGCTTATGGGCGATAATGCGAAGCCACACGGAGCTCACATTGTTGATGATTTTCTTGAAAAAGGGGATATTCACCGTATGAATTGACCCTCGAGGTCTCCGGACATCAGTCATATTGAACATGTTTGGAATGGTCTAGGAAGAGCCACTGAACAGAGTAACCAGCCTCCCAAAGCCCGCCAGGAGTTAAAAGCCACGCTTTTGGAAGAATATAATTTGTTGCCACAAACATTTATTGACACCCTCCTAAACAGTATAAGAGCTCGTTGTGAGGCTTGTATAGCAGCGCACAGTGGTCACACTACTCCATGTTAGACAGACTTTTCCCGAGCTAAATGCTTTATCTCTGAATCATGATTTACCACTTTTTGATATACCCTGTATCTTAATTCAAAATTAAAATTTTTTCCATATTTTTATGTTGCTATATCATTTCTCCCATTGCAATATACCTCTTTGCCAAATTTTCTGTCAACAGTCTAAATAGTGCATTAGTTTTCACGGATTTTATATTTGTGACCTTAATTTTGGACATGAGTGTAGTAACAAAGTCTATTAACGTATAATGTTTACAAAAACTCAGTTTTTTGACAGTTTTTATTTTATTTCTTGACAGAAAAGCCTGTAAGATAAAAATAAATCGTTGAACATTTGTTAAAAAACAAATTTAGTAATGAATTTCTGATTGAAAATATATATATATATATATTCTTCTAAAAACTGGAGCTTATCGTGGATTTAAAAAATAAAAATTGTACAACACATTACGTAGTCACCAGTGTACCATTTATGATCAATTGCTAATTTCACGTAGATATTTGTAATTGGTATTTTATAAAAAATTTCATTATGTTTATATTGTAAAGAACAAACATGTATGTCCGTACCACTGACGTCATTTTAACATAAACAGAAGACGATTGAATTTCACTTTCACTGCAAATTTTATACTTCTAAACGTCTTACATTTACCATTTTTACACTGCCAAATTTTGGGGGTTATGATTTCTTATTAAACATTTTCTAACTTTAAACTTTCTCTATATCGTGTAGACGATTACAAAAGGTAAATAAATCCGATTGCTCTTGAAATAACATAAATAGCTCTGCATTTGTTTCCTGCTTACGTTCCAAACAAAAATAAAACATTTATCATTTTAATAAAGCAATATTTCAGCTGAAAGCATTATTGGTATTTTTAATATAAATGTTATTTTTTGTACTGTCAGTTGCCATTCTAAAAAATACATTAAATGTTAAAGAAATATAGTAGAGCTGTCAATAATTAAAAAAAAAAAGGTTTTCAGCCAGGTTATGTAATCCAGTAAGCCCGAAATTATCTCCTTGTTTTTTTATAACCCAAAACGTTCTAAAATACAGGTTTTGAAACCTTTTCTGCAACGGGATTCCTTTCTTTAATGTAAAAACTTTCATTATTCTAATTATCGGAAATTAAGTTTGAACAGCAGTTAAAGTGTGTCTTTAATAATTTTTATTAATGAATACAAAATCTCGCATACATAAACTAATTAAGCAAAATTACACTAACAGTTTCAGTTCTGTATTTTATTTATTTAGTATAATAAGTTTCGAGGATTTCTGCTTACTAACTAGTCAGCAAATTACTTTTCTATCTTTAACATAGTTTTACCAATATAGTACAAAATATTTTGGTTGTGAAATATGACATAATTAATGAAGGCTTTCCTGTTGATTCTACACTCTCTATCATTTTCCGTTATTTAATTAACTTTTACGAGAAACGTCCATTCAAAAAGTGTCGCAATATTCTGATATATATCTAACATAATATTATTTCATGTTCTCTTCATTACTCATTTTACCAAGAGTGAACGGTATAAATAACCATATTTAGTTTATTTTTCATAAAAAGAGGATATTAGACGACGCAACATGAAAAAATTAAAAGTAAATTAATTGTTAGTTCAAAAAACTTAATGTGTAAAAGAAATAGAGTAGTTCCTGGTTAAGACGCTCCCTTGTGCACTATAACTCGCTAATACGCGATTTAATTTTCGGTGCCTTGAACATCAGCTGTAAGACGAATGCAAAAATATTAAGAAAGAGAACCAACGTATAAATACACAAATATAAATATGTATAAAAAGCATACAGCTGTTTCGAAACCTCTAAGGTTTCATCATCAGTTTTTAAAAATCAAAGGTAAAATTAAAACAGTGGGTAAAAAGTGGAGAGTCAGAGAGCCAGAAAGGCGTACTTAGAGCTCTACTGGCAAGGAAGAAATGCGACATACGCCTGACAAACAGCCGTGGAGTCGATCTCACGGGCACACACAGGGAGACCGATCAAAATTGCTCAATTGCTCCGGAAGGTATAAAACAGAGACGAAAAAAAAACGGGGGAGGGGGGGGGGCGTTGAAGAGAATGAATTATAGAAAATTAAATATATCTTTGAAAAATTGGTCGTACTGGACAAATGGTTAATTGTTTGAATTTTTCCATATGTGATAAACTTCCCAGAAGTGAATAAGAATCTTCTGGGAAGTTTATCGCATATGAAGAAGTTCAAACACTTTAGTTAACGATTTATCCAGTACGCCCAATTTTTCAAAGATATGGTTTTATTTTCTATAATTCGATCTCTTCACTATCCTGCCCCCTTTTTTTCACCTCTGTGTCTGAATTCTTCCGGAGCAATTTCATTGGTCTCCCTGTGTGTGCGCGTGAGATCGACTCCGCGGCTGTTTGTCAGCCATATGTCGCATTTCTCTGTTGACAGTAGAGCTGTAAGGTACGCCTTTTTGGTACTTTGTCTCACCCCCTCCCTCATTTTTACCCAGAGTTTTAATTTTACCTTTTATTTTTAAACACTGATGAGAAACCTTAGAGGTTTCGAAACAGCTGTAGCATGCTTTTTACGCATCTTTATATTTGTGTCTTTATACGTTGTTTCTCTTTCTTAACATATTGGCACAAAGTACAATCCTTCCCCACTTTTAATGCAAAAATATCCTGTTTTGTACGACAACGGTTAATACGTGATACCAATTAATACGCGAATTTTGGTTAGCCGTTTATGCTCCGACGGTACATTTAACTATCATTAAAGAAAATGGAATATAAAATTAATTTAATTCGTCTACTAATAAAAGTAGATTGATTTTTCAATACAATATACTTTGCCAGATCACATTAAACAAGTTGGAAATTGCACGTCAAACGTGGCAAAAGAGGTGCGTTCGTACTCGAACTTGTTTTATAAATATTTTTTGCACCGCATATCGTAAGGAATGTATATTCTAGTGCACTTCATAAGTGCATATCAATTTTATTCTGTTCGAAAGGCATTAAAATGCACTTGAAATATTTTTTTTCCCCATTCACCGTAATGTAATGGAAAACTTTTGACTGTCCCTGTAATTAAACTATACATCCGATTTTCATAAAATTTGAAATGACTAGACAAAATTTTGTAACAATTATATATTTAAAATTTTAGACTATTCGGTTGGGTAGTTTTTGCTCTGTTATATGCGGACGAACAAACAGACAGACGGACCGAACGACGACTATAGGTGTTACGTATTTATGTAATTACGAACGCACCTAAAAATCACAGCGAGACAGCCGATGCTAAGTAATTTTTAATATGGAAATTTTCTTAACCATTTACATAAGTGTAGGTTTTCTCCTATTAAAAAATATTTCACGAAAAATTTGCAACTGCAAAACACTTCTCAGTTACAGATAGGATCACAATACATTTTTTTTCACGTTGTCCTTATTAGAATTGTGAAGTTTGAATAACAGTATTTTTTGTAAATTAATCTAATTATTCTTGTAAATATTTTACAAAAAGAATTCCAACTACCAATTTATTAAATGAGTTTTAGATTTAAAAAAAATCTAAAAATAAAATTATTGTTATATAAGTTGTTTCGGATATCTTCAGGCATTAGCAAAGTTAATTATTCAGGTAGAGCAAATTTTTTATTCATAGTTCAGAATATAAGAGTTTAAGACGCAAGCTCCCTTCCTATCACTACGGCTGCGGATAACCTAAATCGAACCAGCGTAAAACGTAATATAAAGACACTGAAAAGGAATAATTTAAGGCTATTCTGAAAATTATATTTTCATACGCAAAAATATGCGAAATATTTTGCAAATTTTACGGATTAAATTTTTAAAAAAATAATGAAATTGGTGTGCATGTCTTATGAAATAATTTGGTCTTAGATAGCGTTTTTTTTTTATACTTGTGTTATAAGTTTAGTTTCTAATCGATTACTGTCTCATAACAGTATTATTTGGATTCTCGGGTCCGGAAGTTCAATTCAAACCGCGACTTTGACATTTATTTTGAAAGATCTTCCGTCTTTACCGTAAAATGGAACTGCTATTCGATTTTCTATTATCTTAATAAGAACATATGACAGTTTTATGCCTTTACAGATAGAAAAGGACTCAGGTTAAAATCTAGCCGGTTTGATTGGAAAACAGCCTTAACTTGCATACTCAATTTTAAGCCTCGACCATATCTATTAGTGGTTGAATAGTGAAAGGGTATTCACATACAGAAAACCCTCCCATCATAAAAGTTGAACCGTCTAATAGCTGATTAGACCTATTCAAAAATTGGTATGGAATAATGCATTAGCAGGTTTCTTCAGAAGAAGTAGCTATGATCTCCGAAAATGCAGAAGTTTAGAAAAAAGCATGCTTTCTCAAATTATCAAAGTTTTGCACGAGACCACGTAGCCTGTGGACTTGAATCACTGGGGATGCTTTTGCTTCATGGGTTCATAACTTCGATCTAGAAATATAGAAAAAATATAGGAAAATAGTGAGATTTTTGACAAAATCCCTGCCTACACAAAGAACATTGCTAGTTTTAAAACCATCTGCTTCCATATTTTGTAACCGAACTTGACAAGTATGTGCCTGTTGATACAACTGGTTGCAAAAGGAGGTTCGAAAACAGCCCTACTAAAAAAGTCATTTCTAAAAAAGTCAAAGATTTCAACAAAGGAGCTTGATATAACATTCACTCCGAACCATTTACAAACTATATCCGGAAGTTTGCCTTTATAACAAGGTAATGTGATGATCAATTGACATCATGCTTTTCTATGATCGGATTGCGGAGGGTGAAGATGCATAAAAACTACATTGAATTCAAAGAGTCTACTGATAACGACGAACCATATGAACTATATATAAGTGAGTTCAGGAGATTAGACAACATCCTCAAACACGCAATAACGACATATACTTTGCTGATTACACCGCGAGTGGAGCAAACGAAGATAAGGGCAGCAGCAAATGCCTGTTTACAATTAATTAGTGGTGCAAATGTCTTAGATGTTTTTGAGCTGATACCTCGTAAAAAATATTAGATTAGATATGGTTAGGTTAGATATGATTTTATTCCATATTTCTAAATATTTTTAATGAGCGTTATATTATCTTTGCTATGAAACGCATGTGATTTGATTAGATCGGGAGCGGATGAGATCTTTTATAGTATCAGGCAATAAAAAGCAAGTGCAATGGAGTAGGGTTGGGCATTACATACAAAGCATTTAAGAATGGCAAACATTAGGTGAAAGACAAGTATTGAATACAGACTGCAACGCGAGAAGATTGAAAACAGAAAAGCAAATTATCTCTATTTTTTCCATTCCTTAAAATCTTTCTTTATTTTATTAATTTTGTGTCTTTGTTACAGACAATTTCAGGACTAATAATGGTACTCTTTATAAAACACGTACTAATTTTGAAATGTCTCTGCACATACTTAATGCATTTACGTAACATTTACGCAAAAAATTACCATTACTCGAGAAAATTACTATTACTCGTAATATATATTTGTTGTTTTCGATTTGTCGATACTAAAGCCGTATTTGAATCAGTATTTGTTTTCAGTTATTATATAATTCATACCCATTAATATATACAGGGTATCCCAAAAGTCACTGACACAATTTAAAATCCAATACGAAATCAAATAAATGCCGTACAGGAGTACGCTTTGGAATAACATGCTTTTCAGGACGAAAAAATTTCTTCAAGAGAATAAAAATAAATAGTTAAATAATTCGATCATAGATGGCGCCTACTTGACCATATTTAGTGATTTTCAGATTATTTGTATTGTTGCGATTCAGAAATTACGACTCCCAGCGAAAAAGCTGATTGCGTAGGGTGGAACTTCGAAACAAAATCGAAAATCATCTGAAAATTAGAAAAAAGCATGTTCAAAACCAAACGTGCAAACAAGTGGCTGCATCTATGATCGTTGGAACTAATTTTTTATTTCAAATAAAAATCAAATTTCAAATTAATTGCTTAAAAGGCGCAAAGGCCAATATAGTGAAAAAGATTCCATGCAGGGACTCGAACACGGGCCATCAGTATAGCGCACTGATGTTCTACCGACTAAACCACATGAAACGATTCCCAGCTTGAAAAAATTCTCGCTATTATATGTTAGCAAAGCTACAAACGCAGCACAAGATGGAATACTTATCGTGAGCCCTCGACATGGGGTAAACACGAAACTTAATTAAATCCAGCATCGATAGAAACTATATTAATACATGGAAATTATTCCAGAGAGAAACATTCACCTTGCATACAATATTTCAAATTAAAATCAAATTTCAAAGTAATTGCTTAAGAGGAGCAAAGGCCAACGTAATGTTGGCCTTTGAAATTTGATTTTCATTTGAAATATTGTATGCAAGGCGAACGTTTCACTCAGGAATACTTTCCATGTATTAATGTAGTTACTAATTTTTTATTCGCATGAAGAAAACTTTTCGTCGTGAGAAGCATTTTAGTCCAAACCATAAAAACTGTACGACAATTACTCGATTTTATATTGAATTTTAAAATATGTGAGGGACTTTTGGGGAACCTCGTACATTGAATTAAAGTATTTTAATTTTTAATGTGTTTATATATTGCACACTTTTTTGTTGTAAAGTTAATTTTGACAATTAGACATGTAATTATTTTCATTTTCTGAAAGAATAGGTAAATTAACGGTTAATGCACTATTGCAGAAAACTCGACAATTGTCTGGTCTCTTAAAACGCCTTTTAACTGTGTTTGTTTGTTTATCGGTTGGTATTTTCTTTGCCTTTACCTCCCACTCCCCCTCAAAAAGTTGTATGAAATCTCAGCAACGTTGTAAATTTGTGAGTTTCCAAGAAAATACGTTGCTGGTATTTATAACTGCCACAAATTATTTATTCCTGGAAAGCAATATTTTTTTTCAGTGATTCTTTTGTACAGTTTCATATGTTTAAGAAAATTACAAATCTATCCTAGAGCAATAGACAAAATTTGAGTTAAACAAATAAATAGTACATCAAGTTTATAAGCAACACACAAAATGCATTCAAATGCGCTAAACTTGTAATAAATGTTTATAAACTTTAGTAGCTTTGAACAAAGTACTACTACTTTCTATATTTATTATGTAATATGCCACAGATTGAAGAACTGTCAATTTGTAAATTAATTCTAATAATTCTGAAATTACAGCTTCCATCCGGATTATAAATTACAATTCTCAATCATACTTTAAAAGTTCCCATGGGGTATTAAGTAGCTAATATTTTAGTAACAGTAATGAGTGTTACAATAAATGAATCCCAAAAGAAAAGAGTATTCGCTTTTCCAATACTACATGGACTCATTATACTTAATAATGTGAAATAAATTCACCGATTTTGACACGAAGAGGTAAATGTATTAGGAATGAAATTGTCTTATTCTGAATGTCATAACAGAAAATTTATTTCGATATGTTCATAAATTAAGAGACAATCGTGCTTTATAAAAGTAATATTTCTAGTTCGAGCAAACCCATTTATTTTTATCTCTACTAATTCAATTTTAATTTATCGTTTTGTAGTTATAATACATTAAATAACACATAGTTTTAAAAATTGTCAGGAAATTTAAATTAGAAAGTTTTATTTATAAACTAGCGGACTTCGCCCGCTCCGCTGAGCGGTTTCGCTAAAAGAACCTTGAATCAAACGAAATATATCTAGCAAAGATGGAATGTGTTTATATATATTTTTAGTATGTTAGTTATCTGGAATTTCACGCTTTTACCTAAAACGGCTGCTGAGATATGACTAAATGTTCTAAAAGTTTCCATATCCCCTTTTAACCCCATAAGGGTGAATTTCAAAAAATGCTGAAACGCATGTTTAATAATTTTTTTAGTAGACTTATGTTCTGGAATTTCAAGCTCCTACCTCAAACCGCTGGTAAGATATGGCAAATGTTCACAAATTTTCGACACCCCTTTTAACCCCCTTTTTGGGAGAATTTCTAAAATCACTGAAATACATGCATAATTATTTTTGTAGTAGATTTATATTCTGGAATTTCATGTTTGTAGCTAAAACGCTCCTTTTGGGGGTAAATTTCTAAAATAGCTGAAATACATGCATAATTTTTTTTTTATAGATTTATTTTCTGTAATTTCACGCTCCTAACTAAAACGGCTGTTGAGATATGGCCACATGCTCGAAAATTTTCTACTCCCCCTCCTTTTAACTCCTTTAGGGGGGGAAGGGGGATTTTCGTTCTTAGTGCTCTTTTCCCCCCAATTTGCATGCTTCTAGGTTCAGTAGTTTGGGCTGGGCCTTTTGCATATGGCGAAAAAGATTAAAAACTATCTCAAACGACTTTCTCCCCATAGGTCATAATATAATGGCATACTTTTGAGCGTCCCTATAATCCCCTTTTCCACCCACCGCGACCAAACTGTCTTACTAACAGCAGGCGACCAAGGACTATCTAAAAACACCACCGCGTGTGGGTGGCAGTAGGTTTTCATGGAGAAAGGTCTGTCTACCCACACACAAAAGACTTATATATATATATATATATATATATATATGGATGAGAGAAAATAACAATAAAAAAATTTAAATATCGATTATCGATTTTAACATGCACTACCAACGTTTCCTGCACACAGAACTGGTACAGGCGTGCGTATGTAAATGATGGAAGTATGCATCATTTACGCACGGCAGTACCAGTTTTTCTGGGAGTATGTAAACAATCAGCGTAATACGATGCTGTCGGCAGCGCGAATATAAGACAACAGCCTTCTGGCGAAGCTATTAGACCTTTCCATGCTGCTACAATGGCAGGCTATAACGATATAAGTGACTTTGAATGGTGTTATATTCATCGCACGAGAGATGGGACATAGCATCTCCGAGGTAGCAATGCAATTTGGATTTTCGCGCACTACCGTTTATCGAGTGTACCGTGCATATCCGGTAAAACATTAATTATCCGACAGCTGTGCGCGCAAAAAAGGTCTTGAAGAAACAGGACCGTCTTAAAAATCTTAAACTACATAGACGGGCGTCACATCCTCAAATTGCTATGGATTTCAATGCCGGAGCATTAACTTTCTGCGCGTTAACTGTTCAACGACAGTCATTGATAAGTTATTTCGGGGATACGGGCCTACTTGTGCACCATTTTTGACTGCATAGCACAAAGATGTACGTCACTGATTGGCCTGGTAACACCTCAATCGTACTGCTGATGGCTGAAAACACATTTCCTGGCTTGTCGACTCTCCCTTCAATATTGGCCGTATGGACGTGTAAGTATATGGAGAAAACCTCTTGGAAGCATGAATCCTACATTTAAACCAAGAAGCTGTTCAAGCTGGTGGAGCCTCTGTGATGGCATGTGGCATGTGGCATGTGCAGTTGTCGTGACGTGGGACCCCTGATACGTCTAGAGACTACTCTGATAGGTGACGAGAACATAAGCACTCAGTTTACAATCAATGAATTAATAGGCAAAGTTATTGTAAAGTAAGACTAAAATTGTTTCAAGTAGCTTAATTAGCCCCTCTACATTTTCCATAAATATATTCGTGAATGTTTAATAATCTGTAAATACGTGGGTGAATAATGTTTATTACTTCCTTTGAATTTTGCACGTTCCATAGATTATGTTTAAAATGGCTGTGACAGACACTGGAGTGATCTTTATAATGGTTCCGTTTTTACTTTTTAAGTACGGGACCCTAAAAAAAACATTAAAATCTGAATAATATCTGATGCAATTTAGGCGTTCTGCAATTATATTAAACACGGAAGAACAAAAAAAAAAGTGCTGACGAAAGAATATTACATTATGGTTAATTTAACTTTCCGGGAGGATGGGGGAAAATATATAAGTATTCATACAATATGCTTATCAGTAGGCCGAGCTACTGACATTGAATTATCAATGAATTATTAGGTACAGTGGCTCTTTCCCTCCTTTTGAGTGCAACATATTGGATTTACACATAAGACTAACTTTTTCATCTAAAACTATCTATTTTCTTAATAAATGTTTAGTTAAACCATTTTTGTGATTTCCGCCATTACCGATATTATTCTCACGTAGCTCTAGAAGGCCCCCAAGTTATTCCGCGTTGGGATCTGCTGGTCTAACCCATTATAGTAAATTCTTTTCTCAATGAAGTTTGTTCGTAATTCATGCAGTAATTTTCAAATTTTCCCCCGATATTTTTTATTGTATCTTTAGATTTTTCTCACGTTGTGTGCTATTTTTTTACGATCCTGGGCAACACCGTGTGGTTCAGCTAATCATTAATGAAAAATAAAATTAAACAAAAACATAATTTGAAGAACAAATAAAAAAAAATATTTCCTACATTGTTGAAGCCCGAGAAGGGACAGATATTAAGTTATTTCATTCAATTAGTTCTACATTTAATGTTAAATTTTTGTAACAAATTAGTTAAGCCAATTGAAGATTAAAAAATAAAAATAAAATTCATACAATATGATACTTAAAACACTTTATAAAATTAGATTCCATTCAAATGAAATCAAAATAAATCTTAGACTTCTTCCATTTTTAATTGAAAATATTTGTATTGAAGATTTTGTATTATGTTTATGACAATTGTACATAAAATGATAAGATGCATGCAAAATACAAAACTTAAAAAAAAGTCTAAGATTTATTTCGATTTCATTTGAACAGAATCTAAATATTTAGGGTGTTTTAAGCATCATATTCTATGAATTTTATTTTTATTTTTTAATCTTCAATTGGCTTAACTAATTTGTCACAAAAATTTAACATTAAATGTAGAATTAATTGAATGAAATAACTTAATATCTGTCCCTTCTCGAGCTTCAACAATGTAGAAAATAATTCTTTTTTTAATTTGTTCATCAAATTATGTTTTTGTTTAATATGTCAAGTTTTTTTAATAACCACAGCACTCAGACGAAAGGGTTTCAAATTTAATAGAGAGTATCATCATCAGGATTTGATGTAGGCGGTATTGCATCACAACGTGGGATGCAGTTTACCAATGTGTAATTCAAAATTTTTCACCACTGTAGTAATGCAGGTTGCGGTAGTTTGGACAAAAATTTCCAATCTGAACGTAAAAAATCTATAATCAAAACATAAAAAATTAACTTCACTTAAATTTAGATACCCTATTTCCCACTCAGGAACGCTATGAATGTAAATGTAAATTGTGTTGAATCCTTACTGGTAATATTTAACACTATTATAGCTGTGATACAGTAAAAAATAAAAAAATAAAAGTTTTACTCAAATTTTTAAACTTTATTCTCTCCCAAGGAGTGATGTAAACACATCAGAAAATTATTAACAAAGTTTAACTTGGGGTATAAATAGTTCTCATCTCTGAAAAAAATGCATTTTAAAATTTAAGTTATGCAATTCCCCACTAAGTTCGCTACCTGCGTAAAAATAGCTATCCATTAGAAACTTTTTACTAAAATATAAACTTGACCAAAGCAAAAACTTCTTCTGAAAATACCCTTTTCATTTCCACTATGACGCCATATTCACCTTTTTAATTTTTGAAAAAAAAACTCAATTTAATATTTCACGTGAAAATCTTTCAACTAAAAAGAAATAAATTATTATTACGGCTTTTGAAATTTTTGCAACAATGAAGTAAAATGTTACATTTTCTATGAAAAATGTCCGTTGATTTTCAATGTAAAAAGCAAAAATTGGAATTATTTAGAAAAATATTTGAATAATGTAAAAAAAAAAAAAAAATGCCCATGTTTCTCTTGGGTTATAATTCACCTATATGTAAAGGCATTTTACCATTCGTTTTGACCGTGACGTCAGGCAAACGTTTTTATACTTTAAATTTATAATATCATTAGAATTAGTAAAGAATAAAAAATGAGTGGCATCAGGGACAAAAAGGTGGGAAGAAAAAATGAAAAAGTTATGATCTCCATAGGCTTTTCCATGTTAAATTAACATTGAGAAGTGACACTGGAAATAAATAAGTATTGCGCTGCCGCGCAATACTTAAATTACAAAGGTCAACATATGTGGACACAGTGAGTGAAGAAGAAATTGATCCAGAAAATCGCATAAAATGAAAACATTAAAAGTGAATATATATTTCATTAAATAATAATAAAAAAAAAACTATTTCGTTAAAATTACAAATTTATCAATCGTATAAATTTCCATCGAAAACTAGTTCTTGCATTATATTATGAGATAATTCATATATTTTGTTTCAAAATACGCACTACATCTGCATTAAATTAAATTAAAATTTTCATCTAAAAAAAGACAGGTATCCAAAAAGGTCAAGAAAATTTCTCTATTGACAGCAAGTAATCCTTCTTTTAGAAATTCGCAATTTGCTTACAACTACTTAGTTGACAAAATTATAAAATCAACTCATCATTTCAAAATATTTTATATCTGTCTAAATAAATCTAAATTTATTTGGAATAATTTTATAACAACTTGCAATTTCTTGAAAAGTATTTGCATGTATAATAATAATTATTTTTATTTCAGATATTTGAATAAAAAGAAATTTTCAATATATTCATTTCTTATTTATCTCAGATTCGTGGGAAAAAAAACTGTTGAGAAAACGAGTAATAATAAAATTTACTGTACTTTTTGAAGAATTAAATTCCGAATATAATGAACTGATATCGTAAAAATATTTTCGCTTCTTAAAAAAAAAAAAAAAAAAAAAAAAAAAAAATGCTGCTATGAAGAATAATTCTCAAAATCAGGAAATTTCTTTGTTAAAAATAATCGCAAATCAATTGGAATTTTTGTTTCAATTACAAATAAGTTCGTTTTTCGTAACTTCAAACGTTAAATGGGAGGCTCTTAATTTTATAAAATGTGAATATTTTAAAGATAATATGAAGAAGATTAAAATTTGTAGTTTTTATTCTTTCACCTCTCCCGTAAATAATACGTAAATCTTTCACAAATATTTTTCTCTTACAAAGATAAGTATGTATTTCAAATAAAGCACAATTTGAAGAACTTACTACTGAAATGTTTTTCTAGAATTTAATTTATGAAACATATTGGAAAAATTTAATGTTCGACTAGAATTTAAAAAAATATTTATGTTTGAAATGTTTCTTAGGTGAAGTTCTGGTTTCTACTTATCAAAAACTTTAAAAGAGGCTAATTCTTTTTATTAATTTATACTTTTATAAATTACATAGTAACGATATATAGTTAGTATATATATATAGTTATAGTTATATATAGTTATATAGAAAACAAATTATGATACTTATAATAGTCTTTTTAAAATTTTTATATTTTTTTCTCACAGAGAGATTGAATTGAAAAGTGGCTTATAAATTCTTTGTTTGTGAAAATACTTTTTTTGTACATGATAACTCTGTTTGGCTATGTATGTAACACATTATCTTTTCATCGTAGATTGTGTCGATGTGCTGATGAGTAAAGGAAAAGACGAATTTTATGTAAATCATCTTAAAACAGTAAGCTGCCATAGAGTCTGTGTTAGCTAAGAATTGCAATCACATCCAAATTCATCAGTGAGTTACAGCTATTGACGCCGCGGCCACCGTTCAAGTCAGTATATTAAGACGATGGACAATGAATATTAATGACGTAAATCCGGCGAGCTCTAATATGTCTGATCCCCTTCGTGGTGGAAGGACTCTCACCGCAATAGATCACGACCATCTTAATCGTGTTGGCGAAATGAACTGTCGAATAAAATAGCAATACATAGCAACATAATTCCAATTTTCCTAAGAAAGGTTACAAAAAATGTGTGCTCGTTGAGTTACACGATTGCTTACTCAAGAACACAAAATTATGCAGAATCCAGTTTGTTATGGTTTGTTGGCCCGGTACGAGCTTGAGTTTGAGGATTTTCTCTGGCAAATTTTTACGGGAGATGAAGGATGGAAGCATCATTTTGACCCAGAAACAAGCGGCAACCATGGAGTACCGCCATCCAACATCTTCACATGCCAAAATGATCACGGTTGCCAAGTCTGCTGAAAAAGAATGTTGACCAACTTTTCGAAATTCCAACGTGTCGTGCATACTGACTCTTTGAAGATGAGAACCACGATTAAATCAAAGCGAACTCGCCACACGTTTACAAAGCTACGTCCACGATTGTGTCATGTACAGAATGATTTGGACCCTATAATTCAGAACAACAACGCACGCCCGCAAAATAACAGGGGTTGCAATGCCTATCGCTCAAAAGGGTTCCACTACACGATCCTCACAGACCCGGCGTTGTTTCCAGTGAATTTCTCTTGTTCCAAAAACGAAAGACCACATTAAATGTCAACATTTCACCGCTGACGACAAGGTGAAAGCTGTCATTTGGTCCTGGTTTTGACAAAAACCACCAGCTTTCTTCTCATACGTCATTTGTTCGGCTTGTCATGCTTTGGAAAAGGTGCGTGGAAAAGGAATAGTACATTGCATATAGGATAAACTTACCATGTGTAAACAATGTTAAAATTTAAAACACCAAATAAAATAAACTAAGACAGAGTACTTGAAACTGAGTACAGTTAAAAAATAAAATTTATAAAGAATATACTTAAAAACAACTAAAAATACAATATGTAAACGTTTCGCCAAGCGACACGCCAGGCATCATCAGTACAAAAAATATCCATTGCATTTCAAACGTCAGAATAAATCAAGAACAGTTACAGCTAGTTATATTTTAAAAACAAACAATATTCACTAGGGATAGAACGAGCATCATTCAAAGCCTGCGATCGCAATTCAGTGAGCCAAGCCTCAAGGAGCAATCTACCATGGTAGTTGCTGCAACCTGATTTGAAAATACTGGCGTTCACAATGAGCGGAATATGATTCGTTTGAAGTGAATGCTGGACAATTTTTGAATTCAAATTACCCTTTTTACATATGGTGTTTTAACCAGTATGTTCTTTTAGGTGAATTTCCAATGATCTACCAGTTTCACCAATATAAACACTATTGCAATCTTTACAAGGAATAATATAAACAGCACCGGGTAATTTAGACTTATCATATTGAAATTTGTGCTTATTGAAAAAGGAACTCAATTTATTAATAGGTTTAAAAGAAACCCCAATATTGAATGATTTTAGGATGTCAGAATTTTTTTCAGAAATGTTCTTATAATAAGGGATACAGATAAAGGAGCTTGGTTTACTACGTTGAAAAGGCGGGGGAGTAGAATTTACAAAATTTAAGGTATTTAAAAAAAATTAACAATATCAATAGGATAGCTATTATTAACCAAATCGCGATAGATTTTACATTTCTCTATTTCAAAATCATTACTGGAACTGCAATATTTTATAGCTCTGAAGGCTAAAGTCTTAATAACGGTTATTTTATGGCTCAAAGGGCATATTGAATTGAAATTAGTATATTGACCAGTAGAAGTAGGTTTTCTGTAAACAGTAGTGGTGACAGATTGACAGATATCAGTTGTGAGTCTGCGGATTAGATTGGGTTGCAGCAACTACCATGGTAGATTGCTGCTTGAGGCTTGGTTCACTGAATTGCGGTCGCAGGCTTTGAATGATGCTCGTTCTGTCCTTAGTGAATATTGTTTGTTTTTAAAATAACTAACTGTAACTGTTCTTGATTCTGACGTTTGAAATGCAATGGATATTTTTTGTACTGATGATGCTTTGCGTGTTGCTTCGCGAAACGTTTACATATTGTATTTTTAATTGTTTTTAAGTATATTCTTTATAAATTTTATTTTTTAACTGTACTCAAGTCTGTCTTAGTTTATTTTATTTGGTGTTTTAATGGTTTTTAAATTCAGACGTTAAAGGTATATGTACTGTAAATGTTCAAATTTGTTCATAAATAAAAATGTTTTAACCCTAGAGGCATAGACTTCTATCTATTGCATTGTAACGATTCCTGTTCAATAGTTGTAAGAGTAAAGAAACTAATACTGACTGAATAAAATTGATAATCAAGACTTTTAAAATTTTGTATGTTATTTTCGCAGATTGAAAGAAAATATAATAATTTGTGCGAATTTTATAATTTTTATATTTTTCATTAGAAGACGATGCTGAATTTAAGCATGAGCTTTAACTTGTGATTGTGCGATCAGTGTTACTTTTCTTTCAAATTTGTATATTTAATTCCTAATTTAGCTCACGTATTTATAATTATATCTTCGAAATATTACACACATAGAAGTTATGTGCGTATTTTAATTGCAAAACAACTGTAGACTGATAGATGATTGAAATTTGTAAGCTCAAATCGACTTTTATTAAAATGAAAGCAGTTAATGTTTCTCTATTGAGGGTTTCAGCATATGAGAAGAAAAAAACAGAATTCCCACTTATCCAATTAACTTAGAAAAAGATAGCGATTCCGGATTATGTGTTTTTATATTATTCAGTTATTATATCTACATCTATTGTTTTTAGTATTACATACCAATAAAAGAACAAGTGAAAAATGTGAGTTTTTCTTTTTTTTTTGCCTGTATGTCCTAAAATATATTACTTGTCTGTACAGCAATATATTTTGTGCTGTTCACTTGTACGACTCCAACACTAGTGGAAGAAATTTGTAAAATGTTATGATATCAGATATTGTTTTCGTGGTGTCAAAAATTCTTCTTCAAGTAAAATCCTTTAAATTTCGGACTTCTTCCATAGAAACGTTCACGTGGCATTTGTTTTGTTACATAATAGTCTATTCATTTCATTACTGAGAAACAAAAATATAGGAAACATCTCTCAAATTCCTAAGATCAATTCTTACAAAATTAAGAAGAGTTAAAGGAATCTTAAACAGGGCCATAGAGATGCAGCTCTAGGATAGAATGGATAAATTAAAATACACTACCAATATTTCAAGAACTTTAAACTGTCATTCGCATATCTTGTGTTAGGTAATATTAAATGTTTTTGGGCATATATTTGTAGAAAATAAAATACTTGTGTGATTTATCGTTTCCAAGAAAAACATAAGTGCTTCTATTTGCCGCACACGCAGCGAAGCCTGCTACCTGACAACTCTATCAAGGCTTTAACCCCTTCGCGACTGGAGCCTTTTACGAAATGTTTATTTCTTTGCTACCGGTTTTAAAAAACAGAAGTTTGTGCCTATTCAAATCGGGAACATGCTCGGATTAAATAAGGCAAATTTTACAGTAAATTATTACTGGTGAGGATAAACGAGGATCCTTAGGCCTATTTCCGGCACGTATACGTGTCGCTCGTCCCCAAGGGGTTAACAATTATGCGGTCTAGTATCTAACTGAGTCCAGTTATTTTTTAAATATCCCCCCCCCCCCATACTTGGGTAACTTCAAATTAAACGAAATCAATGCTTAAATAAATATAGTTTTGATATATCGTAATTACAGACGGTGCTTGTGTTGAAAAAAGAATTATCTCATGCCAGTTATCGTTCAACTGCCATAGACGATTGTTTATTATGTGATGAAGGACATCAATGCACTAATATTTCATTTTTCACTTTCACTTCAAATGTATATATGTATTGAAAATCTGAATTTTTATTATCAAAGTTCTTTACAGGTACTAGTTGTTTCTGACTCGACACAGTGCTATATCAGAATCATTATTATAATCAGGAGACGCTTATGTATAATAATTGAAGAACTCGGATGATAAAGGTAGTAAGTGACACAAATATTATTTTCAGAAAATGAGCTGAAGAGTTCCAAATATCTATTTCCTTTTACTGGCAAATGCCTTCTTTATAAATTTAAATATCTGTGTATATTAGTTTTTTTTCAAATAGTAATTCAAAAGACGGTAGAGAACCATTGATTATCTTCAATCATATGATTAACTCATTTTTTTTTTCATTTTGTCACGTACCACCTTTATCATCTGATCTGTTCAATTAAAAGAGAGATATCGACATTCAATCAGTTATAAGAGAGATTTAACGGTAATTTATTGCTAATAATTTTAACAATTATCAAAATTATTTGTTTGAATTGATTTCTTTAACTTTTCTTTGTTATATTACAAATGTAAATAATTGTTGTAAGTAAATATTATTACTAATATTAATATTTTAATTTTTGAATTCTCATTATTTTTATCATGGCAATTATTTTTATTGTAGATTTTTTAATAGTAGTTAAATTTAATGAATGGAAACATAGTTTATGATCTATCCACTTTATCTACATAGGACTACGTCATTGAAAAATCGATAAAACTGCTGTAAAGTAAAATGTTTTTTCGTTATTTAGTTTTAAAACACTTTTTACATTCATTCATATTAGGTATTATTTAACACAATATTGTTTCTCTGTACTAAATGTAAGTTATTTTTTGGAATCGATAAGAACAAAGAACAACCTTGTAGATGGTTAAAACTTAAAGCTGCTTAAAATAATAACATTCAGTCCTTTTTAAACGACTATATCAGTAGCAAGTCTCTTTGTTAAATTGGATAAAGAAACTCTTAAGAAAACAAATATTCAAATATGACTCTTTGATATTTTGAAAACCTGTATATTTTAGGAAAAACATATGTATATAATAAATCAAAATTCATTAAAATTTTAACCTTTAAAATGAAAACATGAATCCTAAAAATCTTAAATTATTACTAACAAATTTTTTTGTCCTTGCTATTTTGAATAGATTTATTGCGTCAGCTACAACTGTTCGCATAACTAATATTCTAATATTTAGTATGATGATGAAGAGTTTCTTGGTATTTTGAAAGCTGATATTTCAAACATAACTTGCATGTTTAATATAACATAATTCATGACGATTAACAATTAAACACACAAGTGAATCCTAGAAAACTTATAATATCGCTTAAAATTTTTTAAATGAAGGATACTTTGAATAGTTGGGAGTGTAGTAGGTTAACCTTCTCGCTGCGCAGTCCGAGATACTCTCGGGCATGAATTTCTCCGTCAAATTAATACTATTTGGTTATTCCCACCAGTTATTTTTAGGGAAAACTTTGTCTGATTTAATCAGGACATTTTCTCCGATTAGTCAAAAATTTCTGCTTTAAAGAACCGGTGATAAAAGATTAAAAATTCTGTAAAATACGCTCATCGCGAAGAATTTCTTACGCAGCGAGAAGGTTAAAAGTGTTTTTTTTTTTTTTTTTTTTTTTTTTTTCAAATGTGAGTAATAACCTTTTCCAGATGTAATTTTAAAATCTAGCTTTTTTGGTATTCTGGAAAATGATATTTTAAGCATAACATGCACATATGTTCAATAAAATTATATTTTTCAAATAGAAAATGGAATCTCACTTCTCCGTTTTATAGGTAAAGGCTAAATTACACATAAAAAAATCTTTCAATATTATTAGATAGATTTCGTAAGAAATACTACCCATTGCAGTCGTTACCACGGTGCGACTTTTGAAAAATTCCTTCATAACTTTTCATTATAGGACCCCAGGAACCCAGAACCACCCCACCCCACCTAAAAAGGTTATATATATATATATATAACCTTTTTGAGAGTAAATGTAAATGACGTGATATTTTCACGATTGGAAATGATCTAATCATAGCCACTAAATTCACAAATTTGCAGTGACTTGGAATTTCTATATGGCTTGATTCTGATATGAGTGTTTTTATCAACTGTGTTACCAAGTTGATACTCCGTTCTTCATGAGTATTAAGTGAATATAATATAAATCCGTCCGCAATATCCGTCCGCATTCCGTCCGTTCGCGTATATAAGTTGAATAATTAAGTTTAGTTTCGCTACTTAAATTTAAAGTTTATGCTAATTACATGTGAATTTATTACACAATCCATTAATTTAAATTGTGCTTAAAGTATGTTGTGTGGATTCTTGGTTCTGTTAATTAAAGGAGCTATTTTAAAATTATACTAAACTAGGGGGCTCTGCCCCCTACGAGCTACGTTCGCCAACCCCCGTTCAGGGACACGAAAATCCAAAAAGCAACGGGTTTCCATTCGTTTTTGTTGGATTGGGGATTTTTAAGACCATATCTGCTGCTGTTAAACGATACAATGTCTGTTTTCGTATTTAATTAAAAAAAATTAGTTAAACATTCGAAAATAAGCTAATGTAAAATGAATTAAGTAAACAGTGTCATTGTCTCCCGGTATTTTTTAACAGCGCTATAAGATACTTCTTTTAAATAATTCATTTTAAATGTATCGTTTTAAATCTGATGTAATTTACACCAAAGTTTTATTTCTCTTATTAATATACACGTGAAAATACTTTTGTTGTTAGAAGGAAATATTATTTGCGCTGCCTTCGAATTCACGATAATAGTTGAAAATATTATCTCAAAATATCAAGTAAATGTCTCGCGCAGATATATTTTTTAATTTAAATTGTTTTGCCATATTTTAAGCTATTTTAAATATGACGTAATTTCCTCCATTTACAGATTTTAACGCATAGTAATGATTTTTTTATTTTAACATTTTGTTTCTCTTTTAAAATTCCAGTGTAAATATGGATCTTATGACGCAATTTTCCTGCTTTTAACGTGTAATCATTTAATTCTAATTTAAAAAAAAATTCTGTTTTCAATAGTCCCGTGTAAATAAATTTTTAATTTGTAGTAAACATTATTGTTTGCGCTGTTTATAAAGTTGGCAACAGTTTAAATTAATAACATTTTTTAAATTTGTAAAAAATATCTCTCGAAATACTGAAAATTTGAATTTAAAATAGAAATAAAACCTCAAAAAATAGTCAAATAAAAAAAATAAATGCAATCTGCACACCGGGAACTTATAACCTATAAAATGATCTAAAAATGATTAAATTCTCATGTATAGTTTTTGCTCCAATAAAACTTTTATAATGGAACGATTTTGTCCAAATTTAGCATTAAATATCTCTGAAAGTAATTCTTCAATTTGAAAACTGTCTGCATCAGCGTGTTTGTCAAATATTTCTTTATAATACCACCGATTTCCATATTTTTGTATACGACAGTTTTTTTAATATTAACGAAGAAAGGCCATGCTCAAGGCATACTTAGATACTACTACAGGCAGACTGATTTGCGTTTAATGTATGAAGTCGCTCGCCAGAGGACTCTGATACCCTGCCCAAAATTGAAATTTGACTCTGACCGTAACTGAAACAACCTGGGAAGGGTAGCTATGTAAACAAACACCAAAATTACGTCATGTTGCCATGGTTACGTTTACAATTCTGCTGACATTCCAATCAAGCTTAGAAATGACAGCTAATTCGAATACAGCTGTTAAGGGTTATTATAAACTGTCCATATCAATGTAAATGTAAAGTTCTATTTATTTAAGTGACTAATATAATGTGTTTCTCTTTAAAACTGTTAAACCAACACACATAAAAATATATAAATTAAAAAACACATGCTTAATCTAAAACATCAATGTCACAAATTTATTTGGTACCACTTAGTTATCCCGTCGACCAATTTCGCCAAATTATATAAATCGCTAAAACACTCGCCAAATTATACAAATTGACATAATTTTTATTTTAAATAACGAAAGAACAAATATATTAGTATAACATTAATAAATATACAAATAAAACGTCGAAATAAAAATCACTTGATGACATAAACACGTGTAACTTGCTTACAGTCAAGTGAATGTCACATTTACGATCAAGCATTATTGGCATTTAATTTTATAGTTTGGCGATAGATTTTTGGTCGACGGGATAACTAAGTACCATTTATTTACTATTTTCACTGCTGAAACAATAAAACTGATGGAAATTTTTTTTATATATATTAAAATACTCATAAAATTCCTTGTAATAATTAATAAATGTAATTTACTAAGTAACAAATACCCTTACATGATTTAATCAAAATTTCTTGGATAACATAGAATATTGCAACGATATTTAAATCCGTGATCACCATTTCTTTCTCTGATTAAAAATAAGAATATTTAATGTTTATGGAAAATTGGCTTTTTTTTATTTTTCTTATTGTTTCGGGCGATATTAAAAACAAATATTTTAACGGTAACAGTAAATTAATCAAAAATAGCTGCTTCAAGTCAGTTATGAGAACTGTAGTTTGATAAAAATCAAATTTTAATTTAAAAACGTGTATATGAAACCAAGCTATTTTTATATAAATACGGGGCATTAAAAAAGAATAACAGAACCGGCATTTTTCATGAATGAAGCAAACGATCAAGGTAAACAATAAATAATTTAGCTAATCTTAAAAGTATGTGTAACACTAAAATGCTACAATTTGTGTAAAATAGCCTTTTAAATCGAAGGAAATTGAAGAATATAAATATTTAATTTATTACATGAAAATACGATCAATGATTCTGAAACCTCGACGATGAGAAACAAGCTTCTATCTGGGCAGGGTATAAATGTAAACAAAGAGCACGTTGTGAAGTTTTGGTTCAGGGTTTGAAGTTGGATGACGACTTCACTTTTTCGGCGAAATGCGCGGGCCGTTATATATCATAGTAGGCTATGGCCATGCTTAAGCCAAGACTCCCTTATCATAAAACAGACTTGACAATCCGGAGAAAGTCTATGGGTGAAAATGTCCCCGATAATTGCCAACTTATTAGCTGACTTTGTCCCGTAAGTTACGCCACCTGGTGTATACTCCTGGTAATACTCCATAAACAAATGCATAGTAAAAAATTGAAAATGTTGTGTTATTGGCAAAATTGTATTAAAATATTTTTCGAATTCCAGTAAAATAAAGGCGTAAAAATTTTTTTTCGCACAATTATGTTCTGGCTTTAAAAAATGAAACATATCAAAAATGAAGATTTAAATATAAGATTTATTAATATTTTTTCGGGGTACTTGTTAGTTATCCCGTCGACCAATTTCGCCAAATTATATAAATCGCCAAACTACTCGCCAAGTTCTACAAATTGACACAATGTTTTATTTTAAATAACGAAAAAACAAATAAATTAGTATACCATTAATAAAAATACAAATAAAATAATACAAATAAAAAAGATATGCCAATTGGCTGTGGAGCCAATTATGAAACATTTCATAGATTAATCCATACAAACTTCATATGAAAAAACAGTGAAGCTTTCATCTAAAGTATGTTAAACTGAAATGATCCCCCATACCTTCAAAAATAAAACAAACGATAGGCGAATAAATAAATAAATGAGACTGTGCATTGAAACAAATTGAAGGAGCGATGTTAAATTAATACTGTAAGATGAAATTAATTGTGAAAAAAAAAGAGAATAGAAGCAGAAATAAAATAAGTCACATATTTGAAAATATAAAAGAGAAAATGAAATATTTTACATTTTCCGGATCTAGATGCTATCCATTTATTTCAATAACTAATATCGCTGAGAAATTCATGGTAAAATAATTTCCTTTCCTGATTATTATTATTATTATTATCATCATTTATTTACATAACGGAATACAGCAGTAAACATTTTTTGTTTAACAGTAAAATAAGTTCATTTTTTAAATAAAATGTCTAGAACATATGAAATTTTTAAGATTAACAACTATCATTTGCAAACTACGAAGCACATCGTAAAGAAAATGGTAAAAGAGAAATGAAAAACAAATTAAAAAATATTTCTGTTTCTCACGCTAGATGGCGCTAGTCACGGGAAACCATGTGATTTCTAACCACGTGTACAGCGGACAAAGGAAACTTAGCGATTGCGAGGCCTGTTATTTCGATAAGTAGGCCTTGACTTAAGCATTTAAATTGGATGAGTTCTACCCGGAATATCTACGCAGATGTTCATTGGTCCATTTCTAAATCAAAACTTTTTTTTATATATAGAAGGATATAAATGTGCACAATAAGTTAATTGTACAGCTATTGTAAAGCTATTGTTAAAATAATATAACTCCTGTTAATTAAAATAGCTGATCTAAAAAAAAAAAAAAAAGCATAGATGCATTTATTTTGTAACTATTTCCCTAACCATTAAAAACAAACACGTATTAAAAGTGCCACCGATTCAGCTTTACCAAAGAATTGTTACCTTTATAAAACCATACAAAAAAGGAATCTGTACACGCACTAAAACAACAGCTAAATCACACATAATGTGAAATTTACATTTTTACCCGACTGAAAAGACGGGATATGTGTTTCATGAGTAGCTGGGTATGTGGATCTCTTTATAGCCTCGAAACATCCCAACGGCTGGATGGATTTTAATTAATGAAGTCTATATCAATTCGTCTTAACGGCCCGATGGTTATAGGCTAGGTTTTTTTTATAAATTCAAAATGGCGGCCGTAAACTACAAAATGGCGGTAGAGACGAAAAAAAATTACGCACCCTATTGAGTGGAATGTCAATGAATAGGTCTTTCAAAATGAAGACAATGTTTCATTGACCAGAAGCTCCGTTATAATATTATATAGCCTGGAAGTTGTGTAGGTAATATCTGCAGCTTTACTGCAACTCTAACCATCATAGACATCTATAGACCTCATCAAAACAGTGTTTATAGATAGGAACTAACAATTGAACACAACTTAAAAGCATCAACACAAGTAAATAAAAAAATAGGTAAGTAATATAATCCACATTGATGAGAAATAATTAATTAGTTCTCTTTTTGCGCAGCCGGGTTTTTTGATTTTTTTAATTTAATTGTACTATTATGTTTGTTAACAGACATTTCAAATAGAATAAGATTTAAAAATAAAGCGACACAGTGGACAATATAATTACTATTGTGACATGCAGAAAAAATATTAGTTGACTGTCATGTGTTAAACAAACATTTTACAGGAAGTTTTATTAAATGTGTTTTATCGGTTCAATAAAATATATTTAAAATTTGAAATATTCAAATTTTCCATAAAAGTGATTTAATTAAAACAAACATGAAATATATTAGGAAAAAAAACTAAACAAGTCATACATCTAAATTGTAGCATTTTGTTATATTCTTGCCATGGAATAAATGTAATCTTCTCAAAAATTGTAATTGTGCGCCAAAATTTTAGCGATTGTATTTGATTAAACACACAATTAATGTTTGATTGCAGTAAAAGAAAGACGTTTTATTATATTGAATTTGCAGCTAATGACATTTTACTATGTTTATTATGTTTATTCTAATTTGTACGAATATAGAGTTGTTTAGAAAATGTTTTTTTTTTTTTTTGTTCAAAAAGATAAACTCATAATGTCTCCAACTAACCATTTTTAAATTCATATCTAAGTAATTAAAATTTCCTTAATATTAATTCATAGTAACATAACTAAAAATGTTATCCCAATTTACCTATTTAATCACAGTAAAAAAAAAAATCATTTTTAAAATTATTTAAGTTAAAGCCATAGTAGTATGTGTTCTCTATTTTGTTCGAACACGGACTAATATAGAAAATAGATAGTTTTAATTTTAGTTGTATTATATAAGAAAATGTTATTGTAACTCATAATATTACAAATAAAATTATTATTATTATTATTATTACATTATTTAATAAAATGTTAGGAGGTAACAGTTTTAATATACTTTATATATTAAAGACTAGAGAGCTCTTTCCCCTGCAAGCTACGCTCGCCAACCCCGTTCGGACACCGCAGAATCTAGCACGCTAATTTGATCGATTTTAAAAAGATTAGAGAAGATTGAATTATACTGAAAAAACCTGTAACGATGTCTCTGTAAACGGGTTTCCATTCAATTCCCTTTGATTGCAAAAAATTAAGGCAGAATCATTTGCTGTTAACACATCCAATGGTCGTTTTCGTGTTTGGTTAAGGAAGGTCAGTTAAATATTTGAAAAGAAGCTAAAATAAAATTAATTAAGTAAACCGAGTATTTGCCACCCGGTATTTTTAAGCAGCAGTATAAAACGATTGGCATAATACAATTTACTACAATCACTGCAATTTACTGCTTTAACCCCTTCAAGGGGGGTGATTCATTTATGGACCACTTAATTTTAATTCTTAAATGCCACATTGGCACCAGAAAATTGGGATGAAAATTTTCCTTTTAATAAGTAAGTGAACCAAAGCATTTTTGAAATTCGAAATTTGTTTGTAAATGCTGGTGTTATTCATTGATTTCAAGATTTTACGAATAGAAGTACCTTGCCCCTGAAAGTGTTAAACGCATATTAATGTATTTATTATTTTAATGTTTCCTTTCTCTTTTAATGTTCACGTGAAAATAAAATTTTCAATATTTTCCTGCTTTTACCACGTGCTCATTTAATAGTAATTTTAAAGGGGTTTTTTCTGTTTTTAATAGTCACGTGTAAATAAATTATTAATCGTTAGGAAATATTATTCTTCGCGCTATTTTTAGAATTGAAAACAATCTCTATAATAATAGCCTAAGTCATGAGACTATCATCAACATTTGCGGGCGGATCCCTTCGTTTTCTATGTTCCAGGCGGCCATTTTGGTACTTTAATGTTAGCCAGCCACAGGTGTGATAAGTCGACAGATATTATTCTATCGCCATCATCTCACTTATAATTGTCCAAGTCATCTAACTGCCATAAACAATTACTGACTGATCCCTTCGCTTTTCATAAAAAAGGTTTCCATTTTGATTAAAAAATCAAAATGATTTTTTCGAATAAAATTACATAAAAGTTTCCATGGTTGCAAAGAATTCCTGATACTTTTATGTTAGCCGGGTGAAATCTCACCAATATCTTTTTTTTTTTTTTTTTTTTTTTTTTTTTTTTTTTTTTTAACTCGCCAGTTACCAATTTTATTTTTCGAGTGCTAAATTAAAACGGTGCTACTTAGTTATCCCATCGGCCAAAAATCTGTCGCCAGACTATAAGATTAAATGCCAATAATGGTTGATCGTAAATGTCACATTCTCTTGACATTAAGAAGTTACACGTGTTTACTCCATCAAGTGATTTTTATTTCGACATTTTGTTTTGATTTTTATTTCGACATATTTTTATTTAAAATAAAAATTATGTCAATTTGTATAATTTGGCGATTTGTGTAATTTGGTGAAATTTGTCGACCGAAGTAACCAAGTACGTGACGAGAGTAACTAAGTAAAACCATTAAAACAATGCTTTGAAGTTGAAATTAAATGTCACGATTTGTTATATTGTCATATACGCACCGGGTTTGGCATGATTTTTTTTTTTTTTTTTTTTACGACAATTTGGAAAAACCCTCGTTTTCGAATAACAGTTACGTATGTATTTTTAAATTATTTTCTATTATTTTAAAAATAAAATAATACCAAATAAATAAAGTTTAATTTATAACTAAGGAACAAAACAATTTATAATTTTTTTAAATAAAATGAAAATAAATCCAAATAAACATTTATTAATAAATAAGCAACAATAGCTGGGTTACCAATGTCGGGCAAAATAAAGCCATTTTGGTGCCAGTTAGATACCCCAGTACGTATATGACACCTGTGCCTAATATTTTTCTTTTCGTTTTGTTTTAAAAAAAAGAAATAAGTGAAAGCCATTAATTTTAAATGTTTAAGTTTTAAATGAAAATTTTGTATTAAATAAAATGATAATGAAATATAAATTGAATTATGAATAAAAGGAACATGATACATCTCTTAGCATACATTTAAGGGACGTCAAACTGGTCGCCAAATTAGTTTAAATTAATAACCTTTTCTAAAATATAAAAAAAAAATCTCATGATTAAAATTTGAGTTGCCATCGAGAAAAGTATTTAAAATTAGGAAAAAAAATAATATATCGAAAAGTAATTTGCATTTAAAAATTCTAATAACAGTTATGAGATCTGCGGATCAATACGGATTTTTGGTGTTAATTTCATTGCATAATGTGCCGTATTTTAGAAGAAATCGCCGTGAAACATAATCAGTCATTTCATCGTTTCATAAAGTCGTTTCATAAAATTGCTTCATAAATTCATTTCATTAGGATTTTATATAGTTATAGGTTAAATATTCTTAAATGCAAAATTTCTGAAACATTCATCATTTCCCTTTTCTTTCTTAAATAATGAAATATCGAGATCCTCTTATTCAAAATCTAAGAAATCGTATGTTTTACTAGGGGGCTCTGCCCCCTGCAAGCTACGCTCGCCAACCCCCGTCCAGACACCGCAGAATCTAAAACCACGCTAATCTGATCGGTTTTAAAAATATTATAGAAAATTGAATTATACTGAAAAAAGCTGTGCAGAACTCCCTGTTAACGGGTTTCCATTCAATTTCCTATGATTTCAAAAATTTAAGGCCGAATCAGTTACTGTTAAGACATCCAATGGTTGTTTTTGTGTTTGATTAAAGTGGATCAGTTAAACGTTTGAAAAGAAGCTAAAATAAAATGAATTAAGTGTACAGAGTCTTTGTCTCCCATTATTTTAAAACAATTTCTATAACAATAGCCTAAGTCATGAGACTATCATAAACAGTTCCGGGCGAACCACTTAGCTTTTTATATTCCTGGTGCCATTTTGGTACTTTAATGTTAGCTAGGTATAGGTGATAAGTCGCCAAATATTATTCTATCGCCATCATTTCATATATATTATAATAGTCCAAGTCATGTAACAGCCATAAATAAATACGCTCTGATCCCTTCGCTTTTCATATGAAAGTTTGGTCCAGATATCATATCAGGCCCCATATTGGCGCGATTTTTTTCCGACGCTAATATGGGGGAAACATCAACAGCATAAACAACAGCATCTGGCTTATCAAATCAAGCAAAATAACGATACTATGGCGCCAGTTAAGTACCCGTTGCGTATATGACTTTGGCGTCAGAAAAAAATCGCGCCAATATGGGTCCGTATATGACATCTGTGCGGAAAGTTTTCTCTTTTGATTAAAAAATCAAATTTCTTTTTCGAATAAAACTACATAAAAGTTTCCATGGTCGCAAAGAATCCTTGGTACTGCTACGCTAGCCGGTTGCAAATATCGCCAATAGCTATTGTTTAACTCGCCAGTTAGCATTTTTTTGGGGGGGGGTGGGGGGGGGCGGTAAATTAAAACATTGCTTTGAATTTGAATTTAAATGTCATCGTTTGTTACATCATTTAATATTTGGCCAGATGCCATATACGCACCGGGTTTGGCGTGATTTTTTTTACGAAAATTTGGCGAAAACCTCGTTTTCGAATACCAGTTACATATGTATTTTTGGTACTACTTAGTTATCCCGTCGACCAAAAATCTATCACCAAACTATAAGATTAAATGCCAATAATGATTGATCGTAAATGTCACATTCACTTGACTTTATGCAAGTTACACGTTTTTACGTCATCAAGTGATTTTTATTTCGACGTTTTATTTGTATATTTATTAATGTTATACTATTTTCTTTGTTCTTTCGTTATTTAAAATAAAAATTATGTCAATTTGTATAATTTGGCGAGTGGTTTGGCGATTTATATTATTTGGCGAAATGGGTCGATGGAATAACTAAGTAGTACCGTATTTTTTAATTATTTTTTTATTATTTTTTATTTTTAAAGGAAAATAACCAAAAAAATAATTAACTATAGAACAAAACAATTTATGTAATTAAAAAAAAGAAAATAAAGTAAATAAACATTTATTATTAAATAAACAAAAATATCCGGGTTATCATATCAACCAAAATAATGCCATTTTGGCGCCAATTAGGTACGCTGGTGCGTATATGACATCTGTGCCTAATATTTTTCTTTTCATTTCGTTTAAAAAAATAAAGAAGTGAAAGCCATTTATTTTAAATGTTTCAGTTTGTATTAAATAAAATGATAATGAAATATAAATTGAATTATGAATAAAAATATTATGATACATTTCTTAGCATGCATTTAAGGGAGAACAAACTTCTCGCCAAATTAGTTTAAAATAGTCACCTTTTCTAAAATCTGAAAAAAATAAATCTGTTATGATTAAAATTTGAGTTGCCATCATTAGAGAAAAGTATATAAAATTCGAAAAAAATTAATATTTCGAAAACTAATTCGAATTTAAAAATTCTAATACCAGTTTTGAAATCTGCAGATCAATATTGATTTTTGGTGTTAATTTCATCGCAAAGTATCCCATATTTTAGGAGAAATCGCCGTGAAACATAATCAGTTGTTTAATCAGTCGATTCATACTTCCGTTTTATACTTCCGTTTCATAAATTCATTTCATTAGGATTTTATATATATGGGGTATATTTGTTAATAAATGCGAAGTCTTTATCTGAGAATTGTGTATAAAGTCGAGTTTTAAGCCTTTTTTAGACGAGGCATCCCGCAAAATATCAAACTGAGAGAGCAGTCGAATGTAACACAAGATGTAATGCATTTATCAAAAAAAAAAAAAAAAAGATAAAATAAAATAAAATAAAAATAAATAAAAATAAATAAAAATGCTACCTGATTTCCATTTATTTCAATAGTTCAATTGTACAAATTTCATGTAATTATGGGAAAATAGGATATCTTGTATGTGATAAAAATTTCTTTTTATTCAGCAGGAAACAAGTATTTTTTGAGTACGCCATATTTGAGTTTTAAGTATATTTTTTGATATTTAAGTATATTTTTTAAGTTATTATTTTAAAATATTAAAGTGGCATACAAAATTTTAATAGATTTCGTATATTAAAAATACAACAACCAGGTCGATACTTTCATTTTTGTTTTATTATAACTCTATATTAAAAATGCTGTGTAATCTATTTTTCTCTCTCTCTCTCTCTCTCTCTCTCTAATTGCCAGCATTTTCTGCTTTTAATGCATATTAAGGAATTTATTATTTTAAAGCTGTCTTTTTCTGTTAATAGTCGTAGCAAATACTACAATTTTTATGACGTAATTTTCAATATCTTCCTGCTTTAATAATGTAAAAAAATAAGTTTTTTCTGCTTTTAATAGTCACGTGTAAATAAATTTTTAATCATAAGAAAATATTATTCTTTGCACTATTTCTACGACATGCAACAATTTGAAATAAAAACCTTTCTAAAATATGCAACAAATATCTCTTGAAATGATGAAAAATTAATTAAACTAAATAAGAAATTATTATTTATTTTATATTTATATTAATATTAATATTTAATGAATTACTTTTATAAAATTTTCTTGAAAAACATAATTTAATCCCAATGTTGTCTTCCCTATTGATTGAAATAAAAGATAATTTCAGTTTATGTTAAAAATGGCAAGAAAAGAAGAAATCATATAATCCATATCATTATCTGTTTTCTCCCTTTTTATACAAAAATAGAGTAATTTGGTTTGACATCATTAGATAAATTTCATTCAAATTAGAAAAAAATTAATATATCGGAAACTAATTCAAATTTAAAAATTCTAATACCAGTTTTGAGATCTGGGCATAAAAACGATTTTTGGTGTCAATTTCACTGCATAATATTTCAAATTTTAGGAGAAATCGTCGTGAAACATAATCAATCATCAATTTATATTATCACGACACAATAATTGGACAGAGTAATAAAACACACCGTTTTATTGAACTAAATGCTCGTCCAAACGCACTAAAATACAGAACTAACTCAGACTCAAGGTAAATTCATTTTTGCACTTAGCGAATGTTACAAAAAACAAATGATGAAAAATTTAAAGAGTGTTCTGTAAAATTCCAGGACAGAGAAAACTAATAAACGAACTTGAATTTTAGAATGCATTTCGCATGTTTCCAAATACAATTGAATCTAATGAGTTCCAAACCAGAGCATTCCACCTGGAAGCAGATATTTATAACATAAATGTTTATAAAATTATGCATATATTTCTCACCTACATTTTGATTTCATTAAATGAGAAGAATGTGCAGTCGCATAGTAAAATTTATTAAAACCGAAAAAAAAATTGAGCGTAGAATATTATTTTAATATACGTCAATATTTTATAAAATTATAAAGATGCATTGAAGCGCGCCTTAGGAGAAACTTTCGCATGTTAATGGTCCAGTATGTTTCAAAACAATGCTAATTTCTGCTATGAAGCGCATATCAAATACATAATTCATTTAAAGAATGAACAGCAAAATCTGTGTATCTTTCCTCTAAAGATAGAAAGTCTTCAGTATTTTCAGACATATATTTTCAGATTATTTGATATTTTTATAGATGGAAATATTCAAAATCTATGGTACATTACCGAAAAAGTTTATATATTTATTAACGGGATTATTTTCGGTTTTTAACGACTTGTACTTTATATATGTCTTAAGATAAATGTCTACCATTCGAGTTCCGTTTTGAGACGACAGTACTTGAATCTATAGCAAAATAAATTGCATAATTTTCCAGATAACTTACCGATAGTTAACTTTCCCGTACAGATGCTGCTGGTGAAGCAATAACACTTTGGGGAAACTGGAGTTATTTCCGAGGGGACGGTACTCCTATGAGCGTCCAGTACAACCGAAGTTCCGAGAGTACACGGACGTGTGATCGCCGAACTACGCTACTTAATCCTTGATTTTACGGGTTTGATGGCTTGTGTGGAGCAATATTGTCTGCTCAAAGATCCCAGCTTGGACTTATTTACGCTTACCCGGGGGTCTCCACGACACGCAGGGGCTCGCAGGCCGACAACCAGCCCAGCCAGAAGTGGAAGGCAAAAAAATATTTTTACAAAACATCGCGCACATACACACACACACAAACTTATACAAGTTAAAATTAATTTACAAACTGTGGCCAAAGCCAGGCTGCCAATAGTCCGACAAAGAGCAGCATCATCCGTAGTTCTGGAAAGTTGCAAACAATTCTAGTGTACCAATCGAAAAATATATACAATTATATTCTGACTTCAACGATAACAAGTTAAATTCAATTGCTTACAATTAATATTCTTAGTGTCAATAGAATTTACAATTTCCGTACACAAACGATTTGCCAGTAGATTAAGTAAAACAGAGTGATGCCGCAGCGACCATAACTTTCAATGGTGTTTTGGGCACAGTGAGAATGACGGATGTTGGGTGGTGCTCTTCCGTGGCTGTCAGCATGTGTCATGGCAGCACCACAATGACTCGTGCCATGCGACGCAAAAATGCGTCTGACATCAGCGCATTTTAGGCTCTTAGATTCTATGCTGGTGAGGCAGCTTGTCATATGGCATGTTAGTTTTACCTACGTTTAATGAACTTTATGAGAAATTATAACTATTACGGCGCCATACATCACGCATTGACTTCAACAGAATCCTTTATAAAAGACCGTATCACCACCAGGGTCATTCGAGCTGTAGGGATAGTTGAAAATTTAGCAGAATTATTCTCGTGTTAAAAAGTATGTAAACATAATATATTATCATTGAATTAAGTTTTAAATATTACATGATGTTTTATAATTGTTCAATAATCGTTAGTTTTCATGCCTGTAGTTTTATAGAACCTGCCATCCTTTTCTATATGCTGATGGTATTTGGCCTTTTACTCCCACACATAGGAGGAACTATAATCTAGGCTCGCCTGGGAGGTGATTACTGTTCTAATGGTTAGCAACGTCAATAGACCTAAATGTATTTAACTTTTCGCGTAGCTATCTGAAAGACCAGGTGTACAAATCACCAAAAGAAGATATTCATGCTTCTTTAAAAAATTAAACAAATTTTTAAACTACATGTTTCCTAGTGTATTTCTATTTAAAAGTCGATGAAATTATATTAAAATAAAACTATCAAACATCTTCAATTTATTGTTTACCAGAAAACCATAAATTAGAACACTTTATTCTCAAAGTAAATTTCCTAAAACTTTAAAATTCTTTTAGCAATTTTATAGATATACATTCGTTTCCACGTCATGTTTGTAAAGGGGGAAAATGACATTTGCAGATATTATTGAATCCATACTAAAGTGTACACGATATAAACATTTGTAATATTTTTACCTTCAATGTTCTGTAAAATATTAAATTATATTGCTATGTAAAATATTAAACTAAAAAAGAAAATTAATATAAGTTAGTTTCTCTTTTGCTTATATGCATCTGATTGAATATGTTAATATTGAAAGTTTAGCTATGCTTATATCCTTCGATTTTAAATAAGCTAAGATTTAACATTTTTCATTTGTGTTACCGGAAAGATAATCAAAATATTGAGGAATTATTCTGTAATACATCTTTGATTTATTCTGCATCATATATTTTATAAAAATTTTGGAATAGTCTTAGTTAATTACCCAGAAAATCAACATTTCCGATAAATTCTTCATTAATTTTGTATTTAATAAACACATTCCAATTTTTTTTATTTTATTTATTAGTTACTTCCAATACTTCGTATTGTGAAATGTGGATTTCAGGTCAAGATAATCAGCTGCATTGTTGTTTTAATTTGTTTGTGTTTTTGAAGACTAGCATGTCAAGATACATGTCCAGTGATATCTAAAAAAAATCACGATCACAGTTCAAAAGGATTAAATCATCAATATATTTAAAGCCAGAAAATTAACATCGTTATTGATACTATAGTATTAAAATTCATAAAAAAAAAAAAAAAAAGATTAGCTGCGTTGAATTGTAACTTGTTCCCATGCTTATCCCATTATTCTGTTAATAGATATTTGAACCTGTATATACACAGTAATTATATAAACAAAAATTAAGTATAATTTTAAATAAATTCAAATGTAAATCAGTACCGGGGAGACCGGAGGTAGTTGGCTACATTGGTAAGTAGGTGCAGTCTTCATAATTTGTCTGTATATGGATAGATAACGCCTCAGAATTTCAAAAAATTAGGAAATATTTTTTTCTGACCTTTATTTTCAAATATATAAAATTCGATGCACAGTTTTATTTATATATATAAAACAAAATTATTGGGACCACCGAAACCACAGTACCGATGCCGATACTTAACTGAATCTACCGGCTGCGATCCGATCGAGTGCCGAAAGGTATGTATTTGAAGATAGGGTATCCAATACATATTACTATCTTTGTACTTAAATTTTTGGAAATTCAAAATCCCTTTAAGCATTTCTTCAAATTTCCAATTAAATCCATTACCGATACTGTTTACATTACTACAATTAAACCTGTACTTAAATGGTGTTTTATGAAATTTTGGTATCGCGAAAAGAGAAGGAAATGACTTTTTTTTTTACTTTAGGCAAAGGAAACTTAACCATTTTTGAAAGGGTCATATGTTTCTTGATCAATGTTTGATTACTAGATTTATATAAATTCTAGGTGGCACTATTGTTATACTCGGTGTATATAATATAGGTTTTTCAAATAACTGCAAAATTGTTAAGAGCTTTGTCCACTGAACAAGAAACAAAAGTATTTTTCAATTTCAAAATTTCTTTCGCTACATCTGTATTCATTGTATGGTAATTGTAAGTAGAAGAATCATTCATATAGTTTATTTGAAATATTTAAAATCATCCAAAGTTTAAATTTTAAAGTTACATTCATTGAAAAGGGAGATAGGCCTATTGTATTTATAACTTAAATCAATTATGAACATGTGTAATTCAGATACGAATAGGCCGAAATATTTTTTAAAGTTAATTTTCTTGTTTACTCTAAATTTAGTACCAATCTTCATTAATTCTTTTACCCTATCATTGGATATTAAATAAAAGACCCCAGTAACAATAAGTTATGCGCTTTATCATAATAGAACGAATGCTGTTAATTCCTGAACTCTCAAGGCAAATTCAAATCTTCGTCTAAATTCTGTGCAACATCTCTGTAGTTAAATAATTTATTACCCTAGGTATTTACATATTTGAAGGTTGAAATAATACACACATTTTTATCTGGAAAGATTTCATTGTGTCTAGTAAAAATGTTACTTAAATATATTGTCAAAACGTAAATAAATAAACAGGAAGGTTTAATTCATCTTTAAAAGTTAAAATTAAAATTACACTATGTGCAAAATTACTGAAAAGATGATTTAAAATGTTAAATTATTTTAATACCTTAGTACTTTCAACTATAAAAACATAGTCTTTGTCAAAGTAAAATAAGAAATACAACAGTTATTAACGTCTAAGTTTTTTTTTAAAATCCAAGTAGATGGTGACGAAAGGAGTGAACGTTGAAGTTAATTTATAGATCCAGAAACATTGGGAAAATAAAACATGGATATAGGGAAGTGGAAATTTATTCGTTATATGGTTCTTTAAGTAAACTGGGCCAAATTCTGGGTATGTTGTAGGATAACACGTCATTACAAACAGTATTTTCTTTAGTAATAATTTCTATTGATTCGCGGATAATTAAATCATGATAATTCTTTGAGGGATATATAATTTTTGCGTCTTCGAAATTAACTGGTATATTCTGCTTCTGGTTAAGTCTTGACAGGGCTGTTGTAGGTCGGTTATATTTTAAATCTCTCAAATGTTCTTTAATACGAACTTTAAGTTTACGCGAAGTCATGCCTATGTATTCGAGATAAATATCTTCTGTTTTCAGTGGAATTACATATAACCCAGAAACTTCATCCCTCGGGATCGGGTCCACTTTGGCACTAATCAGATCTTTCAGTTTTGCTGGAGGAGTGGCGACCAAGTTTACGTCAAAGCGAAAAAGTGCATGTCTGAGTTTTAGGTAGCTTTCTTTACAAAAAGCTACCTATTGCAGCCGTTCGGAGGAAAGCGATTTCAAAAAATTTTGGTATATTTTCATCGATCATGACCCCCAGACCCCGAAACCACCCTCCGTTCAAAATTGATATATATATATATATATATATATATCAATATATATATATATATATATCTGACCTATGTCACACTGTAACTCTCGTATTTATGAACCGATTTGGATGTAATTCGGTGTGTACATAGTACATACCAATGTCTCGACCGAGTTCGTTGGCCAGCTTCATCCACCATTTTGTTTCAAAATGGCGGCCATTTAAAAAATTTAAAAAAATTTAAAATATGAAATGTGGTACCAAAAAATTGAAAATGGAAAAATATTTTTTTCTTATGTATTTGACATTTATACAAAGACTCTGTAGCAGTTTTTGTTTCGTCTATATCTTAAAAAATGGCTGAGTTATAGCATTTTGAATTTCCAGCGAAGCTGACATTTTGAAACGTCCTGAATTTTGTCACGCGATAAAAGGCGTATTTATGAACCGATTTGGATGTAACTTCGTTTATACATAGTACAGACCAATGTCTCGAATGAGTTCGTTGGCCAGCTTCACCCGCCATCTTGTTTAAAAATGGCGGCCATTTAAAATTTTAAGAAAAATTTAAATTTGAAATGTGGTAGCAAAAAATTGAAAATTGAAAAAATATTTTTTTCTTATGTGTTTGACCTTGATAAAAAGATTCGGGAGCAGTTTTTGTTTCGTCTATATCTTAAAAAATGGCTGAGTTATAGTATTTTGAATTTCTAGCGTGGCTGACATTTTGAAACGTCCTGATTTTTGCCACGTGGTAACAGACGTATTTATGAACCGATTTGGATGTACCTTGGTGTGTACATAGTACATACAAATAACTCAACCGAGTTCGTTGACCAGCTTCATTCGCCATCTTGTTACAAAATGGTGGCCATTTAAAAAAATTAAAAAAAATTAAATTTAAAATGATATACCAAAAAATTGGAAAATGAAAAAGAATTTTTTTGTATGTGTTTGACCTTAATACAAAGATTCCGGAACAGGTTTTGTTTCGTCTACATCTTAAAAAATGGCTGAGTTATAACATTTTGAATTTCTATTGTGGCTGACATTTTAAAACGACCTGATTTTTGTCACGCGATAACAGGCGTATTTATGAACCGATTTGAATGTAACTTGGTCTGTACATAGTACATGCCAATGTCTTGACCGAGTTCGTTGGCCAGCTTCATTCGCCATCTTGTTTCAAAAGGGTTGCCATTTTAAAAAAAAATGTAATTTAAAATTTATAATGAGGTATTAAAAAATTGGAAAATGAAAAAGATTTTTTTTATGTGTTTGGCCTTGATACAAAGATTCTGGAGCAGTTTTTGTTTCTGAAAATTTGTTCTTTTGTTTATATCTTAAAAAGTGGTTGAATTATAGCACTTTGAATTTCTATCATGGCTAACACTTTGAAACGATCTTGTATTTGTCACGCGATACCACACGTATTCGCCTATTTCGATGGAAGAAGGCATGTGGATAGTATACATCAATATCTCGACCAAGTTCGCTGGCCAGCTTCATCAGCCATCTTGTTTCAAAATGGCGGCCCTTAAATTAAAAAAAAATTATATTTAAAGTGAGGTGCAAAAAAATTAAAAATTGAAAAAGGTTTCTTTCTTAAGTATTTGACCTTGATATAAGGATTCAGGAGCATTTTTTGTTTGTCTTTATCTTAAAAAATGGCTCAGATATAGCAGTTTCAATTTCTAAAGTGGGTGACATTTTGAAAAATCTGATTTTTTGCCTGCAACAGCACTCGTATATATCAATGGATTCCAATGTGATTGAGCATGTGCACAGCAGTTACTAAGGTCTCGACCAAGTTCACTGGTTAGCCTCATCTACCATGTTGTCTTAAAATGGCAGGCACTTTAAGAAATCGCCGAATTTGGCAGCCAAATAGAAGTGACTTTAAATAAAAGCAGCTTGGATAAAGCTGACTAATTTCGCGAAATTCTCATTCATAATGATTTAGTATTGATAAAAATTAGTATTGAATCTCCTACATTCGGTTTCCACTTAATTGAGCTTCGTGTGTTTGAATAATATAAGTTGGCTTTTTAAAAATAAGGAATATGAAAGCTACCTCTTCCTCCCGGCACTGGCCGGAAGGACTTTTTCGAAAAGTCCTGGTATGTACTTCATTTTGCAATATCGCATATTACTCCGTGGAGTTTTTTGTATTTTCATATGGTTCTTCTGCGAGTTGATTAGCTTATCAATAATGCGTATTGGGAAACCATTCCCAACTGCAATGTTTCTAATGGTATTTAATGTTTTTATAGTTGAAAGTACTAAGGTATTAAAATAATTTAACATTTTAAATACTGTCTCATCTTTAAAGTAATTTTGCACATAGTGTAAGTTTAAGTTATCAAATTTTTTTTTTTTTTTTTTTTTTTTTTTTTTTTTTTTTTTTAATGCACATACGAAGTATATTTTATCCATATTATGTTGTCTATATTTACCTTTTTAGTACAATAAAAATTCCGCTAACAAATATTTAAACTGTGTAGTATCACAAATAAATTCTTTAATTTTCTGTTGTTGTCTCCGTAAAATTTTAAATTTTGAACTGAATAAAATACTTTTAATTTCTTTAATTTTATAATCTTATTAAATAGATAATATAAGTCACGTAATATAAAGGCTGGATTCATATTTTTTATGCATTCATATTTACAATGGCTTATTTGAATTTCTCCTCTATTGCAATGAAAAGAAAGTTTGTACATGTATACTGATGAAAAAAGAATATACGCACAGACAGAACTTTCTGTATGGTAGTAAATTTTAGTATTTAATCGGTGTAGATACGAAGACTTTGCACGCAAAATATAAAAACTCTCACTACGCAAACGATATGCGTAATAAAAAATCTGCTCTAAAATTTGTATTTTGACATTTTCAAGACCATGTAAATGGAAAGGCTTATAAAATCATAAGACGAAACGCAATATTGCACCTTGATTCAAACAAATAATGTGCAATATGAAATTTAAAAAAAATCACTGATTTACTTAAAAGGCGACTAAGTTAATGAAAAATAAGTTACAAGGTAAAACATACATTTTATTTTAAAAAGTTATTACTCTTTCGGGTTTTCTCAAGCTCTTCATCATAGAATATAATAATAACTGTTATTGTTTAACTTGAGTACATTTTTGTGGTATTCCTCATATAAATAATGTCTGTAACTCAAACGTACCATAAACCAAACTCTTTCAAAGGGGAACTTTATACATTATGAAATTTCGCGAAAAAAAGCTTATAGCTGCATCTACACTAACTGTCTTTCCGTAAATTTAATGTTTTGTTATATTTTTTGTTGCATTACGGTCCTAGGTTATATCAAACAATGGAGACATGAATGTGTTTTCCTTTAGTAAAATGTGCTCCTCCTGTTTTAGTGCTCCTAGACAATAGAGGGGCCAATAATACTTTCCCTTCTACGAATATTATGGGCAGAACCCAGCAGTTTATTTCATTATCATATTAACAATAGAATAAGAAAAAACTACACGAATATATACATGTCAAATAATTACATGATATGTATGGCTAAAACAACAAAAGAAAGGGGAAGCAACACTATCTAGAAGGGCAGAATCACCATAACACTAATCGATCAATGAAAACAAGATAGAATCATTTACATTCATGATTCAAATTTTCACTATTCGAAAAGTATTGCGTCTTCAATATTTGCCGATATCTTTTCTTCAATAATTTGCAGACAAATTTCAAATAATCATTATATAAGAAAATAAATCAACACATACAGCAAAAAAAATAAGACTTTTTCCAAACATAATATAAACTGATCGCTTGATGCACACTATAATAACCTGTGAAAATGATAACCGAGGTTAAATTATATTTTAACCTGATGACCTCAAAACTGATATCCTAAAATGCTGAATATCAAGTTTGAAGCTGTACAGAAAGGTTATTGTCCTCTATTCTCATTAAAATACTGTAAATAGACGATAATGCATTTAAAATTTTTAAGTAGCTTTTTATAATAACTATAAATACATCATATACAATATTGCGCAGATATTTTTCAAAAGTGCACCTGTAATAATACTGAAAGTGTTTAAGGAGACAGTGGGCTTTCAAAATCATGAAATTAGACTAAAAAATGGATTTTGTTTTTAATTTTAAGACATTTTAAACTAGATGCTCACATTTATCTGATATAAAAAAATTGTTTTTCTGACGCTTTTTCGCGGAAATATATATAAATATACCTGTATACTTTTATACTTGTAAAAACTCTGTATATTTGTACAATTTATTTTACTTAAAATGCTGTATTCTTAAAATTGAAAATTCCGCACATTTCAAAATTTTGAAACATTCCATGCGCATTCCTAGATGCTTTTGAAATTTATACTGTAGTATAGCCCTATACAATAATAAATAAATGTTAGTATAAGAAGTTGTATATCAGGGATATTTTAGTGATGAAATTTATGTGCATATGGATATATATATAGCTATTCTTTTAGAAAAAAAAAGGATATTTATAAAAATACTTTTTTTCTGCTTGCACACGAAGCGAACTTTTATAATTCATGCCAACATTTATTGTAATACATAAAAAGTATCTCCCAAAAAATATTGTAATATTTTATGCAAAAGAAATACGCATGGGATATTTTAAATTAAGACAATTATTCATTATTTTAAATGTGTAACAATGGAATAATTTTAAGTTTTTTTATTATTTTAACACAAAATTTTGAAGATAACTATTTGAGCCTTCCATTAACAAGCCTACTAACTTTCAAATGATTTCATTGAAAATTGAAGGATTTGATTTTTAATGTTCACTGTACGCTTAAACTAGTAAAAAAGTGAAATTTTGTGAGAAACGAAAAGTAAAAATTTAGCAATCAAAAGTTTTTGGTATTCAAATTGTTGATTTATTAAAAAATATCACACTTCTATTTAAAGATTTAGTAATGATATCTACGAACAAATTAAAAAATATATAGGTTTTTTTATTGATTTCACGTAATATTCGTGTTATATAGCACTATAGAAAAACAATTTTTTTAAATTTCTCATAGAAAATATACTCTCATTTTCTGATGTATTATCATAAAAGTTTTATCTAATGTTTGAAATTTCGAGAGTCCTGAAGAAATATTTAAACATATATTCCACTGGATAACTTCAAAACATATTTTTTCTGAAGATAACAACATCGTGATACTAAATTCCATGTATTTCAATCTATGTTATTCTCATTTTTTATTCATTTTTCATATTCTTACTCTGAGGAATGTGAGCGTAGATATAAGAATTGCTTCATAAATTGCTTCATAAACAGTGAGAGTAGCTCACGAAAATCCATAAACAATCACAATCTGAAAAAAGAATATCTGTATATGATTTTACATGAGCATAAAATCTTCAGTGTTTTAAATGTTTGATACATAGTTCAATAACGTTGGAAAAGCTTCTTAAGAATAACATTAAAGAGAAATTTTAGTAATGTGCTTTTAGGTCGAGTAGATTTCTTTAATCACTTCAGTAAAAAAAAAAAAAAAAAAAAAAAAAAAAAAAAAAAAAAATACAAATACATTTTTAAATATACAGAAAATTTACTCATGCATTTAGGTTTTTGTGTAAAAAACCCCTCTAAAACGTAGCTAATACAAATGTTATAAATGCATTATAAAATATTAAAAGTTAATTAAATTATAGCAATATTCCAATCTTTATAAGTACATACACTTTCCCAGTTCAATGTACAAAAATAATTTCTTATTTATATCCGAGTGCAAAGAATAAATTGTGCCTCTCTATTCTAAAAAAAATATATCCAAGAACTTCCATTATAACGACCCTCATCTTTGGCACACCAGGAGCCGTTATAATAAGCGTCGACTGTACTACATACTTTAATTATTATATAAAAAAAATATTTTTAAAAATATGATGTTTAAACAAATCTGTTGAGACGCAATACCAAGTCAGAGGGCAAAATTTTGTTTTAAACAGGATTTTTCTGAGCAGGTATAATTGTACAGCAGGGAAAATGAAATTTTAACATTTTAAGGCAGTATTCTGTTAGATACAGGTTTCGTTTTCTTAGTGTTTCATATTATTATGTCGGGATTTAGGAGCCACTGTCCAGCTTTTTTTTTGTCTCTTTGTCCTATTGACGTGACACTCGACATTAAATTGACGTCACATTGTTTGGCTCCTTCTCACTGTAGTCACCCTGGTGAAATTTGTCTACATACCTTCCTAAAGTTTTTCGATCGATGCTATTTTCTTTTGCAGCCGCATGAGTACTTGACTTATCATTAACATGATTTAAACCTTTAAGGGGCAAAGTACTTTCAGTACTAAAATTTTGAAATAAATCGGATTTCAATATTATATATTATTATCTACATTTATTAATATTCCGTGATATACATTTTATTAGTCTATCATCGCAATATACGTTGTGCCTCATTAATTGCTTTCAAGATCCCGCGCGATGTTGGTCCGGCCATGCAGACATTTTAGCCAAAAGTTTCGCTTTGGGGAACTTTTCTTGTTGCTCTTATGTTCATCAAATGATATTTTCATAAATATTTCCAATTCTTTTACTACAAAACGTATTTAGGATAAATTTTATGCGAACACTTCAAGGTATTCATAAACCCTATGAAGTTTATAACAAAAAAGCATTTCACTTGCCTAAATAATAAATTAAAATTTTGTTACTCTTGTGACCACAAAAAAATGCAATGTACAAAAATTGTGTTTGATGTAGAAATTCTGTGAATTATAGAAATACAATTTACAAAATATAGTAGAGTAATTATATCTTTTTAAAAAGAGTTAATCATTGAACTCATCTGATAACACATGAATTAGTTGTATTTGATTTTGCAAAATGCTAAGTGTTACTCTTGTGACATTTTGTCCAAAAGGAAATTTTAGCATACATTCATTTTAAATTCTAAAAAAATCCATTAAATTTTTTTTGTCAAATTTATTTTTCCTACAGAACAACTTTTTATGCTGGATAAAGTTTAAAATAGCATAAAAGAATGAAAAAAAGATATAAAATTAGAGTTTGTAAAGTTTTTAAGTGTTTATCAATCTGGGAGCATAAATGTCAACCACAGTTTGATTTTTTTGTATCAAATAATGTGGAAATCAGATTCAAACTTGAGAATTATTTGTGAAGTTCTTGGCTCTTAGTACTTTATTTGATATTCATAATATACAAATTCAGTAATAATACCATGAAACTTTAAATCATCATATTTTACTCACAGTAAACGCATAGCAATCTACAAGTTTGTGCTACTGAACAGAATAAATTATTGTCTTCATTATCAATAATAAAATTTTCAGTTTCTCCTATTACCTTATTTATTTAGTGAAACATAAATTCTTTGTAAGAATCATGCTATATTCGTTGTTTCTAGTAGATAGCGTCGTTCTTTATGGCTTTGACAAATTGTAGTTGTTGAGTTCTCTTCGCTGCTGGTATTTTCTCTCAAAGTAATAAAATGCGTAGTTTATGTTTTATTTCCCCACATTATATATGTAGTATGCTTACTTATTTTTTCCATGAATAATTTTGGCAGGTTCAGCGGCATGCCTTACAATTGCTTTTTAGGACGAACTTCATTCCCCAAATTCCTTTACACAACAGCGCAAATTAAGTCTACAGCACTCCGGGTGGTCCGAAACGGTCCCTTGAGTGGGAACGGAGACTCGCATCCTGGCAGCGCTCGTTGTGTCGAGCCAGACGGGGCAGAACAAGGGCGAACCATAGACTCCTCGAGAGACTCAAAGCCAATAGGCAATGGGTCCGGCGGCCACGGGTAACGGACGTTGCATATGAGGTTGGAGGCCCATCTCGGTGGGTACCAAAGACTTCACCCTCCGGGGCCTCGGTTATCGAGGGGAGCCCGGTAGCGACGCTCCATAGCTCGATCCCAGAGCCGGTCTCGACCGGGTGGTGACTCTGGGCAACGGGTAAGCAAATGTGGTAGGGCCTTGTCCACCAAATGAATAAAAGGGAGTCTGAAAGGATATTGCAAACCTTGAAGAACTAGGTCTCGGTGCTCGTTTGTGACGACGGTTGACTCACGGGAACGCCATGCAGGAACTCTGGGAGCCATCGAAGGGCAAGGCTCGAACAGCACCTGGCATACTTTTTGTGTCAGGTGGCTCATTCCGCCGAGATTTTAGTAGCTGAGGTAGTTGTGAGCAGCCCCCAAGGTAGGCGGTGAAAGGAGAAGCCCGTTTGTACCAAAGCGCGAACGTGAAGGGAGGACGACGCGTCCCGAAGCTATGTCGCCTTGTCTTGGGAGGGATTCGTCCCTTAGTGGCTGAATGACGATACGGTACCTTCTCTCTAACCCGTCTCCGCAGGGAACTGGGCCGGAGACTTGCCGACTAATGCGGAGGCGCGTCGAACCATGGAGGAACTTTTGGTCCGACTCATGACCAGCGTGTCTAGACGCTTCCGGAGTTTACCGCGCCCGGAGGTGTGGTCATAGCGGTTTCTAATCATAACTTTTTAACGCAAGGACCGGGGTTCTGGGGCGGACATGGTTTGGGTCGGGAGATGGATGCCGATTAAGGGGGTCACGTGCGGTTCACCCGCCTACTTCTATTTTCAGTCTATCGCCTCCTGGTTATTCCCGTGTTCGTCTTGGGGCCTCGGTACACAGTGGAAGTCGCTGGCTGGGTCCACGATTCGTGAGTCAGCTTCGTCGTCCTATTCGTGTTCATAGCCTTCAACAGAAACTGTGTTTGGGCGAACTAACATAGTAGCGGACGCTATTGCACGGGTCAGGAGCACTCGTGTTCAGGTACCCTCGGCGACCGTAAGGTAAGGTAGTGGGGGACCGGGCTTCTGCCGGCCTTCCGCGGCTTCTCCACCCTCGGTTGGAGTAGAATCGTGGGGGCGGGCGGGACTCCGGACTCTCCAACTCCCTAGCGAGGTGGGGTCTATCCCGTCTAGGTGGAGCTTTCCGTCCCCGCCTGAGGTCTCTAACGGCATCTAGACTGGTCTTTCTGACTCCCGGCTTGATCCACGAGGTGTTCCGTTAGTTGAGGTGGGGAGACTGGGCAAAAAGCCTGGAGCAGGGATTCTTTACGTCCGGAGGGGTTTCCCCGCCCCTCCAGAGTATTCCTCTAGAGGCAACCTTCACTCTCATCGGTTGTTTCTCAAAAATCTCTTTGCCGGATAATGGTATTTGATCTTGAGAAACCTCCGTAGAGCAATCCCCGTAGGGATCTTAGGCAGTGGCTCGTGTGATCGGGTCCTTTATAGGATTTTGTACTCTGCGGGTCGTCGGGGTGAACTGCGGAGGGACCAAGAGAAGGAACCATCTGGCTCTTTTGGCTGGGTGGGAGGTTCTGACGCATCGACCGGCTGTCTAACTCTTCGTCGCAAGGCTTCGTGGCTTGCGCTGGGCAGCGCGAAGTCCTTGGGCGACCGCGCACTTGCGGCGGGTGCACGGCGAGGAAACTTCTATAGGAAGGGCTCGCTCCGTGTCAGTTGCGCGCAAGTTTTTGAAAATAATCAGAAATAGTTTCTTCAACTGTTACATTTTATCAAAACCTGTATCAACGTTTTGCTATGGACGGTAACTTTTAAGAAGTTCTGTATTATGGACTTCTGTTTCAAGTAAATCTTCGATGTTATCTTCTCAAATTATACAATCTGATATCATACACGCTAATTATGATATATTATAGCAGACAAAGTCATTAAATCTTTCACAGGTATGTTTAATGCAGGAAGTACATAAGTCATTGCCTTATAAATTGCTTGAAAGTTTTACTGACAATGGAAAATTCAGATATTCTTAGGAATATTTTTCTATCGTTTTGTAAAATTAGGCCTTAAAGATGCAAACGAATCAACTTTCCCAATCTAGAAAAAGTTTTTAAAACTAAAAAGTATTATGTTAGCAAATGTCACTTAGATTTGATGAAATTATGTGATCTTTTTCACGCCTAATTAATGTAGATATAGCTGAAGAATGACTTCTATATGAAGATTATACATCTTCATCGACATAAAATTCTTCAAAAAACCCTTTTTAAATTTTAGACTATGTTTTTATATCAACTCTTTCAATTTTCAATATCAAAATACTATTTTTTATCGAAAAATTATATTCGTTTAAAAGACTCCTGAATTTTACCTTATATTTTGAACAAAAATCCCAAAAAATTTCATTTATTTTTCTCAAGACCGTTTCAAACTGACGAGTACTTTTAATAAAAAAAGCATTAAATGTCTTTATTTTTAAGATATACAAAACCCTAAATAAACATTAAATTTATATAATGACATCACTTTTTCTACAAAAACATTAAATTTTTATTAGAGCAATTAAAGTCTCAATCTGAAACGGATGACTGTTTTCATTAAGAATTTTCAGTATATATATACATATATATATATCATCGATTAGGCGCAGTTATTAAAAATATTAAAACAATCACTTTATTAATATTTTCATTTAAAAATTATATAAAATTATTCATATTTATTGTGTTAAATAATAATTTTTTTAACGAAAATAACGGTGCTTCTTAAATTGTCTTTATTTCAAAAAATGTAAAATTTATCTGTTTTGAAGGATATTTCAAAATCTTTATTTTTTTTTAAATGTAAAATTTATATTTATATTCTGGCGCATGTAGTAAATTTTCAAAAATATATACATTTGTATAACTTTTTTATATTAAATTTAAATATCAAAATATAAATACCGAAAAATACCATCCGTTTAAAATATCCCCGATTCCCGATTCTAATTTTTTAAACAATTTTTTTTCAAGACAGTTTTAAACAGATTTATAATGCATAAATTTATTAAACAATAAATTACTTTTCCAAGGAAAAAAATTTAAAGAATGAGAAAATGTATAATTTTCTTATTACTTTCTTAAGATATAAACACTAAAAAAGCATTGAAATGCCCTTTTTCAACCTTTAAAAAAGATCGAGTAATAAATGAAGAAGAAAGTCAGATTTGAAGATAATATTTCAGTGTATATAATACCTTATGAAGATAGAAGAAATTAGGAATTTAATGACAGAGATTTAAGGACAGAATAAAAGAATTTGAAAAAATATTTTTAAAAATAAAACTTAATAGATGGAGCTAATTAAATTATGCAATCATTATGAAAAAGAAAAATCCATGAATGAGTATTATATCTATTATCGAAATGGGGAAATCAATTATCAAAGTCATTTTAAAGTTTGGGATTCTTTAATTAAATATAAAAAAAATAATTGTATTTGTGGGAAAACATTTACTTACACGCATACGCAGCGACATTTAAGTATTAAATATCATATGAGCAGAGAAAAACAAGACATTAAAATCGAAGACTGAACTCAGAAGTACTTTGAAAAATTTAAAACAACTCAGGAGTTGTAAAAAAATTATTTAATTAGATTATTAATCAAATACATAAAAGATTTAGTCTAAAAATGCATGATTATAGCTCTAAAAGAATGACTAATTAACAGCCATTTATTTTTTCAAAATGAAAAATTTTGGCATTCAGATATTAAATTCCAATTAACTTTATCTTGAAATTATGTTACAAAATCTTTACATAACTCTTGAAATTCAGATATTAAATTCAAATTAACTTTATCTTGAAATTCATATATTAAATTCCAATTAACTACATCCTGATAATCCCTTATAAATTTTTCGGATAACGTTTGATATTGTGATATTAAATCCCAACTACCTTTATGAGTAAATTCTTTGATAAGGTTTTTTTACAATCGTTTTTGATATAAATTCTCTGATCATTCTCTCATCCATTTATATAGATTAATTTTTATAAAAGCACTCTGAAGAGCCTGAATTTGAACAAACAGATTATCATAAAAATCACGTGGCAATCTTTGCCACGTGTTAAATGAAGGTTAAAAAGCAGACATCTTTGAACATATATGTTGTAATAACAATATTATAATTCTTGCATTGGTGTTTTCTGATAAAAATTTCAGTTAATTTTTCATAAAGTTTTGAATTACATAAATCAATTTTATCGCTGTGTTCATTAATAAAATCTTAAGTTAAATTTTGGTGTTTAAAAATTTTATTCCAATCTAAGATATCTTTTAATTCCACCATACCAGTTTCTGTTATTTTTGATGCTTCTGTATCAAAATCATGTTTAATTTATCAGAGTGATTTATGATAAAACTGTAGCTTAATTTTTGATATACTTACAGTTTGTTCAAATCTAATTTATCTGCAAATGCTTACATGAGACTCTCTGAAAGTGTTTGATATCCTGAAATATTATCCCAGTTTACTCTATCTTTGAATTTGCTAATAAAAGGTTCAGATAATGTTTTATATCTTGAAATTAAATCCCAATCGACAAGATTTTGAAATCTTCTTATCAATTCTTCGCTTAATTTTTCTTCTTTTGAAGCAACTAACCAATTCCCGTCACCCATTTATTAGAGAAGTAATTTTTCAATATGCATGTATGGTTTTAATGTGTCATTATAATTCGCTGGTATTAATGATAATTTTAGTATATCATTACGTTTTCCATGAAGAAAATAGGTTATTGAATCTTTAAGGGTCATTTAATAAAAAATAACATTCATTTTCAGTTCTATCGCTGTTTTAATACATTCAACAGTACCACGAACTAATTGTCCGAAACGATTACTTCTAAAAATATACATGGTAATTTCGATGTACATATCTGTAGATAATCTTAGGTTTTAATCTAGTAAAGTAGAACTCATCAAATCGAATTTTACTTCGTTAAGCTGGCTATATGTATAAGTATGAAAATCTCTTTCATAGTAAGCCAAATATCTCTGTTATCTAAATATATTTTATTGACGGGATTTTTATCATTTTCCGGTTCAGAAACATTCATAATTATTTTATTTTATACAAACTTTAGATACAAACTTTTTAACTGCATCAACTCCTCTATAAATGACTGGAGACTTATAATATTCATTTTCATATTTGATATAATAACAAAACATATGAGGTATATGTTTTTGTTATTTCAGAGTATTTTTCTCTTGCTGATCTATTTTAGACAAACTACATTCAAAATCTGCATATATAGTAAATATACTCTTTGTTTCTTTTCATAATTTTTAAATTGAATGATTTCATCTTTTTTCGGCATTATAATCCTAACAGCTTCATTAGTTTTACAATACTCCTCATGTATCTTTAATTTTTCTTTAGAATAAAAGAAAATTAAGCATCTATCACATAAAAAATATCTGATTAGTAGTAATTTGTGATCTAAGTAAACTATTCATGTTTTTTATCCAACAATAATGATCTTTCATATAAAATAAATTTACATTCTTTTCTAGTTTATTTCTAGTTAATCTAAGTGGATAAATTACTTTTTCATAACCATATACATTTACCGATATATTTTTCAGTTTTTAAAATTTCTTAATCCAGTGATACGGGAAATTCAGTTCCTTTAAAATTTAATTTGTCTTTATATTTTTTCATATTTTGTCACTCTTTGTGGATCCTTTTCTACAGAATGAATGTCTGATAAAATACACCACATAAAATATTTATTATATTTATTTTTGACATTTATTATCGCATTTTTATTTTTTATTATTTCAGGTAAATCTATATAAGATGCTCCTACTAATGGTTCATATTTATTTATTCTCAATTCCAAAAACCTAATTTCATCAAAAGTCCGTACAGATACTTTTGATATAAAGCCATCAGATTCATTTATTAATTTTTCAATAGAAAAATCATAAAAAGTATCTAAATCATTATAGGCTAATATAACTTTGTTTTCAGTTTTGAATATAAATTCTTGAATATCATCTTCATTTCGTTTATACAAACAAAATATTTTAAAATTTACCTTTAACGAATTAATTTTTTTTTAAACATTCACTTATTTTTCTTATCACAATATTTCTTTTTTCTTCTAAAAAATGTAATGGGAATTTGATATCATTCTAATTATGGAATCTGTACGATTTTAATCTAGATTTAAAAGCTGTTTCATATTCATCTTTTCCTGCACTTAGTAACGCTTCTTATGAGTCGGACTATTTGTATGATTTTGAACATTTTTGTAATATTTACCACAAATAATACATGTTTTCTTCTTTTTAGCATTTTTAATCAAGTTGTCAAGTTTTAAATGTTTTTCTCCATCTTGAATTTTATAATACGTACCACATATTTTGCATTTTACATTCTCTGACGATGAATTGATTAATGCAATTCGAACATTTTTTCTTAAGATTTGAATATTTTTTTATATTATTCTCTCTACAATATTTTCTTTATTCAATAATAGTTTTTAAAGGTGTTTCTTGTTCATATTCCTCAAAGTTAAACAATTTGATAAAATTTCTTCTTTCAATTTGATCTATGATATTGATGAACATGATTCACGAGTTCATTTTTTTTTCGTAAATTTGAATATTTTGTTATATATTTTTCTTTACAGAATTGTTTTAATTCTTTAACAGTCGGCAAAGCTAACACTTTTGACTTTGGAGTCGCTTTCATTTATAAGAAAACATTTTTAAGAATAGTTTTAGATGAAGTGTAAAAGGAATTATTGTGATTATTATTAATGTTTATAATAAAGCGTTTGATGAATTAAAACATGTTTATGATGATAATTAGTATTTAAATGCCTTTTCCTATGAGCATAAGTGTATTCTTTTCCGCAATTACATTGTATTTTAGTATAATTCCTAATAGTTTCACAAGATTTCCACTAACTGCAATATCCCCTTTTTTCGAGCATAAAACACTTTTAATGGTTTAACAGTCTTACAGCGTGCACAAGTTTTCTCCATTTATTAGATTTTGATTTTATAAATAAACTTTCAGACTGTCAATATCAAATTTAGGAATATTTAAGATCTTTACTCTCTATCCAAGAATTAAATTCACTTGAATAACCGAGCCATTTTACAAAATATTTATTGCTTTTTTCCTTATTACTTTTTCAATTTTATAAATATCATCTTTTTAATTGTATTTTACCATCTCATTTTCATAAAAAGTACTTTAGCCCCACCAGGGGATTAGAGGTTCTGCTCTCGAAGCTGGTAGACGGGAGGTGCTGGGTTCGAACCCAATCACACCCGTCGGCCTAACCGTTTCGGAATTTTCGTGGTTTTCTTCGAAACCTTGGATTTCCATGCGTGAATACGGGTTATGTTCCCTTAGAAAGACCCCCCACGGAGGGCACTCCCCCTAGGGCCTATAACCCTCCAGTTGATAATCGGCCGTCAAAAATACCCACAACCCTCAACCCATAAAAAGTAACATCAATATGGTCGCCCTTTAAAACCTTAATTTTATAAGTAATTGAATCAGATTTCAATACTTCAGAAACTATAAAAATTTCTTCGGTATACGTGGGGTCATAACCCCTCCTAAATCTTGTTTTAAATTTAGTTATTCTAATTTTAACACCTATATTAAATTCAGGCTTTCTAATGATCTTTTATGGATATAAGTTGTTATAAACTATATTTTCACTTTCTTCAAGACTAGCTTGAACAGGTGTCATTCCAATTGAATTATGAAATGAATTGTTATAATTAATAACCTATTTAGATAAAACATCAATATATATTTTAGTATTGCTTGTATGTAAATATTTTATTATTTTCTCTTTAATACTCCTATTAAATCTCTCTGCAATAGCTGATTTAATTTCTTTATTTTTTTGTGTGGTAAACCATGTAATATCATAGTCTTTAAATACCTTTTGAGTCATTTTCCCTTTTAATTCTGTACCCTCGTCTGTTAATATAAATTTCGGAATTCTCTCTTTAAATACTTCTTTAAAAATCCTGTACAACGTCTTCGGAAGTTTTTCTTTTTATAGGAAAAACCCAAACTTATTTATTAAATGCATCAATAACAGTTAATAAATAATTAGTTCCATCCCTATATTTACTGATTTTTTTAATAAATATTAAATCTGCATTGGATTGAACATTACCGTGAGGTACATAAACTCTTCTTCTTGTAAATTATTTTATAACCAGTTTATATCATGTATATACGTCTTGTTCATGTACAATTCTTCAACTTTTTTAGTAGATAAACCCGTTTTTCATTTTAATTCATTAATACCGCAATAATCTGTTTCTGGATCGTAATATATATCTTCTATCCTAAAAAAAAAAAAACTATTTTTGGATCCACAAATTACACAATTTCCTTTAACGATCGATTTTTTTATTTTTACAAACCACTTTATGATAATTTTTAGTATCAGTTTTCTCTTTACACTTTAAACATTTCAGTGTACCACCCAACACTGTTTTTCTTAAAAAACACTCTTTATAGATCCACAAATGACACAAATCCCTTTAGCCATAGGTTTATTATTTTTAGAAATTGTTTCAAAAACATCTTTAGATTCTGTTTTCTTCTTACATTTAAAACACCCCACACCAAATAATCGTTTTGCTTTTATAATAGGTTTTACAATACATCTTTCCATTGTTTAACGAATGGTAGGAATTTCAATATTATCTAATTGATTAACCATATTTTTATCACATATTTTATTCCGCGTTCATGTATCTTTATGTATCAAATAACATTTATCGTGATGATAAGAAGCTTCATCGACTTTATTCATAGGTTTACGGAATTCTTTATAGGTTTACACCCGTATTCTCGCAAGACACGGAAAGCATTTGCGGCGAATTGTGACGTCAGGTGAAAACACTCGTTCGTATACTATGACATTTCGCATTTGGCGAAAAGTGCTATTCTGGGATTAGCTTTCCGTACGTTCGAAAGTGATTATGGATGCAGGACGCCATTCGAAAAGGCGGGGACAACTCCTCTCAAATGTACGTCAATTTTACTGATTACGATGAGCGATATTATTATATAGCCAATGGCAATCCATCACACATTAATCGAAATAATCATTATCGTATCGTAGTTTCATCCTAAACAAACGTAGAACTTTCGTTTCAATGGCAGCTTGCTAGTGTTTGTAATTCATTTGGCGATGATAATTTTTGCCGTATAAGATAATTTCAATCATAAAGAAATTCCTTTTATGATGAAAAGCTTGTTCCAGAATCCAGAATGTCTGCATACTAACTATTAAAGTGTAGTGTGTTTACTTGTGCTTACTTTCTTGCCAAATAAAACTTTTGACTGAATGAATATTGCCTCATGTATGTGTTGATCAAACGCCACATGCTTTGGCAATAATGATTCAGTTATTTCTACAAATGATCCTCCATCCTCCAGCACCAGGAACAAGATAATTATAAAATTGTTCTATGCAGCACTACAAGCAGCACTTGTTCTAGAGTTATACAGACCTTAATAGGTAGGAAACCAGCAATATGCATTTTATTATTTATTTTAAAGCTGAAAAATCTTACTGTTATAGGAGAAAATTTTAATTTTACCGTTGTTTAATAAGAATATTTTTTGCAGTTTAGACAAAAAAATGGAAGGTGTGAATTATAAACATAATATACAAATGATCATAGTTATCTAAAAAGCTACTTTATATTAAATATAGGTTATTTTATATAGTAAAGGATATTTGTTAAATTGTAGCTAGCATAAGTAAGGGTGTTCATACAACACAAGAGAATGTTTTATTTATTTTATGCTTTCAAAAGTAAAAGCGAATTGCGTTTTTAAATCCGTGTTTATATTGCTCTATTTTTTTTTCTATATTTAATATTTATATGTTTAAAAGTGAATTAGTTTTTCACCAAGTTTAAGTAGTTTTAGTACTAAGTGAGTGAATGAGTTTTTTTTTCAGATTAATTTAAATAAGCTTTTCTAATTATTAATTTAATTTTAATGATTTAGTAAAGGATATTTTACTTGAAAATTAAATTTTTATTAAAAAAGAATCACAAACCCTGCTTAGAGAGTAAAAATAAACTTTATGAATTTAAATATATTAGTCATACTGATAAAGAATAAAAACCTTTACATGGAGTAAATATTCTAATTCTGAGCCTGAAATATTTCATTAAGAAAACCTAAAAATATGAAACTTTTTCTATTACTGTATTTCTTCTAATGTAATTAAATTTGCAAATTAAATACAACCCCTCCCCCTCCAAAAAACAAATAAATAAAAAAGCTTTTAAAATCTATTCTTTGTAAAAATAAATCACATAAGTTAGTTCGTTTTCTTTCCTTTCTCTTTTTTTAAATTTCATTTCTTAAATTTGCATTTTAAAAACAGACAATAAAGAAATGTATTTAATTTATAATGCTTATTGTTATAAATGAATAAAGTTGTCCTTTTTTCAACTTAACCTGGTGATGAAAATACAAATTATGTTTAAGATTTCTGTAAAAAATCTAGGAATAAATCTCTGAATACATTTGTAAGAGAGAAAATGCTTGCAAATTGATTTTCTAGAAAGCTTTCCATCACTAATTCAATATTACAGCACACCAACACCCCCCCCCCCTTACCAGCCTAACATTATATTACATGTAAATAAATGCTTGTCAGCACTTTTCATCTTATTAAAATAGTGATTGATACATCTATTAATGCAACTTATTATTTACTTTATATTATATACATAACTCTAATAAAAGGGCATATTTTCAACTGCTAAAGGCTTTAATAAAACCTCCCAAAAATTCAACTTTATATAAAGTAGCAAAGCTGTTTACCTTTATGCAGAGATAATCGGCAGAAGCTCCAATGGTATTACTTGTTTTCACCGATAAGATAATTTTTATGTTGTCTTTCATAAGAAAAATACAATATTTTGCAACAAGTCATGCTTTTATGATTTTTTTATTTTATATCCTTCCATATTAATATATTTCATGTCATTATTTATAAAACATTTTCAACAATTAACATACATGCTTCATTATACAAGCTAAACTGATTCACAAAATAAATAAAAATGAAATATGTATGTTTATGTTGTGTGTGACACGCAGTGATACAGATGATTGAACATGCTTATCTTATACGTTATTGGTGTTACATCATATTGCTTGAGTATAAAATTTGTTTATTGTAAATGGGTGACAGGAATGTAAACAAGTGCAGATTCAATAGTGCAATTTATATATTGAGATAATGTAGATACTTTAAGAAAGACTAAAAGAAAAAAAAAACTATTTACAGTCATTAAGGTAAGACTGGCAATATAGTTTAAACGATATTTAAATAAGATTAAAAATGCTGACAAATGTATTGATTACGTAATTTGCTATATGTTTTCAAAAAAAGAAAATAAATACAGGAGAAACGAAATTTAAATAACATCCCCCCTCCCAACCTACCCTTCTCACAAAAAAGAAGCATTTGAAATCAATTCTTTGTAAAAAATACTTTTCAAATGCTTCCTTTTTTAACGATAATAAAGAAATGCATTTCATTTTTAGCTCACAGGCTATCAAAGCCTGGGAGCTAATGTGCCCGCCGGTTCTCTATGTATATAAGTAACGCAATAACTCTTGATAGAAACATCCGATTTGCTTCAATTTTTTTTTCTAGTTTCACTCTGATAAGGGGCTTCCCTGATTAGTTTTAGCGTTCATTGGTTAAGTATAAAAGGGGCTAGTGTCCCCCGCTTAATTTAGAAAATGGGTTTTTCATGCAGAATTATTCGATTTGCTCCAAATTTGGTATACTGGTTTATTATGTTAAGGAGTTTTCCTGATTAGATTTGGAGGTTCATTAGTTAAGTGTAAAGGGGAGGCTAGACACCCTCTTTAATTCAGATAAATGGGTTTTTCATGCAAAGTTATTCGATTTGCTCCAAATTTGGTATACCGGTTTATTCAGTTAAGGAACTGCCTAAATTAAATTTGGAAGTTTATTGGTTAAACATAAAGGCGGGGGGTAGTCCCTCTCCCTAATTCAGATAAATGGGTTTTTCGTGCAGAATTATTCGATTTGCTTCAAATTTGATGTACCAGTTTATTCTGATATGGCGCTTCCTTCATTAGATTTGGAGGTTCATTGGTTAAGTATAAAAGGGGGAAAGAGAGCGAGTTCCCTCCCCTTAATTTATATAAATGGATTTTCATGCAGAATTTACTTTAATTTTTTTTTCTATGTTCATTCTGATAAGGAGCTTTCCTGGTTAGATTTGGAGGTTCATTAGTTAAGTATAAAGGGGGGTTAGACCCCTCCCTTAACTTAGCGAAATGGTTTTTTTTTATGCAGAATTATCTGATTCGCTTCAAATTTGGTATGCCGGTTTATTATGTTAAGGAGCTTCCCTCATTAGATTTGGAGATTCGTTGGTTAAGTGTAAAGGGGTGAAATAGGGGCTAATTCCCCTTCATTTATTTTTTGACGTTCATTATTTTTTTTAAATAAGAGTATAATATACAATTAGTGTGGATAGCCTGAATAGCACACACACACATTTTTTATTTTATAAATATATATGCATTTCAATCCATGATTTATCTCCATTTAAAAATAATTCTACAACTTTAAAATCGTCTCCAAACATCTTTTTTTTTTTTTAATAAAAGTATTTTTTATAATGTTAATAATTTATTTCAAAATAATTAAATAATTATATATATACATATTTACCAAACGGCGATAAATGTAAGCAAAATATCAATAAATCCTCCACACATCAAAATAACAGAATAAATATTCCTTTTTTTAGAAATTTTTTTACCAAATACACTATAATATTCTTCACAAATGCAATAAAAAAGCTCTAAGATAGAAAAATACTAGAAACTTACTTATTTAAATGTCCTATCGTATGTAATCAATCATAAAAGTTGCGTCCGAAATGGGCTTTTCACATGCTTTTCACATGAAAAATTGTAAACATTCGAAATAAATTTTCGCATCTAACTTTTCGAAAGAAGTACGAAAAGAAGTGCTCCAGAATACAGTTTTCCCTTTTGTATGCCACGATGACGTCAAAGTGATGTCACGAAGGGGTGTGTTCCGCCAAATTTTCGCACTCGGACGAAGCGAGAATACGGGTGTACAATTTATTTTTCACATTTTCAAAACCTACCTATACGGAAAAGATATTCCATTGTATGGAGATTAAGAGAAAAAAAAATTAAAAAAATTAATTTCAAAAATTAATACTGCCGCAATGGATTTGAAATTGCCCAAAAAATGGAAAAAAGACCCAATTTTGGCCAGAATACTTTTGACTGAAAATGATTGTTTTAATATTAATCAAAACCTACCTATGCGGAAAAAAATTTCTATTGTATGGAGATTAAGAGAAAAAGAATTAAATAAAATTAATCCCCAAATTTTCTACTGCTGCATGGTGGTTGAATTTTGTGTATTTGAGTCTTTTTATGGTAAAAAGTCAAAGTGATTTTTGTTCAGCGAAACATACATTTTAGTACTTTTTAATATTTATTGCAATGAGAGGACGCTTACTTCGTTACAAGAAAAGCTTCAGCTTCTTATTTAACAGCTTTTTTAGTATTAATTGAAGAAAAACTAAATAAATCGTCGAAATTACAGTGAGCGGTAATCACGCTTGGTGTTGAACATTGGCATAAGATTTCATGATTCGATAAAATTTGTTATAAAATTGTCTCTTCTCTATGGTGCACAGACAGCAGAAGATGTTTCCGCGACTGTTTTCACTATTTGTTCTGTAGCTTGAGTGTGGCACGAAAACCCCTTGATAATAGTTATTATTGCAGCCGGAATTTAGTATTGCTTCTGAAATCATGTCGTCACTAAACCGTTCAGTTAGTGGAGGTGCCGTGAAATTTTCCCATGTAATCAAATCAATATAATCCGTCGCACAAAGGTCAAAAGCCAGTAAATTGAAGATACGGATATTATTCAATACAATTGGTTGGGATTTCAGTAGACCGTTTGACTTCGCGCGCTTTTAGAATTCCTCGAAGGGCCAATTTCCTTATCAGAGTTCTGTCGTCAGCTAACATCGATATCAGTATATTTTCAAGATGGCCCAGAAAAAAAAGCATTTAAAAGCAAATAATGCGAGAAAACGATTGATGCAAATGCTGTGCACCATAGATTACAGATGATTTCGGTTTGATCTTGAACCACAATGGCGTATAGACTTTTACGATGAACGACGTTAATGTTACTAAAGCCTCGAATGGATTTTCGTAAGCTAAATATATTCTGAGAATTCTGTTTGCGATTGTAAGCCACCTTGAGTGGCAAATATTTCCAGGATTTCTTTTCGATAGACTTTCGCTTCAATATCCGCAATTGGCTCCACAAATTTCCATTAAGTACAGGTGATCGATACTTAAGTTTTTCTTGTTAGTCACTTCCCACAGTGTGCAACTGACATGAGTGAAACGCCAGGTAGCGTCTCATATCCATCCAACATTTTTCTTTTTTTCACCAGTGAAGCTTCTGGGGCCAGTCGTGGTTCCATCCACGTGCGCGAAAAGATGACGTAGTGATAGCTCACTGGCGTGTAACAGGTGCACAAACCATTGTAGTGGACGCTTCAGGTTCAGTTCCATATTTCTAATAACACCTCTTTTGACAACAGTGTTAACAGATGTTCGGTCGCATCCGATAGCAAACAACTTTGTTCCCAATGCTTTGCTCTCTCCCGGAATTTACAGATAGGTGTCCGATGTACTCGGAACCAACATATATTACCAAGCTTACGTGTTCTTCTATTATGACTTTCTTCTGTTTTCTTCTAGTGATATAGGACTGTCTTTATGTCTATCGAAGTATAAACCAAACTGGTCATGGTCATAATCTTTTACACCTGACTGAGACGATAGAGTGGCTCTTCCCTTTGTTCATTCACGCCAAATTTTATGTCAACAACGTTCTATACATCGCGTTTTGAGAAAATGTCCACATCCTGAAACGCAGCTGACACTATGGCAGCGCCTGCTCGGTCGGAAATGACAAAAGGGTCAAATGTTTTGGCTACGGCCGGAAATTTGGTCACTACATGTGCGGCAGTGATGTCGTCAGCGTTTTAGGCCCCTCTTTCAATGATAGATGACGATGCAGAAATGTCATTATACTCGCACATACGGCTCTTCAATTTACACCCATTATTTATATTCATATTAAAATCTATTGAACTATAAGAAACATCAGGCAGTGTTTTGTTTCTCTCCACATAATGCTCTTGACTTTAGTTATTTGTAATATGACTTTCCAATCCAATGACCCGCTTACCAGTTTTCTGTTAGTCCGCTGGCCTAATAGAAAATTTCTCTCGTTCATCGATACTTTCCGTTCTTTCTTACAGCAGCAACCTTCAAACGATGTCCAAGTACATATCGATATATCAAATAGAACATTTTCTTTTTTTTTTGGAAAGCGTCAATCTGATTGCGGTAGCTTTCAGTATTTTTTCTTGCATTGTAACGTTTTTGAAGAGCACGATATTTGTTGTAGTATGACCGAATATTTCTCAAAATGCTGTAGTAGTCAATTATTGGGATTGAAGCTCGCTGTTTCCTTACTTCGGTTTTCTTTTGAATGTCATCATACACACTTTATTAGTAGGTTTTCATAGGTAAGAAGCATATTCCTTGGCATACCACAGCGGGACCCAAATATAGGGTAAATCATGTCTTTTCTTAGCACCGCTATGGTGCAGTAATTTTCGAGAGGAGAAAAAGATGGAATTTCTATTTTCTTTCCAAAATTCACCCCCCTTGCGGCAGTATTAAATTTTGAAATTATTGTTTTTAATTATTTTTCGCTTAATCTTAACATCTTTATCTTACAGGTAGGTTTTGATTAATATTAAAACAATTATTCTAAATAAAAAATCATTAAACCAAAATTTGGTATTTTTTCACTTTTTTCGAAATTTCAACCCATTTGCGGCAGTATTAAATTTTGAAATTTATTTTTTTTATTATTTTTCTCTTAACCCCTATACAACATAATATCTTTTCCGCATAGATAATTTTTGATTAATATTTAAAAAAAAATATTTTGAGTCAAAAATCATCTAATGAAAATTAGGTCTTTTTTCCAAATTTTTAGAAATTTCAACCCCCTTGCGGCAGTATTAAAATTTAAAATTTATTATTTTTATTATTTTTATCTTAATCTCCATGCAATAGAACATCTTTTCCGCATAGGTAGGTTTTGTTTATTATAACTTTATTTTTTCACCATATAACAGCGATCCACTTTAGTGTACATTTCACCGATGAATGACAGCTCAAACTCGGAAGTACTTGCGTCTCACTTTTCCCTCTCTTTTCATAAAAATAGCTATAACATTCATCGCACTTAATGATTTTATAAATCTTGAAAAAGTAGAAAGGAATTAAACATTTTAATATTTTTTTTTCTTAGGAAAGTAATTAATTGTTTTTATTAAAATATACATAAGTTTCAATATCCCAATGTTTATAAATTAAATTTTTATTATAATAGTTGTATGTTTGAAACTCTCTTAAGAAAAAAAATAATTGCAATTTTTTTTCAAAATATAATGTAAAACTAAGGTTAAATGGACGATAAAAAAATAGATATTTAAATTTGCAGATCGATTATATACTGAAATTTCTTAATGGTCATCCATTTCAGTAATTGAACCTTCATTTGTGCTAATAAAATATTCATAATTTCGTTAAAAATGTGATAATATTTATATATTTTTAATGCCTTTTCTTTTCTTAAAAAGTAAATAAATTTATGCATTATAAATCTGTTTAAAACTGTCTTGAAAAAATTGTTAAAAATATGAGAATCGGGAATCGAGGATATTTTAAACGAATGGTAATTTTCGATATCCAGTCAGTACCGGATATATGGTCAACCGCTTATAAGATCACCCCGTTTACAAGGTCACATTTCGTAAGTCCGGATTGACTGAATAGGTATTACGTGTTAAAATACACCACCTATATGGTCGGTTTCCAATGGCTACTATTAGATATATTGTCATATGGTCACCTTTTGTCTCTCTTTTTATTGCAAAATATCTTATAGTTTTATGCTTTTTCCTCCATTGTTTGTAGGTGTAAAGTGCCGAATAGACGTTTCATTCACATTCAAGTATCATCAAATGTCGGCCTCTTTGTATTGGTCACGCGGTACTTTTCATTTTTAATAGCTTTTGAAAGAAGTGGATGGACATCCTGAAGGAGAAACTTCTTTCCTTCTAGTGAATCTTCCCCTTTTTCCATCGTTGAATCTCCCGTGCTTTTGTTAAAATCCACAAGTACGAAATTCCGTATGGTAAAGAAAGGCCAGTTGACATTTTTATACCTTTAGAATGAGAGGGAGACCTTTTCTTTTTTAAAGGGAGCCTTAGAGATCGTGATAATATTGCACACCACGTGACTAGATGCGCGTCGACACTCGGGGGAGGGGATCTCCTCTTCCCAACTGCAGCCTATAAAATAAACTTTTTCCTGTCGGTAACAGTTTCCAAAGTTCTGGAGATTTCTCCCTCAACTGTCGCATTAGATACCGATTTTTGGAAAATATGACATCACCCCTTGCGACCGAATAAAAATTGTTCTTCGTGTAGAGAAATGTTAAATCACGAATTTTTAGTTTTGTTGCATTTTTCATTACTTGTCTCTGTGTGTAAAGTCTTCGTTCACTTGTTAATTGTCATTTGTGAATACAAGATGTCAGCCAAATGAAAAACTTGACAATTGCGGAAAAGAAAAAGATATAGAAACTTTAGAATTCGAAAGTATCGATAGCAGCTTTCGCGAAGACTGGTGGAATAGAGAGAGCGACATTAAATAACGTCTTAGGGTTCAATTCTTGTTAAACAGAAGATGTGAACAACCAAAAGAGAATGCGATAACATGTTTCAACATTTGAGAATTTTGAGAAAGATCTTTTCACTTGGATAAAATGTGCCAGATTGCAGAAAGTTCCAATACGTGGATTATCATAAAAGAAAAATCTCTGAAAATTGCTGCATAACTATGAAAACCGAATTTTGCTGCAAAATAATCAAAGGAATGGATGTTACCTTGTTAAGCGACATTCTCAATAGGTACAGACCTTGTGGTGTTTTTAATTTTGATAAAGATGGGCTATTATTTTCAACAGTTTTGCCAGATAAAACTGTTACTTTTAGGAACGAAAATTGAAGTGTTGGGAAGGTAAGCAAAAAAAGATTGGCCGTTTTATTAGCAGCGGATATGGATGGATAGCTCAGAGAAATTGACTACATTAGATATTGGTAAATTTCTCAAGCCTCGTTTTTTTAAAAACTGCAAATCTTTGCATGTATCTTACGATGCGAACATGCAATAAACATTTGGATATACGATGCAATAAACATTTGGGAAAAAGAAATTAGGCGTTTCGATAAAATTTGCACATGACAAGTGGCTATAATCGCAGACAACTGTACCGCTCATTGCATGATTCCCATTTTAAATCCGATTGAACTTGTTTTCTTGCCTCCAAACTGACCCAATATGGCACAACAAGGGATTATTAAAAATATTAAGATAAATTATCGAAAGCTGCTTCTAAAAGACGCCATTGCTGCCATTGATAAAAAAAAAGAAGTTTTGCATGACTGTCTTAGATGCCATATGTTACGTAGACAAGAGTTGGAATATGGTAACAAAGAAGACCATTGAAAATTGCTTTTGACATCCTTGGCTTCCAGAATGTGAAGAATTATCGTTCAAAGACAACGACATTGATGATGATGATGATGATGATGATGTGTCCCTATTTGAAGTTGCACAAGAACTACAGAATGACGTTTGAACAATACATGACGAATTGACATATGAATTTGTTGACAATGAGATCGCTACTAATGGACTTTTCCCACGAGTGGCAACAGACAAGCCTTTACGGGTATGTACATTTCGAAAAAGACTGCTTATTGGACGAAGGGGAAGCCGCTTTAAAATGTTCTTCACGCCTAATAGTGTTTTTCTTCTAGATATCCGCAGCTGGCGTAACATCGGTAAAGCCCATGGTGAAGCATCTATATTGGAAATAGTTTCGGAAATTTTAAATATAAACACTGATGGAAACGATGATAATGACAGTGAATTCGAAGCTGAACCGACAACGCGAGCAGAAGCTCTCAAATCACTAAATACATTTAGATATTTTTTTATCACTCACAAAGGCACAGAGGAACATTTTAAAAGTGTTCATGAATAAGAAAAGGTAGTTTTAAGAATTACGATAAAAAACAAACAAACCTACATGAAAGATTATTTTTACTACCACGAGTATACTCATCAGTTCTAAATTTTAAGTGTAAAGCAATTCTTGTTTATTCGTCTTGTTTTATAAATTATATGTTCATAGCTTCTTGGTACATTATTCTACTAATATAACTAACTTATTAATAATATTTTATTGTCTAAAATAAAATTCCTGCTTACACCGCATATAAGGTCACACCGCTTATAAGGTTATATTTTCCAGGACCGCATGGGTGACCATATAACCGATACTGACTTATATGTTTTGATATTTAAATTTGATATAAAAAAGAGATTTAAATGTATATATTTTTGAAAATTTAATAACTGTGCCAGAATATATATATAAATTTTACATTAAAAAAAATAAAGATTTTGAAAAGTCTTTCAAAATTAATAAATTTTACATTTTTGAAATAAAGACAATTTAAGAAGCACCGTTATTTTCTTTAAAAAAAGATTATTTAAAACATTAAATATGAATAATTTTATATAATTTTTAAATGAAAATATTAATAAAGTGATTGTTTTAATATTTTTAATAACTGCGCCAGATCGGTTATATATATACTAATGTCTATTGCTGTGGACGTTCCCCTTTGGTTAATTTACAAATTTGGCATGTGCGCCTAAATAAGTACATGAGTGCAACTGTGGTTTCATACACGCAAGTGCTGACATTTTTTAGTGAGAGTATGGTTTGGAGAATAATTATTTCATTGTTGTAACACAGTTTTAACCACAATGTTAGTAGTATCGTTACGATTTTAGCGTTACTGGCATGCTCGTTGTTTCAGTTAATCGTCCTATGATTTGCGTTTTGTGACAGCATCCACACATTTTAGGAAAACCAGGAAAGAGCTTGGTGAAAATTTGAAACAACTTCTATCTTTTACATTGTTAGATATTTCGCCTATATTTTAATTTTCTTCCAACGTAGCCCACGTTGATTCCAAATGAAGACAAAAATACGTTATTTTTTATCTTAAATGCTAATAAGTTATTGTTATAATGTATAAAAATATACATATTCTGCAAAACGTAACATCAGTTTCATCAGTCTTTTTATGTTTCAATCTAGAACCGTAAGTTAATATTTTTAAATGTTTCATAAGGCGATGAAAATTTACATAGATGTTAAGTGAAAACGATGAAATCTTGTTAAAAAAAAAAAGGGTAAATTTCCATTATAATTTTGGATTTAATTTAAAATGTAGTGAAATATTTTTGGCAAAACGTAGAGAAGATGTTTGAAAACAAATCGTTTTAATTTATACATCGTAGTAAGATTTTTGAGTCGCGCGAGAACTTGACTCATATTCCAAAAGTCATAAGTAAAATGCTCGAAATTCTTATATAAAAATGCACGTTTTCGTTTAAAAATGATTCAGCTTCAAATTTACCATTTAGACTCTTTAACAGTTTCCCATTTCGGTTTATCTGCGAAAATTAATGCACACTGTTCTTTTGATGTTGAGCTTTAATCTTAGTCTGGGTTAAAAATGGAAGTAGAAAGTACATCTCCTATAAAAAAATCATTTCAATACGTTATTTTTTTCACGAGAAAATTCGGTATATAACTTTTATATATATCATAAGCATAAATCTAACCTTTAAGCCTTAATATGTTTAGAGTTCATGTATATACTTTTTATTCTTTTAGTCTAATAATGGGGTTTACTGTTTGTTAACTAATAATTCGTTGTGACTATAAACGGAAAGGTTATGATTTATTTCCAATAATATGGTTCTATTGTTTAAAAACAAAGACATATTAAAAACGTTACTAATTCACTAACCAGACTATTTGATAAAAATGTATATATAATGCAGTATTTACATTTTCTGTCCAATAATAAAAACTTAATTTAGAATAATATAGAAGAGAAAATTCGGTGGAATTACATTGAAATTTTATTGTAATAGTCAGAAGGTTGTTTACCTTGTTACAGAATAGATTATACACAAAATACAATTTTCTTCAACTGCTGTTTCTTAACCCTTAAATGCCTGATTTTTCAAAAATCATTGTAATAATGTTTTTCGGCTTTCATTTTTAAAATAAATCATAGGAAAAATACTTAAAAAAGTCATATTTTGTTTTAAGTAGGGTTTACGGCTAAAAAACAATTTGTCACTAATCGGCAATACTGGTCTTTAATTCAAAAAATAATTTTCCTGGATAAAATTCAATTATATTAAACACACAAGAATTTTAGGAACTATAATAAGAAATAAACTTTACTTTCTCACTGCAGAACAAAATAGGGTTTTTCGCAAGCTTCCAAACAAAACAAAAAGAACAAGTAGCAGCAATTGAAAAACTAAATCTAACTTTATTCTTAAACAGCACAAGTGTTGCCATCTACATGTTCAAAATCGATTTAATAATATTTTCAGAATGTATTTCATTGGCAACATTAGGCATTATAGCTTCAATATTATTCTAATAGGATTTTAGAGCCTAAATTGGGTATGTTGCCGAAAAGCAACACCCGGCATTTAAGGGTTAATGGAAAATGTATTAATTTTTTTAAACAATTAAAGACTTCAATTCATTCATTCCCATTTAAAAATATATTTAACATATAAAAATAAACCTAATTAAACAAATTATCTTTCAATATCACAACCATTAATATTTATATAATTTTTAAGTTATGTATTTCGTCCGAAATTTTATTTAATTAAAACGTTGAAATTCTCAAATCCAAATGTTGAAATTAAGCATTTATATTTCATGAAAATTGAAGTAAATGTAATACTTTCCATAAGTAATTAATCATAAGCTAAAAATAGAGAGATTTTATTCAAAAGAACGTAATTTTTGTTTGATCGTGTGAAATTGTAGAAATTTTGAAGGATATTGAAGTTAGAATAAGAACTTCTTATTAAGTTTGCTTTTATTTGCGTATAAAGGTTTATTAAGGAAAATGGAAACATTTTATTTTTAATTATGTGATTATTGACAAAGATAAACATATTATATGAGACAGATTTATTTTTTTATTCAAAAACTAACTTTTTCACTGTAGAATACTAAAAAATTTACTTCAATTTACATATTAAACATAAAAGTTCACATGATTAAACATACGACCATTTAATGAATTCTTTCATAAATTTAATTACAAATATTTTATTCCTATGCTATTTCAACGACAATGTTAAAGGATTATTTAATTTTGAAAAAAAAATGAATTGACACACATTCTTTCGAGTAAAAGTGTATTTACATTTTAAAATACTAGGGCGCTCAGCCCCCTGGTCGCTAACACTAGCCAACCCCCATGAATTGATACGCAATTCATATTGGGATCACTACGCGATCCCAGCTCGTTTCGCTCGCTCAACACTATTTATGTCAACTCTAGCCAGAATGAGTGCTATCATAAATCATTACAATGTAAAAGTATTTGAAAATTTTGTTGAAAATATAAATAAAAATGCATTTAATCAAAAGTTTGGCGCTGTGACTTGTTGATCATAATTGAGAAAGCTAAGTGAACAGGAAATTGACGCCTTTTAAATTTAAATTGCATGTAGTATCAGATGGGGTCCTTCTCCTTTCATTTTGCTATAGTATTGAAAATCACGGCTTAAATTAATTTAAAACTATAATAAGCGGCTATAAAATATGCTACGCATCACGCTATCGAACAGTAAACAAAACGTTTTCGCCAGTGTCTAAATACAATTTTGGATCAAAGAACTGATTCGCTGAATTCCTCACTTCACCGTAAAACGGACAAATAGGAATTGTCATTGCTCAAATGGTTTGCGTTAAAAGAGAGATTCTGTCTGGATTTTGATTTGCTGAGTGGGTTCGGACATGTGGTCATAACTTAACCACTGAGAATCGTCGTTTTGACTGTTGCCAAATAGGAAGCTACAAATGCAGCCTTTTTTTCTAGCGCTACGTAAGAGAAATATATAGAGATGGTTTAGATTCTATAAATAGCATATTAATATTTTTACTTATAAAAATTTATATCCCAAATTTATACTGAATATATATTTCTGAAACGTAATAATAAAGAAAACCACAAGAAAATGTGTGAGGTGGAAAAAGCATTTGTGTTATAATTACTCTACATGCATTTTACGATTATAAACTCAGCTTATTTTCTATTCGTAAAAATTACAAACTAAAAAAGTTTGAAGGCCACCATATACCTCAATTTGGCCGTGGCCCTGTTAGTCTCTAAGGCCTATGCAAAATAGCTCTCTGTAGATTCAATACAAAAAGAAAGTGATAACTTCTATTTTGAAAATAATAATGAGAAACTTTATCCATCACATTACAAATTAAGTATATCTGTTTCCTTTCTTGTTAATTTTTCTTAAAAATAAAAAAATCTAAAACATACGTAAAATTAAACAAACGCAACGGAATTGTATTGAAATCTATTGCATTTCTAGATATAAACGTTCTCAGGGAGATATTAATGAGTTGATTCTCAAATTGTACAGGAGATGGATATTGATTACACGAAGTAGCACTTTAATCAAGTACCGTTTAATACGTTTGAATATTCTAGGTTTACAAAACATCATTATATTAATGATTTAACTTAGAGCCATAATATCAATTTCTATCAAATTAATTCTTGTACCAGTTATTACATGAATAAAAAGAAATTATAGTATATAAAGAAAAAAAAAGATTTAACAAGTCGGAAATTGTACGCCAAACGTAGCAAATGAGCTGCATTCGTACTATAACTACTTTCATAAATATTCAGATCTTGGTGCAATAGCTTTGGCACTGATATGCTAAAATGCATCAGTACAAAGTTTATCACGATTATGTATATTAAATTCAGTAAAACGGAAATAATATGTAAGAGGACTAAAAACTCCACCTTAAATACTACGTAATCATCATAGCAACCTGGAATCATTGCCTATCTTGCGATATCACTGAATTAACTACGTATTAAAGGATTTAATAGAATGAAGAAAACTTTTATTATATCTTTGTAAGTTTTGATTCGATTTTCATAAACTTTTAAATAACTCGAGAAAATTCTGTAGCGATTATATGTATCATTTTTCAAGCCATTTCGTTGGGTAATTTTTGCGTTGTTATATATGGACTGACGGACGGATCAGACGACGACTATAGATGTTATGTATTTATACAGGGTGTATCTAAAATGCTTCAACAAACTTAGAGGGGTGATAGTACTCATGTAGACGAACAAAAAGTGCAATGGAACATGGGGTCGCAATGACGTTTAAAGGATGAAAATCGAGAAAATGTGTCTGGAAATGGACAAACTGAGACAAGAAAGAAATACTCCAGAAAATTATTTATTGCACAGAATAGGTACAGTCGTGGAAAAAAAAAAGTAAACACCCCCTACTAACTTCTCAACAAATTATCGTAGAAGAAAGTTACTGGTACCGAACGATTGGAAATAAAGTCTACTTTTAAATGATATATATAAAATTTGCTTAGGGGGCCATCTACATATTAAAACGAACCATAACTTTGTTTTTTTTCAATAGCAGTACACAATTCTGACAGCATAAATGAACTCTACACCTTTCAATTAGCCTATAAACAAATTTTTATGCAATTCGTGCCATAAGTTTCCGAGAAATTAATCATTTTAAAACGAGCGTATTTTAAGGGTTGTATCCAATTTGAAGTTCCAAACTCGATTGTTAACCGAGAGAGCCGCCTTCTTGATCAAGACACGTTTAAGCCTCAATGAAACCTGTTTGATTGCAGGATAGCAGAATAACTTTAATTTACTCACTGCTACTAAAAATTTACTCACTGCTATCATAGACGGCCCCTTAAACCATCATTTTGCTGTTTTTTAAGCATAATTTAAAAACTACTTGGAAGAAAAATGTGAAATTTGGGATTTCCATAAAGCAGGACTTAACAAATCTAAATCCATCAAAAAAATTGTAGGTTGCAATTCATAATTTTTTCGAATATTAATTTGATAATTCATAATTCATATCATAAAATTATAAAAATTGCAAATTCAGCTTATTTATGTTTGGGTATATTAGTATTATTGCTACACAAAAAATTAGCTCATTAGGAACATAATTTCAGGAGATATGAATAAAAATATGAAAATGTAATTTAGCATTAGAAGTACTAAATTTTGAATGTCTATATTCAAAAACTTATCATATGAATGACTTGAAATTTGGTTTCTAGGCATATTTTGAACCGAAGATTTGAAATGTATCGTTAAATTTGGGTACTGCTATTGAAGAAAATGAAGTTTGGAATCGTTTTAATATGTATATGGCCCCCTAAGCAAATTTTGTACACACCATTTAAAAGTACACTTTATTTCCAATCGTCCGGTACCAGTAACTTTTGTCTACGATAATTTGTTGAGGAGTTAGTAGGGGGTGTTTACTTTTTTTTTTCCACGACTGTACAAAACAGCTCGTGATATGCAGAGAAAACAAATATTTTACAACATTTGTTCGAAATGTCGACGCAGAGTACACCTACGGAGAAACAACTGGCGGACACTCTCGAAGACTATGTGGCTTTGCATACGTGGATTCCTGCTCACAAATTTGTTTGGTTTTCTTCTAAGTTTTTGTTACCTTTTTCTTACCGGATATGCACAAAGTGAAATGAAAACCAGCTTCGTGGTACTAGCCAGTTCTGCAGAAAAGCTACATGCCATATTTTGATATTTTTATTAGTTTTGCAATTTTCACCCTTTAAACAGCATTTACGACCCCATGTTCCATTGAAACCCCTCAGTTTCTTGAAGCATTTCAGATACACGCTGTATAAGTATGAACGCTCCAAAAAACAGACTGCATAATGGATTCTAATCATTAAATCTCAGACATCTCTGAAAAATACTCTGAATATAAATAAATAAAATCAAATATCATTTTGAAAATTTATCGTTATGTATCATCTAAAAAATTTTTGGGGAATTTTAATACCCAATTTTTCTTTTCACAACATATTTTATTAAAAGAATTTTTTTAATCGAAGTTTGTCCATTATATCTGTCTAACTAAAACAAGTGATTTACTCCTATTTTGTGCAAATTATTCTAGTATCGGACTAGTAAAAACGTTTGCGTTCTAACATTCATAAACTAACATTGAAACATCAGTGTTTGCTTTTTTTCATTTAGAATTAGTATGTATGGTACCTCTGATTGAATTTTTCTTATGAGAATATCACAACATTTGAATACCTTAATGTATATGTTTACAAATGATTACAAGTGGGTATAAAATTTAATTTCTCAGCTTGTATAATGTAAAAGAAAAAAATGGCTAAAAATGCTTTTAATGAATAATTGATTATTGCTAAAAATGTTCATAAAGTTAAGAATAAAATATATAGAAGTAGATCTTTTTTTTCTCTAGATATTGTGCAAAAAAAAGAAAAACGCACGACTATAACTCTGATAACATTTAATTAGCAGCCCAGGTACTATTTTTATAAAATCATGGGCGTTTTACGGCCTTATCGTAAATTTTTATATCGAAACAAAAAATTTTCAATCGTCTTAAATTATTACTAGAACACCTAAACATAAACAATTATCATAAAAACGGAAATTGAGAAATGAATTGTAAAATTCATCAGCACCCTTCATTACTTTGATGTTTAAAATACGAGTACTTTTCATGGTTTTATTTAAATTTTCAGGATTCGTACCGCTCAGGAGATTAATGATATTTAAGGGGTTCAGTTTTGGTGACTATATCTAAACACAGATTTTTTTTTTTTTCAAATTAAAAGACATATTACTTTCGGAAATTTCTGGTAATGTCCTGAGGCGCACAAATCCTTATTTTATGAGAATTTGCTAGATTTTTAAAAATTGTTATTCAATCATTTAACACCTAATGATTACTTAAAGAATACACAAGTAATTATTATCACCTACACGAGTAATTATTATCACCTACACCAGTAATTATTATCACCTACAACAGTAATTATTATAGCCTACAATAATAAAATAAAACCATAATAATCCATAAGTATATGATCGTTTTGCCATTACTCACCGAATGAGATTTGTTCTGTTAAAAATGTGAGCTAATTAAGTTAAAACTATACTTACTGATATCAATCAACTCAATAATTATTCAACATATTTTATTGTTAAATAACTACGCTAATTTAAATTAACGATCCAATAAAGAAAAGCTACAAAAGGTTTTGCTGTTTTTTGCAAATAAAGAATCCACATACAAATGACATTTTACGTTAAAGACCAATTAATTAAGTACATCAAAATTACATCATTAGTACATTTGCTTTATTTCATAAATATTAAAAACCTTTTTTAAATGTTATGCTAGAGACTTAATTATAGATGTGGATATAGCCGTTTTAGAAAACGAAAACAAGATATGACGTTTTCAGTACTTATACAGCGCGTCTCAAATGTATATGGACAAGCGATTGTTTAAAGTAACTGTTCAAAGAATAAAACAATAATCACGAAACAAATATTTAGCTAACATATGAAATCATAACATAAGTTTATTACAATACAGAAAAATCATGCTTATATCACAGGTTCTTTAAAAAAAAATAAAATTAAAAATATGATGTCCCTAAAATATTTGGATAATAAAAGGTATCACTTTTATTACCACCCCGTATCAATTTTTGTATGAAATTTTTGTATTTCCGTATCTATCATAACATAAAAATATGCATATTCTGCATTCTGTACATGTGATGTAACAACTTCGAAATATAAAATCACTGCTAGTTCTTCAATTCTCGAATAGCTGAAAGATGCCACACAACGTACAATTTTCTGCAGCCGATAAAGTTAAAATTTGGCTTATAAAGGCTGAAAATATTAAATTTTCTAATATTACTAAACAAATGAAGCGTAGCGGATCAAGCATTTATGAAATTCCATAGAAAGATGGCAATTCGCATGCAAAAAAGCGTTCTGGTCGAAAATAAAAAAATTTCATCGACAATATAGAGAGATTTTATGAGCATTTTTAATCTGAAAGAAGTCTGTTCGTGAAATTGCGAGGACTTTACCGTTTCCCATTTCGAGATCTAGTGTTCACCGTCATCCCCAATCAAAGAGAAATGAATAGAAATCCGTTTATAGGGAGATGGCCACTGTTTTTTAAATTATAATTCAATCTTTCGAAATCTTTTTAAAGCTGATCAGATTAGCGTGCATTTAGAGTCTGAGGTGTCTGGACGGGGGTTGGCGAGCGTAGCTCGTAGGGGGCCGAGCCCCCTAGTGTTTAAAAAAATGACTAAATTATATATCACACTAAGCTAAAAATTGCTAAAAGTGATAAAAGATACACTTAAAAGGCATGTAAATAGCTTTATTAAGATCGACATATGTTTCTTCGCTCAGGCTGCGAGATTCTCAAGATCTTTGTTGGTACAAATATTTTCACAATAAAATCACGAGACTACATGTATATTGAACAAATTGGAAATTGCACTTCAAACGTAGCAAAGGAGGTGCGTTCGTAATGTAACTAATTTTATGAATATTTTTTTGCACCACATATTGTACTGAATGTATATTTTAGTGCACTTCATAAGTGCATATCAATATCCGAGCCCCCTAGTGTTTAAAAAAATGACTAAATTATATATCAAACTAAGCTAAAAATTGCTAAAAGTGATAAAAGATACACTTAAAAGGCATGTAAATAGCTTTATTAAGATCGACATATGTTTCTTCGCTCAGGCTGCGAGATTCTCAAGATCTTTGTTGGTACAAATATTTTCACAATAAAATCACGAGACTACATGTATATTGAACAAATTGGAAATTGCACTTCAAACGTAGCAAATGAGGTGCGTTCGTAATATAACTAATTTTATGAATATTTTTTTGCACCACATATTGTACTGAATGTATATTTTAATGCACTTCATAAGTGCATATCAATTTCCTTCTGTTCGAAAAGCTGTAACATCATTAAAATGCACATGACCTATTTTTTTCCCATTGCCCATAATTTAACGGGTAACTTTTGACTTTCCCTGTAATTAAACTATGCATCAAATTTCACTTCAAACGTGGAAAATGTGGTGCGTTCGTACTATAACTAATTTTAAGAATATTTTTTGCGCCACATATTGTACTGAATGTATATTTTAGTGCACTTCATAAGTGCATATCAATTTCCATCTGTTCGAAAGGCTGTAACATCATTAAAATGCACATAAAATATTTTTTTCCATTGCCCACAATGTAACAGGTAACTTTTGATTTTCCCTGTAATTAAACTATGCAGAAAATTTTCATAAAAATAAAAATGACTCGACAAAATTTTGCAAAAATTATATATTTAAAATTTAAGACCATTCGGTTGGGTAGTTTTTTCTCTGTTATATGCGGGCGGACGGACAGACAGACAGACAGATAGAAAGACTGAACGACGACTATAGGTGCTACGTATTTATATAATTACGAACGCACCTAAAAATGTATATTTATGAACGTGAATTAACTTCTACTATTGTTTGTAAAAAGATGCTCTCCAGAACAAGAAACTAAAGTAGAAGTTAATTCACGTTTACAAATATTTATTTTTATTTTATTTACCGATTTCTTGTTTTGTTAAAAAATGTGCGAAAATATTTATGATCAAAGATCTTTAGAATGTCGCTGTTTGAACGATGAAACGTACGTCGATCTGGATAAAGGTATTTATATGACTTTTAAGTGTATTTTTTTAATCCCTTTTATCAATTTTTAACATAGTTCAAAACATGTTTATCTAGTTTTTTGAGTCATACTTGTTTCTTTTAATTCTGGCCAATGTCGCGCATTTTGGCAATTTCGTCCCACTGCGCAGCGTTCCCTGGAAACATCCTTCAATATACTGAATGTGCACAATGGTGCTTAAATGAAGTATTCTAAAGAAAACTGGAACTCTAAACCATCAGACGTTATGATGGTGGCACTCAAACTTTAACCTTACTAGTCATGTACAATTTTTATCTTAATTGAATAAGAATACAAATTATCAAGGTATTAATAATATTTGAATGGGTGCACATTTTTATCACTAAATAATGAATTTTATATTAAAATTCTATCGTACACTGTAAAAAAAAACGGCATTTTTACAGTACAAAGCACTGTTCATCTCGCGCACAAACTCGATCACAGTGAATGTACTGTATTTTTCTTTGGTTTCCAGACTATATAAATATGAAACATACAGTAGCTGCGTAAAATTAACAGCACAATGTGCTGGCAATTCGGACACCAGCAGATTGTGCTGGCGTGCAGATTGCCACCATATTGTGCTGTTAATTTTACGCAGCTACTGTATTTTCCATGTTTATATGGTCAGGAAACCAAAGGAAGATACAGCACATTCACTGTGATCGAGTTTGTTCTGACAAATCTACAGTTTTTTTTTTTTTTTTTTTTTTTTTTTTTTTTACAGCATGCTTTAATGATATAGAAGTTGTTATGTATGTTAAAAATTAAAATCATTTAACTGTTTTTTTTTTTTTTTAGTTTCACACTGAAATTTATGGCACAGAAATTTGAATACAGCAATGTGAAGCGTTGTCTAATTAAAAAAAAAAAACTTGTTAAATTAATTTGAATAAAATAATTTTGTATTAACAATTCAGATTATACCAGCTACTAATAGAATATGCATAATACATGAAAATGCAACTGAATGCTTTGCAGATAGAATGTTTTTTTTTTTAATTTAGAATAATTTCAGTTCATTACCCACACAATGATACAATGCTTTATTAGTTTATAAAGATTAATAAGTATCATCTACCATAATTAAAATTTGAGATTTAAGCCGAATTTAAAATACAAATGAAGATAACAAACTTTGCTAGCCGGCGAAATTTATTGTACCATTTCATGTTTAATTACATACTTCATTAGAGTATTTTGGAAATTAACCTCCACCCTTTCACAGGTTTTTATGAAACACGTAATGTGAATAATTCATTAGGGTGGAAATTGCGTGGGTAAATAAACGGTGGCATTTTCAAAAATGCATAACAGTGTAATCAAATTTTGCTATTCGGTTTAGCATATAATTGCATAAAAATTTAGGACTTTCACATGCTTCATTACATTTTATGCTGGGAGACTAAAATGAATGTTTATATCCTAAATCTAAATAAATGTCTTGAAAAGGATAACACATTAAAAATATTGATTTCAGAGCTATATTTAGTTAAATCTATTTACATAATATGTATGAGGCATTCTCACAATCATTTGACTTTTAAGTCCCTGAATAATAATTTTTATTTTAGCACATATTATTGGGTCTTTTTTTTGTTTCTTATACTGGTTAAAACATCCCATTGCATGACTGCATAAAATATTACGAGATAAATAAGTTTTGACGAATGTTGGGGGTCCAAATATACCACGAAACTCCTATACCATCCCGTGTCCCTGATGCTGATTTTTAAGTTTGGGGTTGTCTGTATAAAATCGTTTCAATAAAGGAAATTCGATGTAATTATTTTCAGAAACTGGGACTATTGTTTTATATAAATATGTAGCAAAGAAATTAACCTGCACACATTTTTACGGGTGTTATTATTTTTTTAACTCTGCCCTTGGGTTTTAGATCCCTTACCGTCCCGCTTTCTAAAATTATACTGAAAGTACATCAGATGCTGCCACTGATTTTTTTCAACTTTTTTCTTATGCAGAGGTATGCTAGAGAAAGAATGGCTAAAATTCTTTGACAGTAAATCTACTACAGAATTTAAATGAACATTTAAATATAAATTTCAAGCATCGTGGCTTTATTGGTAATCTTACCGTTTCCAAGATTTATTCCTGCAATTTTCGAGTTACATTAATTTTTATTTAAAAATTTAATCCAACGTAAATAACTGTTGCTAAAAATCAATGAACATTGTGGCTACCACTTAGTCTTAATATGATTTCCCTAAATATAACTGATAATTTCCCTTACCGTTCCTTCTTTAACACTCCTTTAAGACAATGTTATACCAAAATTTTGTACTAAAAATACTAAATTAATATTTTTAGGATTTCCTGTCTGTGTGTCGCAGAGCCCGTTCTCAGAAACTAATATGTGGGAGACTCGAAATTTTAGATTCTTATAGGTGAACATCTCATATCAAACGACAAATCATAAAATTTTCAAAAAGTCTTATATTTACCCCTCTGAGGTCTAACTTGTGTATTTTAATCAATTTTTCTAACTCAGCCCCTAATTAAATTGGAGATGTGAAATTTTGCATACCTATAGCAGAACGCTTGCGATAACACGAAAAATCATAAAATTTTCAAAAAGTCTTATATTATTTATCCCGCTGGCTCTAACTTCAGTATATTTAGCAATTTTTCTAACCTCCACCCTTTTCAGCCGGGATGCACTTTTCTAACTTTTGCTGATACTCCTTTGACCACTGTTTCATATCATATACTATAGCCGTACATATTTTAGTTCCGAATTTTACCGACAGGGAGCACCTACCTATTTCGGTTATGGTCCCGATCCCCTCGACTAATATATCTACGGATAGTTATTAAAACGGAGTTTCGTTCCGATAGAGGTTTGTTTAGAATAGAGTGCGCCCCCTGGTTCCAAAGATGGAACTAACAGATTTTGCAAAAGGATAAAGTGTTTTGAAAGGAATATTAAACGAATATATCTGTGCGATCTGCGATCACACTTACCCTCTTTTTTTTATTTGAATATCCTGTGGGCAATATACAAATTCATAATAAGTAAAAATTTAGAAGAAAATAAAAAATTATAGTGGTAAAATTGCAAGGAAAATTAAACTCGCAAGTTTAACTTAAACCCTAGTTAAATTTAAAAAAAAAATTCGCTGATGACCATTTTTCCTTTATTTTGAATCATTACGACATTCGTCTATAAGTTTAAAATGTTATTTCAGTAAGTTTAATTTCACCAGATTTTTATTCCTGAAAATTAAAAGACTATGAGAATGCCTCTTATACCGTTAATTCATTTTCTAATTCGTATTATTTTCTGTGCAAAACAATATATTTTTAATACTTTAATACTTTCATTCAAAATAACACACCTGTCACTAAAATTTTTTAAAATACAGTGGGATAAAACGCTTTAATTTTTACTGAAAACATGGACATAGTATTAAATTGGAATTTATCAACTTATACTTTGCTTAAGAAAAAAAAAAAGCTAAAAAACAGGTTTTTTTTTTTTTTTTTTTTTTTTTTTTTTTTTTTTGTCTAAACATAAATGTTTCAACTCCTAAAGTCTGTGATCATAAAGTTTCCTAGAATTAAACTTACTTCTTTTTACGAATTAAAACATAATATACATTAAAATGTTATGAAAGAAAAATGAAACTTAATATTTTACTATCAAAGTTAAACTTTCCCGGTTGTCCCAAAACGCCGGTCGTCCACAATAAGAAATTTCATAAATATGTAAGAGATTTTTTTCTAGCGTCCGAAAAAGGAGACGATGTGTTTTTTTCTGAAATACTGTAATATTTCTTTAGATTATTATTTTCTTCATTTATTATGATTATTTTAAACAATTTATGAAGGAAATACCCCGATTATTATAATTTAATTGCAATTGTATTATAGTAACTTATCCTCCTAGTATAGAAAACAATGGGACACTTTTATAAATTATTGAATAATTATATTAAATACAAAAATATATACACGAAAACTGTTTACAAAGGTTTCAATAGACATCTTCAAATCATAGATAAATTTAATCTTTTTGTTTGATAACCAGCACTTCTTTTTAAATAACATTTTTAGTTCATTATTGCATTGTCGTATACTTCTCAAAATTCCCACTCAAAATCTGTAGCATTTCCCAAGCGTTGAAACGTAGATCTGACGTAGAGTGACCACGCTAGTAGTTGATACCCCTCCAGTAGCTGACCAAATTTTTGAAATATTGCTCCATTTCAGGTAGAAATGAGTTTTACACGTGGCACTAGATATAATATCATTCAACATGGCGAAAAATGTCCGGACCAGGATTCGAACCAGGGATCTCCTGGCTGAAGCCACCAGTGCTCTACCATCTGAGCAATCCCGGACGAATCTGGTGGAACTTTCTCACCCAGCTAACATTAATGATTATAGCATCTGGTCTGAAACCTGGTTCAGCTCAACAGAATAAATCTCAGGTAAAGAATATCTCAGGTAAAGAGTATATCAGGTACCAGATTCGTCCGGTATAGCTCAATTGGTAGAGGACTGGCGGTTTCAGCCAGGAAATCTCTGGTTCGTATCCTGGTCCGGACATTTTTCTCCCATTTGGAAATTTACATCTAATATGATTTATTTACCAATTAGAATAATTGTGTTAAAATTAATCTAGATAATATCTTCGTTTGACTGTTGGAGCACCTATTGTCATAGTCCAAGAGCGGTTAAACATTTTAGGGAAGGTATTTGAGGCACCCTGAAAATTTGTGCAACACTTCTTTTGTAATGGCTGAATGCAAAATCGAATGTCTGGCTGAAGGATCGTGGCCCAAAAACTGTGCCAGACACGTGTCAAGTGCCATTTTTTGACTACCCAAAAAAAGGGTATTTGAGGCACGCTGAGATTGAGACAGAATAATATTTATACTTAGAAAAAAATATTTTGAAAACGACAGACACTTTAGACGGCCCAAAAGCTGTGCCAGACACCTGTCAAGTGCCATTTTTTGACTACCCAAAAAAGGTATTTGAGGCACACTGAGATTGAGGCAGAATAATATTTATGCTTAGAAAAAAATATTTTGAAAATGACAGACACTTTAGTCGGCGCAAAAACTCTGTCAGACACGTGTCAAGTGCCAAATGGCACTTGACACGTGTCTGGCTCAGCCAGACATTCGATTTTGTATTCAGGCATTACAAAAGAAGTGTTGCACAATTTTTCAGGGTGCCTCAAATACCTACTCAAAAATGTTCAACAGCTCTCCTACTATCATATTGTTGTCAGCCGCCTGCTGTAAGAGTAGCCATTTTATGATTTGTTCTTATTAGAAAATGTAAATTTTTGTTTTTGATAAGTTGCAGACATTTAAGTTTAGTTAAAATAATTCACTTTCATCTTGCTTATTTCAAATAATAGTTTTTAAAGAATTATTGTTAATCACAGACCAAACATGATATTTTAAAGATTAATTTTTGAATTTTCGATTGATCAACTACTGGGAAAATAGCAATTAAAGAAATTATTTATAATTTTGTTTCTATTTAATTTCAGCTGTTATCATTTTTGCCTATTATAGGACATTCATTTAGGGTTGTAGCAATCATGTTAGTTTACTTCTAAATCTTAAAAGAAAGAAAATATAACATAAACCCCGTAGCACTGACCTTATTTGATCAAGCACTGGTTCGGCCACCCTATAAACTGAGATCTTTTACTACAGTCCAGTCAGATTAGGAAAATTTGCCATAATAAATGCTACAGAGATAAAATTTTGTACAATTTTTCATTGATAGCCACTAATGACTAGATAAAAAGTCCTGATGGATAGGAAATGAGCGGGGGTGGGGGGTGGGTGGGAAATGCTTTCCCCCTCCCTTTTTTTAGTTTTTTGAAAATATCTCAGAAACTGCGGGTTTTCATGACAAAAATCACTCCAGCGAAAATTAAAGAGCATAAATTCTCTACAAATGACAGGTATACACAGTGGAACCTCAGTTATCCGTCAGTTATGGGACCGGAGCCTTGACGGATTTTCCAAAAAAAAAAAAACTTTCTATTCAAATATGTTAAATATTGTCACAATAAATAAATAAAACAAAACAGAAAACAGTCCAATACTGGAATACTGCTCAAAATGATGGTAATTAGTTAATGAAAGATAAATATGCATTATTAATGAAGTGTTTATTAATTTAAAACATTATAATTGCGAGTATGAAATGTGAATAAAACAAAAACGTAGGTACACACTAATTTAAAATTAAGCAGATATTATGTAATAATGAAGTAAATAAGTCTTTAAGAAGAGTCATTACTATTCTAGTTTGTTTTTCCTTTGGGTATCGTCATCGGCGGAAGTAAAGCAGATGGGTCGTTAGGATCCATAATCATCACCTCATCTTCTTCACGATCTTTTTTTTTTGTTTTCGTACCATGTATCTGATAGCACTTTGATTCCTGTGTCAATACGAGTAAAACAAATGGGGGGAAGCTTCATTGGATTTTTAGTTATGATGATACTCTCTCCATATCTCTTTTTTAGTTTAGCTTTCTTTGCGTCATAATATCCATTCGCATCCATTTCGCTTTGTTTTGATACAATGACGCAAAGAAATCATTTACATAAATTTTACTTTTGATTTTGGATAGCGTGGTACAAATGATAAATGAATTTATTCATATAAATACATTACAGTGCATTGTACAGGTTCGGTGAAAGTGATATTTTTAACTGTGTATTGGAAAATTAAAAGTTTGGTTAGATGTGGAAATATATTTAGCCTAACAGAAAACAATTAAAATTTTATTTTAAAACAAATTGTTTAAAGCTACATGAAGGCGTCACTTAAATTTTGATATCATATCTTTTAAAACGCATATTTTGAATTTATGAAAGATGTGAATGATAAAGCATCAAGGAATAAATATTTATACATCCTTTTAAATTTAACACAATTCTTACACATGTAATTATAAATAAAACAAAAATAAAAAGATGAAATAAATAATATAGCGTCACTTAAAATTTGATATCATTATTTTTAAGTTCCATATTTAAAATTCTTATAGAAATAAGATAAAGTACTGTGTCACAAACTTTTAACCCGTTAAGCGTTTTTTGAATTAATATCATTACATTTTTTTTAGGTTAATAACAAAAAGATAAAAAAAAAATAAAGACCAAAGATAAGAACTCATAATCGTGATTTCCATTCACCTTTAATTCCCCCACCCCTCCCCCTCTCAAAAAAGCATACCTCATACTTCAGTTATAAAGATTGCTGTACTATTTAATTTTTGTAAGAACTTTTTAGTAAGATATGGAAGTATTATACAAAATGGGGGGGGGGGGGGTTATGGTTCGTTTCACAGATATAGAAAACTTTGTTAAAATTTACTACGTAAAAAGTTTACTTTCTTAAGAGAAATATCAAAAAATATTACTCTTTAAACCTTTTTCTTTAAAATACAATAACATTGTAAGCACAGGAGAACAACGAAGATAGGCTTTTATCACAGAATTTGACCCTGAAAGTAATACCCGTTTTGTGGCGCTAGTGTACCCAGCCTGCCGATCACGTGATCGATTGGATGCAGTTTCGATTTTCGATTCTAGATGGCGCCATCAACTGTCATTCAGTATTTTATTATTTTCTTTTTGAGTCTCAATAAAGTGTACCATAATTACAATAAATATGAATTAAAATAAGAAAAGCAGCTGATTGATAAAGATATAGGTTTTTTTTTTTTTTTTTTTTTTTTTTTAATTTAAGTTCATAGCAACAAACATAAATTTCTATCAAAATAGCCGCATTTTCGAGTAAGATTTAATCATAAAATTTGTACATTATAAAGTTTTTCTCACTAAAAGTTAAAAAAGGATAATGCATCATTTTATGATTTTTTAATTTTGTTAATTAAAATAGGCATTATCATTTGATTTTTGTATGGCTACAACAAAGAAATTACGTAAACTACAATTTAAAACAATATTTAAAATACAAAAATTTGAACTGGAAAATGCCTTTTTGAAAAATATTAGAATTGCATCCCAAATTTTAAATATTTCAGCATGGAGCTGGAAAAGGTTAAAGTTGCATTGCATTTGTAACAGTAAAAATATATATTACATGATGATTCTATAAAAATTGTTAAAAAATATTTTTACATACTCATATTACTGAATAGAAGACAATTTGACAAAAAGACTTACAAATTATTTTGCTAGTCAGAAAATAATTTTGAATTATTATGCAAAACATTAAACAGCAAATTTTTAATGATTTTAATTTGCATCATTTCTCAAAACGAAAAAGAAATACCTAGTCTAAGGTATGATATTTTCAACATATATATAAAATAAATATGACAGTTAGTTAATAACCTTAATAAATAATTGGAACAATTTCAAGAGACTCTTATTTTAAATTACATTAATTTTTTTATACTCCTTAATATAGGAAAAGTAATTTCAACAGTTTTTTTTTTTTTTTTTACACACACACACACCTTCCCGGAGAAAAATGTCTGAATTTAATACTATTTAGGAAGTATTTTAGTTTTTTTTTTTTTTTTTTTTTTTTCAGATATAAAAAACATAGATCAGACAAGAAATAGCTGTATTTATTTATATATACATAATTAAATGTGAATATACTTTCTGAAACAGTTAATCTGAGATTCTTAATTTTCATTTTGAGATAAGATACATAATTACAAAATATTTGAAATGCATAGAACAAAATTCATTACTTAAATTTAGATAAAGATTTTTAACTCAATTACATTTACGAGTTAATAAAGTCGATGCACTACATATATTTGCTGTGTGATAGTAAAACTCGCAAAATATCTAAAGGATTATGAAATAATATTGAATAACATTTTCCAGTTATCGTTATTTAAAAAATGTTAAATGTATATATCTGTATTCTATATGAAATGTTGGAGTTTAGGTTTCTATCCAAAATATAGATGGCGCCACATTTACGAGCTGCAGGAAATGGCACATTTTGTTATTGAAATTTATTTAAAATGAAGTTTTATTTTATTTAGCTTAGTTATAATTGCAATTTAATTTTGTTTAACTTGATAACGATTAAAAAAGTCTTAAATTTTATTTAAGGATCTAATTGGCACTATAAAATTACAAAACAACTCATAAAAAAATCAAAAGGCATCAATGCTGATTGAACCCGAGATATCACGTTTATGAGAGCAGCGCTTTTAACCGTTTAGCTAATGTTTGGACAGCAAGATGTTCCCAAAAGTGAATAAAAAGAAAACATGCGCAGGAATACATTAATAACTTCTTGCGCATTTGCGGTAAATTCTCATAGAATGGCGAAAAAATAGTCTCATTTTTCATACCGATTACATAACAAACAACAGTTTTTCTGCAAATAAGTGTTATGTTATTCGCTTTATCTCAAACAGATTTATATTATATATTAATTTTAATAAAATCGCGTAGGTCATTTTTGAGAAAAAAAATGCGAATTATATAAAAAACAAGAGTTTTCCCGGACACAAGTATTATCTCATTCTCTTCATCTAAAACAAGTTCATATTATATATCAATTTAAAGAAAATCGCCCGAGCCATTTTCCAGAAATGGAAATTAGGAACTTTAATCATCGCAAGTACTTTAAAAATATGTTTCGAGATCTCAAAACATACTGCATGTAGAAATGTAAAAATTTCAGAATAGCGTAAGACTGCAGATATAAGGCTGTTTCTAAAATATCATAACAGTATGCCCTGTCTTTGCTGAGTTATGAAGTGGTGGCTTTTCGCGTTTCCTTCGATCTCAAGTTAGGTGTATATATGAGTTCCACCATTCTTACGATTTTAGGCTTAAGGCTGCGTCACTGGAATACTACCGTCTCCCATGATATACGAGTGAGTATCAATAAGTTTTTGCCCTCACTTAGAAATAAATGAGTGAAATTTATGAAATTTCTGCATTTTATGAGTGCTTTTCTATATAGTTAGCGTGCACAGTAAAACATTTGTGTAACCGGTATTTCAAAGAGAGGTAGTATGATGTATACCAGGAGGCGCGATAGTAAACTCTTTGGGGGAATTTATCTAACTTTCACCGACCCCCACAAATGACATATTCTTGGAAAGGCCTGTGACCACTTACTCATGCTATGCATCTCCAGAGCACCTCCCCCAAATTTGCCCACCGGGTGCACTTTTCTAAATTTTGCGAACATCATTCATCCCCCCCCCCCGGGGTGGTAAATTTGGGGGAGGGTTTTGGTAGTGCGAAACATGAATAGTGGTCACAGGCCTTTACAACATTATGTCATATGTGGGGGTCGGCAAAAGTTAGAAAAATGCCGTCCTTTGAGTTTACTGTCGCGCCTCCCGGAATACATCCTCTCCCCTCTTTTTGAAATACCATTTGCGGAAATGTGTTACTGTGCACGGTGACTATAGAGAAAATGACTCATACAATGTAGCAATTTCATAAATTTCACTCAATTATTTCTATGTGGGGGCAAAAATTTATTGATACACATTCGTATGTATTGCAATATGTGTATATGTAACTTAAAGTTAATAAATACATACGTAGTTAAGAAATACAGTAGTGTATATAGTGTTATGACATAACGAGTTCATAAAAATAAGGTGTTTAAAAACTGATTCTGAGAAATATGCAGCTTTTAAAGAGAAAAACTTAAGCTATATGAATACCATAATATATATATTCAAAACAACTGTCCAAACATATATTAAAATACAATTATTTCCTTAAAAGACGTCCATTTCAATAAAAAACACATTAAAAATATTAAAATTTGCATATGTCGACAATTTCATTGAGTCATCATAAGAATATACAAAACCCACAAATACAATGCACATAAAAACTGGAAAACAGTCATCAATTAAAAAGTTAACTATACAACACCCCTATATCTATAATATCGCTCGCTGCTCTCTCTATGTAATGATTTCCAAAGTGTATGTGTTACAATATATACTTAATATAATATGTAGAATTTTAATAATCATAATATGTGTAATTATAATATGTAGAAAGCTATATATTCCAATATATTCTCCTAGCATTTTGTTAAGTTTTCTGCAAGGTTCTTTATATTTAGTAGAAAACCATGCAAATTATAAACAATAAACATGCAGAAATTTATTGAATTTTTTAAACGTAGGGCCTATATATTCATGAATATACGTGATATTCTTTCACAAAGGCTTCAAAAATTTTTGACGTGCCTGTGAAACATTTGTGAAAAATAAATATAATATCAGTCCTGAGTAAATATATTTTTAGTGCTACAGCACGTTTTACATTGCTAATCAAATACTTTGAAAAGGAACCACTATATGATAAATCCATGGAGATTCAATAAACACACATATGCAGTTTTAACGCATATATTTTATTATTCAAAGTTTGAGAGTGCAGATTTAGTATTCTTCACATGGAATCAAAATTTGCATTAAAAGAGATGCATTGCTTGTGAATATGCTTACCCTGAGATTTTCCTCGTAAATTTGAACTTTTACATTTGGAGACTAGCAATCAACCCAAAAGTCACATGTATATACAGAAACTTCTCGGCTACAGACACTTATCCCTTAATAATAAAAGATGCTATTAGCAACATAAACTTTGTCTTAAAATGACAATAACGCAAAGTTTAAACAGTATTAGAAGTCAAGTATACTTTGAATGTACCTTGAAAATTTAGTGAAAAAAAAAAATAATTTGAAGTTGCAGTAGTAAGAAAAATAATTATTTATTGAAAAAGAAAATACCTGCTTAGAAGTATAAAGCTTAGTTGTCTTGAATATTTAAATATTTAATAAAAAAATTCAAATTACATATATAACTCTTATAGATAATAAATACGCAGTTGTTTTTTTTTTTATTTACTGCTCTGTAAATTTACATTTGATGATCAAAATTAAAAATTTACAATTTACTCCATCATGTGCAATATCTGGTATATAAAAGTAGAATCTAAATATTTCCATTCTTTATTAGGATGATTATTAGGATTTATTAAGGTATAATTAGGATTGTTTTAGATATCAAGTTTAATATACGACACTTCGTGTATGTACTAAATTAAACAACTATGCAAATTGTTGCAGTTTAAGTTTTCAAAAATTAAAAAAAAAAATACTTAAATGTTGCGTTAAACATGAGATATATTTTATATCTTAGTTAATAAATACTCAAAGTTTCAATTTGAAAAATGATATAGTGTAATGGCACAGTGAGTTCACAAAATTAAAGCATTTAAAATATGATCTGGAGAAATATACAGCTTTTAAAGAGAGAAACAAAGCTATATGCTCCGGTATAAATTTGTCCCATTTTGTTAAGTTTTCAGGATTGTTTTTTTCCCTTTGGTTGAAAACCCTGCAAATTATAAATAATAAACATATACAGATTTATTGAATTTTTTAAACGTAACACCTATAACTTCATGAATATACGTCATATTCTTTTATAAAGCCTTAAAAAAGGTTTGCAGAGTCTATGAAACATCTGTTAAACATAAATATCATTTCTATCACTTTATGACACAGTTTCATAACAAATAAAATTTTTATTGTAAAATTTTTGTTGTTGTCCAAGTATTTACAATCGTAAATAAATCTTTCTTCAAAATATGAATTTAAACACATCCTACACAGTTTCGAAACTTAAGAACAATTGGTGAAATATTTATGCTTACAATCGACAAAAGCGTCTCATAGAGTTTAATCACCGAAAGAAAACGACATTTTTTCTGTTCACAAATATTGCTAGAAAAAAAAGTAAATATTGGCATCTATGTTAGTTTGATACAGTAAACTCCCGACTATCCAGCGTAATGTGGCGGAAGGTTTGGCCGGATAACAAAAAAGTCGGCTAGGCCGGAGTTCTATAAATGTTTACTCCTTTGCACCATCCCTCCGCCATGATATTAGAAACACGTGTTGTACATTTTAAGATACATTTCATATATACAGTACATACAGTTTCAGAATAAGCAAAACATTAGCATAATTCGTAAAAAATGAGTAAATCTTATTTTACTGTTTATTAATAAATGATTGCATATACAGGAAATTTACGCATAAGATAAAATAATCAAAGCCTACAGTTTTTAATTTTTGATAAAGCGTTTAGTTTCTTTTTTGCTTCTCCCTATTAGCCCTCTCCCGCGAACCCATGTCCCTCAATTTACGTATATCAGCTGACTTCGCTTACTCCTGTTGACTGAAGTACTGCAGTGATGCCTCAATCGCCTTGAACCGTTCCGAATGTGGGATGATTTTTCCTGAAATCCTCCTCCTGTTTTTCTTCTGTTACTTCTAACTCTGTCACCATTTCTAAAATATCGTTGTCAGTTGATTAATTAATTTCGTCGTTGCCATCCATTCTATAATGTCCCCTGCATTGGCGTCGTTAGAGACCTGTATATTTTTCAGCAACGAAAGAAGCTTATAGTTCTCATCTTCCACTTCTTTCCTACACGGGTTTATGTCCACCTTTATGGTCCAAAAGAATGTTCAAAAACTTATGTTTCGAATTCTCGGCTATTGTATTTTGCAATCCCTTCTTGCTCTATCCTGTCGTGAGTCAGCACTTTCCCACTGACGGTAACCTGTCTGTCTCGGCTACTTGCATTTGCTAGCAGTACTTTCAATTTTTTGCTAGCCCGGATAGTGCGGAGGGCCGGATAGTTGAGAATTTACTGTATTGTTTAAATTATTTGCATAATACATTTCCTTGGAACTCGCTATACAATTGCACTCACTCTCCGCTATCGTGATTTATTTAGAAATATTTCATATGTCAACAATTGAAATTGTATCACAATCAATCGCTGAAAATGTGTTCCTGTATTTTTTAGCCAAAGAGCTAGAATTTTTTAAGGCTACACCCTAATTTAGTAACTGGAACAATGACAATACTTTCGCACATTTTTTTTTTGTCAACAGTTCGTGTGCATTTAAGCCCATCGGTATTTGAAGATTTTCCTGGTTTAAACCAGTCTTTGTAAAATGAAAAAAAATATCTATTACATTAGGAAAAGGAGAACATTCATCTAAAATCATAAGACGAAACGCAATTTTTCACCTTGATTCAACATAAAATATATAATGTGAACATTAAAATGGTCCACATTCTTACTTAAAAGGCGAGTAAAGTAATGAAAAAGATGTTACAAGTTTAAAATATACATTTTATTTACAACTTCTTAGTACTTTCAACCCTTCCAAGCTCATCATCAGAGAATTAATAACTAAATGTTGTTTATTTATACAAATACGTCACTTTGTTTTGAAAATGAGAGAGCCAATAAGTACTAGAGTTGAAAGTAGAAGTAGCAGTAACAGTTTCTTGGATTGCATTTAATTAGAGGAAATATATATTATTATTAATAATTGCTGTTCCATTTATTTTATGACATCACTCTGTTTCTCATACGTCACTTTCCATGGGTAGAAGAAAATATTTAACTTCTGTACTTTAAATTTGAATACGTGACTTTGCACAGTTTTTCAGGATTTATTTTCAAGATATTGAACCATAAACATTGGATATAGTACGATAGGGCGTCGTTACATACTTGATTGTCTTTACATAGGATTTCTATGGATTCTCTTATAGTGGATGCGTAATAATTGGATGTTGGGGCTATGATTTTTACATGATCAAAATCTATTGCGATATTCTGATTGAAACTTAAACGAAAGAGAGCTGTGGATTGATGACAAAATTTTATATCTGCTTTATGTTCTTTTATTCTTTCTTTGAGTTTTCTTTTGGTCAATCCGGTGTACTCCATTAGTCTATTGCTGTCAATTCCAAAAGGAAATATACATTTACTAGCTAATTCATCTTTCGGTGTTGGATCTATATTCTTACAAATTAACTCTTTTAATTTTCTTGGTGGACAGGCTATTAAATTTATATTGTGCTTCAGTAGAGCATATCTTAATTTTTCGTACAGACCAGGGAAACAGGTAAACTTTTTGTATATAATTTCTTTATGGTTTTCTTTTATGATATTGTCATGAAAACTAAATTAATAGATAAGTTTATTGATGAGAATTGTTGAAAAGCCGTTTTCCTCAGCGATATCTCTAATGGTATTAAGCTCTTTTTCAGTCATAACAATTACTTGGTTTTTTTTAAACCACTGCATTGTAGAGTTCGACACCAGAATGGAGCAATGGTCTTGCTGGTACATTCATTTGCTTCCCCCCTAGCAATTTTTCAAATGGAAGTAACTATACTTCAAACCTTTTCTGGTAATCTTTGGAAAATTGACGACCTTTCAAAAAAGCAACATGGGTTGTTCCATTATAAGAAAATGCTGCCCACACCATGAGAGAACCCCTTCTTTTTTTCTACTAAAAAGTTCACGAATCCTTGCGAATATCGTGGCATTAATATGCTCAACCATCGGGACCATCTAAATTGAATTTCACTTCATCACTGACAAGAACACTCAAACATTCATCTTACCAATTCCTGTGATTTCGGATCCACTGAATACGAGTGTCTGTATTTCTTTTTGTAAAATTTGGCGAATGACGCATTTTGCGAAAATCAAGAAATGTACTTGCTAGCAGCCGCCGATGGACCATGGATATTGGCACTGAAAACGGTTAGTTCAATAGGAACTAACCATACATAGAGGTTCTGGGTTGAAATTAATGTCAAAATTTTTCTGTCCTATAATTTAGTTGTTTTCTTTAGTCGTCTAGCACGCAATTTTGCTTCATAATTACGGAAACGCAACTTCATTCAAAAAACATCACTTTTTCTACTAAAAATTCAACATTTTAGAGCTTGTTAGTCCAGTTCAGTTCACTTAGGGAAGTGAAAGTTTTAGCTATCAAAGAAAGCTTCAGCTGAATTCATGTGTCACTGCGAAGGGAAACAGAGGGAGCTGTTAAAATTTTTAACACAGTACTTTACGACACTTAAAATTTTTACTATTGAATTTAGCGTCAGATAGTCGCCTATTTTCAATGTTATCCTTCTTTTATCTTTTACAAGTATTTTGGTAATATCATTTTAATCTTTAATATATTTCATTATTAACTACACTGCATTTTATGCGATTTAAATTATTTTAACGCTCTCCCAAGAGCAGAAGATTTTTCAAATTTATTTTACCCGCTCATATAATACTTTAAATATTAGTTATCTCATAACCTTACTAAATGCAGTTTTCTTTTAGATCTCCGCCGATACTTTTAAGCCCCGGGGCCTAAAATACTTAAAAACGGAGGTACCTACCGGCGCGACGGTTTTTTCGGGCTCTAGTATAGTATCTTCCACTCATGGGAAAATTTTGAAACTTATATTAATTTCTGTCTAAATTTAAATAAATATATTGGCATATGTTAAGCAATTTTAACTTTCCATTTTGGCAGCTTGGGGGTGCTTTAAAATTTTATTTGCTTAAATATTTATCTATTTTTTGTCCAAAAATTATGAAAATCATAACATAAAACTGTTCAATTTGCCACAACTTCTCATTTTAGTTACTTCTTTCTACTAACGGGAGCGCTCGCTTTTGAAACTTTTCATTTTTAGCCTCAGTATCTCGACATTTATCACCCTATTTTAATTTTTTGTTCATTCTTCGTTTCAATCATTAACTAATATTCTCTATGTTCTGGCATTAGGGATCTCATTCAGGACAAGCTTTGGTAATATCGGGCTACACCCTGTTTCTGAAGCCCTAATCATACGGTTTGCTTGGTTATTTTACCATTCTCCCCATTTTCGCCTTTACTTCTTATTCTTCTAGCCCTCGATCTGTTCCACCATCAACTTGGTGCTTATTTGACGGCCTTTGGTGGTACTTCATCAACATCTCCAGACACATAATGTAATACCTTGTTGGAAAGGTCTTGGTCCCGTCTTCCATTTGGTTGTCTCATTTACAAGCATTGGCCAAAGGTATATTTGACATCGCCAATCGTTATGTGCCCTCGGCTAGCTCCCCTGATCATTAGGAGCTTAGTTACCCACGCCGGACCACTTTCTCAAATTTTTTGACCCCATCATGTCATGTATCGTTGGAAAGCTGATTGTCCCTACATTCATTGTTTGCATTGAAATTTATATATTGCTTTGAAATTAGCGTTAGAAGCATCGAACGATTCCCGTTATTATGTCTCATGATCAAATTTCCTGCCACATGATCACTAAGTTTTGAAATTATTGTTTTTAAGCTTATTCGTGTGACTATCAAAATATCGATTCTCGAACATCCGATACTAGAATTTGGGAATCGATTTTAAATGTGATCGACGCTGTTTTATGCGGCGTCAATGTTTATCGATTCTCGATTTTTTTTTAATCGCCCATGAATAGCCAGTACCATCAGAAAATGTTTTCAAATGAATTAAAGATGTTTAAAATAATTCTCTATCCAATTATTTTGGTATTATTTTATAAATTAAGTAATTTGTTTCGACCATGGGAAGTCTGAGAAATTTGTAAAAGTCCACTTCTTAAGTTTTGTGACTAAGTTATTTTTGGGGCAAAAAAAAATTAATTAATTGCTTTTCGCCAAATATAAAGTTTTTCAAGAATTATTTGGTATCATAGGCTTACGCAGGAAGGTCAAATGAAGGACTGCTCTCTTAAATACTAAGAAATATGAGTACCGGCAGAAAGAAATTTGGAAGGGCAAAATTTTAGAATAGATGTGGCTGGGCTCCACAGCCTAGTCCGCTTTTATAAAAAAGTAGAATATAAACATGAAAAAGGCTAAACTAAGAATTTTTTGTCTGAACTCTTCGTGCAAGATATTTGTAAAACACAGAAACATAAAAAGAAATATAAAAATTTAATAATTAAGAAATATTAATATTTCAAAAATAAGTCTGTAGCAGCATTTTTCCAAACTGATTTTGTTTTCCCTGAACTTCCACCACCCTTTTAAGTTATATTTATACATAAATACCAAAAGACGAACATAATTAAAATTGTCTTCTACGAAGGGTTCGGGTCTCTAAAGAAAAATTATTAGTAACATTTTCTCTTAGCGTTTTAATATCATATAGCAATTTGGTAGACAAAATATCCTTTTTTTAATAATCAGACGTAAAGAAAATATAATTAATTAAATTTGAAATTTCAGGGAGGGACAATCGTCCCCCTCCCTCGCCCACCTGCCAGCGCTTATGTTTCATGAAAATTCCACATGTTTTTTGCAAGTGTTACGAAAAATGTCTATTTAAAGTATGTTTTCTGTATGTCTAAAAATGTAAAAACTATAATCACTAAACCCAAATACTTGATAAGTGGAAAGCATTACGAAAAATACCAAATAAAGAAAGTGATTTTTTTCTGATTTTTTTTTTCTTATTCTATGTTGTATTGCTCGCTGATAAAAAGTTTTATTAATCTGGTGAAACTCATCATTTTATAAACCCTAGGCTACGTCAATGATTGCATTATAAATTCAAAATGATCACTTCGCGAATTTTGCTGTAATATAAAATAAAAATACAGGATAATTAGCAGAATATTAATCAGCAGTTAATACAGAAATACTTTGTTTGGTCAATTGTCCAACTGACTTTAAACCATATTAAACTTCAAAGGCAGGAATGTTGCAGAACAGCTCTAAAGCGAAAGATGGATTCCCTGGGTGGTCATCTCTGCCATCTATGTTAGAAGATGCACAAATACATTGACAATTGGCACATTAAAACGAAATATTCTTTGAATGATTTCCTTGTTTGACGAAGTTGGTCTAGATATTTTATGTGTAAAATTCCATAATTTATGCTAATCCCTCTATATATAAAAAAAAGTTTTGATTTGGAAATGGACCAATGAAACTCTGCGTAAATATTCCCGGTAGAACTCTTTCAATTTAAATGCTTAAGCCAAGGCCTCCTTATCGAAATAACAGGCCTCGCAATCGCTAAGTTTCCTTTGTCCGCTGTACACGTGGTTAGAAACCACATAGTTTTCCGTGACTAGCACCATCTAACGTGAGAAACAGAAATATTTTTTAATTTGTTTTTCATTTGTCTTTTACCATTTTCTTTACGATGTGCTTTGTAGTTTGCAAATGATAGTTGTTAATCTTAAAATTTTCATATGTTCTAGACATTTCCTTCTATCCTTCTGTATATAAAAAAAAGTTTTGATTTGGAAATGGACCAATGAAAATCTGCGTAGATATTCCGGGTAGAACTCATCCAATTTAAATGCTTAAGCCAAGGCCTCCTTATCGAAATAACAGGCCTCGCAATCGCTAAGTTTCCTTTGTCCGCTGTACACGTGGTTAGAAACCACATAGTTTTCCGTGACTAGCGCCATCTAACGTGAGAAACATAAATATTTTTTAATTTGTTTTTCATTTGTCTTTTACCATTTTCTTTACGATGTGCTTTATAGTTTGCAAATGATAGTTGTTAATCTTAAAATTTTCATATGTTCTAGACATTTTATTTAAAAAATGAACTTATTTTACTGTTAAACAAAAAATGTTTACTGCTGTATTCCGTTATGTAAATAAATGATGATAATAATAGTAATAATAATCAGGAAAGAAAATTATTTTACCATGAATTTCTCAATGATATTAGTTATTGAAATAAACGGATAGCATCTAGATCCGGAAAATGTAAAATATTTCATTTTCTCTTTTATATTTACAAATATGTGATTTATTTTATTTCTGCTATTTCTTTTCTTTTCACAATTAATTTCACCTTACAGTATTAATTTAACATCGCTCCTTCAATTTGTTTCAATGCACAGTCTCAATTATTTATTTATTGGACTATCATTTGTTTTATTTTAGAAGGTATGGGGGATCATTTCAGTTTAACATACTTTAGATGAAAGCTTCACTGTTTTTTCATATAAAGTTTGTATGTATTAATCTATGGAAAGTTTCATAATTGGCTCCACAGCCAATTGGCATATCTTGGCGGGCATAGTTTGGTGCGTAATTAATTTCCTTGTTTTAACTCACATATGTTATGTAAGTTTTCCTAAAATGTATCAAAGTATTTTAGGAAAGTTAAAACACGCATAGATACACATAAAAACAGACTGAAGTCATAAACACTTAAAAAATTGGAAAATAAAGTTTAATAATCAAATTTATATATGTCCCTCAACTTTTCGCAAATACCGTATTCTTGTCATGCTACGATTTTGGTGTTTGTAAATCTTAATTTGAGTATTCTTCCTTAATCAGACCTAGAGCCAATTGGCGTAAGTGTAGTTTGGCGCAAAATTAATTTTATTTTTAAACCGTATACTTGATACCACATTATTCCGGCATCGCGTTTTTGCAGTCAACTTTGACTGTGGAACAGATTACAGAACATTAGCTAATACTACATTATATAATAATAAATCGGTATTTTTCAAGTATAGGGGCCTTGGCGAGAAAAGAAAATTTGGCAACGTAATTTCTGGAAGCATATTCACTGTTTCACATAAAGAAGCAATATTTTCCAATATTTGTACAATTTTTTTAATATAAAAAAGGCATTTATCTATTTTATATACAAATATAAACAAATCGTATATAAAAAACAATAATAATATCTAGAAACTAAATTTATACATGTAAATTCGGCACAGATGTCATATTGGCGCGATTGTTTTCTGGCGCCAATGTCATATACGCACCGGATACTTAACTGGCCCCAAAGTGTCGTTATTTTGCTTGATATGGTTATCCGGATATAGATGATATGGTAACGAGGTTTTCGCAAAATTGGCGTCGGAAAAAAATCGCGCCAATATGGTGCCGTATATGACATCTGTGCCGTAAATTCTTATAAAACAAGCTGACAGTTCATAAGTTTTATTTTCATAACTGTTTATATCAGTCGGCAACAAATCGCTCTTTCCGAAGCCCAAATTGTGCCATGATTTAAAAGAAAAATAACTCGCAAAGTCCTATATACTGAATATGGTACTTGTTAGTTATCTCGTCGACCAAATTACTGTCGCCAATTTGTAAGATTAAATGCCAATAATGGTTTGCCATAAATTGATTAATTCTAAGATTAAATGCAAATAATGGCCAATAAAACCAATATTTCGACGTTTTATTTGTATTTTTATTAATGTTATACAAATTTATTTGTTTTTTCGTTATTTAAAATAAAAAATTGTGTCAATTTGTAGAACTTGGTGAGTAGTTTGGCGATTTATATAATTTGGCGAAATTGGTCGACGGGATAATTAACAAGTACCCTGAAAAAATATCAATAAATCTTATATTTAAATCTTTATTTTTGATATGTTTCATTTTTTAAAGCCAGAACATAATTGTGCGAAATATTTTTTTTACGCCTTTATTTTACTGGAATTCGAAAAATATTTTATACAATTTTGACAATAACTCAACATTTTCAATTTTTTACTATGCATTTGTTTATGGAGTATTACCAGGAGTATACACCGGGTGGTGTAACTTACGGGACAAAGTCAGCTAATAAGTTGGCAATTATCGGGGACATTTTCACCCATAGACTTTCTCCGGATTGTCAAGTCTGTTTTATGATAAGAGAGTCTTGGCTTAAGCATGGCCATAGCCTACTATCTATATTATAAAGGACAAACATATCTGTGCGTAACGCATACGTCATTCTGCGAATGGCAATAATTTGAAATTTGAAATGAAATTTCGCTTTTGCAATTTTCGCTACTGCAAATTTTTAAACTTCTAAACATCCCACATTTTAAATGTTTACACCGTCGTATGCAGAAAAAAATGCACTTTTAAATGCAATTTGTTTGAAAGCTGTATCTCAATTTATTTTTGAGTTATTAATTTTGTTTATAGTTTTTAATACCAATTTTCTAATCGTGGCAACTGAAGTACTTCATTTCTATTAAAAGTGGATTAGTTATCTTTATTGATTATATTCTTACTGATGCCATTTTCTCATTACAATTGAAAATATATTTTTAAAAATTTGAACAGAAAATGACGTTACGCTTTAAAAAAGACACAATTTCCCTGATGATGCTGTTATATTTCACTATTTTTTCATTTCGCTGATATTGAGTTTGAGTCAATAGGCAAAATATTTCAGCGACTGAAAATGACGTCATATTTAAAAGTAAACGATAATTTTATTCGATAAAACGAGATATTTACCCTTGAATACGTCTAAAAGTTATAAATTTCTGGAATTTTTACGCGCAGGTACAGAGATTATACTAAGACCTCAAATCATGGGTGGGAATTTTAACATGAAAAGTTGTAATAGTTGACAAACGTGACTTCGAGCTTGAAAATATATTTATTAATAACCTATTGCGCAAAAATGTTTTTAAATGGTTAATATGGATGTTAAACGTGGAAAATGACTTGATTTGGCTGAGATGTAAAGGTAGAAATATTCTATGTTTATGTCAATGTGAAATCATTTTTGCGGATTTTTCATTCCGTAATACCAAGCATCAATTAATAACTTAATCAAAATTACTTATCTTGATTATGTTTTACTGATGACGTATATGAATTAAGTTTAATTTTTTAATAATTTTAACAGTTAAAGTTTATGAAAAAAGTATTTTGTTAATCTTAGGTTAAAATATGTCTTTGGAGAGTTAAATTAACAAGTGTAAGATGGATTTTTTATTCTAATTATTGTTGTTGATGTATTATGAATTGATGCAATAATTCCTTTGTAAACATTTTCTTTCGTCGAAATTCGGCGGGTTCCACCTCGTGATATATAACGGCCCGCGCATTTCGCCGAAAAAGTGAAGTCGGATCCAACTTCAAACCCCTGAACCAAAACTTCACAACGTGCTCTTTGTTTACATTTATACCCTGCCCAGATAGAAGCTTGTTTCTCATCGTCGAGGTTTCAGAATCATTGATCGTATTTTCATGTAATAAATTAAATATTTATATTCTTCAATTTCCTTCGATTTAAAAAGCTATTTTACACAAATTGTAGCATTTTAGTGTTATACTACTTTTAAGATTAGCAAAATTATTTATTGTTTACCTTGATCGTTTGGTTCATTCATGAAAAATGCCGGTTCTGTTATTCTGTTTTGAATGTCCCGTATTTATATAAAAATAGCTTGGTTTCATAGACACGTTTTAAAATTAAAATTTGATTTTTATCAAACTACAGTTCTCATAACTGACTTGAAGCAGCTATTTTTGATTAATTTACTGTTACCGGTAAAATATTTGTTTTTAATATCGCCCGAACCAAGAAGAAGAAGAAAAAAAAAATAAAAAGGCCGATCTTCCTTAAACATTAAATATTCTTATTTTTAATCAGAGAAAGAAATGGTGATCACGGATTTAAATATCGTTGCAATATTCTATGTTATCCAAGTAATTTTGATTAAATCATGTAAGGGTATTTGTTACTTAATAAATTACGTTTATTAAATATTACAAGGAATTTTAATATATTTAAAAAAAATTTCCATCAGTTTTATTGTTTCAGCAGTGAAAATAGTAAATAAATGGTACTTAGTTATCCCATCGACTAAAAATCGATCGCCAAACTATAAGATTAAATGCCAATAATGCTTGATCGTCATTCTCTTGACTGCAAGCAAGTTACACGTGTTTATGTCATCAAGTGAGTTTTATTTCGACGTTTTATTTGTATATTTATTAATGTTATACTAATTTATTTGTTCTTTCGTTATTTAAAATAAAAATTATGTCAATTTGTAAAATTTGGCGAGTGTTTTAGCGATTTATATAATTTGGCGAAATTGGTCGGCGGGATAACTAAGTTGTACCAAATAAGTTTGTGTCATTCATGTTTTAGACTAAGCATGTGTTTTTTTATTTATATATTTTTATGTGTGTTGGTTTAACAGTTTTAAAGAGAAACACATTATATTAGTCACTTAAATAAATAGAACTTTACTTTTACATTTATATGGACAGTTTATAATAACCCTTAACAGCTGTATTCGAATTAGCTGTCATTTCTAATCTTGAACTGGAATGTCAGCAGAATTGTAAACGTAACCATAGCGACATGACGTAATTTTGGTGTTTGTTTACATATCTACCCTTCCCAGGTTGTTTCAGTTACGGTCAGAGTCAAATTTCAATTTTGGACAGGGTATCAGAGTCCTCTGGCGAGCGACTTCATACATTAAACGCAAATCAGTCTGCCTGTAGTAGTATCTAAGTATGCCTTGAGCATGGCCTTTCTTCTTTAATATTAAAAAAACTGTCGTATACAAAAATATGGAAATTGGTGGTATAATAAAGAAAGATTTGATAAACACGCTGATGCAGAGAGTTTTCAAATCGAAGAATTACTTTCAGAGATATTTAATGCTAAAGTTGGACAAAATCGTTCCATTACAAAAGTTTTATTGGAGCAAAAACTATACATGAGAATTTAATCATTTTTAGATCATTTTATAGGTTATAAGTTCCCGCCCAGACAACACAAACACATCCTAAGAACATCCGAAAGATGTCATATTCAGGACAAGCTGATATCCTGCGGACCGATGAATTGGTCCTGCCGACCGTTTTAGGACATCCCCTGGGTTTCGAAATGTCCCACCTGTCAACATCCTACGGATGTCATTTCATGACACCTTTTGGACGATTATAGGACACTTGTATGATATCCTCTGGATGGTCCTAATGACATCCTAAAATCATCCAAATAATGTCATATTCAGGATAAGCTGATATCCCGTGGATGGATGCAGTCGTCTTGCAGACAGTAATAGGACATCCCCTGGCTATCGAAATGTCACACCTGTCAACATCCTGTGGATGACTTTTTTATGATGGCTCGATAACCTCTGGATGGCTTAATGAATGTTACTGCCTACAATTTGCATTTTTGAAATTTATGGCAATTCATTGATGTCTTGTCACTTTTAATTATTATAATCAATTATAACAATTATTAAATAAATTATATAGCCTGTAAAAAGATTATTCAGTAAACCTTTCTTTAAAAAAAAACAATCTTCAAGATATCTTAGTTTATACAATTTATTAAGTAAAAAATGTTTTTAGTGACAATATAGGAATTTCAAAAATGCAAATTGAAGATAGTAATATATCTTACATATTTTTGATAAGATTCAAGAATATTTAAGAAATTTGGTAAAATTCCTTACTTGCATACAATAATAGTTTTACATACTTTATTCTTAATTTAAACAAATATTATCCAAAATGGTGCAATTTAAAAATTTTCCATCACAGCTTCATCACTAAGATGTTGTCTTGCAGATATTTTTTAATATCTGGAGTTGAACATTTTTCTAATTTACTATTTTTGCAATAAGAACCATTTTTTCAATGACAATTTTATTGAAATTATTTGATTTACTTACTAAAAAAAGCATGGGACTACCTGATCCACTATGCACTTTAGGAACACCCAGTATCTGTAACAAATGTTATGCATTTGATTGTCCTGTGATGAAGTGCCACATGAAATTAAAAAGTATATTTTTGTTGCTCCGATGATTGTTTTACATTTTTCTTTATAGAAAAAAGCTACTGCATAAGACATCTTAATATTTTTGAAGTCAAATAAATAAAGTACAAAAAGTATGCCATTTTATATTTAGTGACCAAAGCACATTTTACTGTTGTGATAATTTGGCTGTAAAATACAACTTTAAAATTAATGTTTTACTTACCTTTAAATACATTACCTTACTTTAACAAAATATGATAGTGCCATGGATACATTTAACTTTATACAATTGGTAATAGCTCAGTAAAGGCCTTTTATGAACATGAAAAATTAACACAAACTGCAGAAAAGTTAAGATACTCTTTTCATCCTTTGTTCTTATTTTAATGAATAAGAACTTCTATATTTTAATTGCATTTTAAATGATTGCACATATTACACTAAATGCTGAATATAAAACAATAAACTTAAATTATTTGACAAAGAAAAGTTTAATCTTTACGTAAAAATTATCAAAAGTGAATACCTGAAAATGTTATTCAAAATAAAAAGTCAAAGTTTATTCCTAATTTAATTTAAGACCAGTAAAGGAAAAAAAAAATAAAAGACAAAAAGAAATACTTATAAAATATATTCTGCAGTGTTAAGAATGATAGTACGAAAAAATGATAATCGCTGTTGAATTATTTTGTTTATTAATTATTAAAATAATTCCTATATTAAAAAGCTTAAAGTTACGAATTACACAATAAAACAGTCACATTAAAAGCAAAACAAGTATTTATTTACAATTTTCACAGCAAAATACAAAAAATATTTATTTAAAACTTTCACAGTAAAATACAAAACAAATATTTTTTACAACCTTCCACATTACAAAATATAGTTTCAAAACTTTTTTTTAACAACAATCCAACTTTCCAGTTTCTCCTGCCTGCACTTGTCACAAAATAATTTTTACGCTGCACACATCTATAATGAAGAAAAGACAAAATATACATTTCTACTAAACTTTATTGGTGCATCACTTTCATTCAAAAGGAATAAATCAATATATATTCCACTATATACACAAGATATACAATATATACACAAGATATACAATAATTTCTTATTGTTTGTTTCTTCAAAAGATCTTTTTGTAAAATTTACAGTTATTTTTAGGAATTTTATTATTTTAAGCCCTAGGAAATGCTTGAAAAAACTATTAAAAAGTACAAAGCAGCATAATTGCACATCTTATTTTATGTCAAACATCAACATGAAGCACCTGTCTCATTTTGTATCAAAAGAGAGTTAATATTTATAACTGATGAGAATACCATTTTTAATAATTAAAAATTATGGTAATTACAAGCAACAGGACCATGCAAAGAGAAAACTGTGCCCAGGGTAAAGTTTAGTTTGCCTGCCCCCCCCCCTCCCACACAGACCTTCCTGATTAAGGAATGTAAAAACCAAAGTTCCCTGAACCAGAGCCAAGCGGATACATACGGTTCTCCTTTCTAGGGGATCACGTAGGAACCTGTCCCAAAAAGCATCAACTGACACCCAATCACCACGACATCAACCTGCCATTCGAAACAGCTAAGCGAGGAAGACAGAAGGCCACAACACAACATAGTCTCTGCTGCAGCCTGATAATTTATTACACATGGAATATTTTGACGAGTCCGGGAGTCAAGGAAACATCTGCACAAGGGTGGCTATGTCGCAAAATAAATAAGACGCTGCCAAGTAGGCTAAAGCCAGTGGGCCTCCCACTGGTGAACAACAGATACCATCAAACCAACAAGTACTCCATGTTCAGAAACTTCTCACCATGAATTGCTAACATTATACCTCGAGGGTACCCTTCAAGTACTGTAAGTGTCAAGCACAAGAGCTACCTCACTTAGAACTCTGCACATCAAACAGGGCAGAACCATCACTCCATAAAGCCGAAAGCTACATGCATCCTAGACTGTCACTAGGCATTATGCCTCGAGGGGAATGTAACAAAACACCTTCCAGGTAGGTACCGAACGAAAGTTCAAGATATCCTTTTTAGAGGCCTACAAGAGTAGAACGGGCGGCCCAATCGCTCCTCTAGACCACAAGCCGAGATCAAAGCCATGAAAGATCGCAGCTCTCGACCCCAGCCAGACACAAGGAGAAGCCACATAAGGCATGTCACACACTGCAAGAAAAGAGAAGGTAACTGCTAATCCAACCAGCAGCGCAGTAACTTCCCCCTACACACAGTTCAGAAAATTAAACAAAACAGACCTAAAACAATTTCTAAAATGGAAGAAGCCCTTAGTCAGAAAATTTTTTTGGCATGTTGGGTAAGGGATGGTGCAATAACTTTGAAACTAAAAATGGGGAACAAATGAAACTAAAAATAACTACTTTCATTGGGAAAAAAATTCTCGATGTGTATATATAATATATATAACCATTATATAATTACAATTCATCACTTTTCTCCATTTATTAAAAATAAAATTAATAAATTGAGCATCAATACATTACACTGACATTATACAAAATAAAGCAGGATCACCTATTTTTAATTTAATGAATCATTAATGAATTGTGTCTACTATAATGTACCAATATACTGATCACCAACATATAATGAATTAAAATCTTTACGGAATTTTACGGATTGCTTAGGGCACTTCAGTTTTTATTATGCAAACAATTGTTTCAATGCCAAAAAGAGAAAGGGAAGATTTTGTCAACTGAGAGACAAGAAGCGTGTAAATTTTTTGGATGAGCAGCAAGATGGGTGCTAATTTTTTGAAAGAGGGGCCAGAGAGGTGCTATTATATAAACCAAAAGACAGGTGGGGTGTTATTCTATTATATTTTTTCATAAACATAAAAAACTATAACAAATATCTTAAATAATACTAAATGAGTTTCATACTTTTCTGTTATACAAACCAGGGATATGTTTAGGAAAATTTTAGGCCCTTTAAAGGACCCTTCACAAAATTATTTATCTTAAAACAGGACCCTTCACAAAATTATTTGTCTCTTAAATAGCGATTTCATAGAATGTTTTCGCTTTCAAATTGAACTTTTCCACAAATTTAGTCATTTAAAAATAAAATCAGGCCTGTAAGTAAGCAGTTGAGCTCACCAAAGAGCTTATTACTTAGCTTTTTATACAAGAAGTATAGAACATGAAGACATCGATAATTTAAAATTCACAAAATTATGAGTAGAATTTTCACAAAAATAAGAAAAACTTCAGTTTCACAAAAACAGGACCCTGTCAGAAAAGTCTGGACAGATTCCTACAAACACCTTGCCAAAATGTATGCTGATATCACAATCCTATCCATGCAACAGATTTTTATTGCAAACCATGCCATTTTCTTAGGTTATAATTTACAAACAAAAAAAGTTTGCCAGAAAGAAAAACTTTAGCATAAGGACTTAAATAAGCTATTATTATTAAATTATTGGTTCAAATTTATGTAACTAGATTTCATTTTTCATTAAAAAATGTTATTTTTCACAAAAAAAAATTAAATTTCACGAAAGCAACTTTTATTTTTCATAAAATAGGCCTCATAAAAAAAACTGCATTGACCCCTGGAGATACCAACTATGAACATTTCACAGTCTAATTAGATACAATTTTGTTGGTGCTGAATATCATACCCAGTCTATTAAGAGAATATAGATTGTCGCAAAATGCTATAACAAAAGCAATATATGTCATTGTTTACAATTTTATCGCATTGATATCGTGTGACGTCTTTATATATATATATATAAAAATCAAACGTTTGCTACAAACAATGCTAAGAGACACTTATAACTTCATGACTGAATTAAAATCCTAGTTTTACTTTATTGTATAATATTCATTTGTTCTTTTATTGTAAGTATATATTTGTGTGGATATAGTAAAATAGTGTGAAAGTTTGAAACAGTATATTTTTTAAATGATCACTTTTGTACCAACAGTTTTTTTTTCTATTTGGCACCAACTATCATGCTTGGTACAATGTTGTTGATATAATAGAAACGCACCTAGAGTTTAAATATTAAAAATCAAAATATGTTTCAGAATGTTTAGATTCGAAATAGCCATAACCAGGGATGTAAAAATCTAAGCACCAGCGGGCAGTCTCTCATCAATAAATTTTATTCATTATTTTTCGTCTAAATTTTTTGTAAGAATGCTAATAAAATTTAAACGAAGAAAACTAATAAAATTTATAGGTGAGAGACGCGTTGGGCACCTACACTTTTACACCCCTGGTCATAACATAAAAAATTTCCAACATAAAATAAAGATTTATTCGAGCTGAAAAAGAATACAAGTTGAATTAAATGTATTTGGCAGGTAAAATGTATAATAGAAAATTTCAATAGTCACACGACTGAAAAAAAAATCTTTGACATAAGCATTTTAATAGTCATTGCTTTTTGGCTGGTATGATATTGTAATTTTCTATACATAAGTTAATTTGGGATATCCATAAATAATACTGCAGTACTCAAATTCATGTGAAAAATACCAGGAAAAAAAAAACATTTCATAATGTTTAAATTATAAAATACAGTTGGCCCCACTTAATCGGGTAATGGATAATTGCATACCCCGCTTATATGCATAGAATGCCATGGAACAGAGACGTTCCCCATAAGGCTAATTTTAAATGTACTCGTTTTATCGCATAACAACCCCCGGTTAATTGCATAAATATCGCCACTCTACTAGTAGTAATCCGGATTTTATGAATTCATGTTATAGTGGTGAATGGAAAAAAAAGGAAGAGCTTTATTTTTTTGTAACAATGGTTTGTTATATTTACAATCAAAAAGCAGAAATAGTCGTGTAAGATGATTTATCTTAATTCTGGCAACTTATGAGAGTGTTGAATTTGGACAATTGTGTTTTTCTTTTAAAGCTTGTCGTACATATAGTGACTCAAGATGCCGGGGGTATTTTTTGAAAAATTCTGGAATCGGGGGAAAGTAGACCAATAAAAGCTCAATATTTAGCGTTGGAAGTGGAGAAATGCAATGTCAAGATATGAAAAAAAAAAAAAAAAAAAAATTCCTAAAGGATTTTTTGTGTAGGCAAAAGAAAAAAGAATTTATGCAGAAACTTTTATTTTCAAAGGTATGATTTAAAAACAAAAATTTTCTATTTAACTTTCATTTTAATTTTCACATGAAAATTAAAATTTATACATGATATAATGAAAAATAAACCATGTACCGTAAATAGTGTTATAATACCTTATACTTTATTACATATACTTTTATATATAGAGTAATAATAAATTATTTATTAAAGTTATTAATACAGTAGTTTTTAATTTATTAGGTAAATAATTATTCTCCATTAATATTTATCATATCTGTGGCATATAATCAAATGATAGCGTTTGCTGATAACATTAATTAATGTCCTTGCTTAAATGCATACAATTCAGTGGAACCAACTATATGCAATTAAGCGGGATGGACTACATTTTAAAATTAAGTCTATTCTCTAAACTTAGGTTGAATTTCTGACAACAGAAACATTTTTAAAATTATCGGAAAAAAAAAAAAAACAGTTTTCATAACAAAGCAAACTTTCTTTTTTTAAATATCAAAATATCCCAAACTGACACAATTCATAATTATGTTTGAAACCAAAACTATTACTATTCAAAGAAAAATATTATACTGTATTAAATAATAATAAAATATAATAATTTAAATATTATAATAAATACATGCTCACATGATCTTATATTTTTTAGAAGAAACAACAACAACAACAAAAAAAATTCAGTTAAACTTACCACTGTTGGGGAGAATTTTTGATGATTTTTTTTGACAGCATGCAGCTCGATTTGAATATAGATTTTTCACTAATTATTTCCAAGGTATCTAAAATAAAAGAATAACTTTAATAATAATTATGGTGTCAAAGTACAATTTAAAAAACAAAGTTTTATACAGAGATGGTTTTTGAGACTACTGTATACATTTAAAATTATGTGTAAAATATTATAGCTAAAACTACAGGTACTTATCATGGTTTTTTGGTACACCATAATATCCCGTTTATCCACTTTTCTTGATAACGCCCTCTCCCTCCACCTTTTGTTAAAAAAAAGATACTTCTTAGTTATCCCGTCGACCAAATTACTGTTACCAAATTGTAAGATTAAATGCCAATAATGGTTGCCATTCATTAATTAATTGTAAGATTAAATGTCAATAATGGCCAATAAATCCATTAATTTGACATTTTATTTGTTTATTTATTAATGTTTTACTAATTTATTTGTTGTTTCGTTATTTAAAATAAAAATTATGTCAATATATATATAATTTGGCGAAATTGGTCGACGGGATAACTAAGAAGTACCAAAAAAAAAAAAAAAAAAATCCCAAGAAAGCATCACCTACTTCAAAAAAAGTTCCACCCTGCATGTCAATGTCAGAATCAATACCAAGTATTTTATTTTTTCACCACATCAGAAAGGGGTGTGAATTCTAAACATGACATTCCCAACACAGGGATTATTCTGTTCTGAAAAATTAAGCATTCGGTTGAAAAAATAATAAAATCAGGCATCAGTCCATAGTCCAACAATTCGAACATAATAAAATGTGAATTTCGACAAACGGTCACAGAAAAAATAAATTTCATCAATCGTTCACAGAAAAAATTGCCAATTTTGTCTAAAGATCGCGAAAAAAGCCAAATTCGTCAAACGACCGCAGAAAAAACATGAATTTCATCAAAAGATCTTGGAAAAATGCAAATTTCGTCAAAAGATTGCAGAAAAAAGAAATTCAGTCAAAGAATCCAGTGAAAAACAGACATTTCATCAAAGGATCGCGAAAATAGATACATTTCAACAAAGGATTGAAATAAAAACCCTGCACATTTCATCAAAAGGTTATGAAAAAAAAAAAAAATTTCGTCAAAGTATTACGGAAGAAACGTGATTTTGGTCAGAGCAATGCGAAAAAAACTCCTGCAAGGTTCACCAAATGTCCCCAAAATCCCCCACAAATGTCGTGAAAAAATCTTGTGCAGGCAAACCCCAGATTATTTTACAATTTTTCGCCATGTCTTTCTTAGGGAGAGGAGAAATAACAGGATTTTACGGTACAGTTTTAAATAAAGATATTTTAAAATGTTATAAATGCAATTCTAGTGTGGACCCTAGGCCAATTTTGCAGGGCGCAACGCCTGGCAGCTCTTTTTAACTCGTTTATGTGGCGTCAGAACAGCCTTTTTTACACAGTGTATGCATCTGGCAGCCCTTTTAATTATTTTATACACCCTGTGTCCCTTGCTGACATTTATGATGCACCCTTTCGACTCATTTCTTTTCTTAGCTGTGAGGGGAAGGGGGGGGGGATAACTCATGAAATATGTCCATTATTTACAGGAAATATTATATAAATTTCAGCATTTGTTTGTGGGGAAGTGTTGCAAAATTTGTCAATCGGTCATGTAGGAGGAGGAAAAAAAGAAATTTGACAGATTAATTTAGTTAGAGAAAAAAAAAATTGCAAAATTCTTCAGTCTGTCATGAGAAAATAATATAATCGCTTATTTCGCCATTCAATCACATGGAAAAAAAAAACTTTGCAAGTTTTGTCAGTAAATCATGAGGAAAAATCTGGAGTTCATCAATTGCTTCATCGATCTGCCATGGGGAAATTGTGAAATTCAAGTACCGATTATATGAAAAAAAAAAAAAAAAGCCCCAAAAGTTTTGCAAATCGGTAGCAAAGGACAAAAAACGGCAAATTTCAATAATTGGTAGAGATAAAATATCATAAAATTCATCAATCGGTTGGATAAAAAAATTGCCTTTCAGTTTTCAAAAGAAACTGAAATTCGCAAGTCGATCGCTGGAAAAAAAAAAAAAAAATTGTTCAGGAAGTTGCTTTGAAATACAGCAAAATTTGTTAATCAATCACAGGAAAAAACATGAAATTCAACAGTCAATCATGAGAGAAAATCATGAAAATTTTCAGCCAGCTGCAGAAAAAAATGCAAAATTCATCAACTGATTGCATGGAATAAATCGTGAAACTCATCAATCAATAAGGAGAAAATTAGCAAAATTCACTCAACTGCGGGAAAATATAGCAAAAATCCACTGATAAAAAGGAGTCTAAACAAACAAATTCAAAAATATTTTTTGCGACACAAGTGCCATTTTTTTTTTATTCCAATCCGAGAACCCCCCCCTCTTTTTTTTTCTGTAGAGTCAACATGAAGTTCATCTAAAATTTCATAATTACATTAAAGAAAAATATTTAATTTAATTGAAATGTAACAACACAAAGTGTTGAGCAACAACGGAGTGCTTTATTTTTTTACTGACCTGTACATAAAAACACAGGGACAGGATTGAATATTTTTATGCATCGAACAAAATAAAGCAAAAATATATTGCTTACAACATGTAATTAATAGAAAATTGATAATCCAAATCATCTTAAATTTTTAAAGTGACCTCTACATCAGGGTTAGAAATTGGGATTTTTAAGTAAGGCGTCAAATGACGCCTACAATTTATTTTCTAGGCGCCAAACTGCATTTCATGGTTGCAATTTTACGTTGTATCGTATTTTCTCATTTCTTTTCACAACCGTGTTAACATTAATATTGTTCCTATTTTTATGTGTTAAGGGTAAGGGGGTATATATTAAAAACACTATCATTGTTAATCACTAAAACAAAAGACACTAAAACACTAAAAAAATAGAGAATTTTTAGTTTGAAACTACAGAACTGTTTTGAATATTCTTTGAGAAAGTTCTAGTATAACATATAATCATTTACAAACAGTATTATAAAAAATAAACCTACATTGTATGTATACCTAAAATAAAAATATTTTAAAAGTATAAATAAAATTCTTGTAATTAGAAAATATTTCTGTATTCGTTGATAAATTAATTACGTTTTATTTTATATGGAATTATAATTTTTTTATTTATATCCCAAAATAAAAAATTTTGGGACTAAGGCACTCAGAGCCAATTTTGGCCACACTTATAATTAATAGTTATAAATATTTAATAAGCATGTATAATTAATAATTATATAAATTTAATAAAAACATATAATTAATAATTATGTATGTATTGATTACTGATTGCTTTAAAAAAAGTTCCAATGTTTTTGTTTTCGGCCGAAAAGAGAAAGAACGCCGAAATTCCATTTCCATCAATTCAATCCTTAATAATTACGGCTATTGCCAATTATCCTGCATGCTTACCAGATAACGGATGTTTTTAAAATAGAATACGAAAAAAAAAAAAAAAAATCTCCACACAGTTTCTTTCTGCATAACAAAATGTTATCCATCCAAAGCAGATCATCTTATTTTGATAACGTTTCCAACCTCACGGTGTTTAAGTAAACAAAACAAATCGCATTGGTTCTTCTTTAGAATTGTTCTATAGTGAGTGATTTTTGTAGAGGCTCTAATTTTCTAATCACTTATTACATTATAATAAAAATTTGTTTCACTGCGTAATTTACTATGTTTGCAACTTGCTGAAAATTTCAAGAAAATCCCTCCATTAACAACGAAGATATCTTTTTTTTTTTTTTTTTTTTTTTTTTTAATAGTAAGGAAAAGCACAAGCAGAGCTGGCTTTTCATTTATTTTTCTTTTGTATACTTATTCTGTTTGCTTGCAGCGCAATAATTTCTTTTTTCCGCTGAAACATTTGCAGAGTTCTTTTTATATGTGAGGTTGAATATGAATAGAATTTGAATAGTTGCTCTCGCTTTAAAGAGGGAAAAAGAAATTATAATGAGGCTAATTGTGCACGGCTGTTCTAAGATCCAAAGTTACTTTCTAAATTAAATTAGTTTTTGTTTAAGAATGCATGAAATTGGGAGTTGATTTCTTACCAAGAAACTAATGTAATCGAATAGCGTTTTCCATATTTGGTAAATACATCTTTTAGAAATTATTTTCAAATTTAATTATTTTTTTATTTATTTTAAAATATTTAAAATTTTTTTAGGGCATTTTATTTTAAATATTTACGAACATATCGCGTAAAGTAACAATTTATTTCTGATAGGTGGTTCTGATGAGTTTTTCGTTTTTGGGAAATAAATTATTTATCGCGATTCGTGTCACATGACGACACTTTTCGACTTTCCCGAATTGCGACGTCGGAAATTAGGTTCAAAATGCCGCATTTTCATAGTATTTCTGAATAATCAACTTAGGAAAAAAAATATGCAAAGTAGATAATATTGTGAGTGAAATTTGAAATTAATTTCAATTCGCATTATCGGCGATAAAGCTAAGTAATAGGTTCAAGTAATTGATAGTTCCCGATTTTGCAATTTACTCAGTGGAGAGATGAGTGACAGTGAATATTATTTTATAAAAGAAAAATAATAACAGAACAAATTATTCTTAGAATGAAATTACTTAACGTTTCATATCTCAATGCTGGACATCCATTAACAAAGTTTGTCTCTTCCGGTTTAGCATATTCTTTACATAGGGTACATAGCATCAAATTTTCTTCTTGAATGAGCCATCGGTGCTCTTTTTTCCATTTTAGGAATGTTGAATTGCTGACTTCTTTACGAATTAATTTAGAATTCTCATTGTTAGAATCTAGCGGTTCTTTATTTTCGATTTTTAAACGTTTATTTGGAAATGGTAAGGAAAAAAACGAAGTTATATCGCGTTTCGCCATTTTTAAACACTCGTGTCATCTAGAAGCTATACTGAACTCAAATATCAATTTTAAACCATGCTTTCAAACAAGTAGTGCAATAATTTTAAGGGTGTGGTTTTTAAGGTAAGTTTTATTAGTTATTGGTTAAAATCAAGTTAGCTTAGAGGTGATTGACAGGTGCATAGCAGTTTTAAACCAGGCTTTTGAACTAAGTGCGCAAGCTTTTTAGAGACAGGTGCCTCTCTGGTCAGTTTTATCAGTTATTGGTTAAAAAGAAGTCAGCTAGGAGGTGATTGACAAATCCTATTGAACCCCCCCCCCCACCCCCCACTGCACGCACGTGAAGAACACCTGTTTTCCATAAAAGAATGGACAGTAGCATGTGTTTGAAAAAGAAGGAAAAAAAAGAATAACAAAGAAAGAAACAGGCTATTTCAGACGTGACCAAAAAAAAAAAAAAAAAAAAAAAAACCTTGCGCTAAAGAATGAGAGCGTTTTTTAAACAAAAATTAAAGTGGGAAAAAGCTAGTCGTCAAATGCAATAATTTAGTTGCATTTGGCGACTAACGACCGCTAATTTCTAACCCTGCTCTACATCATTGTAAACATTTTCAAATTGATTTATTATCTGAATCTTTTAAACAGCCTTGCTACATCGAAAATACTAAAACAAAATTGAACAGATGCTGCAGTCACACCAAGGTTGGTGCTTTTTTTTTTAGCCATTTTGGCAAGAAAACCCTGGTCTGAAATACTTGTTGGGCATACTGTGCAAAAACTACATGTTAGTTTTATTATATTTTGAATCAGTTTATTTTATAATGAAAACACACACATTTTTTTATATATATATAAAACACACATTTACGTTATTGCAAAAAAAAACACATTTTTTTTTTATTATAAGGCACACACATTTACTCTATAATAAATAAAACATTACACATTTTTTTAAAATACAAATTGTTTTATAAAACAGACACAAAGTTTAATTTAATAAAAAACACACTATCTGTTTTGCCATGTTATCATACCAGACAAAACATTATGATTTTTGCACCAAAAAGAAATATTGGTGTATCTACGAGATATCTACCAAAACATATTTTCTACAAAGAAAACCATACAAAATAGTGTTCACATTTCTTTTAAAAAACAGCCTGGCAGAATTATAGAAAACAGCATTTTTCTTGAATTTTCAGGAGAGGGAGAGGAATATCCCCGCTGGTCCACCCTCTGAATTCATCATTGACATGCATTATCAAGACAAGCTGAAATCATATACATTTTAAAAGCAACGTTAAAACGCCAGAATAAACAAAAAATTTTTGCGAATTTTTGTTTATTCTGGTGTTTTTAACGTTGCTTTTAAAATGTATATCATTCTGCGGCATGTAGCATCTTAATAATTAAGCTGAAATCATGCTATGTTTTGAGAGAAATGAACATATAAATCAAATAAGCTTTCCATGGATTACTAGATGTAATATAATAATGCATTTATAGTAAAATCGGCAATGCTAATTCAATTCAGTTACCCTTGAGTATTCACCTGGAGATGGACAAGATTTTTTTGCCGATTTTAAATTTCTTCAATTGTAAATTTTTTATGTTAATATCTGAATCTTTTTTGCCTGTAAATTTGAAATATATACTTTTAAAAATGAATATTTCCTTTATTCTATTGTTTTAAAATTTATGTATATTTGCTGTCTGCTATTTACAAATTCCCCCTCCCTATTTTTCTTTTTACAAATGAGGTTTAGAATGCCGATTTCTGCTTAAAATTTTTCCATTTGGATTGTTTTGTTGTTTTATTTTTAATCTTTGAATTTTCGAAAATTAAGCTTAAAGTGGTTATAAATGAAAAAAAAAAAAAAAAATAGATAGCGGATTCAGGGCGAATACTCAAGTTATTCCTTTAATTCTATAGCACTTCAATATTAATGCCTGCAAATTTTATGCGCATATAAAAATGACTTTGTTAATGCACCAAGAAATTCACACTATTCAGAAGTATTATTAATTTTTTTTTCAAGAAGTAATATTAATTTTCAGAAGTATTTTTTTATTTCAAGAAGTAATGGTAATTTTCAGAAGTATTATTTATTTTTTCTAGAAGTAATATTAATTTTCTGAAATATTTTTTTTTTCAAGAAAAGCCTTAAATGTATTTAATGTTTTGATATGTAAAAACACCTGCATAGAAATTAAAAAAAAAATCGTAATAAGAAGTTCAAGTTACCTACCCTGTTTAGAACCTAAATAAACATTGATAAATATTAAATTAATGTGAACAAATAGCGAAAAAGGGGTGTCGAAAAACGCGGCTATTTTTCAAATTTATTTTTAAGTAGTTAAAGAATGAATTTAAAATGTCAGCTTAAATTGATGTGTCTATAAAAAATCTTATACGCTTACTGTTTATTTTGGAATTAAGAATACAATTCATTTAATTCTGTCTGTTTTAACTTTAACATATATTGTAGTTTTAATTCAACCGACAAGAATTGCTGACATCTTTTTCCTTCTATTCCACGTTTTAATCGTGCGATGACTAGGCCTAATTTCTTTTTTAAATTTCATCTTAATAAAGTAAAAGTTTTTCTAACATAATATAAATATATAGACAGAATAGTTATAAAGAAATGCATTACAAAATGAAAGAAAATTCTTACCTTACATCCACATTCACTTTCTTCATATTTGAATTTGCCATGACCGGCGACAGATCTCATCTAAACATCGACGGAGGAATCAAAATAAACGCCATTTCTGGTAAGTAGGTTGGCTGGTTTCACGGTTGCATTCTCGAGATCCGTCTTGGAATATCCTCCGGTCGTTTTGAGGACGGTTGCAGCTGGACGGTTTCAATTGGTCCGTTCTTTAGTATTCTGCGGACATTCACAGGATAGTTTTATAGGATATGACGACTACAGGATTTTTAGGATCATTGTAGAGCGTCCGAAGGACGACTGTGGTTGTCTGGGCGGTGTGCAGTTTGCATTTATTTTTTTTTTTTATTTGACTATTTTTTGAGGTTTTATTTCTATTTTAAATTCAAATTTTCAGTATTTCGAGAGATATTTTTTACAAATTTAAAAAATGTTATTAATTTAAACTGTTGCCAACTGTATAAACAGCGCAAACAATAATGTTTACTTCAAATTAAAAATTTATTTACACGGACTATTGTAAACAGAAAAAAAAATAGAATTAAATGATTACATGTTAAAAGCAGGAAAATTGCGTCATAAGAACCATATTTACACTGGAATTTTAAAAGAGAAACAAAATTTTAAAATAAAAAAAATCATTACTATGCGTTAAAATCTGAAAATGGAGGAAATTACGTCATATATAAAATGGCCAAAAAATATGGCAAAACAATTTAAATTCGAAAATATATCTGCGCGAGACATTTACTTGATATTTTGAGATAATATTTTCAACTATTATCGTGAATTCGAAGACAGCGCTAATAATATTTCCTTCTAACAACAAAAGTATTTTCACGTGAATATTAATAAGAGAAATAAAACTTTGGTGTAAATTACGTCAGATTTAAAACGATACATTTAAAATGAATTATTTAAAAGGACTATCTTATAGCGCTGTTAAAAAATACTGGAAGACAATGACACTGTTTACTTAATTCATTTTACATTAGCTTATTTTCGAATGTTTAACTAATTTTTTTAATTAAATACGAAAACAGCCATTGTATCTTTTAACAGCAGCAGATATGGTCTTAAAAATCCCCAATCCAAGAAAAACGAATGGATACACGTTTACAGAGAGATCGCTACTGTTTTTTTTTTATTTTAATTTTAATTCAATATTTTTAAAGCCAATCAAATTAGCGTGCTTTTTGGATTTTGGTGTCCCTGAACGGGGGTTGGCGAGCGTAGCTCGTAGGGGGCAGAGCCCCCTAGTATAATAAAAAAAACAAAGTTTGTTTGTGTGCTTCTAGGGTTAATCGGTGTAACTACCGAAACTATTTCAAAAGTAATGGTGGGAAAATGATGGGGAAAGTCCCTATTATGACTTGATTTCATGTTGGTGCCACTACCATCAGGTGGGAGCATCTGCAAATAGCTTTCTAAAAATGCGATTTTGTGATACTGAAGGCCCAGGATCTTGAAATTTCCAAGGTTAATTACTTATGAGATGTAAACGCTGTATCAGAACAGTTTCTAAGAAATTCGAAATTTAAAAGGGATGAAAATGCGTGGAAAAAGTACTAAAAACTTTCTAAATTAGAATTTCTATGGAATTGTTACAGATAGAAACTTGAAATTTGGTTTGTTTGGTAGGTTTAAGAACAGTTTCTATTCTAACTCTTTAAGAACAGTTTCTAAAAATTTTCAAATATGAACTAAATAAGTGTGAAACTAAAACTGTGAAATGAGTGAAAAGTGTTAAAAAAATGTTTTAAATTACGATTTCTATGGGATCTCGGGAAATACCAAACCGATTCAAAAGTAATGGTGGCAAAATTGAAAAATTATGGTGACAGTCCCCGTTCCAACAAAAGTTAAATTTTATGTCTGTGCCATTTATCTCAGGGGCGTGTAAGAGCAAAAAGCATGATAAAAATTCGATTTGTATGATACTGAAGGGCCTAGAAATTTGAAATTTCTCATGGTAGTTACTTGATAAAATATCCAAATCAGGCTTCAAGATGCATAACTATGGACATAAAGGTACCTTCCTGCGAAATTTCGTAACTCTGCGTTTAACAGTCTTATCAGAACACAGCACACACACACATACAGATACATACACACAGAAACTTATTTCCATATCCCAATAAATTCTCGCTGAGTTATTGCTATAAAGTATTTTATTTTATAACAGCACTATTTACAGAAACAATCAATATTAAAAAATATTCTTTGATTCGGAGGCAAGCGTGTGTTTCGGCGTTTGTAATCTTGAAAGTCGATTTTCCAGTTAAATATCGCCAATGTTGCAAATATTTCGCTAAATATCGCACAATTTTGGCGAAATGTTGTCTACTTTGTGACGTCGATTATTGCCAATAGTTCAACAACTTAATAAAACTTTCGTTCCAATTGAAATGCATTGACCTGTAGTTATCCCAAAAGTATCCAATAATGGTATTTTCTCGAACATGTGACCTACCCCAATGGTCTTCTCGTACCTCACAACGCTAGGATACAAAATTTAGCCAAAAATCGTTCGAGCCTTTTTTCAGATAACATTTGCATTTACAATCATAGACCGAAGATTGCTCGTATTATAATATATGATAAACGCCGTGGTGGATTATGACTGGCTTTTTTAAAGCACGAAATGCATAGTAACTAAATTTACTCTGTTTTCTTACGACTGTTTTAAAAATAAATCTTCGTCATATTGGAAATCAAAAGTTCTGTCATTGAATATTGCAAATTTTTTATTAAAATAAAGTTGTAAGAAAAGTATAAAATTTTGCAGCCACGCATGTAATGGCTGCCCTAAAAAAGCCAGCCACATGCCGTCACTGTATTAAACGAAAGTTTTCTAAAAATTTATATACTACACCAAAATTTTATTAACCGAAATCTTGGCATATAAATGAATTTCTTTTCAGATTTCCTGCTAAAATTTTTAGCTCTGTGTAATACTATTAGGAAATTACATTATACATTCAATTTAAAATCAAAGTGCTGTTTAATATTAAGTAAATCCCAGTTTAAAAGAAAATAAAAAGTCACTTTTATTTCTGTAAAAGCTTTTAGATTTACATTTAAAGAATCTCTTCTTAAAAGGTTAAAATTTATAGAAAAATCTAAAAATAAAAGTTAAACAACATATAACTTTGAACAGACTGATAGCTTTTGCAAAAAACCTAATGTTTGTTCTTAAATCAAATGCTAATGAAATTCCATTCCAAATTAAAACAGGTGATTAAGAGGATTGGGACCTCAAATATTTATCGATTTTTTTAATCTGTGGCTTAAAGAATAGAGAAGATTCTTTAGATTACAAATGCTATATATAATTTATGTAGCTTTTAACTCTCGGACAATGATTATTATCAGCTTAAAAATGTAAACAAACAAATAAATCCCATTTAAAGGGAACTTAAATATCTCTTCCATTTTTCTTAAAATGTGATTTTTTATGCAATGGTACAGTTTGTACAAAATCTAGTGCAAGTCATTTAAAAATATGATAGTGTAAGTGTTACTGCATTTTGTGAAACTTTTTTTTTAAACCTTTGGATATTTTTGTAAATGGGAGACATGTATGACAAAAATTTGCACATTTCAGATAAGTGAAATTTATCTTCTTTTTTTTTTAGAATACTTATAACGATTAAAATTGGTTCAGTGTATAAAAGTATTACTTTAGATTACTTTAGATCATCACACAAGATTTTAAAGTAAGATTTTGATTCTTTTTAACACTTTCCAAAAAAGTTGAAAAGTGTTTATACATTCAGTTTGTCTGTCCGTCTGGCCACGGGCCCCACCAGTGGCTGAGAGGTTCTGCTCTCGAAGCTGGTAGAAGGGAGGTGCTGGGTTCGATCCCAATCGCGCCCGCCGGCCTAATCGTTCGGAGTTTTCGTAGTTTTCTTCGAGCCATGGATTTCCATGCGTAAATACGGGTTAGGTTCCCTTAGAAAGACCCCCACGAAGGGCACCCCCACCCCCCCTGGTCCTATATCCCTCGTGCAGATAATTGGCGGTCAAAAATCAACCAACCAACCAACCTTCTGGCCACGCTCTAACTCCCGTAAATATACTCGGATTTTCATGCGATTGATAAGGTTATTTAGGGTCACAAAAGCATGTTTGGTATTGTATATGAAGCATGTAGTATTAATCGTTTATTTACAGGAGCACTAAAAAGTATCCCATTACATTATGTGATATAGGGAAAAATCTTTATAGAGTATTTTAATGCCCTTACGCTATTTCAAATGTATTTAAACTGATATAAATCACTGAATTTCACTACGATCACGTTAGAACAAAGCATTCATATCCTTTTTTATTCATTTACAGGGACACACAAAATAAATCGGTTACAGTACAATATTGTATTTGTGTAATAATTGCTGGAGTGTGCAGTTTAAAATTCGGTATGCGCTTTTAAATTTAATTAATTTTTTGCATCTTACCCGTTATATATAAATTCTATACCTCAAATACAGTGCTGCACAAAAGTATTCACGGACCGTTCTTATTATTAGAGAAAATTGCTGAAGGTAAATTTTCAACTGAAGTATATGTATCCCTTAAGTGAACTAAATTTGGGCATGCATGTAGTTAATAGATTCAAATATATATAAAAATATACAGGGCTTTTGAAAAACTTCGGATAATTTTCCGATTGTGTATGGGAACAGCTGAAATTGGTTTTTGAAATATGTTATGCATTTCCATATGGTTGAATTAGACGTAATATTTTAATTTTTTAAATGGTGCAGTTTTGTTGCATTATTCTGAATGTGTTGGAAAGTGTTTCATAATCTATGCTTGACGCATGATTTATTCTTTCTTGTTTTTGTTGTTGTTGTTTTTAAAGGATACAAAAGTAAATACCTCAAATCGTTCACAAGAAAAAAAAATTTTTTTCATTGTTATTTTAAAATTATCCTTTAACCCAAGTAATAATTTTTTTCACTTAATTTATTCATAAATTTCTTACTTAATTAGAAAATAATCGTAAAGATGCATGCATATTGCAACGAGATATGAGCTTTAAAAGAACTGGCTTAATATCCATCTGATTAGTAGTCGCAAGCCTCCTTAAAGTCTTCAGCATTAAAAATGTACTCACAAAATCTTAATCAAAAATTATATCTTAATTTACTATGAATATATCATACACAAAGAGTCATTTTAAAACCCTTTACGGGTCGTATATTTGCCTTATAGGGTACACTGAAGTTTTGAATGATGTACCGCTGATTCGGAACAGTATTTTTTTCTGTTCCTATAAGAAAATTTCAGAAAATTTTAAAATCAGAAAATTACTATTTGTAAATTTTGGTACCCAAAATTTAATAGAGGTAAATGTGATACTTGTCATGGAGTGGTTGAGACAAAAAAGCAAATTTAAAGCGTGGCATTCGTAAAAAATATAAATAAATAAACAAGTAAATAAATAAATAATATTAATCCTATTTTCACCAAAATTGATTGTAGACTTTAAATATTAATTTGATATTTCCATAAAACATCTTTGTTTTATCTATCTCACAAGTAAGATATTTAAGTTGGAGATTTGGAAAAATAATGAATATGTATCGAACTGAATATTTGCATATAAACTATAAGTTCGTTTTGCTTTCCTTTGATATTAAGGAAGAATGTGTTGCGTTTCTAAAGAGTTTTATTAGAATGTTTGCAGTAGAACACTCATTTTTAGAAGGAACTCGATTAATATTTCTTTCTTTATATCCTAGACGTTCATAACTACTGCTCAAGAGAATAAATACAGTCTTTCCCTGTATATATTATAAATATGATAAAGAAATTTTCAACAAGGAATATTCTATCGTACTCTTTATCATAAAGTTTATACATATTTCAGTAGAATTGCTATCTTTAAAACATATAATTAGAACATTCACCGGCAGGCAGTAATAAATAATTCCATTCAAAATTATTAGGTACTTTGAATTAAAAAATTATAAACGGAAAATAATTTTTAAACTACATCTGCGTTTGCCCCGAGATACGTTGGGGGTAAAAGCACTGTTTCCTTATACCTTCTGAGGGTGAAGTTGTTAAAGGAAAGAAAATAAGTGTCAGGGGGGAAAATATGATACTCAGAGACAGTTAAATTATATTATTATTCATCGTTCTTTTACGAATATCCACATACATCGATCTTTAATTTTTTTATGCATATTTTAAAATTTAAAAATTATATACTGAAAATAATTTTTAAAACCACATCAACGTTTGCCCCGAGATACGTTGGGGGTAAATATATTGTTTCCTTATACCTTCTGAGGGTGAAGTTGTTAAAGTAAAGAAAATAAGCGTCAGGGGGTAAAATATGATAATCAGAGACAGTTAAATTATACTATTATTCATCGTTCTTTTACAAATATTCACTTGCATCGTTCTTTTTTTTTTATACATATTTTAAAATTAAAAAACTATAAACAGAAAATAATTTTTAAAACCACATCACAGTTTGCCCAGAGATAATTTGGGGGTAAAAGCACTGTTTCCTTATACCTTCTTGATGAAGTGGTTAAAGGAAAGAAAATATGCGTCAGGGGGTAAAAGATGATAATCAGAGATAGTTAAATTATATGATTATTTATCGTTATTTTTCGAATATCCACTTACATCGTTCTTTATTTTTTATGCATTTTTTAATATGCGATTTTTAAGAAATTTCATACAATTTTGGCAAAATCTATGTCTACTATTATTTTAACACAATCAAAATGATTGGTAAAGTTATCATAAGGATTGAATATTTACAAGTGAGCGAAAAAATGCCCAGCCTGGGAATCGAACCCAGATCATTGGCTTACAAGGCCAATGCTTTACCGTTTAAGCTAACTGGGCCGACAACCAGCCAGCATATTTCGCTCAGATAACATTATTTGTAGTAACATCTGGTCTGTCATGCAGACCGCTTAACAGAACAAATCGCAGACAAAGGAACTCCATATCAAACGATGGATACCCAGATCAACTATTATTTTAACACAATCAAACTGACTGGTAAAGTTATCATACGAATTGTGTATTTCCGAGCGAAAAAATGCCCAGACTGGGAATCGAAACCAGATACTTGGCTTACAAGGCCAAGGCTATAAGTTTATAGGTTTAAGCTATAAGTTTATTTGAGCGAAATATGCTGGCTGGTTGTCCGCCCAGTTAGCTTAAAAATCTGCTATCTAACGATTCATATGCCTTCATTTGTTTGAAACATTAATGTGGATACTTAAAATTAAATATAGTTATATTAGCTCCATGTTTTATCAAAAATTATTCATTTACATTTTTTTTCAAAATAGAGCATATTTTAATAACAATTCGTTTATTAATACATGGAAATTATTCCAGAGAGAAACATTCGCCTTACAATTTGCCTTCTCTGGAATAATTTCCATGTATTAATACAGTTTCTATCGATGCTGGATTTAATTAATATTTCGTGTTTGCCCCATGTCGGTGGCTCACGATAAATATTCCACCCTGTGCTGCGTTTGTAGCCTTGCCAACATATAATAGTGAGAATTTTTCCAGGCTGGGTATCGTTCCATGTGGTTTAGTCGGTAGAACGTCAGTGTGCTATACTGAATGCCCGGTTTCGAGTGCCTGCATGGAATCTTTTTCACTATGTTGGCCTTTGCGCCTCTTAAGCAATTACTTTGAAATTTGTTTTTCATTTGAAACAATTCCTTTTTGACTTGTTATGAGAAAATGGCAACAAAAAGATATAGTAATCTACTATTTTCCTTTTACTTTCCATAGAAATGGAGTACTTCGTACACAGCATTACAGAATTGGCCTTATAATCTACAAACATTTAATATCTAAAAAATAAATTGAGATGCAGTTTTTAAATAAATTGCACTTAAAAGACCATTTTTCCCGTATTCGAAGGTGTAAAAATTGAAAAAATGCGACGTTTAGAAGTTTAAAAAATTGCAGTAGATATTATCAATATTTAAACGTACAATGATACATCTAGTTTGTTTTACATTTGGCTTATGCAACATAATGTTATTTTGGGGAAACGACACTTTAATTGTTGCCTGGAAAAAATGGAGTATCGGGGGCTAATAAGTAAGTAATTAAGAATGAATAAAAAGTAACCAACTTTTTTTTCCAAAATGAAATGCAGACATTCCCAATTATGTTGGTATTTCCATAAAACAATTTTTGAAGTGAAAACCTCTTTAGGCACGTTGAGCTTTTTTTGAGATGGGGAAAAACCACGGATTTCGAGACACTGTAACGTAACCGACATGCTAGCATTTTGACACATAGACACTAGCGCGCCAAGCGGTGAATGAGAGGAACTTTTTCCTCTTCAGCTCAATCCGCAAAAGAAGAAGGAAGCTAAAACTCACTTTTTCTCCCGGCGTATTGCTAAAACAAATTATTATTTTGTTTTTCGTCAGTTAAAATGAATTATACCGTATTTGTGACCTACCTATTTCGTGTAACTAAAAACCGATAACGCTATATTTTATCGTGTTGATGGTCTGGTCAATGACCAACAGTATTGGCGGGAATTTCGATTACGGAAGATAAAATACGGGGCACAGATGTCAGATACGCACTTGGTTATCTAATTGACAGCAAAATGGCGTTACTTTATTTTACAAGGTAACCCGGCTACTGTTGCTTATTTATTAATAAATTGTTCATTTACTTTTATTTTATTTTTTTAAATTGTACAATTGTTTTGTTCTATAGTTATTAATGAAATTACCGTTTATTTATTGTTGTTTACTTTTTAAAACAATAGAAAATAATTTAAAAATATATATTGTAACTGGTATTGGAAAACGGGCTTTCGCCAAATTGACGTTAAAAAATCACGCCAAACCTGGTTCGCATATCACATCTCTGCCAAATTCTCGGTTTTTTGATTTTTCGACTTTTTATCCAAATTTTCCGGATTTTTTAAATTTTCTCTTTCATTGTATCCCAAACACTACCTTCATACAAAATTTCAAGATTCTAGGGATACAGGACGTACCTCTGAGTTTTGATGATCGGTGAATCAGTGTCGAAAAGGCGAAAGTTTAAGTTCATATATCTTCTGAAATAAAAAAGATAGAAACGTGAAATTTCAGCATTTAGTTCCATTTCCACATTACTTTAGATTTACGAAGTTTCAAGTTTCTGGGAATCACCAACACAAAGATATTGGGGGGTCAAAAGTACCCTGAGTTGCTTCCAGAAAAAGATGCTTACGGCTGTGCTTTCAAGACTTGGCAAGGGCACTGCCGTGTCCCCAGATGCTTTCATTAATGCTGCTACACAATTCAACGCATAAAACATTTCCTGACGATTAAAAAAACACACACGTAATTGTTGAATTTTTCACTTCTATTGGCACTCCCGGAGTGCCACTGTTTTTTTTTTATGATCTATGTTCCATGTAAGACATATAAGCAGGTAATTTTTAAAAATAATGTACCAGTCTGAAACTGAGTATTTGCATTTAAATTATAAATTATAAATTATTTTGCCTTTGGGAACTAAGGTAAAATATTTTATGTTTCTATTTTTTTTAATTAGAAACATTAGAGAAGAACACCTACTTTCAATATGTACGCTAGAAATATATTTATTTTCTATTATTGACGCAAATAACCGTTTTTCAAGCGAATAAATATAGCCTTTGGCTATATATTATGAACTCTTAAAAGATCTACTTCAAATGGAAACATTCTATAGTTCTCTTTATTGTAAAACTTGTATATTTTTTATTAGTAACACTATCGGAAAACCATTAAATTAGATCATATAGTAGAAGAGAGCAATTAATAAATAAATCCAAAAATAATATGTACTTTCTATTCAAATACTTTAATAAATAATGATTATAAAAATTTCTAAGCGTCAGGTTGAAAACGATGATAATCACAGATATATAGATGATCATCACAGATGTATGGATTATAATTACTCGCATTTCTTCCTGTTACGAACGCTGATATAGATCGTTTCTCGTTTATAGTTAATTTAATATGTGTTTAATCTTAGGTAGCTATAGATGAAACTCCTCTCTATCTTATATATTCACTGTCATATGATATATCACAAAAACTGCATTAGCATAATTTTCCTCTCTGCTCCTTTATTTGATAGTGTATTACGTCATAACAATAGTCAATAGAAATTCTTCATTTTTCGGTAAAATTATTATTTCGAGCTTATATCATGTCTCATGATTATAAAGTAAAAAAAAAAAATGTCTTTATCATTACGGTATTTTTTAATAAAATAAATAAAAACTTTTTGCTTATATCAAGGTTTAAAAATTGTAAAAATGTAATTGAATAAAAATAACGCTATTTTAAAAATAATGGAAAGTTTCGAAACTTATTTTAATCCATACCAAATTGCGGTTGAAATGAAATATATATATATATATATATATATATATATAACTACAAAAAAATTCATTCCTTTATTATTTTATAAAATTATGTGTAAACAAATATGTATTCATTCTATGTTCATATAGAAAATCATTTCGTGCTTAGGGAATATGTTTCGAGAACAAAATGTTTTGATTTTATTTTCTATGATCCATAATAAATTTCCTATTTTAAAAAAAATATATATATATGTTCTTTGTTTAATGGTGGTATCATACATAAATTCAAAGTTCTTCCTAGAGAACTAAATTCTATTAGTCAGTTAAAGAATTAACGCAATTCATTTTAAAATAGATTAAAAAGCGGAATTGAGGATTTTGGAATTTGCGAAATCTCTTTTGATAAATGTCAGTTAAATATTTTACAGTTGATCAGTCAATAAAATAAATATTTGTCTTCATATTATAGTAGTTTGATTAATTATACAAAATATATGAACAAATTTAGAAATGTTCATAATATGTTGATATTTTAATTTAAAAATTGATTTTATTTTCTATGATCCATGATAAAAATATTTAAATTTTTTTAAATATGTTCTTTCTTTAATGGTGGTATCTAAGGCTGGACTATTTATAAATATATCGACAAATATTGTTATTTTTTAAGTATCGGAATAACAATATCTAAACCTTGACCCTATCGATAAACCCCAATAAAATAACAATGTTTTGATCTCACTGGAATTTTGAACATGAACCTCGAAAAAAGAGCGTAGAATATTTCAAAACCAAATAAAATAATAACGTTTTGCGCACACCTCCATAGCCCCGAAAAACAAAAAATCTACCTCGATTATCTTTCTTTCCGCTGATTATCTCTAGAAATATCCCGATTATTGCAATTTTCCTTTGTAAGTTAATTTCATTATCATTGTGTTCGTAGTGATTTTTGCTTTTGTTTTTATTTACTAGTTTTTCGATTTGAATTTTTGCGAAAATATTTTTATCATTTTAGTTTTCTGAGATTGTTGCCGTGTGATGCAATGAAACATGTCGAAATGTAAGTAAATAAACGTATTTTGCCTTTTTAAAAAATTATGTTTATCACTTATAGAAATAAGTGAGTATTTTAAAGTTTATGTGTTTATTTTCATTTGCCTTGTTACAAAGGCTTGTCATTTAGAACTGATTTATCAAGCGATGTATTTATCGCTGCTCTAAAAATATTTTCCAGCAAACACGGGCAATGTGTTCGTATCATTTCAGTCAATGCTACTAATTTTTCAGGAAGTGATACTGAACTAAAAATATTGAAGGAATTAGTGAGAATTGTCGTAAATTTTTGCCAAATATAGAGACAGAGTCGAATTTCGTTCTTCCTTGATTTCCCAATCACTGTTTTCTTTGGGAGGCAGGCGTCCAGTCAGTCAAATATCTTCTTAAACAAGTATTTGGTACCGAAAAGTTAACTCATGAGGGATTTTAGACGATAATTTTCCAAACTGAAGTAATTTTGAATTCCCGTTCTTTTAATCCTCAGACAGCTGATTTAGGGGAATATGACGTCTTAACACTCACTCATTTCTTGATTGGAATACATATTACAGATATTCCTACATATTACAGCTATATACATATCACAGCTGTTAACTGTAATTGATAATACTTTTAAAAGTTGGTAAAAATTAATAAAAATAATTCTAAACATCTGGAAAAAATGCTCTAATATCTCAGTTCATCACACCGGTATTGTGAGAAGGATAATCTTAAAATAGGCACTATGGTTGTCTTAAAAGAAAACAGTTTGCCAGTTTGTAGCTGGTTATTGAGTAGAATAATCAAATTATTTACAGGAAAGGATAATAAAGTAAGATATGTAAAAGTTGAAACTAAAAAGAATGTATTTTATTTATCGTTTGTAACATCGTAAAAAAAAGGGAGAGTTTGTTTAATTATCTATCGTCTTAGAGAAGTCTTTAGTTTTATGTTTGACATAAATTGAGTTCTTTTGCATAGTGTCGATGTATTTTATTATGTTAAAAAAATTCTTCTAACTATTGAACGAAACCGCAATGTAGAAATATGAGTTTAATAAATTCAACAAAAAATATAATCGAGGAAGATAATTTAAAAGTGTATATCATCAAATATTGGCAATAAAAATAAGTACAAAAAGACTCAAAAGTAACTTGTTTGTCGAAAAATGGTATTTTCCATGGGAATGGAAAGAAAGTACATTGTAAGAAAGACAAATGTTTCCTAGTCTACAAATATGTAATATAACCAAGAGAAAAATGGCCAATAACCTTTTCTGAATAAACCACAATTCTAAAAAGCGTTCTTTATCTTTAGAAACTCAGGAAACCGATGTGTGTTCGAGATTCAAAGAAGCTTTTATAAATAGAAAGACTCTTTTTCTGTCAGTGATTTTCGGAAATATTTCCGAGCAGTTTCTATAATGTGGTAATCAATTTTCTCAACCCAGAATATCTACTTTTCGAATGCTATCTATTCACAAGTAAACATTTTTATTTTTAACAATCAGGTTTTATAAGAAAAACATGATAAATTAACAGCATTAACATTAACGTTGAAACTAATATTATATTATTACTAGCGAACCTGCTAGGCGTTCCCCGGGTCCTCGAAAAACAGCACGAATTGCGAAAAAACTGAAAATCACAATAAAAAATCGCGAAAAACTTAAAATCGGTGAATGAATTTCGAATAAGCTTAATCGTAATAAGAAAAATAATATATATTTTGGGTTAGAAGTTTAAAACTGGATTCATTTTACTAATGTATAAAAATCGTAGCAAATCACGAAAACACACTAAAAATCACATAAAAAATTTAAAAAATTGCGCTACGAAATCCGAATAAACTTTATTGAATAGAAGGCAGAATTTACTATATTAGTTCAAAAATTGAATATGAAAATTTGCAGTGGATCGCGAGAAAACAGAAAAATCGCATTAAAAGTCGCAAAATTTTCAAAAATCACGAAAGCCTAAATTTTGCTATATTTGGTTAAGTAATTTTTTTTTATTTAAATTTTGGCAATTTATTTTTTATTAATTACATTTTTAAAGCGGAATAATTTTAAATTAATAGGTTTGTACTATTCATGAATTCTATTTAAAACAGATAGTATTAGATATATAATATGCACATGTAACGAACTGTATGTGTCTGCTCTGAGTTGTAGATGCCATATATGATTTATAAGTTTCATAGGAGTTACCACGAGATATATTGTTAAATTTGAAAAATTCATTCCATTTTGTCGACACAGCAAGTAAATCACAAGTAATGAATAATAATTTATGGAATAAATACTCGATAGAATCCGTAGTGTATGCTTGGATTTACCAGGAGATCAGGGAATTTTTCCCGTAGAAGAGCAGACGATTCCTTTTTTTAGGACGTGCCTCAGTAAAGCAGTATGCAAAAAACAAACCACACTCTGTGGTAACAGCATCATCTGAGATAGTTTTAAGTTTTGTAGTATACCAGTGAGAAAGTACAGACTTGGTTCGCAAGGATCTAGTCTTAGGACCTGTTGTAGTCCTTACTCTGGTTCAGACATAGTTTATGTACTTCGATCGGTAATTGAACAAAATACCGCTGCTGGAAAAACTAAAAGGAAAAAGAAATTTGAGTAATCAGACACAATCCAAACGGAAGGAAGAGCATACCATTTGTCAACTGTTCTTAATAGGGGTGCGTGCAATGAGCACGTCTCAGAAAATGACATTGTAGTGGTCTGTCCAAAAACAAAAAGTCCTTCCGGCCAGTGCCGGTAGGAAGAGGTAGCTTTCATATTCCTTATTTTAAGAAAGCCGACTTATATAATTCAAACACACAAAGCTCAATGTAGTGGAAACCGAATATAGGAGATTCAATACTAATTTTTATCAATATAATGAATGAGAATTTTGCGAAATTAGTCAGCTTTATCCAAGCTGCTTTTCTTTAAAATAGCTTATATTTGGCTGCCAAATTCGGCAATTTCTTAAAGTGCCTGCCATTTTAAGACAACATGGTGGATGAGGCTAACCAGTGAACTTGGTCGAGACCTTAGTAATTGCTGTGCACATGCTCACTCACATCGGAATCGGTTGATATATACGAGTGCTGTCGCATGCAAAAAATCAGATTTTTCAAAATGTCACCAACAATAGAAATTGAAACAGTTATATCTGAGCCATTTTTTAAGGGAAAGACAAACAAAAAATGCTCCTGAATCCTTTTCATGGTCAAATAGTTAAGAAAGAAACCTTTTTCAATTTCTAATTTTTGTGCACCTCACTTTAAATATATATTTTTTTCTTAATTTAATGGCCGCCATTTTGAAACAAGATGGCTGATGAATCTGGCCAGCGAACTTGGTCGAGGTATTGATGTATACTATCCACATGCCTTCTTACATCGAAATAGGCGAATACGTGTGTTATCGCGTGACAAATACAAGATCGTTTCAAAATGTTGGCCATGCTAGAAATTCAAAGTGCTATAATTCAACCATTTTTTAAGATATAAACAAAAAAACAAACTTTCAGAAACAAAAACTGCTCCGGAATCTTTGTATCAAGGCCAAACACATAAAAAAAATCTTTTTCATTTTCCAATTTTTTAATACCTCATTTTAAATTTTAAATTAATTTTTTTTAAATGGCAACCCTTTTGAAACAAGATGACGAATGAAGCTGGCCAACGAACTCGGTCGAGACATTGGTATGTACTATGCACAGACCAAGTTACATCCAAATCGGTTCATAAATCCGCCTTTTATCGCGTGACAAAATTCAGGACGTTTCAAAATGTCAGCTTCGCTAGAAATTCAAAATGCTATAACTCAGCCATTTTTTAAGATATAGACGAAACAAAAACTGCTCCGAAATCTTTGTATAAAGGTCAAATACATAAGAAAAAAATAGTTTTCCATTTTCAATTTTTTGGTACCATATTTCAAATTTAAAATTTTATAAAAATTTTTAAATGGCCGCCATTTTGAAACAAAATTGCGGATGAAGTTGGCCAACGAACTCGGTCGATACATTGGTATGTACTATGTACACACCGAATTATATCGAAATCGGTTCATAAATACGCCTTGTATCGCGTGACAAACTTCAGGACGTTTCAAAATGTCAGCCACGCTAGAAATTCAAAATGCTATAACTCAGCCATTTTTTAAGATATAGACGAAACAAAAACTGCTCCGGAATCTTTGTATAAAGGTCAAATACATAACAAAATAATATTTTTCTATTTTTAATTTTTTGGTACTACATTTCAAATTTTAAATTTTTTAAAAAATTTTAAATGGCCGCCATTTTGAAACAAAATGGCGGATGAAGCTGGCCAACGAACTCGGTCGGGACATTGGTATGTACTATGTACACACCGAATTACATCGAAATCGGTTCATAATTACGAGACTTACAGTGTGACATATGTCATATATATATATATATATATATATATAACCATTAATTAAACATAACCTACCACCATCAAATATTATGAATTAAAGCTGTAAGTATAAAAAGAAAAAAAAATAATTTACTATAAGATTTATTATGGAAGAAAAAGAAAAAAGTGGACACAAACAAAAAATGGAAAAGCTTATACATTGGATTACGTTGTCAAGGGCACAGAATTCAATGATATAAGCAAAATGGCCGTTTTCTGTGAGAAAAATAAGCTAAAGCTAAAAATTATTTTCCCCTGTGCCCAAACAACTATTAAAATCAAGTGAATTGATTAAAAATGAAAACAGAATAGAAACAAATAATATGAAATGGAAGAATCTATAAAACCTATTTAAATATTTATAGGATATAAAATATAAATAATAAACACCATACCGATTAAAATTTCAGTATTTTACAAATATCCACGCACATGGCTACCAGAATATCTTAAAGATTAAGGTGAATAAAACAGTTAAGAAATGACAGTAATTGATACCAAAGGATGCAGTTAATACATTTTGAAATAAATTTTGAAATACCTTGTTAAATACATTTAATATAATATAAAATAAATAGATAGTAATTACATTATTTAAAATGCACTATTAAATTAATTAATAACTGTTTAACAATATCGTCAAAATTTAGCTAAAAATACCCCCTGGTGTAGTAAATTATAGCTGAAATAGAGCAAGAAAAATTAAAAATTAGAGCTATCTTCAAAAGTCAAATTTTGGTGCTGCCATCTAGTATTACTTTTATTATTCAACTGTCACAAGATAAATATTTGTAAGCATTTGAATGTAAATATTTTTTTAACAGCAAAACCAAACATATCCTTATATATAGATAATTATAAACCTAATATAAACCACACAATGTATTAAAAAAAAAAGGAAAAAACTATTGTTAATAAAATTTAAAAGCATACAAAATATTCTATTAGCTAACTTATTTAAACTAAACTAAGAATTTAAATAATTCTAGAACATTGATAATATATAGCATATAGCTATATGCTATAAAACAAAATAAATTCAGTAATAATTAATATAAATAATTATTAAAAATAATATAAAAATTATTTTTTAAATCAATTATATATAAGATAATTATAAAATGAACAGGAAATAAAAAACATATGGAAGTATATAGAAAGTTAAATGATACTTAAATTCCCATTACTTAAAAAGCACAAATATAGAGTGTGGATTATTTTCATACATCCATAAAAATCCAAAAAGTATGAATGTGGGACATTCAAAAACATTAAACCGATAATAAATTGAAAATAGATAAATATTAAAAAGAATAGAGGAATAATAATAAAAATAATTACCCAATTTTAATACATACAGTATAACTACATTTATATTAAACATACTTATATGTATATTAATCACTATAAAAATGACATACTATTAGTAATTAATATGATATTGTCCTTAGTAAATTAAAATTTAATAACAAATGATTGTAAATAAGATTAATCAATAATTAAGCTAATTATAATATTAATGAAATTCTCCAATTACATATAAAATATCAAATCAACATCCATATAAAATACGTATCAAAATATAGTAATAATACAAAAGCCCCCCTTTTTTTATAATTAACCATTGCGTATTATCCAGACAACACCACCCTCCTCCGTACTCTAACATCTACCCACCCAACCAACCTATAACAATTTTTTTATATTATTTTACAATTTTTAATTTTTTATAGATATTTTTTTATTTATTTATTTTTTTTTTGTGATTTTGTTTACGCATGTGTTAATTTGTTTTAAAAGATCATGTAAGAAAAGTACTAATTGTATATTAATGAATATATGAATTTTTTTGGAAAACCATGATTTAATGCATCATAAATTAGTTTTTTATTGTTAATTAGAGGAGAAGAACATAAACATTTTATTCTATATAAATGATTAAGTATTATATTTCGAAATACAGAATGATGTAGACAAGATTTAAAATTTGTAAATGTCTTAACTTTGAATTTAAATTCTTTACGTTTGTCATATAAATCTGTGATTGTTTTGTTGTCTTTTATTGTAATTTTAAGATCTAAGAAGTTAATTGTATTGTTAGATAAAAGGTTTTCCGTTAATTCCAAATTAGTGGAATAATCAACTGGAAATCGAGTAATTGCAGATTGATCAGTATCAATTAAAATTATGTCATCAATATAACGATATAATTGTAGATTATTATTAGTATATATATATATGTATATATATATATCAATTTTGAACGGAGGGTGGTTTCGGGGTCTGGGGGTCATGATCGATGAAAATATACCAAAATTTTTTGAAATCGCTTTCCTCCGAACGGCTGCAATAGGTAGCTTTTTGTAATGAAAGCTACCTAAAATTGTTTCAAAAATTTTCATTGTGGATGATGAAATTTTTCTCAATAAGCAACAACTGTTTTTCGCTTAAACTTTTATTTTTAGATATTTCCACATATAATCCCAAACTACACAAATGTGTAGATTTAGTCCAAAAACGACTGCATTAAGGTCCTCCCTTGGCAAAACTTGACATCGCGTAATTTTTTTTCCATCAAATACGATCCTATCGATAAGGGTAAATCACCCAAACTTTTAATTTCTACCAAAAAAAAAAAACTCCCGGTTTTAAAGGGTTAAAAATAAATAAATATATATATATATATAAGTTTTGTAAAGCCTAATTAAATTTACCAAGGACAAAATCAATTAAAATCTTGACTGAAATATATGACAAGGAAAATGAAATCTAAGCAAACACTAAAAATCATATTTAAAGGAAATTACGACAGTACATACTTTTTGTCTATTGCTGTCAGATGATATGGTCTTTTTAATAGCAGAAAATCTAACCCTGTATTTTAGTTGCTTTCCCCTAGTTGTGTCTTATCAAAACATCTGAAGCCAATTAACTCATATAAATGTGCAGATTTGGTTTTAAATCTCACAAAAATAGAAAATAGTCTTTTTCATTTACTTTAGTATCACCCACACAGTTTAATACATGGCTTAAAGGGATATTAGGCTAAGAGTTAGAAACCGAAATCCTTTTACCAATATTAAAAAATTACCACGGAACTCGTAAAATCGCTAAAAACGCATTAAAATTCAAAAACTACGGAAGATAATATTTACTACATTAGGATAAAAGTTTGATACCAAATTCCTTTTCCGAATGTGAAAAATTCGCCATGGACTCGAAAAAATGCTAAAATCGCATTGAAAAAATGCATCAAAAGTCACTGAATATTCAAAAATAGCAGCGGACAAAATTTGCTAAAATGGAGTAAAATATTGCAATCTGAATTATTTTATTAGTTAGAAAAAATCGACTCAAAACATTGTAATCGGATATCTTTCAAGAATGACCAAAAAATCGGCGTTGAACGTACAAAATCTCGAAAAAAAAAAACCCGCTAAAAATTGCATTAAAAAACGCTAAAAATACAAAATCGTTGAGGGCAAAATTTACTATATGAGGCTAGAAGTTTGTAACAAAATTTCTTTTCCGAATGTGAAAAAATTGCCGTGGGACTACAAAAATCTCTCTAAAAATCGCATTGACAAATGCATTAAAATCGCTTTAATTTAAAAAATAGCAGGGTACAAAATTTATCCTAATGGAATAAAATAGTGTAACCTGAATTCTTTCATAAATAACAAACTCGACGCGAAGCGCAAAGAATCTCTAAAAATCGCTAAATATCACATTAATAATTGCTAAAATTAAAAATTCGTAGGGGACAATACATACTACATTAACCTAAAATAATGAAACTGAATTCCTTTTACTAATGTTGAAAAATTGCCGCGGTATTTATACAATCGCTAAAAATCACATTAAAAATCGCTAAACATTAAAAAATCATAGGGCTAAAAATTTATTTTAATAAGGTAAAAAACTGTAATCAGAAATATTTTGTGAATGACAAAAAATCAATGCTAAACGTAAAAATTCTCGAAAAATCGCTAAAATCGCATTGAAAATCGCATTAAAAATAGCTAGGTGGCAACATTTACTATATTAGGCTAAAAGTTTAAAACCAAATTAAATTTCCAAATGTCGAAAAACTGCAGTGAGAGTCTTAAAACCGCTAAAAAAAATCGCATTAAAATTGTATAAAAATTCGCTAAAATTCAAAACGTAAATTGCGAATAATACTATATTAGGCTAAAAGTTTCAAACCAAAATTTTATTTCTGAATGCCCCAAAACCGCCATGAGACTCAAAAAACCGCTAAAATTCGCATTGAAAAACGCACTAAAAATCGCCAAATATTAAAGATTCACAACGAGTCAAAATCTACTCTAATGGGGTAAAACATTGTAATCGGAAATATTTCATGAATGACAAAAAATCAACGCTGAACGCAAATAATCTCGAAAAATCGCTAAAAATCGCTGAAATTCAAAAATCGTATAAAAATTGCAAAAACCAAATTTCAATCTAATGGGTAAAACATTGCAATCGGAAATATTTCATGATAATAAATCGACGCGACAAGTAAAAAATATTAAAAAATCGCTAAAATCGCATTAAAAATCGCAAATGGCGACATTTACTATATTAGGCTAAAAGTTTTAAACCAAATTTTCTCTCCGAAAATCAAGAAATCGCCGTAGAACTCGAAAAAACGCTAAATATCGCATTGTAATGCATTAAAAATAGCTAAATATTAAAAAATTGCTGGGGGGGTCAAAATTTACTCTAATGGGGTAAAATATTGTAACCGGAAATATTTCATAAATGACAAAAAATCAACGCTGAACGCAAAAAAAATTTCGACAAATTGCTAAAAATCGCATTTAAAATCGCTGAAATTCAAATTTCGTAGCATACAAAATTTAGTACATTAGGCTTAAATTTTGAAACCAAATTACTTTTACCAATTTCAAAAAATAACCGCAAAATGCGAAAAAACACTACAAATCGCATAAAATAATTCGCTAAAAATTCAAAAATCGCTGTATTAATTCCGAATAAACGGTATTGAAAAGGGAACAAAATTTACTATATTGGGTTAAAAGTATGAAATCGTATTCCTTTCACTAATGTGGAAAAATCGCCTAGAAACTTAAAATAACGTTAAAAATCGCATAAAAAAATTAAATAAAAAAAATCTAATAAAAATAGAAAATCGAGTTTCGAGGTGCAAAACTTCATATATAGAGGTACATTTTCCGTGAATTTTGTAGCTCTACTTGGAGTGGTCTCTTTAGAACACCGTCGACACGCTCACACACAATCTTCTTTTCTTATTATTATATAGATTCTTGCTTGAATAAATTAAATTACGTATATGATGACTTTTATTGAGACAGCTTTCTAAAAACGATATTCCAGCTTGAGAAAATTGGTTAGTGTACTATAAAAACTACTTCGGAACGTTTTTGAAAATCAGTGGTTGAAAAGGAAAAAAATATTTTAAAAATGCTTCCTTAAATCTCGAAAATCATTGGTTTCTCTGAGGTTTCTAAAGATAAAGTACGCTCGGAATCTTGGGCACTTCGGAAGAGGTTATTGCGCATTTACTTTTGTAGTTATATTATATTTTCAGAGAATAAGAAATGTTTATCTTTAATATATACTGTAGTTCCAAGAAATACCCCATAAAAAAGAAAATAAGTTAAAACTGGTGTGAATGACTAAGAACAAACAATCTTACTTTTGTAGTTTTGAGTCCTGCCTCTGCTTTCATAGTAGAAGGACGTCTTTTTTTGCGCCTGACGAAGAAAGACTCAGATCTTTCGAAAGGCCTAGCGCATTTACAAATTTTTGATGGTGTTTCAAGAAGATTGTTTGTTCTTAATACCCCATAAGTCCGTTCACATTTCAAAAACGCATAAAAATTGAACAAATTATCGGAGCACGATTATACCTCAGGATATGGCAAATATACGAAATTTTTGTACCAAAATATTGTTCCAAAAATGTAAACTATTTTTTATTTTACTACAAAACAGCTGACACTTTCACAAGTGTTATGATGCATACCGCAGTTCAATAGGTCAATTTTTTATTTTTCGGAATTTTTAAAATTTGAACGGATTTTTGGCACATTCTGTGAAACTGTGTAACTAGAATTATATCAAAAAGGTTCATGCATTTGCTGAAACCAGTTTTCGTTTCCCTGTTAAATCTCCAGTATTCCTGATAGAAATCCTTAGAACATTCTTTTTAGAAATCTTGAGAATTTAGAACAATTCTTAAATCCCACGTGTTTTTGCTTCTCACACTGTCTGAAAAATTCTTCTTTCCACACTAAATTATTCATCATTTTTAAACAAATAATAGCCGTACTCCTAGAAAACATTCTTTTCTGTTAATTCGTCCGGAAAGACTGAAAAAGAAGGGAAAATACCATTTATTAATTGCATGCACGTGTATTGGCTGTATTATTATCAGAGTTCGAATTTATTTTTAAAACGAAAATTCAAAAATTTAAATTTTTGATTCATTTCAAAACATACAAACAAAAACAATGCTTTCGAATTTAGCAAAGTAGCAATTTTCTCATTCTTTAAAATTATTCGCAACTTATTTTTTAGAGTATTAAAAAAAAATATTCGCATATAAAATATATTCTAAAGGAACTGATTTTAAAAAATATACAGTAGTTCAATCAAGTTATAAAAATCGATTTTATATAAAAATGCAAACATTTCTTCTCGAATTTATTTCAAAATACATTATTCATATTTTACATCTAACAATCAAATTATATTTTATTAAAAATATGTCAAATATTTAATAATGATTATCCTCCATTATTCAATAAGTGTTAAAACACCAACCATTTTTTTCTTTCTTTCTAACCCATGACCAGATTCCTACCTGCTGGGTAGCCCCAGCTGAACGGGTTTGATACCTGGTATCGGGGCTGGTGGCCGCCTAATCGCCGCATAGCGGCAATAAACCAAACGGGCACCTAGATAGTATCGGCAGTGCCTATTGCTTAGTTGTGAACAGTGTTATGTTTCTGATCATTTATATCCTGTTGTTTGGAACCTGCACATTGCTACTCATGTTGATCTTGTAATTTGGAACATTGGTCAGGTAACGAGACCTTCACCTGGAAAGGCACATCCAGAGGTATAATTCTTACGTACCTTGGGAAGTTTTGCATGCACCAGGCGCCATTAGCGTACATGGCGGATTTTAGCCAGCAGTAAGCCTCAATCCTGCGGCTTTCAGCTGCGGGTTCGATGCTCTACCAACTGGACTACCGCTGCCCAATCTATTACTGATTTACCTGGAGTTTTTAAGCCGAATTGTTGGTGCAGCCGCCATATGAAAATGGTGCTTTGGAGGAGGGAAAGCAAAGTATGGAATGATAAAATGTCTCTGCAATTAGCTAAAATTTCCGAGCTTTCTGAACAAGAAATTTAACTTGCCTTACCAATCCTCCATTTGAAGTAAACCAATTTTTCATTTTAAACTCGCGCTCTTCTGAGTTCTCGCTGGCAGAGTGATTAAAGTGCTCGATTCGAAACACAGGGATTTCCAGCTTCAAAACCAAGTTATCGACGGAAAGACGAGAGACGTAACTCCTTTTTTCAATTAAGGAATTTTTCTGTCCTAGAACGGAAATAAGAAAGAACGGTAATTTCTTCAATTCTCGGATTTATCAGTGCTTCTAGGAATATTTCCGTGAATTGAAGAATGTATTTCTGAGAGTGCAGTCATTTATATGGTTGTATAGCACATTTATCTCTTTATAGGTTTTTATCCGCTAACTTTCCCGCTTCTTTCATTCCTATCTTCTGGTGTGAATTATCCTATTATCAAGTTAATTTATATCCAGATCATTACACTTTCTAAACATATAAGTACTAGGCAATATCTAGGTAGGTATTATTACTTTTTGTGGTCGTCATCGATGCATTAAATAGTTTACCCAAAATGTCGTATCGCAATAATAACTAATGTATGTTGTATACTTTTTTTATATTTATTTTATTAAATAAAATTTTTCTGTAGGAACTAGCAAAATGTGCTTTCAAACGTGCTTATGTATGGCATTTTTTAAACTCCAAAATCTCTGCCCCCAAAGTAGCGATTTCCAGATAAAGTTGAACGGTGGAGTATATGTTGTTGTCCTTTACTTACCTATAAAATTCCGTTACAATGGGCTTAACACTTCATGATCGGTTTATGTTACTATTATTTATAAATTAGCATGTAAAAATGCTCGATTTCCCGACTTAATGTGTATTTTACGTTCACCTTCATATTTAAATTTTCGTTTATAGAAAAATTTCCCAGACGCCTGGTTTTAGTATAAGGGTATTACTTGGCTATTTAAAAATTTACATAATCATTTCCGTGCTTCAAGATAACATGTTTATATTGGAAACTTCATTTATACACTGTAAAAAAAATTATGTAACGTTACTCCATAAAATTGCTGGCAACATGCTGCCGCCAATTTTATGGAGTAATTTAACTTATATAATGGTGTACTTTAAACTAATATAATTGATGTAATGTTACACATTATTGTAGCGTAAAACCAGTTATATCGATTAAATTACTCAATAAAATGAAGGCAGAAAGGTTGCCAAACAATTCCATGGATTAACGTTTTACATAATATTTTTTACAATGTATTAAAACTTATATGTATAGTTAAATTATAATTTAGTCAGGTTTCATGAAATATCTTGATACTTTAAATTTATCCTCGTGTATTTCTACATAAATAAGAATATATTATTTCCATGTTTCCTATCTCCCAACATTTTATTCTAAATCGAAGGTAATTTTACCACGATAAGAAAATTAAATATTTTATTTCCCAGTTTAAATTATTTAAAAGATGCGCATTAAGATACATTATAATAGGAAACTAATTATACGTGATGGAGCATTGCAAAATTTACTTACTAAAAGTTCATTTGTAATAATTTAATGTGGTCTGCATGATTTGTTTTATTTGACTATTCGAGTGGATATGCGTTTCCATTAGTAATTATTAAGTGTAATGCCAAAGAAGTTTTGAAATTGAAAATTCGTGAAATGCCTTCAAGATTAAATATTATTAATTATGCTATGGTACATTGGATGTAATTTATTCACGAACAATCTCGTTAAAAGTGGTTGAATCATAGTTCAAACATTATTCAAACATCATTAATTGCTAAAAGTTCGTATTTCTTTCATTCTTATTTAGCGTGGAAAGGGTGGTTTTGCAAGTAAAACTTTTTTTGCAAGCATGCTTATATAAAACAAGTAAAATATTAAAGCAGCTTTCGTCCTTTTTGGTAATCTTTAGTTCATGCATCTTTTCCCATGTGGCAAGTAAACATTTAAATTTCTATTATTGTTTGTGCTTTTTTCTTTTTTACAAAAAAATTTCAAACTGTTTCAAAATAACATCTAAAGCAATGTGTTAGATTAAATTTTGAATATATTTATGGTGAAATAAAAATTCCCTCTTCAACACTGTAAAAAAAAATCTGTAGTTCTACAGATGTAAAGTTACATGCTTTCTAAACTTTCACCTGTAACTGTACGAAAAAAGCTGCAAATCTACAAAACTAGTTTTTGTAAAGCTACAAAAATCTGTAACTTTACAAATGAATCTGCTAAAATTTCAGTAATCTTACTAAACTTTTATTTGTAACCCTGGCTGCAGTTACATGAAAAGTTCTCGGAATCCCAGTTTCCAAAAAAATTCTTAGTAACCTTACAAATTTTTTGATTTTCGGCGCAAAAGTGTGTCTGTTACATGAAATTTTGTTGTTGCCGTTACATGAAAAGCTCTAGGAATCCAAGTTTCCTAGAAAAACTTTAGTAACTTCACAGATTTTTTTTTACAGTGAAGGGAACCGGGAAAGCAAAATTCAACCAAAAAATCTATTTTTACTTTTTTATATCATTAAAAAGTTTAAAATTTTATCTTTCCAACGACGTGTCACACATGTTTATATAACAAAAAATAAGTGTTGAAATTATATTTATTTCTAAGAGTACTTCACAGCTAAACCCATTTATGCCTAGCGTCCCATTTTTGGGACGTTTCAAATTTTAATGCATTTGTATAATTTTCTTCTTCTTTATAACATGAAAATTGCATGAAATCATTATTTATAAATGCCTTTATCTATAACCGAGAGATGACAGCACAAGGTGGATATTTATTTGCTTAAATGAAGGCTTTTTTTCGGTGTTTATAGATTTTTAATTTTTCAAGAGGGCGAAATGTAAAAAGTAAGTTTATTTGTATTTTTTCTATCATGGACCCAAAATCGCAAGTTATAATCTTAGCTTGTGGACTTTTTACAAATACGTGTTTTTTTTAATTGCGAAATTAAATGTTCAAGCCTATTTTTTATGCATTTTTGTAATGTACAAAATATAGGGTTCTAGGATCAAATTGGGCAAATATTTTTGTTAGAAATTTAGGAGACAGTTATTTATGCAATTTCCTTTCGAAGATATTTATGAAATAAATTGTTATTAAGTCTGGAATACGATTATTCTTATTTTATTATTAATAATAGTTATAACGTTATTAGTATCTGCAAAGAAATAAATATATATATATTTTTTTGTAATTCATTAAAATACTAATTATAGTACATAATATACAATTTAAAAACATTTTAAATATAAATATAGGCGAAATATATAATTATGCATATTATTCTACTAGAAATACTCATATTTAGTTCTTTTACATTTTATCAAATAATTAGGAAAAAAAAATTAAGCTTAATTTTTTTTAGTATTTTTCCAGTTCATTTTGCAACATTTTAAAGTGATTTTACCAAAAATTTGAGAAAACAAAAATTCAGGCACAAATGTGTTAATGGCCATATAAATTTTTAATTGACTTTTTCTCAAAACTTGGATTTTTCGTGTTTATGTTACTTTTTTTCAATATCTATTAAATTTAAGAACTCAGATTTTTTTTGTACTTATGTTATATTGTATACTATATATATACGTATATATACGTAATATATATACAGTATATACAGGGATTTAATGATTTGTTGAGAATATTTATTTAGGCAGTGAAATCTTACCAAAAAGCCTAATTTAAAAATGACTTTCAATAAATAATTAATAATTAATTTTGAGTTTTACATAGAACAAAAATGATCTGTTAAAATGCGTAAATCATGTTATACTAACTACTCTAAAAAATCTAGACCTCCATCTTTCGCCATTTCTCAGGAAAAGGTACATAAAGTTTGTGCATTTAACATGGCGGAGATAAGGCTTTCCCGGTCCCCTTAAGGTTTTTTCGATAAGTTTTACAAAATGTACACGTTTTAATTACAATCTTTTACATTTTTTTGTATATATGTAAATATACGGCTGTATGTATATGTATATATATATATATATTATATTTGAAATATTGCATCTTTATTTTTACTTTAAAATAGCCATATCCTATTTCTTTTTAACATTTATTTTATCTTTAGTATAAGTTTTTGTTGTATCTTGATTTAGGTTTGCAATAAAATTCATTTTTCTTAATCTGTAAAACAATTTTACATTAGCTGAAAAATAATGTTTTTTTTTTTTTTTTAAGTATAAATTGTTAAATTAATTCATTATGAAGGATGCACACTATATATTTCTTTCGTAAAAATTAACATCTTAACGGCACATAGAACATAAAATGGTTCAAATTTTTGAGTTTTCAATTATTGGCCTAAAAAATAGAGCTAAAACATTATGGTGCTAAATGATTATGTACCTAAAAGATTATGATGCTGGAAGTTTTTAAAATAAAATATTTTAAGCACTGTGGGTGTGTATGTAGTTTCTTGCTTTTTTTTTCTCGAAATGTTTTTTTTTTTTTTTTGTTTTGTTTTTTTTTTTCTTTTAACGCTTTGGTACATTTTTATAAAATTCTATTTTAGGTGAACAGTTTAATCTTTCCAAAATTGTGTAACTGACTTGTTTCTTTGAAAATATCTGACATTATAGGTTTGAGTAAAACATCTTTTTTTTTTTTTTTTTTTTTTTTTTTTTAAATAATGAAAAATTTGATCTTAAAATTGTTAGGATTTTTGATGTTTTTTAGTAAAATATTTTTATTTTATTTATTCTGAGCCAAAATGAAAATTGCTTCTTATTATTGTCAAATACACTATGTTTCATAATGATATGAAGACCTAGTAATTTTGTGATATCCTGGCCAAAATTCATAAATAATTATCAGAAAACTAAATTCTCGCGACAAATACAGTAATTTTGCATAATACGTAGCTGTAAAATAAATATCAAGTTTTAAATTCATTTAAAATATGAATTATTTTAAAAAAATGATGTTGAAAAATGATACGAACATTATATAGAAATTTTCACTATACCAGCATGGAAACTGTACTGGAATATTGAATGCCACTCCAAGAAGAAGAAACCGAAATATGCAAATCACTTTAGCATATAAAGATGCTTTATAGAATAGGAAATTTCCAAACCTGATCGCAAAGTGAGCTCTAGATGTATGGGTCGTAAAAGCGTTTTAAGTGGTTTTGATAAAGGGAAAATTGTGACTTTTAAGGATCAAGGGATTTCGTCCAGAGCTATCGCAAAAAATTGAAAAGATCTCCTGGTGTAATATTAAAATTTCTTCGATTAAAAGAGGATTATGGAGCAAAGAAGTATCCGGAACGTCCACCAGAGCTGTCCAAAAGGGGGAAAAGGAGCCATTATAAAAATAATGAGCAATGGGAAAACAACTTTAGGTGAAATTTCAAGAGATCCACTGATAGCAGTGTAAAAAATTATCTTGTCGAGAGTAGTCAAGAGCTCTAAGATGATGAGGTACAAGAAAAGAATGCCCAATCCAAGTATAACTAAAATGTATTAGCAGAAACGCCTGAATTGGGCAAAATATCACATGTTCTGGAAGTTAGAATATGAAATAGTAATATTTTCGGATGAAAAAATAATCAGATTGGAGGGTACGGAAGGTTTTCTTATTATTGGCACGATCTGTGCAAGAAACCAGAAACGTTTTCAAAATGGCAGCAGAACTGGAGGTTCACACATGGTTTGGGCTGCGTTTGGATTTCATAGTAAGATCAACCTTACGTTTTCCTCTGGCAAAATGAGTGCATTAATCTACAAATATGTACTTGAAGAAAACTTGCTGCCATTTGTTGAGGAAATTGGCGTACCTTTCTGGATGTTCCAATAAAAAAATGCATCCATCCACACGATAAACAGCCCTTGGGAATGGTTTCTTAAAAATGGTGTACATGGCAATCTGTTTCTCCTGATTTAAATTCAATGGAAAATGTATGGAACCTACTGTTTAGATTTGTTTAGGCAAATGGAAAACAATATTTCACAATTTCAGAACTTAAAGCTGCTATCATCTTTCACTAGAATAAAATCGATCAAAATATATTAAAAAGCGTTATCCACTCCATGCCTATCGCGTTTTTATATTAATTAACAGTTCTGTGCATACACTCGCTATTAATCTATACTTTTGGTCAATGTTCATGTCATTATGAAACATCTCAAAATGTAAAAATGTAGTTTATTTTATGTATAAATTGCTATTTCGGTTATATTTTGTTATAAAATAAAAAGATTTGTTCCATTTGTAGCACTGATTAGATTTCAGATTGTTTTGCAATATTTTCCTCTGCTTTATGCTTGAAAAACTGGGTGTTCATATCATTTTGAAACCCAGTGTAGTATGTTTTATGACACCATAAAAAATTTTAAGGTGATACATTAAACAGTTTTTTAGAAAAGTTTACAGAACAGACATATTTTAAAAAAAATTCATATTGACATGTAAATAGTTAGATAGTTCTTGAAATCTAATTTGTGCATGAAATGAATTTCTTTTGATTTATATTTGGGCTACAATGTGCATTTGTACTTAAAAAAATTCATTTCTATGTCTATTTTTAGGTAAAATATATGATGTTAAATATTTCGCAAAAACTGCTTCATTTTACTTGTGGAGATCCGTCTATGTGCCCTTTAGCCGTAATAAAGTGTCTTTGTAACATACTGAAATCGTTTCTCTCACGAATCTCTAATTAGAAGCTATTCACCCTTTAATCGTGAATCTACAGTGTTGGTACATTGCAGACACATCATACTTCATAAAATGATGAAATTTTAATCACGTCGACACTGCGTCTACTAATGTAGAAGCATGCGTGAGCTCAATCTGCTGTTTGCTTAAGTTAGCTAGTAAATAATCACAATATATGTAAATAAGGAAATTCATGTTAATTGTTCTTTATATAGAAAGCATCCATTCAGAAATTTCTTGCTATAATGTTTTAATGAAACTTAAAATGACATTTTCAAGTTATACTAATTTATATATATTAATATGAAGCATTCTTGATATTGATAATCAGGTGAACAATTATTTTCATTTAATAGTAGGTATAAGTCAGAATAAAGTACATTAAAAGTTACAGGTAACAAATATTATTTGAGTTATGTTTTGCAAAAATAATTTTACGTATTCTTGAAGTAATGTTTTTATTCTAAATTATTTTTTCCTCCATAATTTGCAAATAAACTCAAAGAATTTTCTTTTCATTAAAAAAAAAAAATTCCTTAGGAATTGTTGTTGTGTTTCTTTATTGTGATGAAGAAAAATTCTTAGAATGGTATCTTCACTAACCACATATCAAAATGTATCAGAATTGAGAATTCAAAAATGTTTCTCGCAGTTTGAGAAATAATATAATATTTTATTTGAAATGGCATTCTTGATATTGATAACCAGGTGAACAATTATTTTCATTTAATAGTAAGTATAAGTCAGAATAAAATATATTAAAAGTTACAGCTGAACAAATATTATTTGATTTATGTTTTACCAATACAATTTTACATATCCTTGTAATTTGCTTTTATTCTGAATTATTTATTCCGCTAAAATTTGTAAATAAACCCAAGGAAGTTTTTTTTTGTTGTTGTTGATTTTTTCTATAGGTATTAATGTTGTGTTTCTTTATTGTGAAGAAGAAAAATTGCTAACAGAGCATCTTCACTAACCAATTATATCCGAATTCAAAAATATATTTCGTACTTTGTGAAATGATATAATATTTTTCAGTTATAGTTAAAAATTGGAAATAACTCTACTTTGTTGTTATCCTAGAACCTGACTGTCCAGATGTTACTCTTTTGTATTCTGCTAAGATTTTAAGGATTCTATTTTAATTTTGAATAATGTCTTAATTGTCATTCTAAAATACATTTTTAACAACAACATAAATTTCAAATCGATTTGTTGCCTTCTTTTTTCTTTGATCTATAAATATTTATAAAATTTTACGTGATTTACGTTTGGAAACATTTTTTAAAGTTAACTTTTTACAGCCCAGGAGCGGACCATATCAATCCCCATATTATTAGATTTAAGAAAAAATTATATACAATGTATGTAAGAGTACAAATAGGTGAATCTAATGATTCACGACTGCCGGATCTGAAATTGCGGCTAAGACGTGTATTTTTAGAGGTATATCGTAGAATAAAAAGAATAACAAAATCTGTAAAATGGTGCCTTCGTACATCTACTAAAATTAAAACTAAAACACTTTCTCTTCAAAAGGTTTTCCTGAAATACAGCTTCTAGCAATTTGGAGAAATTCGGCTGCCTAAGAAACGCATTCACTTCTATAGCATAAAGAAAAATTACATTGGAGAATAACGACATCATATCGACTGTAGAAAATACGGGTGAAATCAATTTCTTTTCAAGTCAAATTTTTCAACTTCTAAAGATCATAAAATTTTAACTTTTACATCGGCGAGTAGAAAACGAGGAATAAATCAAAAATTCGATTGAAGAAACCACGAGTGTCATCATTTACGCACGAGGGCCAGAACTACGTTCAGCGAAGATTTCATTCAAGTTTTTGGCAACATGTTGCACGTTTAAATTTAAATATTGCAGTTAGATACAGAATTATGACTTTATGATATTATGCGAGATTTTTGGAATATTATTGGATAAATTATCCTTACAAGGTTTATTCTCACGTGCAATAATTTCAACTGATTCTTTAATTTTACTCTCAAAAGGGTTATAACACCGAACTATAATTTTTGCTTCATCAAAGATAATATAAGCAGACTTCATTATCTAAGTAGAACATAGAAAAGCTGTATTCTGTTTACGTTGTTTTATGTCCCTGCGATGCTCCATAATCCTTACTGAAAACTTCAGTTTTGTCATGCCGATATATACTTTTTTAACATTATTAGATAAAGTGATAGGGATTTCATATACTGCATAAAATTCTGTGTATAAACTGTATAATAATAACTGTAATAACTGTAAATAACTGTATAAATAACTGTATAAAAATAACTGTATAAAATTCACCCTTGAAATCGAAGAAAACGTTTCACTTCAATTTTTAGATTTTCAGATTAATAGATGCAGTTCTGGATTAAACTTTTCATTTTTGAGAAAACCTATTAAAGAAAACACTGTTATCACTGTTTCAGCAAACGTTCCTTTTCAATATATAATCTCTGCATTTCAGTCATTAATTGAAAGATCATTTATGATTTGCTCAGCTGACCAATGATAATAATCAACTTTTGGTCTACAAAAAATTTCACTGCATTCCCACTATATTCGGAAAGCTAAAAAAGTTCGTACAGAAATATAATATAAAGTTGCTCCCTATTTCATCCCCTTACCTCATTGATATTTTCAGTGATACGATCGACAGGGTCACAATGGATCAAAA